>CM023863.1:15751605-16354105 GCA_013389735.1 Phaseolus lunatus | reverse complement strand
AAGGCACATATTCCATCATTTGGTATCATGAGCCATGGTTCTTCAAGAGATAAGTGACTTCTCTTCATTTTAATTTTTGTGTTCTTAGTTTCATGTTGTTCATCATGTTCTTGAATGTCTTGCTATTTTTAATTTTAATTTTAGTTGGTGTTGCTGTTTTTAAATTTCTTTTCGGTGCATTTTGTTCAATTGGTCTTGAACAATCCGTTTTACAAATTTTATAGGTTTCTATTGAGTAATTGTGTGTGCTGTTCAGTTTTTGCTTTATTTGAGTCTTTTTGATGTTTTTAATCAGTGCAAATCTGTTTGGTTTGAGTCATTTTAATTTTTGAATCAATTCAAGTTTTGTCAAGTCATATTCATCCTACAATGTCATCAATTCCAAGTTGCTTGATTTTAATTTGAGTGCAATTTATAATTCTGAATTTGAGATTTGGTTCATTTTTATTTTTCCATATTTGTGTTCATGCTTGTGTGTTAGTTCTATACAAGTTCATTTCCATCCAATTCTATTATGTTTTTGAAGTTTCATTGCTGTTTTTTAATTCCAGTCTAGGTTTTCTCTGTTTCACAATTTCTGTGCTGGCTGAAAATGTTTGTAAAACTTAATTCCGTTGGTGAAATTTTCTGAAATTCTGGATTATATCAGTTTGATGTGTTGAGAAAAAGTGAAAAAAAGAAGTATAGCAAAATTCAAAATACCAAAAAAATGATAAATGAAATACAAACAAAGTACAAAATTCTGAATCTGAAAATAAAGTGAAGCGGCATTGATTTTGAAAAAATTATCACAATTAATTGGCTCACTGTTTTGATGAATTTCTAGCACCTAATTTGAGCTTAAACATTGAGGTTTCTGTGGTTTAAATTTCAAATTCAAATTTAAATTACTCTGACCAGCATAAGTTTGGATAGTTACGAAAGTTTTTTAAACAAATCCAGTAATGCTGTTTGGTTTTCTTAATCCAATTCTAGTTCTATTCACTAGGATTCCACTTTGGGTGCTACCTTTTCTTGTATTCCTTAATTTTTTGCTTGTCAATTTTGTTGAATACTCTTTCAAGTCATGTCAAATATCAACTCCCTTTTTTGTAGTCCTATTTTTTAATTGAGTTTTTGTTGCTTTAAACTTGTTTGACCTCTTTTTGGTGGAAGTGACCTAAAAAGTGCTTTGGTGAGTAGTGGAGCTAAAATTTGTTTTGGTGAGAGCTATATCACTAAAGAGGTGCAGAATTGAACATTCAAGGTTGAATATCCTAAGGAGGTAAAGCAAGGGAAAACAACAACCTCATTAAAAATAACACACAAATACACAAAGGAGCTACAAGTAAAGGAGTGCATAGATAGGACTTTAATTTTGTGCATCAAAATTTGTTGACCTAATTTCTTTGTATTTCTTTGAGTTTTAATTTTCAATACTTTGATTAATTAGTGGACTAAATTCTCTTTAGATGGTGAGTGTGTCTTGAAGGTTCATAAGTGCTAACAAGCCTCACCATTAGGAGTCGTCTAGTTTAAATTTTTGCAATTTAAATTCTTAGTTTTTAAAATTTTCTTTTAGTTTCTTTCTTTAGAAAAATCTTTGTTTGTGTTGAAGAAGTTTTCATTGGAAGGAGATTTGTGAAGTTCATTGGGATAAGTTCTAGCTAGGAAAGACTTGGTACTCAAGAGTGTCCATTGTGACCCACCTCTCTTTCCTGGAAATTTACCTTGTGTGATAAACTCACTTTGCTTCTTATGAAAAATCTTTTAAATACAAAACTTAATATGTCTATGTATACTTCTCATCATAGTAGAAGTGAATCAAGTTCTTCATCAAAAAAATTGAAAGATATTTCTCAAGAACTTAAGTCACTTCAACTATGGAGGCAACAAGAGGTTATTCAAAAAGAAAAAGAACAGATTGAAAGAGATGTTCATCTTGCAATTTTTGAGAAGGAACTTAGAATTTTAAGGCAAAAAGAGCAGAGAAAAATTAAAGAAAAACAAAGCATAGAACATCCAAAGAACCTGAAAAAAGAAAGGAACATAGGGTCTAGATATGAAAAATTGGGCCAAAAAGGCAATAGTCATAGAAATGAGGAGTACAATCATAGAAGAAAGATTTATAACCCTCATTATCAAAGAAAGGAAGGGATGTGTTTTAAGCCTAGAAGTTTATATTATTCTACAGAGCCTGAAGTATACATTCCTTACTTTGATGGAAATAAAAATGTTGAAGCATATTTAGAATGGGAGACGGAGGTTGATCAAATCTTTGAAAAATACCAATTGGATGAATTTAGCATATTTTTCATGGCTACCCTAAGTTTTTAAGAATATGCCAGGTCTTGGTGGACACAATGGGAAATTGATGTTAGAATTGGTAGAAAATCAGAAGTACTGAATTGGGCTGAATTGAAGATGTGTATGAGAAGAAAGTTTGTTTCGCCTTCACAAGTGAGAAAGAAGAAGCTTAGAGAATAAATGAAAGAGCTTGTAGAGAAAGGAAGAAACTTTATAAATGGAGAAAAATAATAGGATAGAAGAGAAAAAGAATTTAGAGAAAAATTACAAGCTCTTAGAGAAAGAAAGATACAAAAAAGGAGAGAGAGTGTGAAAAAGGAATTAAATGAAAATCCTTGGTCTGGAGTTGAACCAGACATTGACATAAAATCATCTTCCATAAAAATCCCTTGTGAGAATATGCTTGAAGAAAAATCTGTGTTTGGAGCTGAACCAGATATAGATATAAACCTTTCCTCCATAGAAAAGCCAAATGAGAGGTTTTTTGATAAAGAAGAAGAGAAATCTAGAAAGGACAAGGAGTATCTTACAACACCTCCTGCAAGCATAGTTGAAAAAGAATCCTTAAAGGGGGATTGCAATACTTTGAACTCTCCTTTTTTTTCCTTTAAATCATGATGCTTACTCTTATTCTAAACAATCACAAAAACAACACTTTGTGATGTTGTTGCTTATCTTGGGCAATAAACAACACAAAGGAAACAAAAATATTTTTAAAAAGGGCCTTATTTCTTTTCAACAAAACTATTATAAAAATAAAGGGCCTTATTTCCTTACTATTTTATTTGAATACACTAGTCTTAATTTTCTTATCTCACTTTTCTTTGATGTTTACTGTAGGTTAATATTTGATCCTGGTGGACAAGCATAGTTTTCAAAGCAGGAATAAGGCTGCTAATCGAGATCAACCCTGTAGATTTGAGGACAGATCCTCTCAAGAAGGAGGGGATGATGGTAGAGCCCCCAACCACACACAACTACACAATAAGGAGGATGAAGACCTAGAGGTTGTTTATTGATTTATTTTCAAATATGGGTATAATTGGGCTTTTGTTTATTTTTAGGCCCAACCAAGAGGACAACTCTAGGGTGAAGGAATGTACAAACATATCCAAGAATACCTCAAACCCATCAAAACATAAACTAGAGCTTTGGTCAGAAGAACACAAGAAGATTGAGTTTCTACTGACTAGTCAACATTAGTTTTGGGTCAAGCTTTAGCTTAGATAAATTGTATAAAGTTGTTTATGATTTCATGGGCCATGTATTGGGCCTAGTAGCATAAAATAATTGGACCAAATATTTGGGCCAAGTAGCATAGGTTTTTGGGCTTGTATTTGGATCAATAGTAAAAAAGGACTAGTTAGGTTTAAAAGTGACTAGTTAGGGTAACAATTGGGCTTTTTTTAGCCCAATGTAACTGTAAAACGTCTAGGGTATATTGGAGAACAAAAATCACCTTGGCATGGAGCACATGGACGTCCACATGGCAACATAGGAGTGTAGAGGATTTAGCATGGAAGGTGTGAGCTAAACATGGAAAGGATGACTCCACATGACACCTTCTTATAGGAGAGTTTTATTTTGAATTTTCAAATTTTGGCTCCAAAATGTTCAACCCTCTCTCCTATAAATTGAGGTGCTTGGTTCATAATTTTCAAGATTAATGAATGAGTGAATTGCTGCCAAGATTGCTAGCCATCTCACTCTTTTGTCTTGCCTCTCTAGGATAGACACTTTGATCTTCTTCTTCACCTAGCTCAAATGATATGGCCCAACCAATCACTCTCCCTACCTATCATGCACCTTCAAGGAAACCATAGCTCTATATGAGCCATCCTTGTTCGTCTCTTCCATTGAAGCTTCCGCCAATGCTTTCAAATATTCAAGAAAAGAATTCGGTCATGAAGGCATATATTCCATCACTAATTGACCCAATACATAGCCCATGAATGCCCAAAACATGGCCCAAGACAATGGCCGAAATAAATCCTACACTACTCTTTACAATTTTTACAAGGCTAAGAAAAAGAAAAAGACTTTACAATCTCTTCAGTAAGTCTCGATCTTCGTCTATCTTCTTAGCTAAAAGTTTTGAGATCAAATGTTTTTCATCATTCCCTCCCTTTTGAAAAGGATCTGTCCTTATATCTGAATGACGCTCAATGACAGTAGCCTCTATTTATTTGTTATTTACCTCCTGGATCAAATGTCAATCTACATAAATCAAACATATATGAGATATTTTTCTTTTTTAAAAGAAAATTAAAAAAAAGAAAACATAACAGAAGTAAGGCCTTTTATTTTTATAAAAATTTTTAAAGAAAAACATAGGACCTTTTTCAAATATATTTTTGTTCACTTTGTGTTGTTTATTGTCCAAGCTAGGCAACATGATGTGAGTTGATTTTAGATTGCACATCTTAATGGCTTCTCTTTGTTATGATTTTTGATTTTTTTAGCAATGTAAGGTGAGAACCCAAAGAAGATCCCCACTAGACACGAACTTAACCAAGTGGTTAAGTAAGTGTGAAGGTTCACTTCTAGAGGGCAAAAGGAAAAACACAAGTATATGGTGATTATGATGAATGAGGCAGAAATTAAAGAACAAAGGAAGCAAAGGATGAATAAGGAAGACTGAATGGAAAAGACATAAGCATGAACATAAAGAATGAAATGTAAATGGCGAAAATGAAAGGATGGAAGTGAGAGAAGGTAAAGGAAGCTTATGGAAAATGGAGGGAATGGACACGCCACTTGGAGGGTGGGAATCCCCAAGATAAGTGAAGGAAGAGCCGCCACTTGAAGTGATCACACACACTCAAGATAAGACCCAATATAGAGAGCTCACAAGTCTCACAAATTCACTCAAGCAGAGTTTCTTTACTATATTCGAAATCAAGTGAAAATACATGAGGCAAGACACCCTATTTATAGGAATGGGTGCCTTGGTGGGCAAGAAGGGAGAGTGTAGAAAAGGAAGAAGAGAGGGGGCGGCCTAGGGGTTGACCTAGGTCAGAAGCTAGGACTACCTCCTAACCTTAATGGACTTGACACAAGCCCAATTTGATAAATGCACCCCCTATTATGAGATATGGACCCTACTGTATTGAAATTAAAAACAAAGAGACTGTAAGGACCTGTAAAATTGAATTGGAATGAAAGTGGTATATTTAAATAATTCCAGAAGATGTTATTATTTAAAATACAAAGAGCTGGTAAATGAAGTTTCGTAGTAGTCGGACCTCGGACGTCGCCCAAGATCTGGGGTCAGCTGGTAGAGGTCGGTCGGATGATGTGTGGATCAAGAAGAGTAAAGGAAGAAAAGTTAAGTTTAGAAGGCTATGGGATCGCCGGTCGCCTGCTAAACATGAGCGCCAGGTGGACGTCGCCAGGGCGCGAGGCATGCAGGCATCGTGCGGGCGCGAGAGGCATGCAGGCATCGCGCGGGCGCGAGGCATGCGGGCATTGCCAGGGCGCGAGGCATGCGGGCATTGCCAGGGCGCGAGGCATGTGGACGTGGCCAAGGCGCAAGAGGCATGCGGGCATCGCCAGGGCGCGAGGCATGTGGACGTGGCCAAGGCGCAAGAGGCATGCGGGCATCGCCAGGGCGCGATGCATGTGGACGTAGCCAGGGCGCGAGAGTTATGAGGGCGTCGCCAGGGAAGACATCGGTCGTCTTCCAGGGCGAAGGAGACATCGGTCGTCTTCCAAGGCGAAGGTGACATCGGTCGTCTTCCAGGGCGAAGGAGACATCAGTCGTTCGCCAGGATGAGTCAGCAGTGGAAGGTTATCGCGCGATGTTGAGTTGCACACAGAGAAGGTAAGACCCAGACTCCCAGCATGAAGCGTAGTGCACGCACGCCACGCAGACAAAAAGGGTGGTTCAGAGTGGTGACATCAGAATGTTGGCATGCGCAGGAGACACTCGCGGTCGTACTGTTCAGAGCAGTGACTGGCATGCACAAGCGACAACAGAAGTCGTACTGTTCAGAGCAGTGGTTGGCATGCACAAGCGACAACAGTGGTCGTACTGTTCCGGGCAGCAGCATGCGTGGACAGGTAAGTTGAGATTCAAAAGCCACTGCGTGAAGGCAAAGAGCATTACAGACTCAAGAGTGTGAGGGTGAGTGCAAACTCCCTCCCCCCTTCTTCTCTCCTTTGCGCTGTAACTCAGGCAAACTCCAGCACCTGTGCGACGAGCGACGACAGCCCTTAGAGCACCTGGGAGTTTCTCTGCAAGTTCTACCAACCAGGCACTGAAAACAGAGCTAAGGCATCCTTCAAGCTCGGGGGGTTTGAGCTCTCGGTGTTTTGCGCAAGTCCAGGTAAGGGAAGCCAGCCTTCATTTTCAATACAAGCCATAGATTAGCTGTTTCTGAAGTGAGGGCGACGTGGTCGCCGGTTTCGTTTTCATCTTCGTGAATGCTCTGTTTCTATGTGTTTGG
The DNA here is from genome assembly GCA_013389735.1 of Phaseolus lunatus. Taxonomy (NCBI): domain Eukaryota; kingdom Viridiplantae; phylum Streptophyta; class Magnoliopsida; order Fabales; family Fabaceae; genus Phaseolus; species Phaseolus lunatus. Next base: position 16,347,371 of record CM023863.1, on the reverse strand, counting down.
GCGACGTGGTCGCCGGTTTTATATACAGACTTCGAAATACCTTGTTTTTGAACCAGATCGCCGGTTTTGGCGTTATTTGCGAACTCCCTGTTTTTGATGTTGCTTTGAAACTGTTTGAGATTTAAATGAGATATTCGAAAATAAGAACCTTGGATTGAGTTTTGCTGTGATTGAAATCATTCCTTTAAGTGTTATGTGATGTGTTGAATGCTGTGAATGTGGGATCGAGGCATAGTATTTTCAGGAAAGGAAATACCGTGTAAGATCGTATGTAATGTGTATTGACCTGGGGCTTGTCTAGAAGGAGATATCCTGACTCTGCTGATATAATGGAATCACGTAGATGAAGTTATTCAGTTGTGGAGAGTCGAAGGAGGTTCATACGTATGGGTGAGTTGTTCAAAAGGGAACGAGCTCGGCCTGTTATATGAATTAACCTTGTCATACCGGGGGAGTTATTGACATTGAGACTATATGCGCATGGCTGTGTGGATTTCACAGCGACCCTGTGTGGATTTCACAGTGGTATGGTATGACAGGTGCAAATCTCTGGGCCTGAGTCAACGCACGAGTCAATCCGGAAGTAGTGTCAAGTGTCTTGTGTGATGAGTCAGTGGAAGTCTGACGTGAGAATGAGAAACTTTGATTCGATAGACACTTGATGAATGTTGAGATTTTAATGACCTTGAGGAATCGTGCAATATGTATTTTAGTTGATGGTTCACGAGGGTATCTTAAATTTGTTTTATCATGATTTTTAAGTTCATATCTAACCCCTTTTAAATGTCTAGCTTACCCTGTGTTTTCTTTTATGTTGTGGCCTTTTCTTAAACCTGTAATGATCGTGTATAATTTACACGGGAGCAGATGATGTTGCAGGAAGTAGAGCTCCTTAGAAAATTGTCGCTGGAAGGAGATCGCCTGTTTTCTTTTCTGTTGGGTGATCACCCCTCTTGCTGCTTTATAATAGGAGATCGCCTTTATGATAGGAGATCGCCCTTCTTATAGGAGATCGCCCTTTCTGCCAGGAGATCGCCTATCTGTCTTTTGTATTGTAATTCGTTTACGTTTTTAATGGAGAAGTGATCGTTTGTATTAAACTCCCTGTGAGGAGAAACCTTATTCTCATATATAAAATTTTAATTCACTTCAATCCATTTGTTACTTTTATTTTCATTATATAATTACATATGTATAGTATTTTGGCGGGATGTTACATTAATGGTATCAGAGCAGTTCGTCCTTAGGATGACCTGAGGGCTGTGGATCCATTGTGTTTCTTCTGCTCATGAAAGTTATTTGAGTTTAAAATAACAACTATAGTGAAAGGTTTTCAAACGTTTTTGTATTGAAAGTTTGTGTGTGCTTTGGTAAATATATGTTCTAACTGAAAATCTTAGTATTAAGAATGAGAAGGTCTTGATAAAGTAGTGAGGGTGCACACTCATAACTGGATCGAGATGAGTCTCAATCTTAATTCCAAAGGTTTGATGTTTAGCATATATTGAATTCTGGTGTGAACTATTTCATCCTCTTGAGTGTCTTTGTAATTGAATGAAAATGGTTGATTGGATTGATGATTGTATACCAGTAGCTGTTCTGGTGTTTTGTTTAAGTTTATCAGCACTATGACTCTGTTGATGAACTCAAATTCTTAATGACTTTGAGATGCTGACCTTTGTGAGGTCAAGATGTTACCTCCTGAATGAATTGATTTCTTATCGATCTCATTCTTGTAGTTGTAGGGAATATAGAAACCCATAGTTTCAAAATCTGAAACGAAGAGTGATGGCAAGTAAACCTCCTACCCCTCCCCAACCTTCTTCGGAAATGGACCAGATTGCCAAGGCTATGGAGATGATGGCAACTGCCATCCAACAGCAGAATACGGTAATGGCCCAGATTCATCAGGCTGTAATGAATCATTTGGAAACTGCTGGATCGGCTGCAACAGCTTCCCATGTCAATCAGCCTCGGGAGCAGGTGGGGATGACCGAGTTCATGAGGCACAACCCAACCCAGTTCCGTGGGAACGTTTCTCTGAACCAACCAGATCAGTGGATCAGGGAGTTCCATGCCTTAGTGGAGAAGGCAAAGAGGGTGGAGACCCTGGAGAGGGGTGGTTCCAGAGTAATCAGATCACAACCAAGGGGTCCCTCCAGTGGGAAGGCCAAGGTGCAGCACCCACAAAGCAAGCCTTATGCGAGACCTCTACCACATCGGACAGGAGCAGTTCCACCCCAGTTTCAGCAGCAACAACCATGGAAAACAAGGTGTTTCCGTTGTGGTGGGTTACATAACGTCAAGGTGTGCTCCAAGAGGAATTCAGAGAAAGAGTGTTTCACATGTCAAGAGATGGGGCACATTTCTAGAGACTGTCCTAACAGAAAAAGGATGACTCAACCCGTTAGTTCCCAGCAGTTGAGGAACAAAGGCAGCAGACCTCAGGCAGGAGGGAAAGTGTTTGCCATGTCTGGAGCGGAGGCATCTCAGTCAGGTAACTTAGTACAGAGTGTTGCTTTATAGCCGGTAGATACGTTAGAGTTTTGTTTGATTCCGGAGCGACACACTCTTTTGTGTCAAGCTTGTGTGTAGCCGAGTTGGGCCTTCTAGTGAAGGAATTACCGTTTGAACTGTTGGTCTCTACACCTGTACCAGGACAGGTGTTGACCTCTACAGTTTGCCCTGAATGTCCAGTGATGGTAGAGGGACGCAGATTCAAGGTAAACTTGATCTGCCTACCTCTTCAGGATCTGGATGTTATCCTAGGAATGGATTGGCTATCTGCCAATCACATTCTCATAGGTCGCGGTAGGCAGAAAATTAGCGTTTCCAGATCTCCAAGAGTCAGATGTGATATCTGCTCAGCATGGGTGGTCGGAGTTGGGAGAAAGGAGCGAGGTGCTTCATGATCCTAGCTCGGTTGGGAGTGAAGAATGAAGAGGACGTAAGCAAGATACCTTGGTGAAAGATTTCATGGATGTATTTCCAGAAGAAATACCTGGATTACCTCCTAAGAGAGAGGTGGAATTCTCTATTGCTTTGGTACCTGGAGCTGGACCAGTGTCAATGACTCCAGCTGAGTTGGTGGAATTAAAGAAGGAAGTGTAAGTTGGATTTAGTGTACCAAGGTTTAGTTTCAGCTACATATAAGTTATGGAGAGTATATAAGCAGAATGTTGAGGGTTTAAAGACTTAAGCATGTGTATCCATAGGAAGTACCGGGGTTAAGTCCCAAGAATGAAAGAATGAATTTTCTTTTATTTGAAGCTTGGGAGATGTTTATGTCGATGAAACAGCATGAGATGACTCTAGCTTAACCACAAGCTTAAAAGGAAAGAGGAGATATTGTATTTATGTCTAAAGTTCAATTAGACAGAGGAATTTGCTGAAAAATACCAAGTAGAGAAGTTACTGGGATAAGAGAGAAAGCTTCACGCAGAATGGATGCTGTTTTGTGGATCGTGATTTGGAAGATGAGTATGGAAATGGTGGATGAGGAGTGATGAGAAAGGGAAATGGAAAGATATTCTTGTATCCAAATATGACTCGGAACTTGGGGGAAGCCGAGCTCATTCGAAATATCAATCGTGGTGGTGGAGAGATGTACGTAAGGTGTGCGAGGAGGGTGAAGATGATGGTTAGTTCCAAAAAGTCTTTGTTTGGAAAGTTGGAGGCGGAGGGGATGTGAGATTTCAGGAGGATGCGTGGGCCACTAACTTTAACTTTAAAGCAACGTGGCTGGTCTATGTGCTTCAAGTGGATAAGTGTTCTACTTGTTCGACATAAGGATTTGAGGTCCCACCTTGAGAACTTTTATCTTATACGTATGTCATCCAAGTAGAATCAGGTGTGGAAGGGAATGCGGGTGGCAATAGTATGTGGTATCTTGGAGGAGAGGAATAGAGTTGTCCTTAAGCAAGAAATCCTGAATGCAGAGGAAATTTTCCAATCGGCTCCACTACTTGCATGGTTGTGGTTGAGATATATGGTGCGTTCGTTCTTGTATACCTTTTCAGATAGGCACCTGAACCCAAATCAATGCATCCAATGTATACATTGAACAAGGAGGAAATGATGGGAACAGGAAGCCGAGTTGGCAAAAGAAGTCATGATGATGATTTAGAAAGTAACAACAACAAGAACTTTGTCTTTATAAGGTGCAGAATTATGTGGTATAGTGGTGAACCAAAGGTGTTCCTTTAGGGAGCGTGAGAATTAGATCAGCAGCTGGGAAGTCGATGGATGGTTTTGATCAAGATGCGGAAGTTGATTCCTAGAAGGATATTTCGGATCCTAGTTTGAATTGGCTGGGGGACATGAGCAGTAGTCAGCGGTCCTCTTTCCTTCCGATGAAGGGATCTTGCTCACTTTTTCTCTACAGGGGGCTAGTCCTGGTTTTGTTAAGGGCTTAGTTCTGGACTTGCTCGACCAAGTCTTCAGGGTTGGAAGTAGAGTGTGAGTACTGGAGTTGGCGCTTAATGGAGCAGCATACTCCATATGCAGGGATGGAGAATGGAATTTAATGAAGTATTGGAGTAGTAAGAGTTGGTTCAACCGACAACCAAGAAGGTGAAACTGATGCAAGGCAGAATGAAAGCTTCTCAAAGTCGACAGATGTCCTATGCAGATCAGAGGAGAAGACCTTTGGAATTTGCTGTTGGAGATCATGCATGTATGAAAGTGACACCGACCAAGGGTGTAGGACGAGCTATCAGATCTTAAGAAGGATCGGTCTAGTGGCTTATGAGATCGCCCTACCTCCCCATTTAGCGAATCTGCACAATGTCTTTCACGTGTCACAACCCTAGTCATGTGTTAGAAGTAGACGATGTGCAGATTAGGGATGACTTGTTGTTGGGAGCGAAACCAGTCAGGATTGACGTTCAGCAGAGTAGGCAGCTCAGAGGCAAGACCATCAATATGGTGAAAGTGGTGTGGGATGAGAGATCGGGTGAATACAACTTGGGAATTAGAAGGAACCATGAGAGAAGCCTATCCCTACCTCTTTTCCTTGTGATTCAATTTTCGAGGACGAAAATTTTTCTTGTTGGGGAGAATGTAAGGACCTGTAAAATTGAATTGGAATGAAAGTGGTATATTTAAATAATTCCAGAAGATGTTATTATTTAAAATACAAAGAGCTGGTAAATGAAGTTTCGTAGTAGTCGGACCTCGAACGTCGCCCAAGATCTGGGGTCAGCTGGTAGAGGTCGGTCGGATGATGTGTGGATCAAGAAGAGTAAAGGAAGAAAAGTTAAGTTTAGAAGGCTATGGGATCGCCGGTCGCCTGCTAAACATGAGCGCCAGGTGGACGTCGCCAGGGCGCGAGGCATGCAAGCATCGTGCGGGCGCGAGAGGCATGCAGGCATCGCGCGGGCGCGATGTAAGAACCTAGAAGTTTATATTGGAATAAAAGTGTTATATTATAAATAAATTCGAAGCACGTGTTTATTTAAATATAAAGGAAGGAATGTATAGCTGAGAAGCCTACGAGATCGCCGTTATTAAGCGGGTAGGCGATCTCCAACTTCTCTGGCACTTGAACGCCTATCGCCTAGCTTATGCTTGAACGCCTATCGCCTAGCTTATGCTTGAACGCCTATCGCCTGTGTGTACCTAGTAGCCTGTCGCCTAGAGTACACCTAATCGCCGAAACTACACTTAGTGTGTAGCCAAAATGTTGGATCAACCCTGGTACGTCCCAAAAGCCACGCGTATCAAGGTGTGGGTTAAACCTTGGATACGCTGGGCAGGCGAAGCTCTATACTTGAGCATAAGAGAATCATCCTTAACGTTACACGCTTGGGCGCACGAGGACTTGTGCTAATCAACTCTTGGAAGTGTGAAGCTACCGACGTCACCAAGCCTTATGGAGAGAATACCTTGGATGTAACATAGTGGAATGAAGAACCTCCAGGGGGGAGTGGCGAGTGTCATCGGGCATCGCAGGGCGCGAGGCATGCTGCGGGGTGTGTCTTCGCGCGAGAAGTCATCGGTCGAGAGTCTTCGCGCGAGAGGTCATCGGTCGAGAGTCTTCGCGCGAGAGGTCATCGGTCGAGAGTCTTCGCGCGAGAGGTCATCGGTCGAGAGTCTTCGCGCGAGAGGTCATCGGTCGAGAGTCTTCGCGCGAGAGGTCATAGCGCGACGTTGAGTACACACAGAGAACGTGGGACCCAGATTTCCAGCATGAGACGCGCGGCACGCGAGACACGTAGGCAAAAAGCGTTGGTTCAGAACAGTGACATCAGAATGTTGGCATGCGCAGGAAACACTCGCGGTCGTACTGTTCAGAGCAGTGGCTGGCATGCACAAGCGACAACAGTGGCAGTACTGTTCAGAGCAGTGGTTGGCATGCACCAGAGACAACGGTGGTCGTACTGTTCAGGGCAGTGGTTCTCAGACTTCTCTGCAGAGTGGGTGTGGCAGCTGCTTTTGATGGGTGAGTTGGTTTAAGATGCAGAGACCCACTGCTGAGAGAAACAAGAAACGTCGCAGCCTTCAAAGAGAGAAAGAGTTAGTTACCTCCCTTCTCCTCCAGTTGCCTCCTTCGCGCTGCGATTCTAACACCTTCACACGAGAGTACGACGAGCGACAGCCACCATTAGAGCACCTGGGCAGTCCTCTGCAAGTTCTTCAACCAGACGCAAAAACAGAGCCAAGGCGTTCTTCAAGCTTTGTTGGGTTTCGGAACTCTAAGTGTTTGCGCAAGTCCAGGTAAGGGAAGCTAGACTTCATTTTCAATACAAGCCATAGTTTAGCTATTTTCTGAAGTAAGGGCGACGTGGTCGCCGGTTTCGTTTTCATCTTCGTAAATGCTCTGTTTCATGTGTTTGGGCGACGTGGTCGCCGGTTTTATGTGCAGACTTCGAAAATACCCCGTTTTGAACCAGGTCGCCGGTTTTGGCGCTGTTTTACGAACTCCCTGTTTTTGGTGTTGCTTTGAAACTGTTTGAGGCTTAAATGTGATATTCGAAAACCTGAACCTTTGAAATGATTGTTGCTGTGATTGAATCATTTATTTGAGTGGAATGAATGTCTTGAATGCTGTGAATGTGAGATCAAAGCATAGTATTTTCAGGAAAGAAAATACCGTGTAAGATCGTAAGTAATGTGTATTGACCTGGGGCTTGTCTAGAAGGAGATATCCTGACTCTGCTGATATAATGGAATCACGTAGATGAAGTTATTCAGTTGTGGAGAGTCGAAGGAGGTTCATACGTATGGGTGAGTTGTTCAAAAGGGAACGAGCTCAACCTGTTGTGTGGATTAACCCTGTCATGCTTGGATGGTGATGGTACTGAGATTATTTTATGCGCATAGCTGTGTGGATTCACAGCGACCCTGTGTGGATTTCACAGGGGTATGGTATGACAGGTGCAAATCTCTGGGCCTGAGTCAACGCACAAGTAAATCCGGAAGTAGTGTCAAGTGTCTTGTGTGATGAGTCAGTAGAAGTCTGACGTGTGAATGAGGAACATTGAAATTTGTTAGACACTTGATGCTTTATGTGAAAATGAATGACTCTGGAAAATATTGTGAACTGTGTGATTTCTTGGTGGTCATATGAAGGGAACGAGGAATTGATAGTTGTTACGTGGGTGATTTTGATTTGTTTCATCTTTATGATTTTTAAGTTTCCTATCTAACTCTTTTTAAATGTCTAGCTTACCCTGTGTTTTTCTGTTGTATTGTGGCCTTTTCTTAAACCTGTAATGATCGTGTATAATTTACACGGGAGCAGATGATGTTGCAGGAAGTAGAGCTCTTTAGAAAATTGTCGCTGGAAGGAGATCGCCTGTTTTCTTTTCTGTTGGGTGATCGCCCCTCTTGCTGCTTTATAATAGGAGATCGCCTTTGGGAAAGGAGATCGCCCTTCTTAAAGGAGATCGCCCTTCTTAAAGGAGATCGCCCTTTTTGCCATGAGATCGCCTATCGGTCTTTTGTATTGTATTTCGTTTACGTTTTTAATGAAGAAGTGATCGTTTGTATTAAACTCCCTGCGAGGAGAAACTTATTTATTTTATATAAAGAATTTGCTCACTTCAAACTATTTGTCACCTTTATTTTCGTTTTATATTTATTTTCAAAGTAATTTGGCGGGATGTTACACGCGAGGCATGCGGGCATTGCCAGGGCGCGAGGCATGCGGGCATTGCCAGGGCGCGAGGCATGTGGACGTGGCCAAGGCGCAAGAGGCATGCGGGCATCGCCAGGGCGCGATGCATGTGGACGTAGCCAGGGCGCGAGAGTTATGAGGGCGTCGCCAGGGAAGACATCGGTCGTCTTCCAGGGCGAAGGAGACATCGGTCGTCTTCCAAGGCGAAGGTGACATCGGTCGTCTTCCAGGGCGAAGGAGACATCGGTCGTTCGCCGGGATGAGTCAGCAGTGGAAGGTTATCGCGCGATGTTGAGTTGCACACAGAGAAGGTAAGACCCAGACTCCCAGCATGAAGCGTAGTGCACGCACGCCACGTAGACAAAAAGGGTGGTTTAGAGTGGTGACATCAGAATGTTGGCATGCGCAGGAGACACTCGCGGTCGTACTGTTCAGAGCAGTGACTGGCATGCACAAGCGACAACAGAAGTCGTACTGTTCAGAGCAGTGGTTGGCATGCACAAGCGACAACAGTGGTCGTACTGTTCCGGGCAGTGGTTCTCAGACTTCTCTGCAGAGTGGGTGGTGGCAGCAGCAGCATGCGTGGACAGGTAAGTTGAGATTCAAAAGCCACTGCGTGAAGGCAAAGAGAATTACAGACTCAAGAGTGTGAGGGTGAGTGCAAACTCCCTCCCCCCTTCTTCTCTCCTTTGCGCTGTAACTCAGGCAAACTCCAGCACCTGTGCGACGAGCGACGACAGCCCTTAGAGCACCTGGGAGTTTCTCTGCAAGTTCTACCAACCAGGCACTGAAAACAGAGCTAAGGCATCCTTCAAGCTCGGGGGGTTTGAGCTCTCGGTGTTTTGCGCAAGTCCAGGTAAGGGAAGCCAGCCTTCATTTTCAATACAAGCCATAGATTAGCTGTTTCTGAAGTGAGGGCGACGTGGTCGCCGGTTTCGTTTTCATCTTCGTGAATGCTCTGTTTCTATGTGTTTGGGCGACGTGGTCGCCGGTTTTATATACAGACTTCGAAATACCTTGTTTTTGAACCAGATCGCTGGTTTTGGCGTTATTTGCGAACTCCCTGTTTTTGATGTTGCTTTGAAACTGTTTGAGATTTAAATGAGATATTCGAAAATAAGAACCTTGGATTGAGTTTTGCTGTGATTGAAATCATTCCTTTAAGTGTTATGTGATGTGTTGAATGCTGTGAATGTGGGATCGAGGCATAGTATTTTCAGGAAAGGAAATACCGTGTAAGATCGTATGTAATGTGTATTGACCTGGGGCTTGTCTAGAAGGAGATATCCTGACTCTGCTGATATAATGGAATCACGTAGATGAAGTTATTTAGTTGTGGAGAGTCGAAGGAGGTTCATACGTATGGGTGAGTTGTTCAAAAGGGAACGAGCTCGGCCTGTTATATGAATTAACCTTGTCATACCGGGGGAGTTATTGACATTGAGACTATATGCGCATGGCTGTGTGGATTTCACAGCGACCCTGTGTGGATTTCACAGTGGTATGGTATGACAGGTGCAAATCTCTGGGCCTGAGTCAACGCACGAGTCAATCCGGAAGTAGTGTCAAGTGTCTTGTGTGATGAGTCAGTGGAAGTCTGACGTGAGAATGAGAAACTTTGATTCGATAGACACTTGATGAATGTTGAGATTTTAATGACCTTGAGGAATCGTGCAATATGTATTTTAGTTGATGGTTCACGAGGGTATCTTAAATTTGTTTTATCATGATTTTTAAGTTCATATCTAACCCCTTTTAAATGTCTAGCTTACCCTGTGTTTTCTTTTGTGTTGTGGCCTTTTCTTAAACCTGTAATGATCGTGTATAATTTACACGGGAGCAGATGATGTTGCAGGAAGTAGAGCTCCTTAGAAAATTGTCGCTGGAAGGAGATTGCCTGTTTTCTTTTCTGTTGGGTGATCACCCCTCTTGCTGCTTTATAATAGGAGATCGCCTTTATGATAGGAGATCGCCCTTCTTATAGGAGATCGCCCTTTCTGCCAGGAGATCGCCTATCTGTCTTTTGTATTGTAATTCGTTTACGTTTTTAATGGAGAAGTGATCGTTTGTATTAAACTCCCTGTGAGGAGAAACCTTATTCTCATATATAAAATTTTAATTCACTTCAATCCATTTGTTACTTTTATTTTCATTATATAATTACATATGTATAGTATTTTGGCGGGATGTTACAGAGGCTAGCTGGTGCTCAACTCCCATGGCTTGTGCTTTGCTCCTGGTGATCCTTTGAGGAATGATGGGCTTTGAGGCACTGGCTAGTGGTTGGTCCTGACCTAGCCTTGGATCTTGTGTCATACTCCAGGTCATCCTTTTAGAAGGTTGGGCTTGGTCAGGGGATACTCTATCTCTTAGGTCTTGATCACAACAACATCACAAAGTGTTGTTTTTCAGATTTTTGTGAAGAAGAATGAGCATTATATAATTGAAAAGAAGATTTCAAAGTAGTGCAATTGCCCTTTAAGGATTCTTTCTCAGCTATGTTTGTAAGGGGTATCATAAAAGACTTTTCTTCTTTTTGGGTTTCCTCTTCTTCTTCCTTTTCAATCAAATATTTATCTGTATTTTTTGTGGAGGAACAATTTATATCTATATCTGGTTTAGCTCTAGACAGAGATTTTTCTTCAAGCACATCCTCACAAGGTTTTATAATTGAAGGGAAAATGTTATCAATATCTAGCTCAACTCCAGAAAAAGAATTTTCTATTTTTCTTTCCCTTTCATCCTCTTCTAACCTACCTAGATTTAGAGGGGTAACCCTCCCTCTTAAACTCTCTATAGGAATATTGTAACATCCCTCCAAAACCTTTCCATATTTATATAATAGAATAAAGCGTAGATATTAAATTTATAAAATCAACATATGTATATAGATATTGAAAATACATCATCCTGTACATCGTATTCAAAAAGAGACGTCCCTCTTATAAGGTTTTAATACATTCCATCAACTCTTTCGAAATAAAACCAGATGCAGCATAAAAAGGACAAAATAGGCGATCTCCTACAAGAAGACCCAAAACAGCCGATCTGCTATCAGGACAGAAAAACAGGCGATCACCCGATAGAGGCATAAACAGGCGATCACCCGATAGAGACGGAAACAGGCGATCTCCTTCCGGCGACCACTCACTGAGGAGCTCTACTCCCTGGAAGATCATCTGCTCCCGTGTAAAATACACGATCATCACAGTTTTAAGAGAAAACAGCCACAGAGCAATACAAAATAAAGGGTAAGCTAGATATTTTTAAAGAGAATTTAGATATGAAACTTTAAAATCAAGATAAAACAAATTCAAGATACCCACGTAGAACTATCAATTTCTCATTCATATCACACAGCCATCAAGAAATCACGTATTTCTCAAATTTCCTCAAGAGTCGTTCAGTTCACATAATTCCATCAAGTGTCTATCAACTATCAATGTTTCTCATTTCTCACGTCAGACTTCCACTGACTCACCATACAAGACACTTGACACTACTTCCGGAAGACTCATGCATTGAACTTAGCATCCAGAGACCTGCACCTGTCATACTTCATTGCTGTAAAGTTCCCACAGCTGTGCACATAACCATAATCTCAATATCATCACTTTCACAGTATGACAGGGTTAATCCATATAACAGGCCGAGCTCGTTCTTTTTCACACGACTCACCCATTCATATGAACCTCCTTCGACTCTCACCAACTGAATAACTTCCTCTATATGATTCCATTATCTCAGCAGAGTCAGGATCGCCTCATTCACAGGATACTCACAGATCAATACACTTCATAACCAAATCTCAACACGGTATTTCCTTTCCTGAAAATACTATGTCTTGATCCCACATTCACGACATTCAAAACATCATACCACTCAAATGAATGATTCAAATCACAGCAACAATCATTTCAAAGGTTCAAACCTTCGAATATCACATTTAAATCTCAAGCAGTCTCAAAACAACACCAAAAAACAGGGGAGTTCGCAAAACAACGCCAAAACCGGCGATCTGGTTCAAAAACAGGGTATTTCGAAGTCTGTATTCAAAACCGGCGACCACGTCGCCCAAACACATAGAACAGAGCATTCACGAAGATGAAAACGAAACCGGCGACCACGTCGCCCTCACTTCAGAAACAGCTAATCTATGGCTTGTATTGAAAATGAAGGCTAGCTTCCCTTACCTGGACTAGCGCAAAACTCCAAGAGCTCCGAAACCCAACGAAGCTTAAAGATGCTTTCACTCTGTTTTAGTGTCCCGGTCTGGAGAAACTTGCAGAGAACCTCCCAAGTGCTCTAAGGGCAGTCGTTGCTCGTCGTACTGGTGCTTGGGGAATGCCTGAATCGCAGCGTGAAGGAGAGGAAGGAGAAGGAGCCAACTCTAATTCTCTAAATCACTTTCTAACCACCAACGTCTCTTACCTCTCAGGAGTGAGTTTAAATCTAAGCCAACTTGCCCAGGAATGCCGCTGCCTCCACCCACTCTGCAGGAAAGGTTGCGTGTACGCTTCCCTGAACAGTACGACTACGCATGCCTCTGCGCAGGCTAACACTCTGAGGTCACTATTCTGAACCACCCTTTTTGTCTACGTGTCGCGCGTGCAGTACGTCTGATGCTGAGAGCCTGGGTCCCACCTTATCTGCGTGAAACTCGACATCGCGCGATAACCTTCCACCGATGACCTCTCGCGCGATGACCTTCCACCGATGACCTCTCCCGCGATGACCTTCCACCGATTACATCTCGCGCGATGACATTCCACCGATGACCTCTTGCGCGATGACCTTCCACCGATGAATTATCCTGGAGGACGACCGATGTCTCACCCTGGTGGACCACCGATGTCTCTCCCTGGAAGACGACCGATGTCCACATGCCTCGCGCCCTGGCGATGCCCGCATGTCCCGCGTCTGGCGATACCCGCATGCCTTGCGCCTTGGCGATGCCCGCATGCCTCGCGCCCTGGCGATGCCCGACGACACATCGTCACGCCTTCCCGAAGGTTCTTCATTCCACTATGTTACGTCCAAAGTATCATCTCCACATGACTCGGTGACGTCGGTAGCTTCACATTTCCCAGAGTAGACCAGCACCACTCTTCGTGCGCCCATGCATGCAACACTAAGGGCGATCTCTTTTGCTCAAGCAGAGAGTTTCGCATGCACAGCGTATCTAAGGCTTAACCCACACCTTGATGCGCGTGGTTGTTGGAACCCACTCTGGTTGATCCAGTATCTTGACCACATACTGAGTGCACTTTCGGCGATCATGTGCACCATAGGCGGCAGGCGATCATGTGCAACCTACTCGACAGGCGATCATGTACTAACCAGGCGATCTCATAGGAGACTTCTTAACTACACTTTTCTTCCTTTACTCTTCTTGATCCACATGTCTTCCTCGAGCACATCCACGTGATTACCTCACGATAAAGTCATCGCACCTGACTACTTGGTTATTACAATGGTCATCCGACCGACCTCGACCAGCTGACCCCAGACCTTGGGCGACGTCCGAGGGCCGACTACTACGAAACTTCATTTACCAGCTCTTTGTATTTTAAATAATAACATCTTCTGAAATTATTTAAGTCTAACACTTTTATTCCAATTAAAGTTTCTAGGTCCTTACAAATATGATGTATTAAGATAGTCTTCTCTAGAGGTAGTCCTTCTTGTAATTCGTTGTTCTATCCTAACACATTGTTGAACTATTTCATTCAAATCTTTAAAGTAATTAAAGGGAAAAAGTTCAACCCTATCCCGAATTTCAAGGTTTAGATCACTTTTGAATCTATCAATAGTTTTTCTAGGATCTTCTCTTATTCCTGCCCTTAACATAAGTAACTCCATTTTCTGTTTGTATTCTTTTACTGTTCTATCTCTTTGTTGAAGTTTGTGGAGCTGATACAAAAACTCTCTCTCAGATTGCTCATCAAAGTCAGGATTTCTTCTATGCCTATGCCTTTCTTCCTCACACCCTTTTTCCCATGTTTTGATTGAGAACTAATTGTCCAAACATTTCTCTCATCTCATCCATTTTTTTATTTATATTTTCTCTAATTTTTTTCTTAATAACCTAGCCTCTTCTTTCCACCCATAGTTATCTTCTTTGCTCTTATTACTACCTTGAACACTAGATGCATGATTATGATCACTCATTTTAAAATTAAAAAGAAATTATTTTCACATAAAAAAATAAAATTTTTTATTTCAAATGTCATGAGTGATAAAATATTTTCACAAATAGGTTTCAAAGTTGGTGAAGCTTCAATCAAAGTCAACAAGTCAAACTATCTCCAAGTTCACTCCCAGGAAAGAGAGGTGAGTCACTAGGTGATGAAAGTCAAGACCACTTAGGGATGACCAAAGATGCTATATATAAAGGGTCATCTCAACAATAAAAAGAATACTTCACAAAAAGAAGAAAGGTCCATATTCCAAAGCACTTGAAGTTCTTCTTACTAGTCTTCCTAAAGAGTAGAACATTTTGTAAACAATTGGGTTCTCTTGAAGAATCCAAATAGTAGTATAAATAAAGAGGGCCCAAGCCCAAGAAGTCCAAGCCAAGAAGCCCAAGTCAAGTGGGGGCCCAAGCCCAATCCATGAGCATCAATAGTAGCAAGGCTAAAGCTTTGGGAAATAAGCATAAATAGATATATCTCTTTTGTAATTTCTTTTGTGTAGTTTTAGTAGAACATTAAAGGAAGGTGTAGATATTAAAATAAGGGGTGATAATGTACAAAAACAAGTCACACCTTCCATGTGACATAAAGAGTAGGTGTAGGTGTAGTTTTTAGGAGGTGCCAAAGTAGAAAGAAGGTCACACCTCCCATGTGACTCAAGTTTGGCTCCAAATTAGAATTTGAATTAGGAGTGAATTTTGAATTTGTTTCACTTTCATTTCAGCCCTCTAAAACTATAAATATAGGTGCTTGGTCATTGTAAATTCAACATTGAAATTAGAAGAAAAGTTACTATACTCAAATTGTGAGTGAATTTTGTGAGACTTGTTCTCCTCTTCCTTGTCTCATCTTGTGAAGCTTTGGGAGTTCTTAAGTGGCGGCAAATCTGCACTTATCTTGGATCATCACCTCCAAGTGGCGTGTCCATTCCCAATCCATGGCTACAACCACATAAGTTTCATCTTCTTTTATCTTCCATAGTCATTTCAATCGGTAGTTTTGATTCTATGTCTTGTTCTTGAATTTCAATCGGTTCTTTTGTTTCAATTTGTGTTTCTATTCTGTTTTTTGTGTTTAAATTCTGCACCTATACTGTTTTGAGTTCGGCACCTTTTTCTTCATTCATTCATCACCATTAATTGTGTTTTAACCTTGGACCTTGGGAAATGAACCTTCACATTTACTTAACACTTGTTAAGTTAATGTCCAGTGGGGATTTTCCTTAGGTGACTCACTCTAAATTGCTAAGAATCTTGATCCTAATTCTAAGAAAGTGTCACAAATATAATGAACCTAAAATCAACTCACAACCTATGGTATCATGAGCTATGGTGATGTTTTGTTCTTGTTGAGTTGAATTGACACTTTCTATTCAAGCAATTTCCATTTTCCAGCACTTTATTTTGGTGCAGAATTTTTTTTGGGTTCCTATTTGTGTTAGCTATTCTGTTTTTTGTTTTAATTTGACTCTTTCTTGCTGTTTTAATTGGTGCAAATTAATTGTGTTTTAGTCATTTTGCTTTTTGAATCCATACAAGTTTTGTCAAGTCATGTTTCTCCTAAATTGTCATCACTTCTATGTAGTACTTTTCTTGATAATTTTTGGTTGATTGCTTTTAATTTTGAGTGCAGTTTCTAATCTGTTTTGTTGAGCCTTTGGTGCATTTTAATTTTAGATTTGAGTTCATGCTTGTGTGATAGATCCATACAAGTTCACATACATCAATTCTATTGTGTCTTTGAAGTTTCTTAATATTGTTTTAATTCCAAATTAGGCTTCCTCTGTTTTTGTTGAAACTGTGCTGGCTGTTTTTGTTCACAGAATTTAATTCCGTTTATAAAAAATTGTGAAATTCTGTATCTGAACATATTGATGTGTTAGAAAAAAGATAAAAAAAAAAGTGAAGCAAAATTCAAAATAGAAAAAAAATGATAAATCAAATACAATCAGTGTGCAATTCTGGCGCGAAAAAAAGGGCGAAGTGGCATCAGATTTGAAATATTTATCACAATTAATTGGTACATCATTTTGGTGTGATTCCAGTGCCAAATTTGAGCTAAGATCTTTAAATTTCTTTGGTTTAAATTTCAAATTCAAATTTGAATTATCCAGCTCAGCATAAATTGTTTAAGTCACGCATTTTGACACCTTAATAATCTGTAGTACTGTTTTGGTTTTGTTAATCCAATTCTAGTACCATTCTCTAGGTTCTCTTTGTGTACTACCTTTTATTGAGTGCCTTATTTTCTTTGCTTGTCATTTTCATTCAATATTCTTTTCCAAAGTTTTGTCATATCTTTACTTCCACTTTGGTTTAGCTTTTCTTGCTTATACCTTTTCTTGCTTGTCTTTCTTGTTTCCTCTAGTTTTGTGGTGAATTGTTCTTTGAGTAAGTGTGGTTTGCTTTGGCATATTTCACTTGAGGCTCATCCAATCCACAAGAGAGGCTTGGTAAAGGAAAGAAATATTTTCTTGGAGTGGTTTGAGTGATTTTACATCTTTGCCGCAAGCTATACTTGCCTTTTGAACTTGTTTTCCTAACCTTGTTTTCTATAATTGTTTCTTCTTTGTGTTTTTGTGTTTCATTTTATCATGGCTAATATTTCTAGTGGAGAATCATCTAAGCCTCACTCACCTCAAAAAGCATACCTAATTGATGAATTAAAGGATGCTAAACTAACACTTGCACAAAAGGATTGTGAGTGAATTTTGTGAGAATTCTTCTCTTCTTCCTTGTCTCATCTTGTGAAGCTTTGGGACTTCTCAAGTGGCGGCAAATCTGCACTTATCTTAGATCATCACCTCCAAGTGGTGTGTCCATTCCCAATCCATGGCTACAACCACATAAGTTTCATCTTCTTTCATCTTCCATAGTCATTTCAATCGGTGGTTTTGATTCCATGTCTTGTTCTTGAATTTCAATCGGTTCTTTTGTTTCAATTTGTGTTTCCATTCTGTTTTTTGTGTTTAAATTCTGCACCTATTCTGTTTTGAGTTTGACACCTTGTTCTTCATTCATTCATCACCATTAATTGTGTTTTTAACCTTGGACCTTTGGAAA
The DNA here is from genome assembly GCA_013389735.1 of Phaseolus lunatus. Taxonomy (NCBI): domain Eukaryota; kingdom Viridiplantae; phylum Streptophyta; class Magnoliopsida; order Fabales; family Fabaceae; genus Phaseolus; species Phaseolus lunatus. Next base: position 16,329,996 of record CM023863.1, on the reverse strand, counting down.
TGAACCTTCACATCTACTTAACACTTGTTAAGTTAATGTCCAGTGGGGATTTTCCTTAGGTGACTCACTCTAAATTGCTAAGAATCTTGATCCTAATTCTAAGAAAGTGTCACAAATATAATGAATCTAAAATCAACTCACATCACTAGGACTGCTTAAATACCAAGTCTTCCCTTAGCCATAGCTTACCTTGGATAGTCTTAACAAAGTTTTTCCTCAAAAGAAACTTCAAAACAAATTTTGTCCTAAATGTGATGTATGCAAGGCGTCCTAGTGATCAAAGGAAGATCAACTGCAAATGGAGAGCAATCACCTAGGTATCATGGAGACTTAGAAAAATAAAAGAAAGCAAGAAATTAAACAAGAAGGAATTAAAGGCAAAGAAAATAAAGAAGGAAAGACGAAAAAGTAAACTAGACGTGTCCTATGTAAAAGTGCAAGTGACACTTGGAGCCCCTTGACATACTTGCACTACTAATGAACGAATTTAGCTATTACAATACTTTTAATGGGATTGCTTTGATTTTCCCCACCAACTAATATAAGAAAGATAAGAAAAGCAAAAAAAAAATAAATTAAACTTGTACACAAAGGTTCCGTGATACAAACCTAAAAAATACAACAATTTTTTTTTTTATGAATTTCTTTTCTTCAAGTTGTCAAATCTTCCTTCTCTTTATATGAACTTGATTCTTGTCTTCAATTGCTGCCCTCTCCAAATAATCACTGTTTTTAGCATTTAGTTATGAATCATCAAGTAGAAATTAGCTTCACAACTTCAAAACCAAACTTCCACTCAATATGAATTTCACTTTATGAGGCCAACAAGTAAAAAAAAAAAAAAAAAAATCAAGAAAAGCTCAATTAAAATTTCTAAACTTAAATGGATTTAATTTGACAACTGCAAGGAGTATTTTAAGACACAAATGAACAATTAAAGATAACAAAAACAGTGAGCACTCAAATAGGAAACCTAAGAATAGCACTAGAATAGATTTCAAACAAAAAAAAAATTCTAGAATGAAACAGACTCTGAAACTTACAAAATTTGTGAAACTTCGTCCAGAAACATTTTATGGATGAAATTTTTATGTGAGAATCTCAACACAATATTTGATCAAATGAAATAAATTTTAGGTCAAACATATCTGTATACCGAGAGAAATAAATCAAGCACTGCAGCACCAGTATTCAGAAATTGAAACTATTTTTTAGCACTGGCAGAGATGATTCAAAAATTTACTGGGAAAATATTATAATGAATTTGAATCCCAAACTTTTATCCCAAATCCACAACACATCAATTTAGGTGTGGTAAAAATTTCAGGTCAAAAAGCCCAAGGAATAAGGTGCAGTAAATTTTATACTGAGAGGAACACCACACTGAAACTGTTTTTTCTGGGCTGAAAACGTCCTGACTTTTACTGTTTATAAATTTTTTATATTTTGTTTTTGGACGTTATTTTTTAACTGGATACCAAGAACATCTCAATATAGTTCTGTGAATTTTTTCAGATTTTTTTAACTGAAATAAAAAACCCACAATAATTTCTCACAACAGAGACAAAATTTCACAAAAACTGGAAAAGAAGAAACCTAAGGGATTTGAAAAAAAGAATTGAAACTCAAGACATAATAGAAACCTAACTCTAATGAACTTGCTAATGATCTAATAAAAATATATGATAGTCAAAAACATAAGAAGAAGAGCACACAAAAGGCACATGGATATTCATTGTAAAAACAAGAAAACTAAAATCAAACAAAAGACTACTTGATTTTATGACATATATGGAAACAACATGATGTTAGACAACTAGAAATGGAGCATAAAATAAAAATGAAACCAACATAAACTGTTTTTACCAAAAGAAAAAGAAAGAAGACTCAACAAAAAATCAAAAGCACACAAGATACACTCAAAAAGAACTCCTAAATACCAATATAGATGGTTCAAGAAAGAACAAGTTATTTGAACCGATTAAACCAAACAAACAACAAATAGAATGGTAGAACTAAAACAAAAGCAGAATCAAGACATGAAAAACAACATGTAAACAATATGGAAAAATGAAGAACAAATATTTTTAGAACTTATCTTTTGAAGAATCGTGAACCTAATGCTCTAGATACCACTTGATGCAATCCTACCTTGCATTGCTATAAATCTTTTGTTTTGTATTTTGGGATGTGAAATTTGGTGGGATTGGGTGGCTAAAATGAGTGAAAGAAATTGTGAAGTATTGGTGTATGGAGAATGATAATGAAGCTTAAGAGAGGTTAGGTCAACTCCAAAGAGGTTCCTTGTTAAAAACTTAGAAATAAGGGCAGCAAAAGAGTGAGCTAAGAGACTAGTTGAGGCTGAAATTTTGGCAGCAATTCAATAGTCCATTCAAAGCCAATTTACAAAGGGGCAACCACTTGTATTTATAATGCTATGGGCAGCCAAGGTGCAAGCTTTAACCCTAAAAATTCTCCATTCATAGAAGGACAAGTGACTCTCTATAATTGGAGCAAATCCTCTCAAATTAGAGGTTGCCAAGTGTCCTCCTCTAATTGGAAAGAAGCGCAGGTTCCACCACAAGGCAGACGGAGTCTGAGCCCGCCTGCAGAAGTTTACTGGCGACCAAGTCAACCAGCTAGAACAGTGGCAAACTTCAAGTTGCATTTCAGCTAAGATATTCTTGCTTAATGCTTTCTTTTTGAAGAATGTGTGATAAATTTGTTGTTGGAAGATGATGCATTTAGCTTTGTTGGTTCACTTGAATTGGCACATGCACAAGTAAGTCAACCTGGCTCGGTGTCAATATGACCACTCGAGTATGGGCACCCTGTGAATAAATGATTACCTAGTGGCAGGTAAGACGGGGGGCTTGTGTACTAGACATGAGTGCTTGAGTACTCAGGACCTCGGCTATTGGGTAGGTCATGAGTTTGGCCTAGATGTTGATTAGCCCATAAAAGGTAATTAAGATAAAATATATAGTTATTATTATTATTATCATATGATTCTTAAGATAAAATATAAAGAGATATTTTATCTATTGTGATATTATATTTTATCTATTGTATTATTCTGGAAATAAAATGTAGAGATTATATTTTATCTGTTGTGATATTATATCTGTTATTCTAAAGATAGAATATAAAGAGATATTTTATTTGTTGTGATATTATTCTGAAGATAAAATATAAAGATATATATTATCTGTTGTGATATTATATTTTATCTGTTGTAGTATTCTGAAGATAAAATATAAAGATATATATCATTTGTTGTAATATTATATTTTATTTGTTGTGTTATTCTGAAGATAAAATATAAAGAGATATATTATCTATTGTGATATTATATTTTATCTGTTGTGTTATTCTGAAGATAAAATATAAAGAGATATATTATCTGTTGTGATATTATATTTTATCTATTGTGTTATTCTGAAGATAAAGTATAAAGAGATATTTTATCTGTTGTTGTACAGGACCAGAACTCGTAGCGCTCAGGGCTCGTCGGTCGGACCTCGCCATTTCTGATACAAACCCAAAGATGACTAAAGACACTACAAGCAAAATCCAAAAAGGGCAGTCATCTCAAAATACAAAGCTAAGGCTCACTAAACATCGAGACAATATTAGCAGAAGAAGAAGCCATGAGGCAGAGCATCTAGTCTTCTTAAATATTTAGAAAGTATTGTAAATAATTTGGGCTCATTTGTAGGGGTCCAAATAGTAGAAATAAGCTAGAATAAAGTACCGTTAGCATAGTAGGGGGTGTGGGTAGCATTCTAGCTTGTTCCTAACCCATTTGAAAGCATTTTGACCTAGTTTCTAGAAGGATAAGCCTAGAATACGGAATTGACTTAGTCAAACCCTATGGCTACCCACTTTTTCCCTTTTCCCATTCTACCCTTCAAGCTTGCTTTCCAAGGCTCCTAAATCTATGAATAGGGAGGCCTACCTCATGTATTGATATGTTGAAATTAGAGTAAAGTTACTATACACAATTTGTGTTTGAATTTGTGAGCATTGTCTCCTTACACCATTGTCTTATCTTGTAAGAATTAGAGAGCTCTAAAGTGGCGGCATTCCTCACTCATCTTGGAGCAAACCACCATCCAAGTGGCGTGATCACTTCTCTAGCTTCATCCTACTAAGTTTCCTTTCACTCATCTATTTCCATTCCAAATTTCAATTCCAAAATATGTCTTGCTCTTGTTTTTGTTTCTTAAATTCAATTCGGTAATCTATGTTGTTTAGCTTTCCTTTGTTTTGCTTCCGTACCATAATTACTTGTCATCATATTCACCATAATTGTGTTTTTCCCTTTTGACCTTATGGAAATGAACCTTTACATCTACTTAACACTTGTTAAGTTAATGTCCAATGGGGATTTTCCTTAGGTTTCTCACCTTAATCATCTTAAAATCCAATCCTAAGCAAAGTGTCACCATAAAATGCTAAATCATAAAATCAACTCACATCAATTTCCCTCAAGCAGGTCAGCTCAGCACATGGTCCCACTTGTACGTCATGTGAATGGGCTCCAAGTATGCGTATATATTAACTCTCATTCATGTGTATAATATAATCCTTCATGAATGAGATTAATTGTTGAAGTAAAGAAACGTAATAGGCTTAGGAGTATGCTTAGCGTGTCCAGGTCTATGATAAGTAAAGTGTTAACTGCAAGGCCCAAGCCCAATAATGCTAGGGCAACCCAAGCTAAGCTGCATGCATGGCACGTAATAGCATATGAATGGGAGTGTATTAGTGGGAGTGCATTTGTATGTGAATGAATGCATGATTGTTGTACTGGGCGGGTCCTTGCGTCAAGGTTGCAACGCTGGCCTAATTTGTTTAATGGGCCCGAAACACATTGCAAAGCCGCTATGTGCTAATAACCAGTGGCATGTGCTTAAAGATAAATGTATATATGGTTGCTCATGTATTTGTTACAATTATGTATAGATATTTTTGTTGTTATCATGTTAGATACTTTCTGTTGCTTGGCTGTTACACATACATGTTTGTTGTAGGTAAAATACCTGTCGATAGTAGCTGTTAACCTTAAAAAGATAGGGATGTGCATGTATAACAGAATGATAAGCCTGTAGTTTCGCACCTGAAGATTATTGCTGCCTGTGTCAGGTGGTTTTCTGTTAGAGATAATGTGCTTATTTTTAGTTAATATTTGTTTATCTCAAGTACAATTGGTGCATGAAATGCTATAAAAGGTGTTGAATGTCCCAGATGAAGGTACGCAATTCTGAATAAACTTTTTGAATACTGAAGCTCTCAGTTTCTTATTCTTTCATAAGCCCTTATTGACTTGATCGTCAGAGTGTGACCGGTCGTAAGGGCACCCTCTGTTTCACAGGAACAACATCCAAACAACCAAGGAAGGCACAGTTTCCAGCAGAGATAGGCGGAGACAGAACCAGTCATCGGAGTCAACTGGTGACTGAGTCAACCGGCAAGAACATTTGGCGCCCACCGTGGGGCTCGATAAAACTAGGTCCCATCCACATCAATGAACAAGCAATTAGAAGACATGAGAAATACCCGAGAAGGAGGTCTGGCAGGATCTGAAGGAGGCGACGCTCCCACAACCCAACAACTTAAGGAGATCATCACAGCTCTTCAGGAAACAGTGGCGGCAACTAAGGCTAAGCAGGCTTAAAGACAAAACCAATTCAGGGCTGAGTTGGATGCGTCACGAGCAGCTAATGAGGAGTTGCACAAAGCTAATGATAAACTGCACAGGAATTGGCAACGTGTGGGAGAGCACGCCACGGGTGACCAATGTCCACCTGTCCAGAATAGGGCTCGCACAATGCCCTTCTCACAAGAGTCTTAGATGCGACCGTGCCAAAGAACATGACGACGCCTAAGATCACCTTTACCGATACTGAAGATCCAGATGTCCACCTTGCAGCCTTTCAGGCTCAGACAATGATTCTACAGGGTACAGACGCCACGCATTGCAAGTTATTCATGGGTACGCTCTCAGGCACAACACTAAATTGGTTTATCGGCTTACCAAATGGCCTTATAACCACTTTCAACCAGTTTTCCACATTGTTTAGGGAGCAGTTCATGGTTAATCAAGCGCCACCCCCTATTCCTTTTGATCTTTTTGGGGTGATTCAGAACTAGGGAGAATCTGTAAAGGATTTCTTAAATCGATTCGGAGCGTTTGTGGTGCAACTTCACACTCAGGATGAGGCATTGGTAGTGCATGCTTTTGTGAAGGGGATAAGGCTATGGCCTTTTAGTGATTCTTTGATAAGAAATCGACCCAGGACGTTTGTAGAGATTAAGCGGCGAGCTGTCGCCCACCGCCGTTGAAGATTTAATGAGCACGAAGCTTGAGAGCATGGGTGTAGTGATGTGAGTCTCTTATGAAACTTTCTTGGTTTGGGTTGAGTTGATATAGGTTTCATTGTATTCATGACACTTTCAAGAATTAGGATCAAAATTCTAAAGAACAATTGATAGAGTTTCTACTTAAGAAAACAAAGGTTCATACTAAAAACACATGAATAGGTAACTTGTAGTGTAAGATAACAATGGAATATGAATGGTTAATTCAAGAACAGCAACCAAAGTGCAGTAACAACACAAAAACAGTACAAGGAAACAAGAATTAAACCAAGAACACAACAAGAATTGAAACTAGTAATAGAAACACAACAAGAACATAACCAACTAATGGAAATTCAAGAAACATCATGAACATGGGTTTTCATGGAAGCCGAATAGAAAACAGGTTGGTATAATATGTTTGCACCGATTAAAATGGAAGAACAACACATCAAATGATAGAGGACATCACAAGGAAGAGAATGAACCGATTAGAATTGAAAACAAACAAGTAGAACAAAAATGGGTATTTTTAGAAGATGAATAGAAATGAGTTATGTGGTTGTAGCCTTTTGGAGATGTGATTCACGCCACTTGGAGGGTGGTTCTTCCAAGATGAGTGGGTGGTGCCACCACTTGAGAGTTTCCAAAGCTCACAAGATAAGACATGGAGGAGAAAAAGAGACAAGTCTCACAAACTCACTCTCTCTCAATTTCAAGATAGTTTCTTTACTTCTAACTTTCAACTTGTATTATTTATGAACCAAGGTCTCCTATTTATAATGAGGAAGACCAGATTTGGGTTTACAAAGGAGGGAGTTGGAAGAGACACTTCCTAGCTCCTTCTTAGTCATTCTAGCGCCTAAAGAGAAAAGGAGTGTGAAAAGGCACTCTTCTAGTCCCTTCCTACTAAAACTAGCACCTATGTGCCTTTGTACAAGAGAGGTGTCTTTTGGTTTTCCTCTTTGGCACATCCTAAAGCTATTTCTATATTATTTACAAATTTATAAAAAAGAAATTACAAAGAGAGATATTAATTGGAGCCCATTCTTGAATGCTTGTAGTCTTCTTGTTGGCTTTGGGCTTGGTCCTCTCTTTATTTTAATTCTTCTTTATTTTTTGAGAAGACTAGAAGGAAGAACTTTAAATGCTTGGGTGGATGGCCTCTTCCTTCATTAGTAAAATCCTCTTCTACTTGATCTTCATCATGTAGGGCCAACCAAGGCCCGTGAGAACAGTCGTACCCAGCCCCTAAGGGTACATGAGACCACAACAGAAAGGAAGTCAGCACGGCAAACGCCCTGATAGCTATCGTTTAGCAGTCAAATTGAATATGATTCTAGCGTATGCTAGTTAGATGATAGTATAGAAGTGGTCAGATGACCCCAAGTCGTCTCCCAACGAATCCAATAGTGAGTCCAGTGAACAAAATTCAAGACTTATCTGCAAGCAATTAGGATTAACAATAACAATAAAGTAAAAAAGCTTGTGATTGTTAAGCAAGAAAATATAAATGATGATTTGAAACAGTAAAGAATGCAAGTTGACTCCCAAGTTCTTCCACCATTGAATTCCTCAATGGTTCTCTAAAGATTATTCCTTTCTCAATCCTCAAATAGAGCCAAACCAGATTGAACATGCGTCAATCTTATTCAACTTGAAACTCACCAGTAAAGCATGCGTCTACTAGTTTAATCAATACCCACTTTGTTCCATGCGTATACTCCATGGGAATGCTTATCTCCTCTTTCTTGAATCATGTGCCCAAGAAATTAATTAGAACAATGCGAACTAACTAAGAAACAAAAGTTTAAGATAAGGAAAAATCTCAATCATGCGTTCAAGAACAACCTCTCACAAAAACTAGTTTTCCAGGAGATTAGAAAATAAAAACAACTGTTATAGAGAATTAAAAAATGAAACTTTTATTAACCAAAACCTCATAACTCAATGAGAAATTACAAGGGAATCAACCAAAAAGGTTTAACCTTCCATGTGGAGGCAAAACAAAAGTATTATAAAGAAGAAAAAAAACTAGGTCTAGAATATGTTTGCTCCTCTAAATCGCGATCCAAAAAAAAGCTGCTTCTTCCTCCCCTTGAAGTCTCTTTTATAATCTTATTTCCCTTGCACAAAATAATATTAAAATTTTCCTTATGATATTGTTTTGCAATTATCAGATGTTTCCTTTTCTGTTTCGAATTATTAAACATATATCTTCATTCCCAAATAGTCTCAGATTTTATTCTTGCTTTTCTTCCAGAAATATTGTTTCCAATTTTCTTCAGATTTGTGCATTGATTGTAATTGATTCTAACATTGATGTGAGAGATATTGCAGAAGATTTTCTTGAATAATATCTTCAAAGTATATTTTCTTTATTTTTGAAGGATTTTACAAAGGAATTTTAATTGCACAAGTTTTAGAAAATATCCCGGCAGAAATTTGCATTCAATTCCTTTTCTCCGATATTTGCAGATTTAATTCTCTAATTCTTTATTTCAGATCTTGTTTCCTGTTTTGATCCAAAAGAAGCAACTTAGGTTAAAAATACAAAAGTAATAGAAATAATAATAAAGGCCCAAATAAACCCAATTATATGAATATTAATTAAAACAATGAATTTATTTATTATTATAATCCAATAATCTATATTTAAGGCTATTGAGTGTGAATAAATATATGCTCATCACACCCTATGAGCCTAGAGGGCACCAACCTAGGCCGACGTCGAGGAACGACCAACATCCCAGACCTAGGTTTAAAGTGTCTTACATGTTGGAACAAAGGCTTTGATGAATCAAATCTGTGAAGAATTTGTGCTGAGCTTGGTCGCTGTGATGAAGTTAGGTTTAGATGTTTTGTTTCTATTTTAGAATTTGTTTTATTCGTCTTTGATTCAGAACCTTAGCTTGAGCAACTTGCTTTCAAAGAGAAAATGTTTTTTGAAAAGCTAAGTGATAAACAACTGGTTATTTTCTCGTTTTAACCGATTGTTCATCACTGGCCTGTTTGGTGGGTTTTTTAACTGTTTTATAACAGCTTTAAGCGAATCAACCGGTTATTTCGAAACTTCAATCGGTTGAATTTTGAAAATCTATTTTGCCAATAATAGCTGGTTTTCCTAATAGATTCAAACGAACATTTTTTGAGGTTTATAAATAGAGACTCTCTTATCTTTTGAAATATACAAAAAAAGAAAAATACATTTTGAGATACAGAAAGAGTTTGCAAAAGAGAGTTCTACAGAGATTTGAAAAAATCAGTTTTGAGAAGAGTTTTTGCTGAAGTTTAAAGATTGCTCAGATAGCTGATGTTCTGATCATTACACGAATCTAGGAATGTTTAAACCAGGTGTTTTCTATTCCTTTCTTTGTTCTTGAGATTGCATTCTTTCAATTCTTGTAAGTGTGTAAAATCCTTTAAAATCAGAAGGTGTTCTGGTTTAAGGTGTGTGGTGTGTGGTGTGTTGAAGAGAGTGTGTATGATCTTATGTTAAAAGATCCTCTCTTGTTGTTGTTGTTGTGTGTATGTAAACTATTGTGTTTTACATAGTGGAACTCAGAAGGTTTTTATGAAGAACTGGATGTAGCTCAGGGGTTGAGGGAACCAGTATAATTGCTTTGTGTGATTCTCTCTTTCTCTATCTTGGGTTATCTTGTTAATGTTTCTGTATCTGATATAAACAGCCGGTTATATTGTTCTTGCAATTGGTTATAGTTCTGATATATAGCATTGTTGTTAACTCTGTAATAATATCAATCGGTTATATCGTAATATCAATCGGTTAATTTTCTGCTGTGTATTTTGAAAGCTTGATTTCTTTTAGCTTCTCTGATATTTGTTTTTGTGACTTGATAAAGGAATTCATTCTTAACTAAACATTTGCAAAAAGCTTTCAAAAGCAATTCACCCCCTCTCTTGTTTTAGCCATAAATTCTAACAATTGGCGTCAAGAGCTAGGTTCTTGAAAAATATTCAATTTTCTATTTTTCTTAAAAATCTTTTTGAAAAGTTGGTTAACAAGATGCCTTTTGGGGAAGGTTCTTCCTTAAACAAACCACCACTGTTTTGTGGGGTTAATTACCAGTTTTGGAAGGTGAGAATGAAAATATTTATGCATTCAACTGATAAAGGTATTTGGGAAACTATTGAAAATGGGCCATTTATACCTCAAGCTAAAGTTGATGGTGTGCTTGTAAATAAACCTTCTTCTGACTGGACTGAAGCTGAAAGTAAAAGGGCTAGATTTGATTGGATTGCTAAAAATATAATAACTTCTGCTTTGAGTTGTGATGAATTTTTTAGGGTCTCTCAATGTGAATTAGCAAAGGAGATGTGGGAGATTCTAGAAGTTACTCATGAAGGCACAAGTGATGTAAAAGAGAGCTAGAAAGCATGCCCTCATTAAAGAATATGAATTATTCAGAATGCAAAAAGGAGAAACGATTTCAGATGTGCAGAAAAGGTTTTCTCACATTGTGAACCATCTGATTGGACTTGGCAAAAGCTTTGAGAAGGAGGAACTCAATATCAAGATCTTGAAGTGTCTTGATAGATCATGGCAACCCAAAGTAATTGCCATCTCAGAATCTAAGGATCTGTCCTTAATGTCCACAACATCTCTTTTTGGCAAACTTCCAGAGCACAAGCTGGAAATGAACAGATTGCTGATTCAAGAAAGTGAGGACAAGAACAACAAGAGTATTGCTCTAAACACAACCGGTTATCTCGCAAAATCAACCGGTTATAAAAAGCATCAGGACTCTAGTGACAGTGATGAAGAAACCATGAGTCTGCTGATAAGGAAATTCAGAAAGTTTTTGAAGAAGAGGTATGGCTTCAAGAAAGCCAATGATTCTAATGTTAGAAAATACACTTGTTTTTGTTGCGGAGAACAGGGGCACATCAAATAAGAATGTCCCAACAATGAGAGAACAGATTTCAAGAGTGAGAAAAAGGGAAAAGCAAAGAAGGCTTATGTAGCATGGGATGAAAATGAGATCTCATCCTCAAGTTCTTCTGATGATGAAGAAGTTAACCTTTGCCTTAAAGCCTCTATGTCAAGCAGTGAGAGTTCAACATCAACAATCAAAGGTAACTCATACTACCAATTACTTGATTCTTTTAATGAAACTCATGAAGAGGCTAACTGGTTGGCACTTTCTAATAACCGGTTGAAAGGTCTTAATAATTGGATGGAAAATCGGATCAAGACTCTTGAAGAAGAGGTTAAAAGTTGAAAAGAAGATTTTGAAAACCTTGATTTGATTTCTAAAAAGTCTCTTTGTGATTGTGAGTCAAAAGTTTGTGAAAATTGTGAAAACCTTGAGAAAAAGATTCACTACCTTTTGAAAACCTTGGACAAACTCACAACTGGAAATTCCAATTTCGAAAATGTCCTTTTATTCCAAAAATGTGTTTTTGGTAAAGTTGGATTAGGCTTCTACCCCTAAAGCAAAGCCAAAAAGATTTCAAAACCTTTTTCCACTGCACCAGTAAAACAATCAATTAAAAGATCGATTCAACCGGTTGTTCAATGCTTTTATTGCATGAAGAAAGGCCACACTGTTAGGTTCTGCAGATTTCGAAAATCTCTTGTTCCTAAAGAGCTTTTTAAATGGATTCAAAAATGTTTTGATGTATCTAAAGAAATTTCTAACTCCAAAGGTCCCAAATTTGCAAAGGGATCAAACCTTAAGATCTAACAAGTTTCTTGTGATGCAGGTTTTAGGGAATCTGTTGATTATAGATTTCCAGAAAGCTTCTAGTGGATCTAGATTGTGTTTCTTTTGTATTTTTTCTTAAGCTTGAATCTGTAAAGAATCATAGTAGTGAATAATGTAGTATTCTTTTCATGGACATATAATTCAATGCTTATCAATTTCAGAGGTCTCTACACTTTGTTATGTGTGTGATAATACATCTGTGTTTTTCAGGCTCGGTCAAGGGATTTGAATTAATAAATTTCAAAATCCCTGTCACAGAAAAATAATCGGTTAAATGTGCGATATAACCAATTATTTCTACCCTGTATATTCTGTTGTACTTTCTGGTTCTTGATTCTCTGATATCTGTGTGATTTTCTATTACCCATCACTGTTAGTACTCTATAATGCTTCAAATACAGCGTTGAACGAATCATATCTCTGCTTTTACTAGTATTCAAGGCTTGGATTCTTGTCTTTATTGGAAATAAACAATTCTTTAATGTTTGGTCAAAGATACCATGTGACTTTTGTGCATCTCTGTTTGGAACTGACATATGCAGCTTTAATGCGTTGAATTGACTCCTTTATGGTTGAATTCTTGACTCATTTATTTCTAACATTCAATTGTCTCTGCTGGGTCTATATATTGGATATTTTAACAGGTTGTTCTACAAAAACAACCAACTGTTCTTTGCTCTTCTTCTATTCTAATCTCTGCAGTGTACCATTCACCTTGCTGCCATGGAAACTGTCACTCCTCCCTCTTCAAAAAGAGTGAAAACAACAGCTAGAAGAAGAAGTGGAAAGCTAGAGAGATGGTTCTCTAGTAACCTTGATATCATGAACAAATATCTACTTGAGACTAGTAGAAAAGCCATCAACACTCCAAAATTGCTTTCTTTTGCTTGGCTAAAAGAGCAGAAGATCATGGAAGTAAGAAGACTACTGAAGGAATAACATCTCAGGCTCTTTCTGGAATTAAATGGAAACATTTATCCAGACTTGGTAAGGGTCTTTTATACCAATCTTCAATTTAATGGTGATGTGCTTTTGTCTTATGTGAAAGGTATAAACTTGGAGATTACCAATGAGGTTTGGACTACAATAACTGGGTTAAAGTTCTCTGGATTGCGTATCAATCGAGGCCACTCAGAAGCAGTTGATGAGTTCAATAAAATACAGTTTTTCAAGAGCTACCTAAAGGATCCTCAAGCAAGGGTAAAAAATTTTGCTGTTGGAGGGCTGAAATTGTATGCTAGGTTGATAGCCTTGGCTGTCTCATGGATTCTAACACCTAGGGGGAGCAACCATTCAACCCTATCTGAAGAAGATCTTGTACTGATCTACTGCATAATGAATGAGATCAAGCTAAACTGGATTCATATCATCAAAGAGCACATGCAAAAAGTAACAAGGTTAAGTGATTTTCACTACCCCTATGCTGTTTTGATCATTAAGTTTCTACAATATTTTGAAGTGGATCTAGGAGGAGAAAAATCAGAAATTGTGAATTCTTCTAGTGAGGTCAACAGTGGATCCCTAAGAAAGATGGGATTTACCAAAATCAAAGGAAGATGGGTGAGCAAGGATGGAAGTGACCAAGCTGGCCCAAGTGGAGCTAATGAACCAAAAATTGCAGCAGCTCAAGAAGCTCCAGCTGCTGATGAAGGAGGTCCCAGTGGTGGATACACAGAAGAAAGGATGACATCAATGTCTCCTTTTAAAAGATTCATGGTGAACAGGATGGACAATTTTGTGGAGCGAATGGACACCTTTGCTGAAAATCAAAGGACCTTACAGGATTCTCTCACCACAGGTTTCCAATAGTTTGATACAAGGTTCAACCGTGTGGAGGCATGTTTCTCAAACCTTGATGGACAAATAGAAGATCTTCAGAATCAACTGTTTGACATGCAATTTGACAGGGACAACAATCCCTCCTTTTAAAAGTGTATTAAATTTTCTCTTTTCATGAACACTTTCTTTATATTTTTGCCTATTTGTGAAGACAAATAGGGGGAGTATTAAGTTTTGCTTTGGTTTGTAATATTTTATGCTTTAAACTGTTTTAATTCACTCTGTATTAGATAGAAGGTTTTGTTGCTCTGATAGGTTTAACCGGTTATATCTGCGATTTAACTAGTTGTTCTTCTGTTGAAGCACCTATGGTTTGGTTTTTCTCTCGGTTTGAATGTGAAAAACGTTTTGTGGTGCACTAACCTTTGGAAAAGAATATTGTGTGCTCTATCTGTGACTACAGGTGATCAAAATTCTAAAACATCTCTTCCAAAGCAACCAGGGATTTGTCTTCATCAAATAGGGGGAGAATGTTGGAACAAAGGCTTTGATGAATTAAATCTGTGAAGAATCTATGTTGAGCTTGGTTGTTGTGATGAAGTTAGGTTTAGATGTTTTATTTATATTTTAGAATTTTTTTTATTCGTCTTTGATTCAGAACCTTAGCTTGAGCAACTTGTTTTCAAAGAGAAAATGTTTTTTGAAAAGCTAAGTGATAAACAACCGGTTATTTTCTCATTTTAATCGATTGTTCCTCACTGGCCTGTTTGGTGGGTTTTTTAACTGTTTTATAACAGCTTTAACCGAATCAACCGGTTATTTCGAAACTTCAATCGGTTGAATTTTAAAAATCTATTTTGCCAATAATAGCTGGTTTTCCTAACAGATTCAAACGGGCATTTTTTGAGGTTTATAAATAGAGACTCTCTTATCTTTTGAAATATATAGAAAAAGCGAAATACATTTTGAGATACAGGAAAGAGTTTGCAAAAGAGAGTTCTACAGAGATTTGAAAAAATCAGTTTTGAGAAGAGTTTTTGCTGAAGTTTAAAGATTGCTCAAATAGCTGATGTTCTGATCATTACACGAATCTAGGAACGTTTAAACTAGGTGTTTTCTATTCCTTTCTTTGTTCCTGAGATTGTATTCTTTCAATTCTTGTAAGTGTGTAAAATCCTTTGAAATCAGAAGGTGTTCTGGTTTAAGGTGTGTGGTGTGTTGAAGAGACTGTGTGTGATCTTATGTTAAAAGATCCTCTCTTGTTGTTGTTGTGTGTATGTAAACTGTTGTGTTTTACATAGTGGAACTCAGAAGCTTTTTTGAAGAACTGGATGTAGCTCAGGGTTTGAGTGAACTAGTATAATTGCTTTGTGTGATTCTTTCTTTCTCTGTCTTGGGTTATCTTGTTAATGTTTCTGTATTTGATATAAACAACCGGTTATATTGTTCTTGCAATCAGTTATAATTCTGATATATAGCATTGTTGTTAACTCTGTAATAATATCAATCGGTTATATCGTAGTATCAACCGATTAATTTTCTACTACGTATTTTGAAAGCTTGATTTCTTTTAGCTTCTCGAATCTCTGTCTTTGTGAATTGATAAAGGAATTCATTCTTAACTAAACATTTGCGAAAAGCGTTCAAAGTCTAACACTACAGGGAATTGCTTGCCATCCCAGCCATTGCAGAGGAGTTGAAGTGCTCGCCAAAGTCTAACAAGGTTCTGGGGCCAAGCAAGAACACTTGGTGTGAGTTGCACAAGGCTTATGGGCACGGTGTGGAGAACTGTATAATCCTACGCTATCAGTTGTCAGACCTGTTGAAGGCGGGGTCTCATGCAGGACTATGTGCAAGAAGACTAGGAGGGGTCGAAGGGAGAGGCACAGGCGGAAGAGTAGAGGCATGAGGTGCCCATCCACAGCGAAATCAATACTATCTTTGGAGAGTTTTCTGGAGGAGGATGTACTACTTCTCAATAAAAAAGGTATGCAAGGGATGTAATGGCAGTAGAAGCACAGGGATTCGATCAACCAGCTAAACTTGACCTCTGCTTCATCCGAGCAGACTTGAGGGATGTTATCCCACATGACAGCGATCCTGTACTGATATCAGTGGTCACCATAGGAAGAAGGGTACATCAAGTTCTTGTTGACCAGGGAAGCTCGACTGACGTGCTGTTGTGGTTGACGTTCAACAAATTGTAGTTGTCACTAGATCAACTGAGGCCCTATGATGGCTGTTTGTATGGTTTTGTAGGGTACCAAGTAGAGGTGAGGGGGCATGTGGAATTGAGGACGACCTTCTCAAATGGCATCTTATCTCGGACCATTAGTATTAGGTACGTGGTCATGAATGCTCCTTCTACTTATAGCATTCTTTTAGGAAGACCTGCCATAAGCAGGTTAGGGGCGGTGGCCTCATCAAGACACATGAAGATGAAGTTGCCCTCTAAAAGATGGGGTGTAATTGTTATTAAGTCTGACCAGAAGGTAGCGAGAAAATGCTATGAGAATAGTTTGAAGACAAAATGAGGAGTATGCATGATTACCACTCAACCAGCAGAAGTTAGAGACATCACACTCGTGGAAATCGCCACTGATAGGCGACCTGAGCCAGCAGGCGAGGTTCAGGAAAGGGAGATTGGGGGTAAGAAATTTAAGCTTGGAGAGTCTCTAAGCCAAGAATTGCAGAATAAGATTACCAAGGTGATAGCACGACATCTGGATGCCTTTGCATGGTCCGCATCAGATATGCCAGGCATTGACCCAGACTTTCTATGTCATCGGCTCACGATGGACCCGAAGGTCAGACCAGTCATTCAAAAAAGGACAAAATTCAATGAACTGAGGAGTCTTGTCATTAGGCAAGAAACACAGAAGTTGCTGGATGCTAGCCATATCAGGAAAATCCAATACCCTGAGTGGTTAGCAAACATGGTATTGGTCAAGAAGGCTAGTGGAAAGTGGAGGATGTGTGTGGACTTTAGGAATCTCAACAAAGCCTGCCCTAAAGATTCGTATCCATTGCCCAACATTGACACTTTGGTAGACAGTGCATGTGGATGCCGGCTTCTTAGTTTTTTGGACGCGTTCTCAGGGTACAATCAGATTCGTATGCACCCTCAAGATGAAAGTAAAATTGCTTTCAAGAAGGAGCTCGCCAGCTAATGCTATAGGGTGATGCCATTTGAGCTGAAGAATGCTGAAGCGACATACCAAAGATTGATGGATAGGATTCTCGCCCCCATGATAGGGCAAAATGTGCAGGCATATGTGGACGACATGGTCATCACCTCGACAAAGCAGGAACGACATGTGGCGGATTTGGAAGAGCTATTTGTTACGATAGCCAGGTCTAATCTAAAATTGAACCCTGAGAACTGGGTGTTTAGGGTAGAAGCAGGAAAGTTTTTGGTGTTTCTCCTCGTAGAACGGGGGATAGAAGCAAATCCCGAGAAGTGTGTGGCGATCATTGCCATGAGGAGTCCCGGCACCGTGAAGGAAGTGCAGTAGTTGATAGGAAGGATGGCCACCCTCTCTCGCTTCCTGTCAACCAGGGGAGATCGGGGATACCCTTACTTCCAGTGCTTGAAAAGGAATAATCGCTTTGTGTGGACAGTAGAATGTGAAGAAGCGTTTGTGAAGCTGAAGGAGTACCTGGCCAGCCCACCAGTTCTTTGCAAGCCACTGCCTGGTACTCCCTTTCGTCCCTACTTTGCAATCACAAATCGAGCGATCAACTCGGTCCTAGTGCAGGAGCATGAGCACGCTTAGAGACCTATATATTTTGTAAGTAAGGTGTTGCAGGGGCCAGAGGTGTGTTATCAGGCCATTGAGAAAGTAGCCTTAGTAGTGGTATTTACAGCTCGGAGACTCCATCACTATTTCCAGAGTTTCACGGTGATAGTGATGATTGACCTACCAATTCACAAGATACTACAGAAACTAGACATGGCTGGCAAAATGGTGCGATGGGCGGTTGAGCTTTCCGAGTTCGATGTACAGTATGAACCTAGAGGTCCTATCAATGGGCAAGTTTATGCTGATTTTGTGGCGGAACTTTCCACGGGAACTACCCCACCAGATGGTGGAGACTTTCAGTGGATTCTTTCAGTAGATGGGTCCTCCAACCAATAGGGTAGTGGAACAGGTATTATCTCGGAAGGGGAAAATGGGTTGTTGATTGAGGAGGCCATAAAATTTGCCTTCAAGGCTAGTAATAGCTAGGCTGAGTATGAAGCATTGGTGGCTGGAATCTTGGTTGCCAAGGAGATGGGTGCTCGAAGCCTATTGGTAAAGAGTGATTCGTTGCCCGTGACTGGGCAAGTTATAGGAGGATATTAGGCCAAGGACCCCCAAATGGCCTTGTATTTGAAATATGTCATGTTGTTGAAAGAAACTTTTCCTGCGTTTGAGTTGATACATGTTCCAAGAGAGCAAAATGCACGAGCAGAACTTATGGTAAAGCTCGCAAGCTCAGGCAAAGGAGGTCGCCAGAGGTCAGTAATATAAGAGACCTTGAAGGTGCCCAGAACTGTTGTAGATGATACATGTGACGAACAACGGGTGAATCTAGTGGATATTTGGAAAAAAGGCATCGATCGCTGACTCAAGAGACTTTGAGGGTGCCTAAGATAAGTGTTTATAGCTTATCTGAAGAAGGACCTTTGGACATCTGCCTTATTGATATAGGTGAGACCTAGATGACACCCTATAGGCGTTACCTTGCTGATGGTGTGCTTCCAATGGAGCCTACGGAGGCCAAGACTGTGAAGAAGAACGTGGGAAAGTATACCTTGATAGATGGGAAATTGTTCAGGCATGGTTACACCCATCCCACTCTGACCTGTATAAGTGATGATCATTGTACACGTATTATGGCAGAGCTCCACAAGGGTATCTGCGAGAGCGACTGTAAGGACCTAGAAACTTTAATTGGAATGAAAGTGTTATATTTAAATAATTTCAGAAGATGTTATTATTTAAAAATACAAAGAGCTGGTAAATGAAGTTTTGTAGTAGTCGGACCTCGGACGTCGCCCAAGGTTTGGGGTCAGCTGGTAAAGGTCGATCGGCTGACCATTGTATTAACCAAGTAGTCAGGTGCGATGACTTTATCGTGAGGTAATCACGTGGGTGTGCTCGAGGAAGACATGTGGATCAAGAAGAGTAAAGGAAGAAAAGTGTAGCTTAGAAGTCTACGAGATCGCCGTTGTTGAAGACGGAGGCGATCTCCGACCTCTCTGGCACATAAACGCCTATCGCCTAGAGGAGACATGATCGCCAATCGCCTATGGTGCACATGATCGCCGAAAGTGCACTCAGTATGTGGTCAGGATACTGGATCAACCATAGTGGGTTCCAAAAACCACGCGTATCAAGGTGTGGGTTAAGCCTTAGATACGCTGTGCATGCGAAGCTCTATGCTTGAGCATAAGAAATCGCCCTTAGTGTGGCATGCATGGGCGCACGAGGAGTAGTGCTGATCTACTCTTGGAAATGTGAAGCTACCGACGTCACCAAGTCATGTGGAGATGATACCTTGGACGTAACATAGTGGGATGAAGAACCTTCAGCAAGGCGTGGCGATGTGTCGTCGGGCATCGCCGGGGCGCGAGGCATGCGGGCATCGCCAGGGCGCGAGACATGCGGGCATCGCCAGGGCAAGACATCAGTCATCTCCCAGGGAGAGACATCGGTCGTCTGCCAGGATGAGACATCGGTGGATAGTCATCGCGCGAGCGGTCATCGGTGGAAAGTTATCGCGCGACGTCGAGCTTCACACAGATAAGGTGGGACCCAGGCTCCCAGCATGAGACGTACTGCACGCGCGACACGTAGACAAAAAGGGTGGTTTAGAATAGTGACATCAGAGTGTTGGCATGCGCTCAGGCACGCGTGGTCGTACTGTTCAGGGAAGCGTGCACGCAAGCTTCCCTGCAGAGTGGGTGGTGGCAGCGGCTTTTGCGGACAAGTTGGTTTAGATTCAAAAACTCACTTCTGAGAGGGAGAACGTTGCTGTGGTTCAAGAGTGACAGAGTGAGTTCACCTTCATCCTTCTCTTTTCTCTCCTTCGCGCTGCGATTCAGACACCCTCAAGCACCAGTGCGACAAGCGACGACTGCACTTGGATACCTGGGGAGTTCTCTGCGAGTTTTCCGTCAGGACGCTAGAACAGAGTTAAGGCATCCTTAAGCTTCGGCGGGTTTTGGAGCTCTTGGTGTTTTGCGCAAGTCCAGGTAAGGGAAGCTAGCCTTTTCATTTATAAAAACGTTAGGCGAGTAGGTTCTGAAGTGAGGGCGACGTGGTCGCCGGTTTTCATATGCTTTTCGCGATACTCTGTTTTATGTGTGGGGCGACGTGATCGCCGGTTTTAATGCTGATTTCGAAATCCCCTGTTTTAATGTCGTTCGAAGCTGTTTAAGATTGAAATGTGAATGTGGGATCAAGGCATAGTATTTTCAGGAAAGAAAATACCGTGTAAGATCGTGTAGAGTGTGCATTGACCGGTGATTCGTTTATTATGAGATATCCTGACTCTCCTGATATAATGGAATCATATAGAGGAAGTTATTCAGGCGTTGAGAGTCGAAGGAGGTTCATATGTATGGGTGAGTTGTTTGAAAGATAACTACTTGACCCGTTGTATGGATTAACCCTGTCATGCTAGGATAGTGATGATATTGAGATTCATTTATACGCTTGTGAATGTGTGTGATTTCACAGCGACCCTGTGAATGTGTGTGATTTCACAGTGGTGCAGTATGACAGGTGCAGATCTCTGAGTCTAGTCAATGCACGAGTCTTCCGGAAGTAGTGTCAAGTGTCTTGTGTGATGAGTCAGTGGAAGTCTGACGTGAGAAATGAGAAACATTGAATTGATAGACACTTGATGGTGTGTGTGAATTGAAAGACTCTTGAGGAAATTGTGAAATATATGATTACTTGATGGTCATGTGGATCAAGAAGAGTAAAGGATTTGGCGGGATGTTACAGCGACATTGGAGGGCGAGCTCTCTCTTTGAAAGTTGTTCGAGTAGGGTAGTACTGGCCAACTATGCGGGAGGATTGTATGAAGTATGGGCAACGGTGCATGCAGTGCCAGAAACATGCTGATTGACATCATGCACCCCCAGAGGAATTGCAATCAATCAATAGCCCGTGGCCCTTTCAGACATGGGGCATTGACATTCTAGGACCCTTCCCATTGGCCATTTGACAAATGAAGTATTTGGTAGTGGCTATTGAGTACCTCACCAAGTGGATAGAAGCTGAACCCGTAGCACAAATCATCGCTCATAAAGTTCAGCACTTTGTACAGAGGAATATTGGTTGTTGTTTTGGGATTCTAAAGCGCTTGGTGTCTGATAATGGTACCCAGTTTGCAAGCCAGCAACTCAGAAAGTTGTGCACGAAGCTCGACATTAAGCAGGTATTCGCATCTGTAGAACACCCCCAAACCAGTGGGCAGGTCGAGTCGGCCAACAGGGTTTTGCTAAGGGGTTTGAAAAGGAGATTGGAAAAGGCAAAGGGGAGTTGGGCAGAAGAGGTTCCGCGAATTCTATGGGCCTACCACACCACTCCTCAATCCACTATGAAGGAGATGCCCTTTAGCACGGTATATGGATCTGATGCCATGATCCCAATAGAAATACAGGAGAGCTCGTCGCGGTTCCAAAACTTCGTGGCAGAGGAGTTTAATGAAGGGAGAAAGGTGAATCTTGACCTATTCTATTTTGAGTTCAGCACCTTGTTCTTCATTCATTCATCACCATTAATTGTGTTTTAACCATGGACCTTTGGAAATGAACCTTCACATCTACTTAACACTTGTTAAGTTAATGTCTAGTGGGGATTTTTTTTAGGTGACTCACTCTAAATTGCTAAGAATCTTGATCCTAATTCTAAGAAAGTGTCACAAAGCTAATGAATCTAAAATCAACTCACATCACCAGGGCAACTAGGTTATTCCTTTTTTGCACATCCAACATGTTATCTGCATAACAGGCCAAGACAAATTCAACAATT
The DNA here is from genome assembly GCA_013389735.1 of Phaseolus lunatus. Classification (NCBI taxonomy): domain Eukaryota; kingdom Viridiplantae; phylum Streptophyta; class Magnoliopsida; order Fabales; family Fabaceae; genus Phaseolus; species Phaseolus lunatus. Next base: position 16,308,095 of record CM023863.1, on the reverse strand, counting down.
ACACCAGCAATGCAGAAACAACAATACCTAAGCACAGTAAGGATTAGGGAGATACCAATATAAGCCTTGAGTCTTACTAGGGAAAACTCCTCTCGTATCAGGATGGCAGTATCAAAAACCACCTTGAGGTTGGAGAGATGGATGCACACCTCACATTCTGGTGGGGGCAGGTCGTCTAGGTGCTTGGGGCTCTGAAAAATAGGTTTTTGGGTCCAGTACAGTTGCGATATTATATTTTATTTGTTATGATATTATTCTGGAGATAAAAGATAAAGATAAGTTTTATCTGTTGTGATGTTATTCTGGGAATAAAAGATAAAGAGATATTTTATCTGTTGTGATATTATTCCGAAGATGAAAGATATAATTGTTATTGTTTAAATTTCTTATCATAGTAACAGATATATGTAAATTTGTTATTATGTTATTCTAAAGATAACATAAATGATTATGATTTAAGTTTATTGTGATATGATTATCATCATTATTATCATGATTTTTCACATGAGAGAAACTATTCTTGTTACCGGATATGGAGTGTAGTAGTGTAAGAGTAAATGTCTAGGAAAATTCTGGTGAGGAAAGACTTGGTATTTAAGCCCGTCCATTGGTGACCCACCTCTCTTTCCTGGGAACTTACTTAGTGTACTAGTTCACGATCTACAATATGCAACAAAGATCAAACACTTTGAAAATTATGCCAGAACTCATGTGTCGAGAATGACAAATGATTATGTCCTACCATACCTCGACGGTAAGGGGCAGTACAACACCAAACTTTTATAGCATGCAGGGTCATACAAGTGTTGGACGACAAAGCCTATCGCTGGAAAGTCAAGACAGTGGAACCATTCCTCGAGAAAATGTAATTTCCCCTTGGAATCATTTTAAGTTTGGGAATGAACAGGTACATGGGTATTCAGGCGAGATTCTGAGTATGAGAACCCCTGAATCGCAGCTCACCACCGTTGTGGCTTGAGCCACAAAAATGTAATGTCCCCTTGGAAACATTCTGATGGAAGAGGGCAAAGCACAATCGCACAAGAGCCAAAACAAGGGCATCCAAAGCCACACCAAGAGTGTCTAGGGCCATGGGAGGAGCGTCTTGGACCATTTACTAGGTCCATGGCCAAGAGACTACATGAAGACATTGACCTAGCTTAGTTTTAGTTTGGTGTAAATAGCACAAACTTGATTCCATGAGGGTTTAACCTACTTTTTACGTTTCTAGAAGCTTTCCTAAAAGCTAGAGTCGGCCATGAGACATGTGATGGCATTTGCATTTCATTTTGAGTACATTTGCTTAGCATTAGGTTAACCTTTATGGTCCTCCTTAGCCTATAAAAGGGGGAGCCAACCTATTGTATTCATAAGATTGAATAGAGTATTGTTATGCTGCCCAAATTGTGCCATACACTACTCTTTGCCTAACTCTTAGGTTTTAATCTTCATTCCATCTTTACCCAAGGGGCTGGCCGAACCTCCCCTTTTCCCCACTCTTCATGCACCTTCAAGGCACCCATGCTTCCTAGGAAGGCCTTGCTCACCTCCTCCACAAGCTTCCGCATACATCATCACCAAGGAATTCCAAAAACCAAAGAAGAGCTCATAGGAATGTCACCATTTGGTATCTAGAGCTATGGTTCTTCAAAGATGAGTATCTCTTTGCATTTTTCTTTTTGAGTTCTTCTTTTCTCCAAGTTGTTCATCTTTATTCCAAGTTTTCTTGCTGTTTTTTGTGTTTTAATATGATTTGAATGCTTGTTTATTCATTTCATTCGGTGGGTTTGTTCAAAATTGTGCTTGAACATCTATTTTCAATTTTGTATAGGATTCTTGATATCTTTGTGTTGCTATTTTTATTTTTAGATATTTGAGTCTTGCTTGAAATTTCATTTGGGTCATATGATGTTCTTAAGTTTTTTCATTTTATGAATCCATAAGTTTTGTCTAAGTCATGTGTTTCCATATTTGTCATCAAATCCTAGTAGTACTCTTCTTGATTTATTTGTTTCTGGTTTTTGGTCTGAATGTTTGATCTGAAATCTGTTTTGTGTTGATCATTTGGTGCATTTTTAATTTTTAGTTTGAGTTCTTATTTGTGTGTTAGATCCACACAAATTCCATCATATTAACTCCATTGTGTTTTTGTTGGTATATCATTCTATTTTTTTGATTCCAGTTTTCAGAACCCCCTGTTTTCACATTTCTGTGCTGACTGTTTTGTTTTATGAAAATTACATACATCATAAAAAATTTCTACACCTCTGGATTTCACTAATTTGAGGTGTTAGCAAAAGGAAAAAAAAAAGAACCATCTGAAAAAAAGAAATAGAAAAAAAGAGATAAATATTACAAAAAAAGTGTGCAATCTTGACGTTCCATTTGGCAGTTCTGAGCACTGATTTTATAAAATTTACCAAAATTAATTGGTACATGCGTTTGGAGTGAAACCAACGCCAAAGGTTTTCTAAGATCTTGTTCTGATTGTGTCTCAATTTTCAGAAGCAAATACAAAAGGGTCAGCTCAGCATAAATCTTTAAAAGATACGCTTTCTGGACCACAACAATCTTTTTTTTTTTTTTTTCAGTGGTGCTGTTTTTGGTTTTTAAATCAAATCTAGTGCTATTTGTAAGGACCTGAAAAATTTATTGGAATAAAAGAGTATATTTTAAATAAATTCTAAATATGTTTTATTTAAATTAAAAAGGAAGGAAAGTGCAGTCTAGAAAACGATAAGAGTTCTTTGTTAATACATAATCGCCGGTCGCCTAGACTGCATGTCGTCGCCAGGGCGCGAGGCATGCAGGCGTCGCCAGGGCAAGATGCATGCGGGCATCATCAGGGGGAGACATCGGTCGTTTGCCAGGGAGAGGTCATCGGTGGATTGCCTTCACGCGAGAGGTCCTCAGTGGATAGCCTTCGCGCGAGAGGTCCTCAGTGGATAGTCTTCGCGCGAGAGGTCATCGGTGGATAGTCTTCGCGCGAGAGGTCATCGGTGGATTGTCTTCGCGCGAGAGGTCATCGGTGGATTGTCTTCGCGCGAGAGGTCATCGGTGGATTGTCTTCGCGTGAGAGGTCATCGGTGGATAGCCTTCGCGCGAGAGGTCATCGGTGGATGGCCTTCGCACGAGAGGTCATCGGTGGATAGCCTTCGTGGGAGAGGTCATCGGTGGATAGACTTCGCACCTGTGGTCATCGGTGAAAGGTCATCGCGCGATGTCGAGTTACACACAGAGAAGGTGGGACCCAGACTTCCAGCATGGAACGTCCTGCACGCGCGCCACGTAGACAAAAAGAGTGGTTCAGAATAGTGACCTCAGAGTGTTAGCCTGCGCAGAGGCACGCTCAGTAGTACTGTTCAGGGAGTGGTTGGCCTGCGCAAGAGACAACTGTAGTCGTACTGTTCAGGGAAACGTACACTCAGACTTCTCTGCATAGTGGGTGTGGCAGCTGCTTTTGGTGGATAAGTTGGTTTAAGATGCAGAGACCCACTGCTGAGAGAAAAAAACGTTGCAGCATTCAAAGAGAGAAAGAGTGAGTTACCTCCCTTCTCCTCCAGATATCTCCTTCGCGCTGCGATTCTAGCATCTTCACACAAGAGTACGACGAGAGGCAGCACCATTAGAGCACCTGGGAGGTTCTCTGCAAGTCCTTCAACCAGACGCAAAAACAGAGCCAAGGCGTTGTTCAAGCTTCGTTGGGTTTCGGAGCTCCTGGTGTTTTGCGCAAGTCCAGGTAAGGGAAGCTAGACTTCATTTTCAATACAAGCCATAGTTTAGTTATTTCTGAAGTGAGGGCGACGTGGTCGCCGGTTTTCGTTTTCATCTTTGTAAAATGCTCTGTGCTATGTGTTTGGGCGACGTGGTCGCCGGTTTTAAATGTAGACTTCGAAATACCCTGTTTTTGAACTAGATCGCCGGTTTTGGCATTGTTTGCGAACTCCCTGTTTTTGGTGTTGCTTTGAAACGGTTTGAGATTTAAATGAGATATTCGAAAATAAGAACCTTGGAGTGAGTTTTGCTGTGACTGAAATCATTCATTTAAGTGTTGTATGATGTGTTGAATGTTGTGGATGTGGGATCAAGGCATAGTATTTTCAGGAAAGAAAATACCGTGTAAGATCGTGTAGGATGTGCATTGATCGGTGATGTCTATAATGAGATTATCCTGACTCTCCTGAGATAATGAATTCACATAGATGAAGTTATTCAGGCGTTGAGAGTCGAAGGAGGTCCATATGTATGGGTGAGTCGTGTGAAAAAGAACGAGCTCGGCCTGTTATATGGATTAACCCTGTCATACTGTGAGAATGATGAACTTGAGATTGAGATTGTGTTGATGCGCATAGCTGGTAAACATTACAGCTGTTTAGTATGACAGGTGCGGAATCTCTGAGTCTAGTCAATGCACGAGTCTTCCGGAAGTAGTGTCAAGTGTCTTGTGTGCTGGGTCAGTGGTGGTCTGACATGTGAAATGAGGAACTTGAAATTTATAGACACTTGATGCAGTTTTGTGAAATAGAATGACTCTCGAGAATATTGTGAAATGTGTGATTTCTGGGCAATCAGGTGAAGGGTATTGAGAAAATCTATAGCTTTACGTGAATATCTTGAAAATTGCTTACCCTGATTTTAATGTTCTTATTTAAACTCTCTTTAAAATATCTAGCTTACCCTGCGTGTTTTGCTCGTTGGCTGTTTTTCTCTTTAAACTGTGATGATCGTGTATAACTTACACGGGAGCAGATGATCTTCCAGGATGTAGAGCTCCTTAGTGAGTGGTCCCCGAGGAAGAGATCGCCAGTTTTCTATCTCTTGGTGGTGATCGCCGGATTTATGTCCTGCTAGCAGATCGCCGGTTTGGGCCTTCTGTTACCAGATCGCCGGTTCATGTGTGGAGACCGCCGGTCTTGTTGTATTTGATTGAATTCGTTAAATTTTGAAAACATTTGACTGGTTATGTATTAAACTCCCTAAGAGGAGCAACTTCATTACTTATATATATTATCATTCTTCAATATTATTTGTTCACCTTTATTTTCATTATACATGCATGTATGGCTTTATTTTGGCGGGATGTTACATTAATGGTATCAGAGCAGTTCATCCTTAGGATGACCTGAGGGCTGTGGATCCATTGTGTTTCTTCTGCTCATAAAATCTATTTGAGTTTTAAATAACAACTATAGTGAAAGGTTTTCAAAAACGTTTTTAGTATTGAAATTTTGTGTGTGCCTTAGCGAATGTATGCTCTAATTGAAAATCTTGGTATTAAGAATGAGAAGATCCTGATAAAGTAATGAGGGTGCACACTCATAACTGGATCGAGATGATTCTTAATCTTAATTCCAAAGGTTTGATGTTTAGCCTACATTGAATTCTGGTGTGATTTATTTAGTGTTCTTGTAATTGACTGAGAGTAGTCGTTTGGATTGATGTTTACACACCGGTAACTGTTCTGGTGTTTTGTTTGAAGTTATAAGTGTGATAATCCTGTTGATGAACTCAAATTCTTAATGACTTTGAGATGCTGACCTTTGTAAGGTCTAGATGGTACATCCTGAATGAATTGATTTCTGATCGATCTCATTCTTGTAGTTGTAGGGAATATAGAAACCAATAGATTCAGAATCAAAAACGAAGAAGATGGCACGTAGACCTTCTACCCCACCCCAACCTTCCTCAGAGATGAGCCAGATTGCCAAGGCCATCGAGATGATGGCAACTGCCATTCAGCAGCAGAATGCAGCGATGGCTCAGAACCATCAAGCTACAATGCAACACTGGGAAACTGCTCGATCTGCAGAGACAAACTCCCACGTCGGTCAGCCTCAAGAACAGATGGGACTGACCGAGTTCATGCGGCACAACCCACCCAAGTTCAGTGGGAATGCTACCCCTGACCAGGCAGATCAGTGGGTCAGAGAGTTGGAGAAAATCTTTAGGGCGACCTCCTGCCCTGAAGAGAAGAAATTGCTGTTCGCCACTTATTTGCTATCAGGAGAAGCTGAGTTCTGGTGGATGGGAGCTCAGCAGATGATGGAGGCCCGAGGAGATGTATTGGATTGGGAGAGCTTCAGGGTGAAGTTCTTGGAGAAATACTTCCCTGACAGCGCCAAGTTTGCGAGGGAAGCTGAGTTCCTGAAGTTGGAGCAGGGGGATATGTCAGTGAACGCCTATGCTGCTCGTTTTGAGTACCTCGCCCGGTTCTATACCCAGGCGACCTCTGAGGCCTGGAGGTGTAGGAAGTTCGAAGAGGGGCTGAAGCATGGACTGAAGAAGACCATAGCCCCGATGTGCATCAGGGAATTTCACGCCTTAGTAGAAAAGGCGAAAATGGTGGAAACCCTGGAGAAGGGTGATTCTCGGGTGATCAGGTCACACCCAGGAGGTTCTTCCAGTGGGAAAGCTAAGGCACAACACTCACAAAGCAAGCCCTATACGAGGCCTCCACCACATCGGGTGGGAACAACGTCATCCCAGTTTCAGCAGCGGCAACCTTGGAAACCCAAGTGTTTCCATTGTGGTGAACCACACACGCCCAACGTGTGCCCCAAGAAGGTTTCAGAGAGAAGGTGTTTTGCCTGCCAAAAGACAGGGCACGTTGCTAGAGAATGCCCTAGCAGGAATGGGGCGACCCAACCCAGTGGCTCCCAGCAGATGAGAAACGAAGGCAGTAGACCTCAGGCGACAGGGAGAGTGTTTGCCATGTCTGGAGCAGAAGCATCTCAGTCAGGTAACCTCGTACAAGGTGTTTGTTTTATAGCTGGTAGAGGTGTAAAAGCTTTGTTTGATTCTGGAGCGACACACTCCTTTGTGTCAAGCCTGTGTGTAGCCGAGTTGGGCCTTCTAGTGAAGGGGTTACCTTTCGAACTGTTGGTCTCTACACCTGCGTCAGGACAGGTGATGACCTCTACAGTGTGCCCCGAATGTCCAGTGATTGTAGAGGGACGCAGATTCAAGGTGAACTTGATCTGCCTACCTCTTCAGGACCTAGATGTTATCCTGGGAATGGATTGGTTAGCTGCCAATCACGTTTTCATTGACTGCGGTAGTCAGAGGATTGCGTTTCCAGATCTCCAAGGATCAGATGTAATATCTGCTCAGCAAGGGCAGTCAGAGTTGGAAGAAGGGGCGAGGTGCTTCGTGATACTCGCTCGGTCGGAGGTGGAGAATAAAGGGGACGTAAGCAGAATACCCGTGGTGAAAGATTTCACGGATGTATTCCCAGAAGAAGTACCTGGGTTACCCCCTAAGAGAGAAGTGGAATTCTCTATTGACTTGGTACCTGGAGCTGGACCAGTGTCAATGGCACCTTACAGGATGGCACCAGCCGAGTTAGTGGAGTTAAAGAAGCAAGTGGAAGAGTTGCTGGAGAAACAATTCATCAGACCCAGTGTATCTCCATGGGGAGCTCCAGTGCTCCTAGTCAAGAAGAAGGATGGAGGGTCTCGGCTGTGTATAGATTACAGGCAGTTGAACAAGTTGACCATCAAGAACAAGTACCCCCTGCCTAGGATTGATGATTTGATGGATCAAATACATGGGGCCTCGGTGTTCTCCAAGATTGACCTGAGATCGGGGTACCACCAAATTTTGGTAAAAGCTGAAGATGTTCAAAAGACAGCTTTTAGGTCTCGGTATGGGCACTATGAGTATGTAGTGATGCCGTTTGGAGTCACCAATGCTCCAGCCCTGTTCATGGACTACATGAATAGGATTTTTCGCCCTTTCTTGGATAAGTTTGTGGTGGTCTTCATAGACGACATCCTCATTTATTCAAGGACCGAGGAAGAGCATGAGGAACACCTGAAGACAGTATTGGAGATACTGAGGGAGAAGCAACTCTATGCCAAGTTCTCTAAGTGCGAGTTCTGGCTGAAGGAAGTCAACTTCTTAGGACACGTGATATCTGCCCAGGGGATCTCGGTGGATCCAGCCAAGGTAGAGGCAGTGCTGCAGTGGGAACGTCCAAAGACAGTCACCGAGATAAGGAGCTTTGTGGGGTTGGCGGGCTACTATCGGAGGTTTATTGAGGACTTTTCCAAGGTAGTGGCTCCCTTAACACAGCTGACCCGCAAGGATCAACCTTTTGCTTGGACCGACCGATGTGAGCAGAGCTTCATGGAATTAAAGGAGAGGTTGACTAGTGCTCCAGTGCTGGTGATCCCCGAGGTAGGAAGACCTTTTGATGTCTTCTGTGACGCTTCACATCAGGGCTTGGGATGTGTTTTGATGCAAGAGAAGAGAGTGGTTGCATATGCTTCAAGGCAACTCAAGATTCATGAGAGAAACTACCCCACGCATGATTTGGAGTTGGCGGCTGTGGTATTTGCCTTGAAGATCTGGAGGCACTATTTATATGGAGCTCGGTTCCAGGTGTTCAGTGACCATAAGAGCCTGAAATATCTGTTCGATCAGAAGGAACTAAACATGAGACAAAGAAGGTGGATGGAGTTTCTAAAGGACTACGATTTTCAACTCATGTATCATCCAGGGAAGGCCAATGTAGTGGTTGATGCTTTGAGCAGGAAATCAATACAAGTCGCCACCATGATGATGGAAGAGCAGAAACTGATCGAGCAGTTCAGAGACTTAAACCTTGGAATAGAATTTCACGTGAATCACATTAGTTGTAGTAAGCTGGCTATAACTAATGACTTCCTTGGGATGTTAAGGGATAAGCAGTTGGAGGACCCTAGTCTAAAGCGTACTGTGGAGTCACTAGGGACAGATCAGGCGAGAGACTTTGTGATGGGCGATGATGGGATCTTGAGATTTAATGGCAGAATTTGCATCCCTGCAAATGAAGAGTTGAAGAAGATGATCCTAGAAGAAGGTCATATGAGTCGCCTTAACCTTCATCCAGGCATGAACAAGATGTACCATGACTTGAAGGAGTCATTTTGGTGGTCGGGCATGAAGAGAGACATCGCCCAGTATGTTGCAACCTGCTTAACGTGTCAGAAGGCGAAGGTAGAGCATCAAAGACCTGGCGGGCTGTTGCAGCAACTGGATATCCCTGAGTGGAAATGGGACAGCATCGCCATGGATTTTGTCAACCATTTACCCAGATCGGTAAAGGGTCATGATGCAATCTGAGTTATCATTGATAGGCTGACGAAGAGTGCCCACTTCCTTCCAGTGAATATGAAGATGCCTATGGCCAAGCTGGCACAGTTATACATCCAAGAAATAGTGAGGTTGCATGGAGTGCCTTCCAGCATCGTTTCAGATAGAGATCCCAGGTTCACTTCATGGTTTTGGCAGACCTTGCAAGAGTGCTTGGGAACTAAGTTGAGGATGAGCTCTGCATATCATCCCCAAACAGATGGTCAGTCAGAGAGAACGATCCAATCCTTGGAAGATCTGCTGAGGACGTGCGTCTTGGATCAATTGGGAAGTTGGGACGAGGTGTTGCCACTGGTGGAGTTTACCTATAATAATAGCTACCACGCCAGTATTGGGATGGCACCATATGAAGCCCTGTATGGGAGGAAATGCAGAACTCCCTTATGTTGGTACCAGGAGGGCGAGGCAGTCTTGGTTGGGCCAGAGTTGATTCAGCAGACGACCGAGAAGGTGAAACAGATACAAAGCAGAATGAAAGCTTCTCAGAGTAGGCAGAAGTCCTATGCAGATCAGAGGAGAAAGCCTTTGGAGTTTGCTGCTGGAGACCACGTGTTCATGAAAGTGACACCAACCAAGGGTGTAGGACGGGCGATCAGGTCAAAGAAGTTGTCCCCTAGGTTCGTGGGACCATATCAGATCTTAAGAAAGGTTGGTCCAGTGGCTTATGAGATCGCCCTACCTCCCCATTTAGCGAATCTGCACAATGTCTTTCACGTGTCACAACTGAGGAAATACATGGCAGACCCTAGTCATGTGCTGGATGTAGACGATGTGCAGATCAGGGATGACTTGTCCTTTGAAGCAAAACCAGTCAGGATTGACGATCGGCAAAGTAAACAGCTCAGAGGCAAGACCATCAACATGGTGAAAGTGGTGTGGGATGAGAGATCGGGGGATTCAACTTGGGAGTTAGAAGAACCCATGAGGGAGGCTTATCCATACCTCTTTTCCTTGTAATTCAATTTTCGGGGACGAAAATTTTTCTTGATGGGGAGAATGTAAGGACCTGAAAAATTTATTGGAATAAAAGAGTATATTTTAACTAAATTCTAAATATGTTTTATTTAAATTAAAAAGGAAGGAAAGTGCAATCTAGAAAACGATAAGAGTTCTTTGTTAATACATAATCGCCGGTCGCCTAGACTGCATGTCGTCGCCAGGGCGCGAGGCATGCAGGCGTCGCCAGGGCAAGATGCATGCGGGCATCATCAGGGGGAGACATCGGTCGTTCGCCAGGGAGAGGTCATCGGTGGATTGCCTTCGCGCGAGAGGTCCTCAGTGGATAGCCTTCGCGCGAGAGGTTCTCAGTGGATAGTCTTCGCGCGAGAGGTCATCGGTGGATAGTCTTCGCGCGAGAGGTCATCGGTGGATTGTCTTCGCGCGAGAGGTCATCGGTGGATTGTCTTCGCGCGAGAGGTCATTGGTGGATTGTCTTCGCGTGAGAGGTCATCGGTGGATAGCCTTCGCGCGAGAGGTCATCGGTGGATGGCCTTCGCACGAGAGGTCATCGGTGGATAGCCTTCGCGGGAGAGGTCATCGGTGGATAGACTTCGCACCTGTGGTCATCGGTGAAAGGTCATCGCGCGACGTCGAGTTACACACAGAGAAGGTGGGACCCAGACTTCCAGCATGGAACGTCCTGCACGTGCGCCACGTAGACAAAAAGAGTGGTTCAGAATAGTGACCTCAGAGTGTTAGCCTGCGCAGAGGCACGCTCAGTAGTACTGTTCAGGGAGTGGTTGGCCTGCGCAAGAGACAACTGTAGTCGTACTGTTCAGGGAAACGTACACTCAGACTTCTCTGCAGAGTGGGTGTGGCAGCTGCTTTTGGTGGATAAGTTGGTTTAAGATGCAGAGACCCACTGCTGAGAGAAAAAAACGTTGCAGCATTCAAAGAGAGAAAGAGTGAGTTACCTCCCTTCTTCTCCAGATATCTCCTTCGCGCTGCGATTCTAGCATCTTCACACAAGAGTACGACGAGAGGCAGCACCATTAGAGCACCTGGGAGGTTCTCTGCAAGTCCTTCAACCAGACGCAAAAACAGAGCCAAGGCGTTGTTCAAGCTTCGTTGGGTTTCGGAGCTCCTGGTGTTTTGCGCAAGTCCAGGTAAGGGAAGCTAGACTTCATTTTCAATACAAGCCATAGTTTAGCTATTTCTGAAGTGAGGGCGACGTGGTCGCCGGTTTTCGTTTTCATCTTTGTAAAATGCTCTGTGCTATGTGTTTGGGCGACGTGGTCGCCGGTTTTAAATGCAGACTTCGAAATACCCTGTTTTTGAACTAGATCGCCGGTTTTGGCATTGTTTGCGAACTCCCTGTTTTTGGTGTTGCTTTGAAACGGTTTGAGATTTAAATGAGATATTCGAAAATAAGAACCTTGGAGTGAGTTTTGCTGTGATTGAAATCATTCATTTAAGTGTTGTATGATGTGTTGAATGTTGTGGATGTGGGATCAAGGCATAGTATTTTCAGGAAAGAAAATACCGTGTAAGATCGTGTAGGATGTGCATTGATCGGTGATGTCTATAATGAGATTATCCTGACTCTCCTGAGATAATGAATTCACATAGATGAAGTTATTCAGGCGTTGAGAGTCGAAGGAGGTCCATATGTATGGGTGAGTCGTGTGAAAAAGAACGAGCTCGGCCTGTTATATGGATTAACCCTGTCATACTGTGAGAATGATGAACTTGAGATTGAGATTGTGTTGATGTGCATAGCTGGTAAACATTACAGCTGTTTAGTATGACAGGTGCGGAATCTCTGAGTCTAGTCAATGCACGAGTCTTCCGGAAGTAGTGTCAAGTGTCTTGTGTGCTGGGTCAGTGGTGGTCTGACATGTGAAATGAGGAACTTGAAATTTATAGACACTTGATGCAGTTTTGTGAAATAGAATGACTCTCGAGAATATTGTGAAATGTGTGATTTCTGGGCGATCAGGTGAAGGGTATTGAGAAAATCTATAGCTTTACGTGAATATCTTGAAAATTGCTTACCCTGATTTTAATGTTCTTATTTAAACTCTCTTTAAAATATCTAGCTTACCCTGCGTGTTTTGCTCGTTGGCTGTTTTTCTCTTTAAACTGTGATGATCGTGTATAACTTACACGGGAGCAGATGATCTTCCAGGATGTAGAGCTCCTTAGTGAGTGGTCGCCGAGGAAGAGATCGCCGGTTTTCTATCTCTTGGTGGTGATCGCCGGATTTATGTCCTGCTAGCAGATCGCCGGTTTGGGCCTTCTGTTACCAGATCGCCGGTTCATGTGTGGAGACCGCCGGTCTTGTTGTATTTGATTGAATTCGTTAAATTTTGAAAACATTTGACTGGTTATGTATTAAACTCCCTAAGAGGAGCAACTTCATTACTTATATATATTATCATTCTTCAATATTATTTGTTCACCTTTATTTTCATTATACATGCATGTATGGCTTTATTTTTGCGGGATGTTACACTATTCCTAGGTTCCTTTTGTGTTCCATCCATTATTTGAGTGTCTTTTATTTGCTTGTATAATTTCATTTGAACTCTTTCTAGTTGTGTCACATTTAATTCCATTTGTGTGGTATTGTTTTTTTCAAATTAAATTGTTGCTTGCTTTCTTTCTTTGGCCTCTAAGCTTGTTGGTGGATTAAATATCAATTGGTACTTGTTGAGTGGGAAATTGACTTGAGGGGAGTCTAGTTTGCTTAATAGGTTTTATTGACCTAATTCCAATAGGAACAAAGGCAAGGGGCAGCAACAAACACCATACTACAAATACACCACACACTTTGGAAGGCCCAACAAGTAGAAAAGCAACAAAAGGGGTGCAACTAGAAGAACAACAAAGGGAGTGCAATTAGAAAAGCAAAAAGGGGAGTGCCATTTAATTTCTTTGCAACCTTGCTTGTGCTAATTACTTGTTAATCACGCAATTAGTCGGTGAGTGTGTCTTCAAGGGCTCCAAGTGTCCAAGAAGCCTCACTTAGGGCCGTTTAGCTTAATTTGTTTTTGTTAATTGCTTTAATTGAACCAACTTGCTTTGATCACTTCGTTAATTTCTTGTTTAATCTTGTTTAAGGCTTTGATAATTTGCTTCATTTGCTAGATAGCTTACATTGTTTTCTTGCATTAAAAAAAATTGATTTCTTCATCCTCATTGTGTTCTAAGTGTTTTACCTAAAGAAGGACTTGTGTAAAGGTTTTGGAGGGATAGTTTTTGGCTAAGGCAAGACTTGGTATTTAAGTAGTCCATTGTGACTCACCTCTCTTACATGGAAAGCTACCTTCATTAACTTTCCTCTTCTTTCTTAAAAGTAAACGATTTCTATACACAAAGTTCTAGTCATGTCTACTCACTCTTCCAAGTCCATTGAAAGTGATGTAAGGTCCATAAAATCTCTTTTGAAATAACTCTCCAAGGACGTACAACACATTTCATATAGACAATTGGAAAATGAGTCTAAAATCAATGAATTAACTAGAGCAAATGAAGAAAAATCTCAAAATTCAAAAAAAGCACATACCCATGCATCTCAATCACAAATCCAAGAGTCTCTAGGGGAAGGAAGCCTTAGAATCCATGATTACTACCAACCACCCCCTAAGAGAAATAGGAGAAGAGAGGAAGAAGCCCCAAGGGAAGTAAGGGTAACCTACCCCATTTCTATGGTAAGGTGTAACATCCCGCCAAATACTTTGGAATAATTATAAAATAAAATAAAGGTAAACAAATATATTGAGAAGAACAAAATTATATATATATATATATAGAAGTTTCTCCTCACAGGGAGTTTAATACATATTCGGTCAATTTTCCAAAAACGTAAACAAAATACATTAAAATATGAATATAGGCGATCTCCAAACAGCAAAAAGGCGATCTCCTATCAGAGAACGGCGATCTCCTATCAGAAAACAGAAAAAGGGTGATCGCCTAACAGAAAGAGGAACAGGCGATCTCCTTCCGGCGACCACTCACTGAGGAGCTCTACTTCCTGCAACATCATCTGCTCCCGTGTAAATTTTACACGATCATCACAGGTTTAAGAAAAGCCAAACACAACACCAGAAATCACAGGGTAAGCTAGATATTTAAAAGAGAGTTTAGATATGAACTTTAAAAATCAAGGTAAAACAAATTCAAGATACCCACGTAAAACTATCAATTTTCTCATTCTCTTCACATGACCATCAGGTAAACACGTATTTCACAATTCCTCAAGAGTCATTCAAATCACATAATGCATCAAGTGTCTATCAAATTCAATGTTCCTCATTTCTCACGTCAGACTTCTACTGACTCCTCACACAAGACACTTGACACTACTTCCGGAAGACTCGTGCGTTGAACTTAGCATCCAGAGACCTGCACCTGTCATACTTCATTTGCTGTAATGTTTCCACAGCCATGCGCATCAACACAAACTCGATCTCAATTCATCACTCTCACAGTATGACAGGGTTAATCCATATAACAGGCCGAGCTCGTTCTTTTTCACACGACTCACCCATTCATATGAACCTCCTTCGACTCTCACCAACTGGATAACTTCCTCTATGTGATTCCATTATCTCAGCAGAGTCAGGATCGCCTCATTCATAGGATACTCACAGATCAATACACTTCATAACCAAATCTCAACACGGTATTTCCTTTCCTGAAAATACTATGTCTTGATCCCACATTCACGACATTCCACACATCATATAACACTTAAATGAATAATTCCAATCACCACAACAATCATTTCATGGTTCATATTTTCGAATATCACATTTAAATCTCATACAGCTTCAAAAAACACAAAACAGGGGAGTTCGAAAAACAATGCCAAAACCGGCGATCTCGTTCAAAACAGAGGATTGTACAATAACAGTTGAAAAACCGGCGACCACGTCGCCCCCATCATCTTAATCATCGAATATAAGGATTTTCGTTGGAAATAAGGCTAGCTTCCCTTACCTGGACTTGCGCAAAACACCAAGAGCTCCAAAACCCACCGAGCTTAAAGGATGCCTTAGCTCTGTTTTAGCGTCTGGTTTGTAGAACTTGCAGAGAACCTCCCAGGCGCTCTAAGGGTAGTCGTCGCTGGTTGCACTGGTGCTTGAGGTTGCCTGAAACGTAGCGCGAAGGAGAGAAAAGAGAGGGATGAAGATGCACTCACTCTTTCACTCTCGAGTCTCTGTAACGTTCTTTGCCTCCTCGCAGTGGGTTTTTGAATCCAAGCCTACTAGTCCACGCATGCTACTGCCACCACCCCCTCTGCAAGAAAGCCAGAGTGTACGTTTCACTGAACAGTACGGCCATGGTTGTCTTCTTGTGCATGCCAACCACTTCCCTGAACAGTACGACCGCGAGTGTCTCTTGCGCATGCCAACCTTCTGATGTCACTATTCTGAACCACCCTTTTTGTCCACGTGGCGCGCGTGCAGGACATGCCATGCTGGGAGTCTGGGTCCCACCTTAACTGTGTGAAACTCGACATCGCGCGATAACCTTCCACCGATGACCGCTCGCGCGATGACTATCCACTGAGGTCTCATACTGGCAAACGACCGATGTCTCTCCCTGGAAGACGACCGATGTCTCTCCCTGGAAGACGACCGATGTCTCTCTCTGGGAGACGACCGATGTCTATCCCTGGCGACGCCCGCATGCCTCTCGCGCCCTGGCGATGCCTGCATGCCTCGCGCCCCGGCGTTGCCCGCATGCCTCTCGCGCCCCAGCGTTGCCCGCATGCCTCGCGCCCCGGCGTTGCCCGCATGCCTCTCGCGCCCTGGCAAAGTCACATGCCTCGCGCCCTGGCGATGCCTGCATGCCTCGCGCCCTGGCGATCATGCGTAGTAGGCGACCGGCGATTATGTACTAACCAGGAAATTTTATAGTCTTCTAAACTACACTTTCCTTCCTTTTTATTTTAAATAAAAACATACTTAGAATTTATTTAAAATATATCCCTTTTTATTCCAATTTAATTTTACAGGTCCTTACATAAGGAAAACGTAGAGGTGTACCTAGATTGGGAGATGAAAGTAAAGCAACTCTTTGCTTGCCATAGGGTGAGTGAAGAGAGGAAGGTACCCTTAGCATCCCTTAGTTTCCAAGGCAATGCCATGTATTGGTGGACCTCTCTAGAGAGAGATAGACGTCTTCATAGGGAGCCTCCCATAGAGTATTGGAATGACCTTAGGGGAGCCCTAAGATGTCACCACATACCTTCCTACTACCATAGGGAGCTAATGGACAAGCTCCAAAGGCTCCAACAAAAGAACATGAGTGTGGAAGAGTATAGGAAAAAAATGGAGCTATACATGATGAGAGCCTCTATTAGAGAGGAAGAGGTCACCACCATATCTAGATTTCTAAGTGGGCTCAACCTTGAGATAAGGGATAGAGTAGAACTTCTTCCCTACCAAGACTTGAATGACTTGGTTCAACTTTGCATTAAAGTTGAACAACAAAATTTACGCAAAACTTCAAGTCAAAAGGTGGGATCCTACTCTAACTCCTATCCCAAGAGGGAATATAGAAGGGAGGGTAGTACATATAGAGAAAAACCAAAGGAAACTACCAAGCCCTTAGCAAAAGATACCTCCACCCCACCCATCCGAACTAGGGACATCAAATGTTTTAAGTATTTTGGAAGAGGGCATGTGTAAGGACCTAGAAACTTTAATTGGAATATAAGTGTTAGATTTAAATAATTTCATAGGATGTTATTATTTAAAATACAAAGAGCTGGTAAATGAAGTTTCGTAGTAGTCGGACCTCGGACGTCGCCCAAGGTCTGGGGTCAGCTGGTAGAGGTCGGTCGGCTGGCATGTAGATCAAGAAGAGTAAAGGAAGAAAAGTGTAGCTAAGAAGTCTTCTACGAGATCGCCGTTATTGAAGACGGAGGCGATCTCCGACTTCTCTGGGACATAATCGCCTGTCGCCTAGAGGAGACATGACCGCCAATCGCCTAAGATGTACGTGATCGACGGGAGTGCACGTAGTATGTGGTCAATATGCTGGATTAACCATAGTGGGTTCCAAAAACCACGCGTATCAAGGTGTGGGTTACGCCTTAGATACGCTGTGCATGCGAAGCTCTATGCTTGAGCATAAGAGATCGTCCTTAGTGTTGCATGCATGGGCGCAAGAGGAGTGGTGCTGATCTACTCTTGGAAATGTGAAGCTACCGACGTCACCAAGTCATGTGGAGATGATACCTTGGACGTAACATAATGGGAGGATGAACCTTCAGCAAGGTGTGACGATGTGACATCGGTGACCAGAGTAAGGCGATGTGTTCTCGTCACACACAAGGGCGATAAGAGATCGCCAAAAGGATGAGAGGAACATCGGTCATCAACCAGGATGGGAGAGACATCGGTGGTCTGCCAGAGTGAGACATCGGTTGTCTGCCAGTGTGAGACATCGGTGGACCTCCAGGGTGATACATCGGTTGTCTGCCAGGATGAGGAATCAGTCATCACCGGGATGAGGCACATCAATCATCGCCGGTATGAGAGACACATCGGTCGTCTCCCAGGGAGAGACATCGGTCGTCCTCCATGATGAGGCCTCGGTGGATAGTCATCGTGCGAGCGGTCATCGGTGGAAGGTTATCGCGCGATGTCGAGTTTCACACTGATAAGGTGGGACCCAGGCTCTCAACATCAAACGTACTGCACGCGCAACACGTAGACAAAAAGGGTGGTTCAGAATAGTGACATCAGAGGGTTGGCATGCGCAGAGTCACGCGTGGTCGTACTGTTCAGGGCAGCGTGCACGCAAGCTTCCTGCAGAGTGGGTGGTGGCAGCGGCTTTTGTGGACAAGTTGGTTTAGATTCAAAAACCCACTTCTGAGAGACAAAGGACGTTGCAGTGGTTCAAGAGTGAAAGAGTGAGCTCACCTTCATCCTTCTCTTTTCTCTCCTTCGCGCTGCGATTCAGGCACCTTCAAGAAAAAGTACGACAAGGGACGACTGTCCTTGGAGCACTTGGGAGGTTCTCTGCAAGTTCTCCAGACCGGGACACTAAAACAGAGTGAAAGCATCTTTAAGCTTCGTTGGGTTTCGGAGTTCTTGGAGTTTTGCGCAAGTCCAGGTAAGGGAAGCTAGCTTTATTTTCAATAAAAGCCGTAGATTTGCTGTTTCTGAAGTGAGGGCGACGTGGTCGCCGGTTTCATATTCTTTTTCATGATGTTCTGTTCTTATGTGTTTGGGCGACGTGATCGCCGGTTTTAAATACAAATTTCAAAATCCCCTGTTTTGGACGTGATCGCCGGTTTTGGCGTTGTTTTTCGAACTCCCCTGTTTTAGTGCTGTTTGAAAACTGTTTGAGATTTAAATGTGAAATACATGTGATATTTGAAAATCTGAACCATGGAATGAATGTTGCTATGACTGAATCGTTCATTCAGTGTTGTATGATGTATTGATTGTTGTGAATGTGGGATCAAGGCATAGTATTTTCAGGAAAGAAAATACCGTGTAAGATCGTGTGTAATGTGTATTGACTAGGGGCTTGTCTAGAAGGAGATATCCTGACTCTGCTGATATAATGGAATCACATAGACGAAGTTATTCAGTTGTGGAGAGTCGAAGGAGGTTCATATGAATGGGTGAGTCATGTGAAAAAGAACGAGCTCGGCCTGTTATATGAATTAACCCTGTCATACCGGGAGAGTGATGATATTGAGACTATGTATGCGCATGGTTGTGTGGATTTCACAGCGACCCTGTGTGGATTTCACAGTGGTGTGGTATGACAGGTGCAGATCTCTGAGCCTGAGTCAACGCACGAGTCTTCCGGAAGTAGAGTCATGTGTCTATATCTTATGAGTCAGTGGAAAGTCTGACGTGTGAACCATGAATATTGAAAGTAGCGAATAGACACTTGACGAGTTTGTGGAATATGGGAATGTTGATGGTTGAAATTGATATGGATTATGAATGGCGTGAAGATTTATGTTTTCTATTGATTTAAAGTTTCATATTTAAAGTTTCATATTTAAAGTTTTTAAAACATCTAGCTTACCCTTTCATCTGGTATTGTGATTGTTTTCTAAAACCTGTGATGATCGTGTATTTTGGCACGGGAGCAGACGAGGTTGCAGGTAGTAGAGCTCATCAGTGAGTGGTCGCCAGAAGGAGATCGCCTGTTTCTATTTCTGTTAGGCGATAACCCTTTTTCTGTTGTCTGATAGGAGATCGCCCTTTTCTGATGGGAGATCGCCCTTTTCTGATACGAGATCGACTGTTTGTCTTTTTGCTGTAATTTTGTTTACGTTTTTGGAAAAATTTGACCGATTATGTATTAAACTCCTTGTGGGGAGAAACTTCATTACATATATATAATTATGTTCACTTCAATATATTTGTTACCTTTATTTTTATTATATAAATATGAAAAAAATTTGGCGGGATGTTACATTAATGGTATCAGAGCGGTTTGTCCTTAGGATGACCTGAGGGCTGTGGATCCATTGTGTTTCTTCTGCTCATAAAATCTATTTAAGTTTTAAATAGCAATTATAGTGAAAGGTTTTCAAAACGTTTTTGTATTGAAATTTTGTGTGTGCTTTAGTGAATGTATGCCCTAACAGAAAATCTTAGTATTAAGAATGAGAGGGTCTGGATAAAGTGGTGAGGGTGCACACTCATAACTGGATCGAGATGATTCTCAATCTTAAGTCCAAAGGTTTGATGTTTAGCATACATTGAATTCTGGTGTGATTTATTTCATTTTATCGAGTGTTTTTGTAATTGATTGAAAGTAGTTGTTTGGATTGATGGTTGTATACCAGTAGCTGTTCTGGTGTTTTGCTTGAGGTTATAAGTATTATGATTCTGTTGATGAGCTCAAATTCTTGATGACTTTGAGATGTTGACCTTTGTAAGGTCTAGATATTACCTCCTGAATGAATCGATTTCTTATCGATCTCATTCTTATAGTTGTAGGGGATATAGAAACCAATAGTTTCCTAATCTTCTACAGAGAAGAATGGCTCCTAGACAGCCTACCCCTCCCCAACCTTCTGCTGAAATGGGCCAGATCGCCAGGGCCATTGAGATGATGGCGAGTGCCATCCAGCAGCAGAATGCGGCGATGTCTCAGGATCACCAAGCTACAATACAACATTGGGAGACCGCCAGATCGGCTGCAGCAACTCCCAACGTCGGTCAGCCTCAGGAGCAGATGGGACTGACCGAGTTCATGAGGCACAACCCACCCAAGTTCAGTGGGAATGCTACCCCTAATCAAGCAGATCAGTGGGTCAAGGAGTTGGAGAAAATCTTTAGGGCGACCTCCTGCCCTGAAGAGAAGAAATTGGTATTCGCCACATATCTTCTGTCTGGAGAAGCTGAGCTCTGGTGGATGGGAACTCAGCAGATGATGGGGGCCCGAGAGGAAGTGTTGGATTGGGAGAGCTTCAGGGTGAGGTTCCTGGAGAAATACTTCCCAGACAGCGCAAGGTTTGCGAAGGAAGCTGAGTCCCTAAGGTTGGAGTAGGGGGATATGTCTGTGAATGCCTAGGCTGCTCGATTTGAGTACCTCGCCCGATTCTATACCCTGGCGACCTCTAAGGCTTGGAGGTGTAGGAAGTTTGAAGAAGGTTTAAAGCATGAGCTGCAGAAGACCATAGCACCCATGTGTATCAGAGAGTTTCATGCCTTAGTAGAGAAGGCAAAGATAGTGGAAACATTGGAAAGGGGTAATTCTCGGGTGATCAGGTCACACCCAGGGGGTTCTTTCAGTGGGAGGGCCAAGGTGCAGCACCCACAAAGCAAGCCTTATGCGGGACCTCCACCACATCGGGCAGGAGCAGTTTCGCCCCAGTTTCAGCAGCAACGAACATGGAGACCCAGATGTTTCACGTGCCAAAAAGATGGGGCACATATCTAGAGATTGTCCTAGCAGAAATAGGATGGCTCAATCCAGTGGTTCCCAACAGATGAGGAATGAAGGCAACAGACCTCAGGCAGCAGGGGGAGTGGTTGCCATGACAGGAGCAGAGGTGTCTCAGTCAGGTAACTTGGTGGAAGGTGCTTCGTGAATCCTAGCTCGGTTGGGAGTGAAGAATGAGGAGGACGTAAGCAGGATACCTTGGTGAAAGATTTCATGGATGTATTTCCAGAAGAAATACCTGGATTGCCTCCTAAGAGAGAGGTGGAACTCTCTATTGATCTGGTACCTGGAGCTGGACCAGTGTCAATGGCTCCAGCTGAGTTGATGGAATTAAAGAAGGAAGTGTAAGTTAGATTTAGTTGTACCAAGGTTTAGTTTCAGCTACATATAAGTTATGGAGAGTATATAAGCAGTATGTTGAGGGTTTAAAGACTTAAGGATGTGTATCCACGGGAAGTACCGGGGTTAAGTTCCAAGAATGAAAGAATGAACTTTCTTTTATTTGAAGCTTGGAAGATGTTTATGTCGATGAAACAACATGAGATGACTCTAGCTTAACCACAAGCTTAAAAGGAAATAGGAGATATTGTATTTATGTTTAAAGTTCAATTAGACAGAGAAATTTGCTGAAAAATACTAGGTAGAGAAGTTACTGGGATAAGAGAGAAAGCTTCACGCAGAATGGATGCTGTTTTGTGGATCGTGATTTGGAAGATGAGTATGGAAATGGTGGGTTGAGATTTAAGGCTCCTGATGCAGTAAGTCTCCTGAACTTGGCAAATGAGGATGCAGTTCTGCCTGTGAACGTAGAAGGGAAGGAGGTAATGGCTATGGATAGAATAAGGGTAATCCGTGTTATGATGATGTTGAGTTCTTCTAGCAATGTTAGTAAATTGCGGAAAGTTGGAGGTGGAAGCAGAACTTTCCGTGCCTTGTGTTTCTAATGGGATGGGATTTGCAGCTAATCCTTTAGATGGGCAGTTGTGGTGGTCAGCGTTTCGTTTCTGATCTTAGAAACAATGCTGCATTGTCAGCTGTATCTGTTCTTCCAGGTCGGTGCTAGTATAGGGGTACTCTGGCGTGATGGTGGCGTTAGAGAATGCTGATTTAGATGAAAAATCTGGAGTGTGTCTCCAAGGCTGCTGGAGGTCCAGTACGATGAGTTGCTTGATAAAGAGGGACCACAGAAACTAGAGGAATGGGTCTCTTCGTCTAGAGTGGCAGCTACTGATTAATTTGGGTATGCGATGTTCAGACCGCTTAACAGTCAAGCCATGCTCTCCTGAACGCCATTCAGGTCGCCCTCTTGAGTTTGAATTAGCAGTATATGCCTGGTGGTATGATGAGTGGCGGGAAGGTGTTGGGACTGCAGCTAATGTCAGTAGTAGATGGATCTTCGCCGGATTGCTCTACCTTAGAAAGTGAATCATCATCCATCCCCAAAGTTGAAGTTGCTAAGAAGGTGAGCAAGAATCGTTTGGTTGGGAAACCCTTGTGGATCTGGAAAATATGAAGGGAATAACTTTGAGGGAGCCACTCTATGTCGCTCATGAGGACAAGGATAATAACTCTTGAAGAGGCAGTGATGATGTTGACAATGAGGAGAAGACCTTTGGAGTTGTAGTTGGAGATCATGCATTTATGAAAGTGACACCGACCAAGGGTGTAGGACGAGCTATCAGATCAAAGGAGCTGTCTCCTAAGTTAGTCGGGCCATATCAGATCTTAAGGAGGATAGGTCTAGTGGCTTATGAAATCGCCCTACCTCCCCAATTAGCAAATCTGCATAATGTCTTTCACGTGTCACAGTTAAGGAAGTATCTTGCAGACCCTAGTCACGTGTTGGAAGTAGACGATGTGCAGATCAGGGATGACTTGTTGTTGGAGCGAAACCAGTCAGGATTGACGATCAGCAGAGTAAGCAGCTCAGAGGCAAGACCATCACCATGGTGAAGGTGGTGTGGGATGACAGATCGGGTGATTCAACTTGGGAGTTGGAAGAACCCATGAGAGCAGCCTATCCATACCTCTTTTCCTTGTAATTCAATTTTCGAGGACGTAAATTTTTCTTGTTGGGGAGAATGTAAGGACCTAGAAACTTTAATTGGAATATAAGTGTTAGATTTAAATAATTTCAGAGGATGTTATTATTTAAAATACAAAGAGCTGGTAAATGAAGTTTCGTAGTAGTCGGACCTCGGACGTCGCCCAAGGTCTGGGGTCAGCTGGTAGAGGTCGGTCGGCTGGCATGTAGATCAAGAAGACTAAAGGAAGAAAAGTGTAGCTAAGAAGTCTTCTACGAGATCGCCGTTATTGAAGACGGAGGCGATCTCCGACTTCTCTGGGACATAATCGCCTGTCGCCTAGAGGAGACAAGATCGCCAATCGCCTATGATGTACGTGATCGACGGGAGTGCACGTAGTATGTGGTCAATATGCTGGATTAACCATAGTGGGTTCCAAAAACCACGCGTATCAAGGTGTGGGTTACGCCTTAGATACGCTGTGCATGCGAAGCTCTATGCTTGAGCATAAGAGATCGTCCTTAGTGTTGCATGCATGGGCGCAAGAGGAGTGGTGCTGATCTACTCTTGGAAATGTGAAGCTACCGACGTCACCAAGTCATGTGGAGATGATACCTTGGACGTAACATAATGGGAGGATGAACCTTCAGCAAGGTGTGACGATGTGACATCGGTGACCAGAGTAAGGCGATGTGTTCTCGTCACACACAAGGGCGATAAGAGATCGCCAAAAGGATGAGAGGAACATCGGTCATCAACCAGGATGGGAGAGACATCGGTGGTCTGCCAGGGTGAGACATCGGTTGTCTGCCAGTGTGAGACATCGGTGGACCTCCAGGGTGATACATCGGTTGTCTGCCAGGATGAGGAATCAGTCATCACCGGGATGAGGCACATCAGTCATCGCCAGTATGAGAGACACATCGGTCGTCTCCCAGGGAGAGACATCGGTCGTCCTCCATGATGAGGCCTCGGTGGATAGTCATCGCGCGAGCGGTCATCGGTGGAAGGTTATCGCGCGATGTCGAGTTTCACACTGATAAGGTGGGACCCAGGCTCTCAACATCAGACGTACTGCACGCGCAACACGTAGACAAAAAGGGTGGTTCAGAATAGTGACATCAGAGGGTTGGCATGCGCAGAGTCACGCGTGGTCGTACTGTTCAGGGCAGTGTGCACGAAAGCTTCCTGCAGAGTGGGTGGTGGCAGCGGCTTTTGTGGACAAGTTGGTTTAGATTCAAAAACCCACTTCTGAGAGACAAAGGACGTTGCAGTGGTTCAAGAGTGAAAGAGTGAGCTCACCTTCATCCTTCTCTTTTCTCTCCTTCGCGCTGCGATTCAGGCACCTTCAAGCAAAAGTACGACGAGCGACGACTGTCCTTGGAGCACTTGGGAGGTTCTCTGCAAGTTCTCCAGACCGGGACACTAAAACAGAGTGAAAGCATCTTTAAGCTTCGTTGGGTTTCGGAGTTCTTGGAGTTTTGCGCAAGTCCAGGTAAGGGAAGCTAGCTTTATTTTCAATAAAAGCCGTAGATTTGCTATTTCTGAAGTGAGGGCGACGTGGTCGCCGGTTTCATATTCTTTTTCATGATGTTCTGTTCTTATGTGTTTGGGCGACGTGATCGCCGGTTTTAAATACAGATTTCGAAATCCCCTGTTTTGGACGTGATCGCCGGTTTTGGTGTTGTTTTTCGAACTCCCCTGTTTTAGTGCTGTTTGAAAACTGTTTGAGATTTAAATGTGAAATACATGTGATATTTGAAAATCTGAACTGTGGAATGAATGTTGCTGTGACTGAATCGTTCATTCAGTGTTGTATGATGTATTGATTGTTGTGAATGTGGGATCAAGGCATAGTATTTTCAGGAAAGAAAATACCGTGTAAGATCGTGTGTAATGTGTATTGACTAGGGGCTTGTCTAGAAGGAGATATCATGACTCTGCTGATATAATGGAATCACATAGACAAAGTTATTCAGTTGTGGAGAGTCGAAGGAGGTTCATATGAATGGGTGAGTCATGTGAAAAAGAACGAGCTCGGCCTGTTATATGAATTAACCCTGTCATACAGGGAGAGTGATGATATTGAGACTATGTATGCGCATGGTTGTGTGGATTTCACAGCGACCCTGTGTGAATTTCACAGTGGTGTGGTATGACAGGTGCAGATCTCTGAGCCTGAGTCAACGCACGAGTCTTCCAGAAGTAGAGTCATGTGTCTATATCTTATGAGTCAGTGGAAAGTCTGACGTGTGAACCATGAATATTGAAAGTAGCGAATAGACACTTGACGAGTTTGTGGAATATGGGAATGTTGATGGTTGAAATTGATATGGATTATGAATGGCGTGAAGATTTATGTTTTCTATTGATTTAAAGTTTCATATTTAAAGTTTTTAAAACATCTAGCTTACCCTTTCATCTGGTATTGTGATTGTTTTCTAAAACCTGTGATGATCGTGTATTTTTGCATGGGAGCAGACGAGGTTGCAGGTAGTAGAGCTCATCAGTGAGTGGTCGCCGGAAGGAGATCGCCTGTTTCTATTTCTGTTAGGCGATCACCCTTTTTCTGTTGTCTGATAGGAGATCGCCCTTTTCTGATGGGAGATCGCCCTTTTCTGATACGAGATCGACTGTTTGTCTTTTTGCTGTAATTTTGTTTACGTTTTTGGAAAAATTTGACCGATTATGTATTAAACTCCCTGTGGGGAGAAACTTCATTACATATATATAATTATGTTCACTTCAATATATTTGTTACCTTTATTTTTATTATATAAATATGAAAAGAATTTGGCGGGATGTTACAGCATGTGCAAGCACAATGTCCAAACCAAAGGACCTTATTTTTAAGAGGTAAGGATGAGTACACTAGTGGTGAGGATGAGCCTAGTGTAGAAGGAGAGGAACGGGGAGAGGATGAGAGGGTAAGCCCATTAGAGGGAGAATTGCTAATGATTAGGAGAACCCTCAACAATCATCCTAGTGCATCCATGGAAACACAAAGAGAGAACATCTTTCATACAAGATGTAATGTTTTAGAATATATATGCTCTCTCATTGTGGATAGTGGATCAAGCTGCAATTGTTGTAGCTCTAGGATGGTTGAAAAGCTCAATCTACAAGTAGTTCCTCATCCTAAGCCCTACAAGTTGCAATGGATCAATGAGAATGGGGAACTAAGTGTAGATAAGCAAATGGAAATCAAGTTCTCCATAGGTAACTACAAAGATAAAGTTTTATGTGATGTAGTTGTTAGGAATTATGGCTTTAAACTAGAGGGGGGGGTGAATTGTTTAAAGAGGTTTTCGCAAACTTTTTGAAGCTGGAATGAGTTTATCTCAGAAACCAATTGATCAAGCAATTCAGTTAGTCAAAACAGTAAGCAAAACTGCACTGTCAGAAAAACAATCGGTTGTTTCTTCGAAACAATCGGTTGTTTTTATCAGCAAACAACAAAAAAACTGAATTTAAAGAGTAAGGGATAGAGAGATTGTACACAGTTGTTTATACTGGTTCACTCCAACCCAGAGCTACATCCAGTCTTCTCAGAAACCCTGAGGAAAATCCACTAAGCAATCAACACTAGATTACTTACACACAACCAAGAAAGTGACCTTGAACACCCTCAAGAAACACACTTTCCTTGGTCAGCACACCACACTAAGAAAGCTGATCTTGATCCCCTCAAGAACACACAGCTCTTCTTAGCAACAGCACAAAACGAATGTTCACAGAATTACAAGGATTACACTTGTTACAGAAGCAATCTGAAATCAATACAAGAGAATCCTATCTCAGCACTTTGATCAACCAAAACACTAAGCAATCTCCAACTCTTAGAAAAACTTTCACAATTCACTTAGGTTCTTCTTAAACTCAAATCTGTTTTTCTGTATATATATAAAGAAGATGTTTGTAATCAAATCTTAACAAACTCTTAATTGCTTTAGAAAGATTGGTCAAAGCATTTAATGACTGGAGCGTATGAATTAAAACCATTTAAAGCTCAGTCAAAGTCAAAACTGTTTTCTGTTATAAAAACATAACAAACAATCGATTGTTTCCTCGAATCAATCGGTTGTTTTGTTACTTAACCAATTTTCACATTTCAAAACAGTTTTCAAAACACCTAAGCTTAAACAATCGGTTGTTTCGATAAAACAATCGGTTGTTTTAACTCAGTTTGAAAAAACACTTTACTTTGTTTGAAAGTTGAGATGCTTGAGCTTTAGATTCAATCAAAGGTTGAGTTACACAACTCAAACTACCCAGATCCTAACTAAACTAGCACAGCAACAGCAAGCACAGCAAAAGCTTCATCATCCTTCAAAGGATTTGGATTCTTCAAAACCTTGAACACCACTTGGTTCAACAATCTCCCCCTATTTGATGAAGACAAATCCCTGGTGCTTGTGTTGTACTGATTAAATCTGAAGCAGTTCCTGAAAAAAAAAATTTGTACCATCCAAAGCTTCTTACAGCAGCTAGTTAGGTTATACCTCTTTTAACATAAAATTCAATCGGTTGTTTACACGAAACAATCGATTGTTTCTATCAGCAGCAGCAGAAAAACACTTTTATACTCAGAGATTTAAACATTTTTATGCAAAGGAGATACAGATATACAAGTACCAATAAACCTCCCCCTATTTGTCTTCACAAATAGATCAAGAATACCTAACTCATTTCTTAAGAAGAAAAACCTCTCTTTTGGCAAAGGCTTTGTGAAGATGTCAGCTAGCTGCAGTTTGGTCTCCACAAACTTTACTTCACAGTTCCCGTTTTGCACATGATCTCTGATGAAATGATGTCTTATTTCAATATGTTTGGTCCTTGAGTGCTGGATTTGATTTTTGGTAAGATTGATTGCACTTGTGTTATCACACATCAAAGGAACTTTGCTGATTTGTACACCAAAATCTGCAAGTTGTTGTTTGAGCCATAGGATCTGTGCACAACAGCTACCAGCAGCTATATATTCTGCCTCAGCAGTAGAGAGAGCAACACATGCTTGTTTCTTGCTATGCCATGAGATTAGGCTAGAGCCAAGAAGGTGACAAGTGCCACTTGTGCTTTTTCTATCTAGCTTACAACCTGCAAAATCAGAATCTGAATAACCAATTAAGTGTATTGGAGAATGAGAAGGATACCATAAGCCTACAGATGATGTTCCTTTGAGATATTTCAGAATCCTCTTGGCAGCTTTGAAGTGTGACTCTTTAGGATTTGCTTGATACCTTGAGCATAGGCACACTGCAAACATGATATCCGGCCTACTTGCTGTTAGATAAAGCAATGATCCAATCAAACCTCTGAATTTTGTTTGATCTATACTCTTTCCAGCAGCATCTGCATCCATGTAGCAGCTTGATGGCATTGGAGTGCTTGCCTCTTTGCAATTTTCCATTTCAAACTTTTTGAGAATCTCCTTGCAATACTTTGATTGACTTAAGAAGATCCCATCCTTTGTTTGTTTAACCTCATTTCTTTCGAATTGATTTAGCTCTTCTTGCATAGCTTCAACCCACTTCTCATCCTTGAGAGCTTCTTCAATTGACTTTGGTTCAATTTGAGAGACAAAAGCTGTGTGTCTGCAGAAGTTTGAGATGGAGCTACGTGTGGAGACACCTTCCTTTATCTGCCCTATGATGTTATCCACTGACAGATCTCTGGGAATTCTCCACTCTTTGGGCAGCTCACTCTGTTGCATAATTTCAATCGGTTGTTTCTGCGAATCAACCGGTTGTTTTTCTGCACAGATATCCAGCTTCTCCAAACTGATGCTCTGTTCATCTTCCTCAGCACTGATCTTTGGGTTCTCACTAATTCTGCGATCTGCCTCATCAAAGACTACATGAACTGATTCTTCTACAGTCATTAACCTTTTGTTGTAGACTCTATAAGCATGGCTTGTGAGGGAATAACCAATGAAGATGCCAAGGTCAGCTTTCTCATCAAATTTTCCCAAGCTTTCCTTTCCATTGTTGAGAACAAAACAGTTACAGCCAAAGACTTTGAGGTGACTGATGTTAGGCTTTCTTCCATTGAAAAGTTCATATGGAGTTTTCTTCAAAATGGGCCTTATAAGCACCCTATTCATCACATAACAGGAGGTACTCACTGCATCTGCCCAAAAATACTTAGGAAGTGAAGATTCACTAAGCATTGTCCTTGCAAGCTCTTCAAGAGACCTGTTCTTCCTCTCTACAACTCCATTTTGTTGTGGTGTTCTTGGAGCAGAGAAATTGTGTAGAATTCCCAACTTCTCACAGAACTTGACAAACTTCTCATTTTGAAATTCTCCTCCATGGTCACTCCTTATTGAGCCTATGTTACTGCCTTTTGTGTTTTGAAGACTTCTTGCTAGCTTTTTGAATGCAGCAAGAGCATCACTCTTTGACTCCAAGAACAAGGTCCAAGTGTACCTAGAGAAATCATCAACAATAACAAGGGCATAATAATTTCCACCAAGACTCATAGTTCTAGAGGGTCCAAAGAGATCCATGTGAAGGAGTTCAAGAGGTCTCAATGAAGAGACAACATTTTTGGTTTTAAAAGAACTTTTCACTTGTTTCCCTTTTTGGCAAGCTTCACAAATGTGATCCCTCTCAAACTTGAGTTTTGGCAGCCCAATCACAAGATCTTTTGATATAAGCTTGTTCAAATGATTCATGTGAATATGAGCAATTCTTCTATGCCAAAGCCAAGATTCATCTTGCTTGGATAGAAGACATCCAATTGAACATGGTGAAGAGATATCTAGAAGATACACATTATTAACTCTCTTACCTACCAACATTACCTCTTTAGTGTTGGGTAGACAGATTTCACATGTGTTTGCCTTGAACATCACTTGATACCCCTTGTCACACAGTTGGCTAATACTCAGCAGATTATGCTTTAGGCCTTCAACAAAGAGCACATCATGAATCACCAAGATGCTCTCATCTCCTATGGATCCTCTTCCAAGTATTCTTCCTTTGTTGTTATCTCCATAGGTGACATGACCCTCTTGCTTGAAGGATATTCTCAGGAACTTTGATTTGTCCCCTGTCATATGCTTGGAGCATCCACTGTCCAAGTACCAAAGCTGCTTTCTCTCCTCCAAGATTTCCTACAAAGAAAATTCTCAAGTACATAGGTTTGGTCCCCTTATGAATGAGGGTCCATCTGGTGTATACTCATCAACACAAGCCTTATTTTTCTTGGGAATCCACTTCATAAGCCCTTTAGGAACAGCATGTTTTCTGATTTTACAGAATCGCACAGAATGACCTCTTTTCATGCAATAGAAGCATGTAAC
Organism: Phaseolus lunatus; assembly: GCA_013389735.1. NCBI lineage: Eukaryota > Viridiplantae > Streptophyta > Magnoliopsida > Fabales > Fabaceae > Phaseolus > Phaseolus lunatus. The sequence goes on along the minus strand of CM023863.1, from coordinate 16,277,750 downwards.
AATCGATTGTTTCGATGGTCCAATCGATTGTTTTTCTGGCCTTTTTGAAAAAGTTTTTGAAAATCTATCTTGCTGGTTTTGTGGATTAAAACCCAATCCTGATTTTCCAAAAACACACTTTTGAGAAGCTAGCACACTTTCAAAGTTGGATTGACTTTTAGAAAGCTTATCCACTGTTTTAACAAGATAGTGGACCTTCTTTTCAAGATTTTCGCAATTTTCACAAACTAGAGTGTCACACTTGCAAGAGGAGTTTTTGTAAATGATTTCCAGATTTTCAAAATCTATTTTTGAATTTTCTAAATCCTCCTCCAGTGCTTTTACCCTGTTTTCAAGCCAGCTATTCTTTTCTTTCAATCGATTGTTTAAGAGAGCCAATCGGTTTGCTTCTTCATGTGTTTCTTGAAAGGCTTGAAGCAATTGACCATAATTTTCAGAGTTTGAAGAGTTTGATGAACTTACACTACATGAGTCATCCTCCCTTCTGGCCATTAAGCAAAGATTGAGGCTTTTCTTATTTTGTCTTCTCTTCCTTCTTGCTTGATTCTTTGTCATTGCTTCCTTTGGTTCATGAGCAGCCTTGAGAGTCTCCCACATTTCCTTAGCAGTTTTGCACTTTGATATCCTGAAAAATTCATTAGTATCTAGTGCAGAAGCTATAATGTTTTGAGCAGACCTATCAAGCTGAGCCATCTTACATTCATCATCTGTCCATTTGGACAAAGGTTTTATAGTAAAGGAATTATTCTTTTTGAACTTTGGAATGTAAGGACCATTCTCAATTGAGTCCCAAATTCTTTGATCAATTGATTCAATAAAGATTTTCATTCTTGCTTCCCAAAACTTATAATTCAATCCACAGAATAAAGGTGGTTTGTAGATTGAAGCACCTTCCTCAAAAGATAGTTTTCCAGCCATAAAAAAAAGATCAACTTGAATAACTTTCAAGAACCAAGCTCTTGATGCCAATTGTTAGGAATTATGGCTTTAAACTAGAGGGGGGGGGGGGGTGAATTGTTTAAAGAGGTTTTCGCAAACTTTTTGAAGCTGGAATGAGTTTATCTCAGAAACCAATTGATCAAGCAATTCAGTTAGTCAAAACAGTAAGCAAAACTGCACTGTCAGAAAAACAATCGGTTGTTTCTTCGAAACAATCGGTTGTTTTTATCAGCAAACAACAAACAAACTGAATTTAAAGAGTAAGGGATAGAGAGATTGTACACAGTTGTTTATACTGGTTCACTCCAACCCAGAGCTACATCCAGTCTTCTCAGAAACCCTGAGGAAAATCCACTAAGCAATCAACACTAGATTACTTACACACAACCAAGAAAGTGACCTTGAACACCCTCAAGAAACACACTTTCCTTGGTCAGCACACCACACTAAGAAAGCTGATCTTGATCCCCTCAAGAACACACAGCTCTTCTTAGCAACAGCACAAAACGAATGTTCACAGAATTACAAGGATTACACTTGTTACAGAAGCAATCTGAAATCAATACAAGAGAATCCTATCTCAGCACTTTGATCAACCAAAACACTAAGCAATCTCCAACTCTTAGAAAAACTTTCACAATTCACTTAGGTTCTTCTTAAACTCAAATCTGTTTTTCTGTATATATATAAAGAAGATGTTTGTAATCAAATCTTAACAAACTCTTAATTGCTTTAGAAAGATTGGTCAAAGCATTTAATGACTGGAGCGTATGAATTAAAACCATTTAAAGCTCAGTCAAAGTCAAAACTGTTTTCTGTTATAAAAACATAACAAACAATCGATTGTTTCCTCGAATCAATCGGTTGTTTTGTTACTTAACCAATTTTCACATTTCAAAACAGTTTTCAAAACACCTAAGCTTAAACAATCGGTTGTTTCGATAAAACAATCGGTTGTTTTAACTCAGTTTGAAAAAACACTTTACTTTGTTTGAAAGTTGAGATGCTTGAGCTTTAGATTCAATCAAAGGTTGAGTTACACAACTCAAACTACCCAGATCCTAACTAAACTAGCACAGCAACAGCAAGCACAGCAAAAGCTTCATCATCCTTCAAAGGATTTGGATTCTTCAAAACCTTGAACACCACTTGGTTCAACAGTAGTACCTATGGAAGCTTGCCATATCTTGTTAGGAAGACCATGGCAATTTGATAAGAACACCTTGCATGATAGTCTAACTAATGAGATTTCCTTCACCCATAGACATAAAAATTTTGTACTTAGTCCTTTACCACATTCTCAAGTGGTGAAAGACCAAATACAAATGAAAGAAAAGAGGGATGAGGAAAATCCAAAAAAAAAAAAAGAGCTAGAAAAAGGGAGAGTCCTTAGGGATAGAAAGGTGTGGGAGAAGAGTGTTCCTTCCCACAAGGTTGCTCAACAAGAAAAGCCTTTGAAAAACATTTTGGAAAATTTGCTTCTTATTGAACAACCAAGCCTTATCTTTTGTAAGGGAACACTTGCATGCACTGCCACAAGTAGTGAACCCATGAGTCTACCTCCTCAAGTGGAAAATATTTTGAGTGAATTTGATTATGTATTCTCTAATGAGGGACCCAATGGACTCCCTCCCATTAGAGGTGTAGAACATCAAGTTGACCTAATTCCGGGGACAAGCCTACCAAATAGGCCTGCTTATAGAACCAACCCCGAGGAAACTAAGGAGATAGAGTCACAAGTTCAGGACTTGTTGGAGAAGGGTTGGGTTCAAAAGAGCCTAAGCCCTTGTGCTGTACCTGTCTTGTTGGTGCCAAAAAAAGATGGAAAATGGCATATGTGTTGTGATTGTAGAGCAATCAACAACATCACCATCAAGTATGGGCATCCAATCCCAAGGCTTGATGACATGCTTGATGAATTACATGGGTCAACCATATTTTCCAAAATTGACCTTAAAAGTGGGTATCACCAAATTCGAATCAAAGAGGGTGATGAGTGGAAAAACGCTTTTAAAACCAAGTTTGGATTATATGAGTGGTTGGTGATGCCATTTGGCCTCACTAATGCCCCTAGTACATTCATGAGGCTCATGAATCATACCTTGAGGGATAGTATAGGCAAATACGTAGTAGTTTACTTTTATGATATCCTAGTATATAGCAAAACCCTAGAAGACCATCTAAGTCACCTTAGGGAAGTTCTTCTAGTGCTTAGGAAAAATAGTTTGTTTGCCAATAGGGATAAGTGTACCTTTTGTGTAGATAGCATATTTTTCTTAGGGTTCATAGTTAACCAAAGGGGGGTGCATGTTGACCCCGAGAAAATCCAAGCCATCAAAGAGTGGCCCACTCCTCAAAATGTAAGTCCAGTAAGAAGTTTTCATGGGTTAGATAGCTTCTATAGAAGGTTTGTAACCAATTTTTTAAGTTTAGCTTCCCCTCTCAATGAACTTGTTAAAAAAGATGTTGCATTTTGTTGGAGTGAAAAGCATGAGCAAGCCTTTCAAAGGCTAAAAGCTCAACTCACCCATGCACCCATTCTAGCTCTTCCAAATTTTTCTAAAACTTTTGAGATAGAATGTGATGCATCGGGCGTAGGCATAGGTGTGGTATTGTTACAAGGTGGTCACCCCATTGCATATTTTAGTGAAAAGCTACATGGTGCCACCCTTAACTACCCCACTTATGACAAAGAGCTCTATGCATTTGTGAGGGCCTTAAAGACTTGGGAACATTATCTTATTTCCATAGAATTTGTTATCCATAGTGATCATGAGTCCCTAAAATACTTAAAAGGCCAACACAAGCTCAACAAAAGACATGCTAAGTGGATGGAGTTTCTTGAGCAATTCCCTTATGTAATCAAATACAAGAAAGGAAGCAAAAACATAGTGGCCGATGCACTCTCAAGGAGGCATTTGCTCTTTTCAAAATTAGGTGCCCAAATTCTTGGATTTGATCACATAAAAGAGCTTTATCAAGAAGGTCAAGAATTTTCATCCATCTATGCTAAGTGTAGACATAGAGCACAAGGAGGTTACTATGTGGCCGAGGGATATCTTTTTAAGGAAGGAAAACTTTGTATTCCCCAAGGCACACATAGGAAGCTCCTTGTAAAGGAATCACATGAGGGGGGTCTCATGGGCCACTTTGGAGTTGATAAGACTCTAGATCTTTTAAAAGAAAAATTTTATTGGCCACACATGAGAAAGGATATCCAAAGACATTGCTCTAGATGCATATCATGTTTAAAAGCAAAGTCTAGAGCAATGCCTCATGGACTCTACACCCCCTTGCCGATTGCAAATGCTCCTTGGGAAGACATTAGCATGGACTTCATTTTAGGACTCCCTAGGACTGCAAAAGGCCATGACTCTATCTTTGTGGTAGTGGACCGTTTTATCAAAATGTCCCATTTTATTCCATGCCACAAGGTAGATGACGCTCAAAATATTTCTAGGCTCTTCTTTAGAGAAGTAGTGAGACTCCATGGTATACCTAGAAGTATAGTATCCGATAGAGATCCCAAGTTTATAAGCCACTTTTGGAAAACTCTTTGGGGCAAACTTGGAACAAGACTACAATTTTCAACTTCTTGTCATCCTCAAATGGATAGCCAAACCAAAGTAGTCAATAGATCTCTTGGAACTATGCTTAGGGCTATCATGAAGGGGAACAACAAGTCTTGGGATGAGTATCTTCCCCACATTGAGTTTGCTTACAATAGAGTAGTCCACAAGACTACTAATGCTTCTCCTTTTGAACTTGTGTATGGGTTTAATCCTCTCACACCTATGGATTTGTTGCCTCTTCCTAACCCACAAGAATTTGTGCATAAGGAAGGAGTAATCAAAGTCGACTTTGTTAAGAAAATTCATGAGAAGATTAAAACCCAAATACAACAACAAAATGAAAAGTATGCAAGATACAACAATAAGGGGAGGAAAGAAATAATTTTTGAGGAAGGAGACTTAGTTTTGCTTCACCTTCAAAAAGATAGATTTCCAACTAAAAGAAAGTCCAAACTAAGTCCCCGAGGTGATGGACCCTTTCAAGTCCTCAAGAGAGTCAACAACAATGCTTACAAATTGGACCTACCTCTTGAATATGAAGTGCATGATACTTTCAATGTAATTGACTTATCTCCATTTGAAGATACCAATGAAGACAAGGACGACTTGGATTTTAGGACAAATCCTTTCCAAGGGGGAGGGGATGATGGAAGAGGGCTAAGCACAATCGCACAAGAGCCAAAACAAGGGCATCCAAAGCCACACCAAGAGCGTCTAGAGCCATGGGAGGAGCGTCTAGGACCATTTACTAGGTCCATGGCCAAGAGACTACATGAAGACATTGACCTAGCTACGGATGGGAGAGAAAGATATTTGTACATGTTAAATGAAGGCCCATCAAGAGTAGCTTAGTTTTAGTTATGGTGTAAATAGCACAAACTTGATTCCATGAGGGTTTAACCTAGTTTTTACGTTTCTAGAAGCTTTCCTAAAAGCTAGGGCCGGCCATGAGACATGTGATGGCATTTGCATTTCATTTTGAGTACATTTGCTTAGCATTAGGTTAACCTTTATGGTCCTCCTTAGCCTATAAAAGGGGGAGCCAACCTATTGTATTCATAAGATTGAATAGAGTATTGTTATGCTACCCAAATTGTGCCATACACTACTCTTTGCCTAACTCTTAGGTTTTAATCTTCATTCCATCTCTACCCAAGGGGCTGGCCGAACCTCCCCTTTTCCCCACTCTTCAAGCACCTTCAAGGCACCCATGCTTCCTAGGAAGGCCTTGCTCACCTCCTCCACAAGCTTCCGCATACATCATCACCAAGGAATTCCAAAAACCAAAGAAGAGCTCATAGGAATGCCATCAGAATGGGTGCCTTGGAAAACAAGAAGAGCAAGGGCATGATTGTAAAAGTATGAGGGGTGGCCTTTAGGGTTTGACTAAGACAAAATCGCACCCTAGGCTTGTCCTTCTAGAAACTAGGTCAAATTTCCTTCCCAAAGGGCTAGACACAAGCTAAAATGATGACTACACCCCCTATTATGCTAAAGGCACCTATTCTAGTCTATCTTGCTATTTGGACCCCTAAAGTGAGCCCAAATTATTTACAACATGTTTTATTTTTAAGAAGACCAGAAGAAAGAACATTTGGTGTTCTGGTCTCTATGTCTATTTCTTCTTCTGGTGAGGTCCACTAGATCTTTGGTAGGGTCTTGACTTGATTGTTGAGATGACAACTCATAGTGTGAATGGTCTCTTAAGACCTTGGTCATCTCCTTGTTTACTTGGATTGTATTAGAGGGTATCCTTCATTTCTGTGCACTGTTCATAATCTTTTTCACGTCAAATGTTGAATGTGGCAACTCTTACTTTGATTATATTATTGATGTCTTTGAGTATATGAAACTATTTGAATTGTTTTCTCTATGATCTCCAATGTGCATGTTAACCCTTTAAGGCATGTGACTGGTCTTCAATCATATATTTGTCTTAATTGCTTCACTGTAATTATCTTGGACGCTGAATATATAAATAATTGTTTAGTCATTTACTATGCCTCTCCAACTTTTGTAATTGGCTTTAATGCTCTTTGAAATTCTTTCTAACTTTGTTGTGGATTTGAACGTTGATTGTAATCTTGGATTTGCTTTGAATCTCGTTCTCCACTTAAGCTCTGTTGTATTTGACACTGATCAAGGAAGGTTTTGGGTTGCGTATTTAATGGTTTTTCCTCACTTGATTTCTTTTGTGATATATCTCTCTTCAAATTTTCTTTCTTCTTTGATTGCAGTGGCTTTATGAGGATTCAATCCTTTGTGCAAATCTCGTTATGCAATAACTTCAATTTTCCCGTTAGACGCTCTTAGAAATCTTCTGATCTTGATCTTTTCAATAAGTCTTGAATATATTTGAATTTGAAATGTTCCTCTAATGATTCAAATATATCCTTTTGAAGCTTTTCTCCAACCTAGAATTGCATGTGTTCTCTTTCCACATGCGCTCAGACACTTAATTAGGAATGTGTATTCTTCTTGTATTGTCATGTGTTAGACGCCACTTTGGGTAACTTGAACTTTTATTCTCGTTGCATCTTGATCATGTTGTAACTCTTCAAATCATTCCTTGGAATGTATATTATCTTCTCATAAAGTCCATTGCTACGCTTGATCACTTTTGTAAGGACCTAGAAAAATTTAATTGGAATAAAAGTGTTATATTTAAATAATTTCTGAAGATGTGATTATTTAAAATAAAAAGAGCTTGTAATAGAAGTTTCATGGTGGTCAGACCTCGGACGTCGCCCAAGGTCTGAGGTCAGCTGGTAGAGGTCGGTCGGGGGACCATAGGGGGTTCCAAAAATCACACGTATTAAGGTGTGATTTGCACCTCAGATACGCTATGTATGCGAAACTCTATGCTGGGACATAAGAGATTGTCCTTAGTGTTGCATGCATTGGGGCACGAGGAGTTGGTACCGACCTGTCCTCGGGAAGGAGAAGCTACCGACGTCACCGAGTCATGTGGGAGTGATACCACAGACTTAGAGGAATGGGAGGACGAGCCCTAAGCTGGGTGTGACGATGTGACATCGACGACCAGAGTGAGGCGATGTGTCCTCGTCACACACAAGGGCGATAAGAGATCGCCAACAGGATGAGAGGAACATCGGTCATCAACCAGGATGGGAGACACATCGGTCGTCTTCCTGAATGAGACATCGGTTGTCTGCCAGATGGAGAGACATCGAACATCGGTTGTCTGCCAGATGGAGAGACATCGAACATCGGTCGTCTTCCAGGGTGAGGAATCAGTCGTCCGTCAGGAAGGGGCATCAGTCATCGCCGGTATGAGAGGCATCAGTCATCGCCGGTATGAGAGGCATCAGTCATCGCCGGTATGAGAGGCATCAGTCATCGCCGGTATGAGAGGCATCAGTCATCGCCGGTATGAGAGGCATCAGTCATCGCCGGTATGAGAGGCATTAGTCATCGCCGGTATGAGAGGCATGGTCATCGCGCGAGCAGTCATCGGTGGATGGTTATCGCGCGATGTCGTGTTTCACACAGATAAGGTGGGACCCAGGCTCCCAGCATGAGACCGTCCTGCATGCGCGACACGTAGACAGAAAGGGTGTTTCAGAATAGTTAGCATCAGAGAGTTGGTATGGTAAGTGACCCAGAGTTGGTATGCGCAGAGACCCACGTGGTCATACTGTTCGAGGAAGTGTGCACGCAAGCTTCCTGCAGAGTGGGCGGTGGCAGCGGCATTTCTGGGCAAGTTGGTTTAGATTCAAAACTCACTCCTGAGAGGCAGTGGACGTTGTTGTGGTTCGAGAGTGATTGAGTGAGTTAGCTTTGGTTCCCTGTTTCTTTCCTCTCCTTCTCCCTGCGTTCAGACGTCCTAGCGTACCAGTTGAAGATCGGCGACCGCCCCTGGATTTCCTGACGTTGTGCCCTGCAAGTTTTCTGATCAAAGCCTTAAAACAGAGCTCGGGTATCCTTAAGTCTCGGTGGGTTTGGAGCTCTTAGTGAGATTTTACGCAAGTCCAGGTAAGGGAAGCTAGCTTTATTTTCAATAACAACCGTAGGCTAGAAGATTCTGAAGTTGGGGCGACGTGGTCGCCGATTTTCAAACTTTCTTGCATGATGCTCTGTTTTTATGTGTGGGGTGACGTGATCGTCGGTTTTAATGCAAATTTCGAAATCCCCTGTTTTAGTGTCGTTTTGAAATTGTTTGAGATTGAAAGATTGAAATGCATATGATATTCGAAAAACTGAACTTTGGTATGATTGTTTCTGTGATTGGGATTGTTTGAGAAAAGATTCAAAATATTATATGATGCAGTTGTGCTTTTACGTGTGGTATGATGTACTGGATGAATGTGAAATTGTGATCAAGATATAGTATTTTCAGGAAAGGAAATACCTTGTTGAGATTGGTTATGAGGTGTATTGATCTGTGAGTATCCTGTGAATGAGACGATCCTGACTCTACTGATATAATGGAATCACATAGATGAAGTTATTCAGGTGGTGAGAGTCGAAGGAGGTTCATATGTATGGGTAAGTTGTTTGAAAGATAACAACCTTGACCTGTTATATGAATTAACCCTGTCATACCGGGAGAGTGATGATATTGAGATTATGTTTATGCGCATGGCTGTGTGGATTTCACAGCGACCCTATGTGGATTTCACAGTGGTGTGGTATGACAGGTGCAGGTCTCTGGATGCTAAGTTCAACGCACGAGTCTTCCGGAAGTAGTGTCAAGTGTCTATGTGTGATGGGTCAGTGGAAGTCTGACGTGAGAAAGAGAAATATTGAAATATGATAGACACTTGATGGATTTTTGTGGAATGATTGATACTTGAGGAAATTGTGAAATGTGTGAATATTTGATGGTTTACGTTAATATCAAGTTTCATGTTTTAAAGTTTTAAAAATATCTAGCTTACCCTGTGTTTTGTGTTGTGTTTGCTTTCTTAAACCTGTGATGATCGTGTTAATTACACGGGAGCAACTGATGTTGCAGGTGGTAGAGCTCCTCAGTGAGCAGATGGAGAAAAGGATTGTTTTATATTTGAATGTTTTATTTTGGAAAACTTTTGATGTATAAAGTTAACTCCCTGCGAGGAGGGATGTTCCTTTTGAAGAACACATTGAATGGAAGGGATGTATTTTATTATATATATATATATGAATGTAAATTTTGATATTATTGTTTTATGTTTATTTTATGATATAAATATGAATAAGATTTTTAGGGGCGTTACAACTTTATCCAACAATCTTGCTAGGTTGAAGTTTCAGTCTTCCTTTAAATGCTCTGAAAGGAAACTTCAGGTCTTCACAATAAGCTCTACGACTTAATTGATTTCAAATTCCCTTGTTACACTTTTCTTCATTCTCTTTTCATTAATGTAATTTATCATTAATGTGAATTTTTTTGTTGCACGTGATTGTGTAAATCACTCTATTTAACTTGATCATTTGGTCGTTAAACGCTTTAAGTGGAAACTCTATACAATCTCTTGTCACGTCCTTGATTGAGAGTTATATTCCTGTTATTGTTATGCATCGAATATTCATTTAATTTCATAAATATACCACTGAACTATTATCTTTGAATTATCAACAAATATTTTAAATTGTTTCTTAATATGTAATTAAAATAGTCGTTCATCAAACTAATAGAAACAGAAACATTTAAAAATACTTGAAAAACATTTTATTTATATTCAATCACATTTATTTTTCAAAATTGTTTCTGAATCAATATTATCTATTTAATACAATTTAAAATAATTTTGTATCATAGAATATTAACTTGATTTCCATAGAAATGTTGTTCTTTCTCAGGTCCATTTTAAACACAAATATTTATCATTTTAGCGCACACTTAATTTATCTTTAGAATCTTATTCGAAAATTACTTTATGTTGTAATTACGTTCATCAAATAAGTTCAAAGATTAATTCACACAATATAAGGAAGACATTATAAATAATATGAAGGTCAATGATAGACATTTCCTTATGTGTTAGATCATCTCACATGTGTGTTATGTGTGACGCTTGCTTCTATGGATGTTCAACGTGTGTAGGCTTTGTCAGACGTTTTGCATAAACTGTCTGGTCTATGCGTTTGCTATTCATAATTCAATATGTAAAAATTTATTTGTATTATAAATGTGAAAAAGTAATTCACTCCTCGTCGTGCAAAAACTAGTTCATTCATGCATTGGTATAATATTTCGCGTATAAGGTGATGTGAGTCTCTTATGAACCTTTCTTGGTTTGGGTTGAGTTGACATAGGTTTCATTGTATTCATGACACTTTCAAGAATTAGGATCAAAATTCTAAAGAACAATTAATAGAGTTTCTACTCAAGAAAACAAAGGTTCATACTAAAAACACATGAATAGGTAACTTGTAGTGTAAGATAACAATGGAATATGAATGGGTAATTCAAGAACAGTACCAAACTTCAAAGGAAACACAAGAACAACATAAGAACACCAAGAACAAGTGAAAATACTGATTGAAATTCAATAGGAATTAGAAAATCACAAAGAAATTCATCAAAGAACAAAAACCCATGGATGGAAAACAAGAACAACACCTGTATATGGAAACCCATGGTTTGGACGAAATTAAAACAGCAAGAAAACAAGGAAATAAACCAACAAAGTGCAGAACAATGGCAGTAAATGAAAGGAAACAACTCATGGAAAAGATTGAACCGATTAAAAATGGAAAAACTACAAGAAAACACAAATGGGTATTTTTAGAAGATGAATAGAAATGACTTATGTGGTTGTAGCCTTTTGGAGATGTGATTCACACCACTTGGAGGGTGGTTCTTCCTGTTAGGAAATATGGCTTTAAATTAGAGGGGGGTGAATGGTTTAAAGGGTTTTCGCAAAACATTTACAGAACAGAATGAATATCTTTCAGAAATCAAAGGATTAAACAATTCAGTTTGCCAAAACAGTGAGCAAAACAACACTGCCAAGAAAACAATCGGTTGTTTCTTCGAAACAATCGGTTGTTTATATCAGCATATAACAAACAAACTGAATTTAAAGAGTAATGGATAGAGAGATATGTACACAGAGTTTTATACTGGTTCACTCTAACCCAGAGCTACGTCCAGTCTTCTCAGAACCCTGAGGAGTTCCACTAAGCAATCAAACCCAGATTACTTACACAACAACCAAGAAAGTGACCTTGAACACCCTTCAAGACACACACTCTCCTTGGTCAACATTGAGATCTCTGATCTTGAATACCTCAAGGTCACACAGACAATCTCAGTAACGTATACAGAAAAGATTCAACAGTTTACAGAATTACACTTGTTACAGATGAGATCTGAAATCAATACAAGTGAAAAACCTATCCCAATACTTCAATCAATCTCTCAAGCACTTCAGCAATCTCTTTTTCAGTTCTTAGTTCTTTTGATATCATCTCCTTTTTCAAAACCAAAAAAAAACTTATATAATACAGATCTACTGATTATAAAAGGAAAGATTGTTTATCAATAAATGCTTTCAAAAAGATTGGTCAAAGCATTTAATGACTAGAGCGTATACAGTTTCAAATCATTTAAAGCTCAGTCAAAGAAAACAGTTTTTCTGTTAAGGTTACAGAACAAAAAATCGATTGTTTCCTCGAATCAATCGGTTGTTTTGTTACTTAACAGTTTTCCTCTTTTAAAACAATTTTCAACCTTTCTTAAAACATCTAAGTATAAACAATCGGTTGTCTCGACAGAACAGTCGGTTGTTTCAACTTAGTTTGAAAAACACTTTGTTTCATTAAATATTGAGATGCTTTTTGCTTTGAGATTAAATCTAATATTGGTTTACACTTTGAACTACCCCAGAACAAAACTATAAAGCAGCACAGTAGCATCACACAAGCAGAGGCTTCATCATCCTTCAAAGGATTTGGATTCTTCAAAACCTTGAACTCCACTTGGTTCAACAATCTCCCCCTATTTGATGAAGACAAATCCCTGGTGCTTGTGTTGTACTGATTAAATCTGAAGCAGTTCCTGCATAGAAGACATCTGCACTATCCAAAACTTCTTACAGCAGCAAGTTAGATTAATCCTCTTTTTAAACATAAAATTCAATCGATTGTTTACACGGAACAATCGGTTGTTTTTATCATTAGCAGCAGAAAACACTTTACACTCAGAGTTTTTTTTAAACATTTTATGCAAATAAGATACAGAAATACAAGTACCAAATAATTCTCCCCCTATTTGTCTTCACAAATAGACTTTAACATGTACCAAACACAGATTTTAAGAGAGATTATTTAGATCAAGGATACCTAACTCATTTCTTAAGAAGAAAAACCGCTCTTTTGGCAAAGGCTTTGTGAAGATGTCAGCTAACTGCAGTTTGGTCTCCACAAACTTCACTTCGCAGTCTCCATTTTGCACATGATCTCTGATAAAATGATGTCTTATTTCAATATGTTTGGTCCTTGAGTGCTGGATTTGATTTTTGGTAAGGTTGATTGCACTTGTGTTATCACACATCAAGGGGACTTTGCTGATTTGTAATCCAAAATCTGCAAGTTGTTGTTTGAGCCATAGGATCTGTGCACAGCAGCTACCAGCAGCTATATATTCTGCCTCAGCAGTAGAGAGAGCAACACATGCTTGTTTCTTGCTATGCCATGAGATTAGGCTAGAGCCAAGAAGGTGACAAGTGCCACTTGTGCTTTTTCTATCTAGCTTACAACCTGCAAAATCAGAATCTGAATAACCAATTAAGTGTATTGGAGAATGAGAAGGATACCATAAGCCTACAGATGATGTTCCTTTGAGATATTTCAGAATCCTCTTGGCAGCTTTGAAGTGTGGCCCTTTTCTGATTTGCTTGATACCTTGAGCATAGGCACACTGCAAACATGATATCCGGCCTACTTGCTGTTAGATAAAGCAATGATCCAATCAAACCTCTGAACTTTGTTTGATCTATACTCTTTCCAGCAGTATCTGCATCCATGTAGCAGCTTGATGGCATTGGAGTGCTTGCCTCTTTGCAATTTTCCATTTCAAACTTTTTGAGAATCTCCTTGCAATACTTTGATTGACTTAAGAAGATCCCATCCTTTGTTTGTTTAACCTGCAATCCAAGAAAGAAAGATAGTTCTCCCATCATAGACATTTCAAACTCACCTTTCATAGCAGCCACAAATTCTTCACACAACCTATCTTGTGTAGCACCAAAGATGATGTCATCAACATATATTTGCACAAGAATTATTTCTGCATGTGACTTCTTGATGAAGAGAGTCTTGTCTACCATTCCTCTTTCATAGCCAAGAGATAGCAGAAAGTTGCTAAGCCTCTCATACCACTGCCTTGGAGCTTGTTTCAGACCATACAAAGCTTTCTTCAACTTGAAAACATGATTGGGATACTTGTGGTCTTCAAAACCCGGTGGTTGATCTACATAGATTTCCTCATTGATGTAGCCATTCAAGAAGGCACTTTTTACATCCATTTGGAAGAGTTTAAAACCACTCATACATGCAAAGGCCAGCAGCAGCCTCACAGCCTCCAATCTAGCCACAGGAGCAAAGGTTTCACCATAGTCTAAGCCCTCTTCTTGATTGTAGCCTTTGGCAACTAGCCTTGCTTTGTTTCTTGTGATCACTCCTTCCTCATCTAGCTTGTTCCTGAAAACCCATTTTGCACCAATAATATTCATTTCATTAGTTCTAGGAACAAGAAACCATACCTCATTTCTTTCGAATTGATTTAGCTCTTCTTGCATAGCTTCAACCCACTTCTCATCCTTGAGAGCTTCTTCAATTGACTTTGGTTCAATTTGAGAGACAAAAGCTGTGTGCCTGCAGAAGTTTGAGATGGAGCTACGTGTGGAGACACCTTCCTTTATCTGCCCTATGATGTTATCCATTGACAGATCTCTGGGAATTCTCCACTCTTTGGGCAGCTCACTCTGTTGCAGAATTTCAATCGGTTGTTTCTGTGAATCAACCGGTTGTTTTTCTGCACAGATATCCAGCTTCTCCAAACTGATGCTCTGTTCGTCTTCCTCAGCACTGATCTTTGGGTTCTCACTGATTCTGCGATCTACCTCATCAAAGACTACATGAACTGATTCTTCTACAGTCATTAACCTTTTGTTGTAGACTCTATAAGCATGGCTTGTAAGGGAATAACCAATGAAGATGCCACGGTCAGCTTTCTCATCAAATTTTCCCAAGCTTTCCTTTCCATTGTTGAGAACAAAATAGTTACAACCAAAGACTTTGAGGTGACTGATGTTAGGCCTTCTTCCATTGAAAAGTTTATATGGAGTTTTCTTCAAAATGGGCCTTATAAGCACCCTATTCATCACATAACAGGAGGTACTCACTGCATCTGCCCAAAAATACTTAGGAAGTGAAGATTCACTAAGCATTGTCCTTGCAAGCTCTTCAAGAGACCTGTTCTTCCTCTCTACAACTCCATTTTGCTGTGGTGTTCTTGGAGCAGAGAAATTGTGTAGAATTCCCAGCTTCTCACAGAACTTGACAAACTTCTCATTTTGGAATTCTCCTCCATGGTCACTCCTTATTGAGCCTATGTTACTGCCTTTTGTGTTTTGAAGACTTCTTGCTAGCTTTTTGAATGCAGCAAGGGCATCACTCTTTGACTCCAAGAACAAGGTCCAAGTGTACCTAGAGAAATCATCAACAATAACAAGAGCATAATAATTTCCACCAAGACTCATAGTTCTAGAGGGTCCAAAGAGATCCATGTGAAGGAGTTCAAGAGGTCTCAATGAAGAGACAACATTTTTGGTTTTAAAAGAACTTTTCACTTGTTTCCCTTTTTGGCAAGCTTCACAAATGTGATCCCTCTCAAACTTGAGTTTTGGCAGCCCAATCACAAGATCTTTTGATATAAGCTTGTTCAAATGATTCATGTGAATATGAGCAATTCTTCTATGCCAAAGCCAAGATTCATCTTGCTTGGATAGAAGACATCCAATTGAACAAGGTGAAGAGATATCTAGAAGATACAAATTATTAACTCTCTTACCTACCAACATTACCTCTTTAGTGTTGGGTAGACAGATTTCACATGTGTTTGCCTTGAACATCACTTGATACCCCTTGTCACACAGTTGGCTAATACTCAGCAGATTATGCTTTAGGCCTTCAACAAAGAGCACATCATGAATCACCAAGATGCTCTCATCTCCTATGGATCCTCTTCCAAGAATTCTTCCTTTGTTGTTATCTCCATAGGTGACATGACCCTCTTGCTTGAAGGATATTCTCAAGAACTTTGATTTGTCCCCTGTCATATGCTTAGAGCATCCACTGTCCAAGTACCAAAGCTGCTTTCTCTCCTCCAAGATTTCCTATAAAGAAAATTCTCAAGTACATAGGTTTGGTCCCCTTATGAATGAGGGTCCATCTGGTGTATACTTATCAACACAAGCTTTATTTTTCTTGGGAATCCACTTCATAAGCCCTTTAGGAACATCATGTTTTCTGATTTTACAGAATCGCACAGAATGACCTCTCTTCATGCAATAGAAGCATGTAACAACCGATTGTTTCGATGGTCCAATCGATTGTTTTTCTGGCACCCTTGAAAACGATTTTGAAAACCTATCTTGCTGGTTTTGTGGATTAAAGCCCAATCCTGATTTTCCAAAAACACACTTTTGAGATGCTAGCACACTCTCAAAGTTAGATTGGCCTTTTGAAAGCTTATCCACTGTTTTAACAAGATAATGTACCTTCTTTTCAAGATTTTCACAATTTTCACAAATTAGAGTATCACACTTGCAAGAGGAGTTTTTGTAAATGATTTCCAGATTTTCAAAATCCATTTTTGAATTTTCTAAATCCTCTTCCAGTGCTTTTACCCTATTTTTAAGCCAGCTATTCTTTTCTTTCAATCTATTGTTTAAGAGAGCCAATCTGTTTGCTTCTTCATGTGTTTCTTGAAAGGCTTGAAGCAATTGACTATTATTTTCAGAGTTTGAAGAGTTTGATGAACTTACACTACATGAGTCATCCTCCTTTCTGGCCATTAAGCAAAGATTGAGACTTTTCTTATTCTGCCTTTTCTTCCTTCTTACTTGACTCTTTGTCATTGCTTCCTTTGAGTCATGAGCAGCCTTGAGAGTCTCCCACATTTCCTTAGCAGTTTTG
Organism: Phaseolus lunatus; assembly: GCA_013389735.1. NCBI lineage: Eukaryota > Viridiplantae > Streptophyta > Magnoliopsida > Fabales > Fabaceae > Phaseolus > Phaseolus lunatus. The sequence goes on along the minus strand of CM023863.1, from coordinate 16,261,089 downwards.
CACTTTGTAATCCTGAAAAATTCATTAGTATCCAGTGCAGAAGCTATGATGTTTTGAGCAGACCTATCAAGCTGAGCCATCTTACATTCATCATCTGTCCATTTGGACAAAGGTTTTATAGTAAAGGAATTATTCTTTTTGAACTTTGGAATGTAAGGACCATTCTCAATTGAGTCCCAAATTCTTTGATCAATTGATTCAATAAAGATTTTCATTCTTGCTTCCCAAAACTTATAATTCAATCCACAGAATAAAGGTGGTTTGTAGATTGAAGCACCTTCCTCAAAAGATAGTTTTCCAGCCATAAAAAAGATTTTAGATCAACTTGAATAACTTTCAAGAACCAAGCTCTTGATGCCAATTGTTAGGAAATATGGCTTTAAACTAGAGGGGGGGTGAATGGTTTAAAGGGTTTTCGCAAAACATTTACAGAACAGAATGAATATCTTTCAGAAATCAAAGGATTAAACAATTCAGTTTGCCAAAACAGTGAGCAAAACAACACTGCCAAGAAAACAATCGGTTGTTTCTTCGAAACAATCGGTTGTTTATATCAGCATATAACAAACAAACTGAATTTAAAGAGTAATGGATAGAGAGATATGTACACAGAGTTTTATACTGGTTCACTCTAACCCAGAGCTACGTCCAGTCTTCTCAGAACCCTGAGGAATTCCACTAAGTAATCAAACCCAGATTACTTACACAACAACCAAGAAAGTGACCTTGAACACCCTTCAAGACACACACTCTCCCTGGTCAACACTGAGATCTCTGATCTTGAATACCTCAAGGTCACACAGACAATCTCAGCAACGTATACAGAAAAGATTCAACAGTTTACAAAATTACACTTGTTACAGATGAGATCTGAAATCAATACAAGTGAAAAACCTATCCCAATACTTCAATCAATCTCTCAAGCACTTCAGCAATCTCTTTTTCAGTTCTTAGTTCTTTTGATATCATCTCCTTTTTCAAAACCAAAAAAAAACTTATATAATACAGATCTACTGATTATAAAAGGAAAGATTGTTTATCAATAAATGCTTTAAAAAAGATTGGTCAAAGCATTTAATGACTGGAGCGTATACAGTTTCAAATCATTTAAAGCTCAGTCAAAGAAAACAGTTTTTCTGTTAAGGTTACAGAACAAACAATCGATTGTTTCCTCGAATCAATCGGTTGTTTTGTTACTTAACAGTTTTCCTCTTTTAAAACAATTTTCAACCTTTCTTAAAACATCTAAGTATAAACAATCGGTTGTCTCGACAGAACAATCAGTTGTTTCAACTTAGTTTGAAAAACACTTTGTTTCATTAAAGATTGAGATGCTTTTTGCTTTGAGATTAAATCTAATATTGGTTTACACTTTGAACTACCCCAGAACAAAACTATAAAGCAGCACAGCAACATCACACAAGCAGAGGCTTCACCATCCTTCAAAGGATTTGGATTCTTCAAAACCTTGAACTCCACTTGGTTCAACACTTCCAAGATGAGTGGGTGGTGCCGCCACTTGAGAGTCTCCAAAGCTCACAAGATAAGACATGAAGGAGAAGAAGAGACAAGTCTCACAAACTCACTCTCTCTCAATTTCAAGATAGTTTCTTTTCTTCTAACTTTCAACTTTTTTTATTCAAAGTACCAAGCACCCCTATTTATAATGGAGAGGGCTGGTCATGTTACAAAGGGGAAGGAGTGGGAAGAGTCACTCTTCTAGCTCCTTCTAGTGCCTAAGAGAGAAAGGAGTAGAAAAGTCACTTTTTCCACTTTTTCCTAAAGAAAGTGCCTAAAATGCCTTACATTTAGAGGTTTCTTTTGGTTTTCCTCTTTGGCATACTCGTAAGGATATTTCTATATTATTTACAAATTTATACAAGAGTATTTACAAAGATTTATTTATACTACTATCTTTTGAATTTTCAAGAGAACCCAAACTGTTATACTTTTTAAGAAGACTAGTAAGAAGAATTTTAAATGCTTGGGTGGATGACCTCTTCCTCCATTAGTAAAATCCTCTTCTACTTGATCTCCATCATGCTCCCCAGGTTGGAGAGAATTCGTCTGCAAATTCAGAATCCCTACATATAATAAAGTCAGTTTGCTATCAAATAAAGCAGTGGATGATAATAAAGGCAAACTTGACTTAGCATTATGAATCATTGGGATGTCGGAAAAAGAAGTCCTATAGACAGACCATGTTGGAAAAAAATGTGGGGGAATGATTATTTTCTTAGGAAAAATTCCTTTTAAAGGGTAAAAACCATTAGTAGGTATGGAAAAATCATCCCTAACATTTTTCAACCAATATGGAGTGCAAGTAGGAACTTTTGGTAATAAAAAAGACAAAGAAGAAGAATACCTTGGATGCTCAAATTGAGGCATAGCATGAGGCAAAAAGATTGATTTAGGTGATAAGGTATTATGACTCGTTTTATCATTTTCTTCTTTTTCATTTTCTCTTTTATTTTTCATTTTTAATTGGTCCTCATGAACTTCTTGTGGAGAGAGGGGTTTTAAGGTAACCTTGCGCCCTTGGAAGGAAAAAGACATTATATTGGTGAGGCCATCACGTAAAACATGTCTATCAAATTGCCAAGGCCTCCCTAAAAGAATATGGGTTGCTTCCATAGGCACAACATCACATAAAACCTCATCTTTATACTTTCCTATTTCAAAATTTATGAGGACTTGTTTATTAACCATGATTTCTCCCTTTTTAGTAAGCCATTGGAGCTTATAGGGCTTGGGATGAGAGATAGTGGGTAATGTAAGGACCTGTAAAATTAAATTGGAATAAAAGAGATATATTTTAAATGAATTCTAAGTATGTCTTTATTTAAAATGAAAAGGAAGGAAAGTGTAGTTTGGAAGACTATGAGATCGCCTAGTAGTACATGATCACCGGTCGCCTGCTACACATGGGCGCCAGGGCGCGAGGCATGCAGGCATCGCGCGGGCGCGAGGCATGTGGACGTCGCCAGGGCGCGAGGCATGCAGGCATCGCGCGGGCGAGAGGCATGCGGGCATTGGCAGGGCGCGAGAGGCATGCGGGCTTTGCCAGGGGGAGACATCGGTCGTTCGCCAGCGAGAGGTCATCGGTGGATTGTCTTCGCGCGAGAGGTCCTCAGTGGATAGTCTTCGCGCGAGAGGTCATCGGTGGATTGTCTTCGCGCGAGAGGTCATCGGTGGATAGCCTTCACGCGATAGGTCATCGGTGGATGGCCTTCGCACGAGAGGTCATCGGTGGATAGCCTTCGCGGGAGAGGTCATCGGTGGATAGACTTCGCGCCTGTGGTCATCGGTGAAAGGTCATCGCGCGACGTCGAGAAGGTGGGACCCAGACTTCCAGCATGGAACGTCCTGCACGCGCGCCACGTAGACAAAAAAAGGTGGTTCAGAATAGTGACCTCAGAGTGTTAGCCTGCGCAGAGGCACGCTCAGTAGTACTGTTCAGGGAGTGGTTGGCCTGCGCAAGAGACAACTGTAGTCGTACTGTTCAGGGAAACGTACACTCAGACTTCTCTGCAGAGTGGGTGGTGGCAGCTGCTTTTGGTGGATAAGTTGGTTTAAGATGCAGAGACCCACGGCTGAGAGAAAAAAAAAGACGTTGCAGCATTCAAAGAGAGAAAGAGTGAGTTACCTCCCTTCTCCTCCAGATATCTCCTTCGCGCTGCGATTCTAGCACCTTCACACGAGAGTACGACGAGCGACAGCCACCATTAGAGCACCTGGGCAGTTCTCTGCAGGTCCTTCAACCAGACGCAAAAACAGAGCCAAGGCGTTCTTCAAGCTTTGTTGGGTTTCGGAACTGTAGGTGTTTGCGCAAGTCCAGGTAAGGGAAGCTAGACTTCATTTTCAATACAAGCCATAGTTTAGCTATTTCTGAAGTGAGGGCGACGTGGTCGCCGGTTTTCGTTTTCATCTTTGTAAAATGCTCTGTGCTATGTGTTTGGGCGACGTGGTCGCCGGTTTTAAATGCAGACTTCGAAATACCCTGTTTTTGAACTAGATCGCCGGTTTTGGCGTTGTTTACGAACTCCCTGTTTTTGATGTTGCTTTGAAACGGTATGAGATTTAAATGAGATATTCAGAAATAAGAACCTTGGAGTGAGCTTTTGCTGTGATTGAAATCTTTCCTTTAAGTGTTATGAGATGTGTTGCATGATGTGAATGTGGATCGAGGCATAGTATTTTCAGGAAAGAAAATACCGTGTAAGATCGTGTAGGATGTGCATTGATCGGTGATTCCTAAGGGGATATCCTGACTCTGCTGAGATAATGGAATCACATAGAGGAAGTTACTCAGTTGGTGAGAGTCGAAGGAGGTTCATATGAATGGGCGTCTCGTGTGAAAAAGAACGAGCTCCGCCTGTTCTATGGATTAACCCTGTCATACCGGGAGAACTATTGACATTGAGATTATATATGCGCATGCTGTGTGGATTCACAGCGACCCTGTGTGGATTTCACAGTGGTATGGTATGACAAGTGCAGATCTCTGAGTCTAATCAATGCATGAGTCTTCCGGAAGTAGTGTCAAGTGTCTTGTGTGCTGAGTCAGTGGTGGTCTGACATGTGAAATGAGGAACTTGAAATTGATAGACACTTGATACAGTTGTGAAATAGAATGACTCTGGAAAATAGTGCGAAATGTGTGATTTCTGGGCGATCAGGTGAAGAGTATGAGAAACTTGATAACTTTACGTGAATATCTTGAAATTGTTTACCTTGATTTTATTTTAAGTATCCTTATTTAAACTCTCTTTAAAATATCTAGCTTACCCTGCGTGTTCTGCTCGTTGGCTGTTTTTCTCTTAAAACTGTGATGATCGTGTATAACTTACACGGGAGCAGATGATCTTCCAGGAAGTAGAGCTCCTTAGTGAGTGGTCGCCGAGGAAGAGATCGCCTGTTTGTGGTGATCGCCGGTTTTCTATCTCTTGGTGGTGATCGCCGGATTTATGTCCTGCTGCAGATCGCCTGTTTTGGGCCTTCTGTTACCAGATCGCCGGTTCATGTATGGAGATCGCCGGTCTTGTCGTATTTGGTTGAATTTCGTTTTAAATTTTGAAAACATTTGACCTGGTTATGTATTTAACTCCCTAAGAGGAGCAACTTCATTTCTTATATATATAATATCATGTACTCTTCAATATTATTTGTTTACCTTTATTTTCATTATACATGGATGTATGGTTTTATTTTGCGGGATGTTACATTAATGGTATCAGAGCAGTTCGTCCTTAGGATGACCTGAGGGCTGTGGATCCATTGTGTTTCTTCTGCTCAGAAAATCTATTTGAGTTTTAAATAACAACTATAGTGAAAGGTTTTCAAGCGTTTTTGTATTGAGATTTTGTGTGTGCCTTAGTGAATGTATGCTCTAATTGAAAATCTTGGTATTAAGAATGAGAAGATCCTGATAAAGTAATGAGGGTGCACACTCATAACTGGATCGGGATGATTCGTAATCTTAATTCCAAAGGTTTGATGTTTAGCCTACATTGAATTCTGGTGTGATTTATTTGGTGTTCTCGTAATTGACTGAGAGTGGTCGTTTGGATTGATGTCTGCACACCAGTAATTGTTCTGGTGTTTTGTTTGAAGTTATAAGTGTTATAATCCTGTTGATGAACTCAAATTCTTAATGACTTTGAGATGCTGACCTTTGTAAGGTCTAGATGGTACAGCCTGAATGAATTGAATTCTGATCGATCTCATTCTTGTAGTTGTAGGGAATATAGAAACCAATAGATTCAGAATCCAAAACGAAGAAGATGGCACGTAGACCTTCTACCCCACCCCAACCCTCCTCAGAGATGAGCCAGATTGCCAAGGCCATCGAGATGATGGCAACTGCCATTCAGCAGCAGAATGCAGCGATGGCTCAGAACCATCAAGCTACAATGCAACACTGGGAAACTGCTCGATCTGCTGAAACAAACTCTCACGTCGGTCAGCCTCAAGAACAGATGGGACTGACCGAGTTCATGCGGCACAACCCACCCAAGTTCAGTGGGAATGCTACCCCTGACCAGGCAGATCAGTGGGTCAGAGAGTTGGAGAAAATCTTTAGGGCGACCTCCTGCCCTGAAGAGAAGAAATTGCTGTTCGCCACTTATCTGCTATCAGGAGAAGCTGAGTTCTGGTGGATGGGAGCTCAGCAGATGATGGAGGCCCGAGGGGATGTATTGGATTGGGAGAGCTTCAGGGTGAAGTTCTTGGAGAAATACTTCCCTGACAGCGCCAAGTTTGCGAGGGAAGCAGAGTTCCTGAAGTTTGAGCAGGGGGATATGTCAGTGAACGCCTATGCTGCTCGTTTTGAGTACCTCGCCCGGTTCTATACCCAGGCGACCTCCGAGGCCTGGAGGTGTAGGAAATTCGAAGAGGGGTTGAAGCATGGACTGAAGAGGACCATAGCCCCGATGTGCATCAGGGAATTTCACGCCTTAGTGGAAAAGGCGAAGATGGTGGAGACCCTGGAAAAGGGTGATTCTCGGGTGGTCAGGTCACACCCCGGAGGTTCTTCCAGTGGGAAAGCTAAGGCACAGCACCCACAAAGCAAGCCCTATGCGAGACCTCCACCACATCGGGCAGGAGCAGCGCCTCCCCAGTTTCAGCAGCAGCAACATTGGAAACCCAAGTGTCTCCATTGTGGTGGACCACACGCCTCCAATGCATGCTTCAAGAAGACTTCTGAGAGGAGATGTTTTGCCTGCCAAAAGACAGGGCACGTTGCTAGAGAATGCCCTAGCAGGAATGGGGCGACCCAACCCAGTGGCTCCCAGCAGATGAGAAACGAAGGCAGCAGACCTCAGGTGACAGGGAGAGTGTTTGCCATGTCTGGAGCAGAAGCATCTCAGTCAGGTAACCTCATACAAGGTGTTTGTTTTATTGCTGGTAGAGGTGTAAAAGCTTTGTTTGATTCTGGAGCGACACACTCCTTTGTGTCAAGCCTGTGTGTAGCCGAGTTGGGCCTCCTGGTGAAGGAGTTACCTTTCGAACTGTTGGTCTCTACACCTGCGTCAGGACAGGTGTCGACCTCTACAGTATGCCCCGAATGTCCAGTGATTGTAGAAGGACGCAGATTCAAGGTGAACTTGATCTGCCTACCTCTTCAGGACTTAGATGTTATCCTGGGAATGGATTGGTTAGCTGCCAATCACGTTCTCATTGACTGCGGTAGTCAGAGGATTGCGTTTCCAGACCTCCAAGGATCAGAGGTGATATTTGCTCAGCAAGGGCAGACGGAATTGGAAGAAGGGGCGAGGTGCTTCGTGATGCTAGCCCGGTTGGAAGTGGAGAATGAAGGGGACGTAAGCAGAATACCCGTGGTGAAAGATTTCACGGATGTATTCCCAGAAGAAGTACCTGGGTTACCCCCTAAGAGAGAAGTGGAATTCTCTATTGACTTGGTACCTGGAGCTGGACCAGTGTCAATGGCACCTTACAGGATGGCACCAGCCGAGTTAGTGGAGTTAAAGAAGCAAGTGGAAGAGTTGCTGGAGAAGCAATTCATCAGACCCAGTGTATCTCCATGGGGAGCTCCAGTGCTCCTAGTCAAGAAGAAGGATGGAGGGTCTCGGCTGTGTATAGATTACAGGCAGTTGAACAAGTTGACCATCAAGAACAAGTACCCCCTACCTAGGATTGATGATTTGATGGACCAAATTCATGGGGCCTCGGTGTTCTCCAAGATTGATCTGAGATCGGGGTACCACCAAATTTTGGTAAAAGCTGAGGATGTTCAAAAGACAGCTTTTAGGTCTCGGTATGGGCACTATGAGTATGTAGTGATGCCGTTTGGAGTCACCAATGCCCCAGCCCTGTTCATGGACTACATGAATAGGATTTTTCGCCCTTTCTTGGATAAGTTTGTGGTGGTCTTCATAGACGACATCCTCATTTATTCAAGGACCGAGGAAGAGCATGAGGAACACCTGAGGACAGTATTGGAGATCCTGAGGGAGAAGCAACTCTATGCCAAGTTCTCTAAGTGTGAGTTCTGGCTGAAGGAAGTCAACTTCTTAGGACACGTGATATCTGCTCAGGGGATCTCGGTGGATCCAGCCAAGGTAGAGGCAGTGCTGCAGTGGGAACGTCCTAAGACAGTCACCGAGATAAGGAGCTTTGTGGGGTTGGCGGGCTACTATCGGAGGTTTATTGAGGATTTTTCCAAGGTAGTGGCTCCTTTAACACAACTGACCCGCAAGGATCAACCTTTTGCTTGGACCGACCGATGTGAGCAGAGCTTCATGGAACTAAAGGAGAGGTTGACCAGTGCTCCAGTGCTGGTGATCCCCGAGGTAGGAAGACCTTTTGATGTCTTCTGTGACGCTTCACATCAAGGCTTGGGATGTGTTTTAATGCAAGAGAAGAGAGTGGTTGCATATGCTTCAAGGCAACTCAAGGTTCATGAGAGAAACTACCCTACGCATGACTTGGAGTTGGCGGCTGTGGTTTTTGCCTTGAAAATCTGGAGGCACTATTTATATGGAGCTCGGTTCCAAGTGTTCAGTGACCATAAGAGCCTGAAATACCTGTTCGATCAGAAGGAACTAAACATGAGACAAAGAAGGTGGATGGAGTTCCTAAAGGACTACGATTTTCAACTCAGGTATCACCCAGGGAAGGCCAATGTAGTGGCAGATGCCTTGAGTAGGAAGTCTATACAAGTCGCCACCATGATGATGGAAGAGCAGAAACTGATCGAGCAGTTCAGAGACTTAAACCTTGGAGTAGAATTTCACGTGAATCACATTAGTTGTAGTAAGCTGACTATAACTAATGACTTCCTTGGGATGTTAAGGGATAAGCAGTTAGAGGACCCTAGCCTGGAGCGTACTGTGGAGTCACTAGGGACAGATCAGGCGAGAGACTTTGAGATGGGCGATGATGGGATCTTGAGATTTAAAGGCAGAATTTGCATACCTGCAAAAGAAGAGTTGAAGAAAATGATCCTAGAGGAAGGTCATAAGAGTCGCCTTAATCTTCACCCAGGCATGAACAAGATGTACCATGACTTGAAGGAGTCATTTTGGTGGTCGGGCATGAAGAGAGACATCGCCCAGTATGTTGCAACCTGCTTAACGTGTCAGAAGGCAAAGGTAGAACACCAAAGACCTGGCGGGTTGTTGCAGCAACTGGATATCCCTGAATGGAAATGGGACAGCATCGCCATGTATTTTGTCACCCATTTACCCAGATCGGTAAAGGGTCATGATGCAATCTGGGTTATCATTGATAGGCTGACGAAGAGTGCCCACTTCCTTCCAGTGAATATGAAGATGCCTATGGCCAAGCTGGCACAGTTATACATCCAAGGAATAGTGAGGTTGCATGGAGTGCCTTCCAGCATCGTTTCAGATAGAGATCCCAGGTTCACTTCACGATTTTGGCAGACCTTACAAGAGTGCTTGGGAACTAAGTTGAGGATGAGCTCTGCATACCATCCCCAAACAGATGGTCAGTCAGAGAGAACGATACAATCCTTGGAAGATCTGCTGAGGGCGTGCGTCTTGGATCAATTGGGAAGTTGGGACGAGGTGTTGCCACTAGTGGAGTTTACCTATAATAATAGCTACCACGCCAGTACTGGGATGGCACCTTATGAAGCCCTTTATGGGAGAAAATGCAGAACCCCCTTATGTTGGTACCAGGAGGGCGAGGCAGTCTTGGTTGGGCCAGAGTTGATTCAGCAGACGACCGAGAAAGTGCAACACATACAAAGCAGGATGAAAGCTTCTCAAAGTAGGCAGAAGTCCTATGCAGATCAGAGGAGAAAGCCTTTGGAGTTTGCTGCTGGAGACCACGTGTTCATGAAAGTTACACCAACCAAGGGTGTAGGACGGGCGATCAGGTCAAAGAAGTTGTCTCCTAAATTCATGGGACCATATCAGATCTTAAGAAGGATTGGTCCAGTGGCTTATGAGATCGCCCTACCTCCCCATATGGCGAATCTGCACAATGTCTTTCACGTGTCACAGCTGAGGAAGTACATGGCAGACCCTAGTCATGTGCTGGATGTAGACGATGTGCAGATCAGGGATGACTTGTCCTTTGAAGCAAAACCAGTCAGGATTGACGATCGGCAAAGTAAACAGCTCAGAGGCAAGACCATCAACATGGTGAAAGTGGTGTGGGATGAGAGATCGGGGGATTCAACTTGGGAGTTAGAAGAACCCATGAGGGAGGCTTATCCATACCTCTTTTCCTTGTAATTCAATTTTCGGGGACGAAAATTTTTCTTGATGGGGAGAATGTAAGGACCTGTAAAATTAAATTGGAATAAAAGAGATATATTTTAAATGAATTCTAAGTATGTCTTTATTTAAAATGAAAAGGAAGGAAAGTGTAGTTTGGAAGACTATGAGATCGCCTAGTAGTACATGATCGCCGGTCGCCTGCTACACATGGGCGCCAGGGCGCGAGGCATGCAGGCATCGCGCGGGCGCGAGGCATGTGGACGTCGCCAGGGCGCGAGGCATGCAGGCATCGCGCGGGCGAGAGGCATGCGGGCATTGGCAGGGCGCGAGAGGCATGCGGGCTTTGCCAGGGGGAGACATCGGTCGTTCGCCAGCGAGAGGTCATCGGTGGATTGTCTTCGCGCGAGAGGTCCTCAGTGGATAGTCTTCGCGCGAGAGGTCATCGGTGGATTGTCTTCGCGTGAGAGGTCATCGGTGGATAGCCTTCACGCGATAGGTCATCGGTGGATGGCCTTCGCACGAGAGGTCATCGGTGGATAGCCTTCGCGGGAGAGGTCATCGGTGGATAGACTTCGCGCCTGTGGTCATCGGTGAAAGGTCATCGCGCGACGTCGAGAAGGTGGGACCCAGACTTCCAGCATGGAACGTCCTGCACGCGCGCCACGTAGACAAAAAAAGGTGGTTCAGAATAGTGACCTCAGAGTGTTAGCCTGCGCAGAGGCACGCTCAGTAGTACTGTTCAGGGAGTGGTTGGCCTGCGCAAGAGACAACTGTAGTCGTACTGTTCAGGGAAACGTACACTCAGACTTCTCTGCAGAGTGGGTGGTGGCAGCTGCTTTTGGTGGATAAGTTGGTTTAAGATGCAGAGACCCACGGCTGAGAGAAAAAAAAAGACGTTGCAGCATTCAAAGAGAGAAAGAGTGAGTTACCTCCCTTCTCCTCCAGATATCTCCTTCGCGCTGCGATTCTAGCACCTTCACACGAGAGTACGACGAGCGACAGCCACCATTAGAGCACCTGGGCAGTTCTCTGCAGGTCCTTCAACCAGACGCAAAAACAGAGCCAAGGCGTTCTTCAAGCTTTGTTGGGTTTCGGAACTGTAGGTGTTTGCGCAAGTCCAGGTAAGGGAAGCTAGACTTCATTTTCAATACAAGCCATAGTTTAGCTATTTCTGAAGTGAGGGCGACGTGGTCGCCGGTTTTCGTTTTCATCTTTGTAAAATGCTCTGTGCTATGTGTTTGGGCGACGTGGTCGCCGGTTTTAAATGCAGACTTCGAAATACCCTGTTTTTGAACTAGATCGCCGGTTTTGGCGTTGTTTACGAACTCCCTGTTTTTGATGTTGCTTTGAAACGGTATGAGATTTAAATGAGATATTCGGAAATAAGAACCTTGGAGTGAGCTTTTGCTGTGATTGAAATCTTTCCTTTAAGTGTTATGAGATGTGTTGCATGATGTGAATGTGGATCGAGGCATAGTATTTTCAGGAAAGAAAATACCGTGTAAGATCGTGTAGGATGTGCATTGATCGGTGATTCCTAAGGGGATATCCTGACTCTGCTGAGATAATGGAATCACATAGAGGAAGTTACTCAGTTGGTGAGAGTCGAAGGAGGTTCATATGAATGGGCGTCTCGTGTGAAAAAGAACGAGCTCCGCCTGTTCTATGGATTAACCCTGTCATACCGGGAGAACTATTGACATTGAGATTATATATGCGCATGCTGTGTGGATTCACAGCGACCCTGTGTGGATTTCACAGTGGTATGGTATGACAGGTGCAGATCTCTGAGTCTAATCAATGCATGAGTCTTCCGGAAGTAGTGTCAAGTGTCTTGTGTGCTGAGTCAGTGGTGGTCTGACATGTGAAATGAGGAACTTGAAATTGATAGACACTTGATACAGTTGTGAAATAGAATGACTCTGGAAAATAGTGCGAAATGTGTGATTTCTGGGCGATCAGGTGAAGAGTATGAGAAACTTGATAACTTTACGTGAATATCTTGAAATTGTTTACCTTGATTTTATTTTAAGTATCCTTATTTAAACTCTCTTTAAAATATCTAGCTTACCCTGCGTGTTCTGCTCGTTGGCTGTTTTTCTCTTAAAACTGTGATGATCGTGTATAACTTACACGGGAGCAGATGATCTTCCAGGAAGTAGAGCTCCTTAGTGAATGGTCCCCGAGGAAGAGATCGCCTGTTTGTGGTGATCGCCGGTTTTCTATCTCTTGGTGGTGATCGCCGGATTTATGTCCTGCTGCAGATCGCCTGTTTTGGGCCTTCTGTTACCAGATCGCCGGTTCATGTATGGAGATCGCCGGTCTTGTCGTATTTGGTTGAATTTCGTTTTAAATTTTGAAAACATTTGACCTGGTTATGTATTTAACTCCCTAAGAGGAGCAACTTCATTTCTTATATATATAATATCATGTACTCTTCAATATTATTTGTTTACCTTTATTTTCATTATACATGGATGTATGGTTTTATTTTGCGGGATGTTACAGGTAACACCAGCTTCTCCACCACTCTTGTACTAGCCACATTTGTACAACTACCCCCATCAATTATCATGGAACATAACTTTTTGTTGATAAGGCACCGGGTATGGAAAATATTTTCTCTTTGGGTATCATCCAAAGGTTTTTGAATTGTGCCCATCATGCGCCTTATCACCAATAAGTCACCTTCACATGGTATTTTACATTCATTATCACTAGGGCTAGGGGAAGGGGAGTTAGATTTAGAAGAATTATCACTATGTTCACTTACAACTATACCCCCTTTTACCATCATGGTTCTTTTTGTTGGACAATTTGCGACTATATGACCATAACCTAAACACTTAAAACATTTCTTACTTGAGGTTTTGGTTGGTGATTTAGAAATAGAAGAATTATGAGAGTTCTTTTGTTGAGTGGATTCTTTAAAAGATTTGGAAGGAGTATCAAGTTTTGAAATGTGAGTTTTACCCTTCCAAGGTGAGTTATAGAAACCATCATTATGAGTTTTCTTAAAAGAATTTTTCTTCAAAATTTGTGATTCAACCTTGATGGCTAGGTGAACCAATTTTTCCAAAGAAGTGTACTCATAAAGTTCTACAACATTTTGAATATCTTGTCTTAATCCACTTACAAAACGAGCCATCTTAGATTCTTCACTTTCATGCATGTTAATATGAGTTAAAAGCGTTTCAAGTTCTTTATAATAAGCATCCACACTAAGCGTGCCTTGATGAAGCCTTTGGAGCTTCAACAAAAGGTCTTTCCTATAATATGGAGGCACAAATCTAGCGCGCATGCATTCTTTCAAATCATTCCAAGAGACCATGGGAGGCCTCTTGTTTAGCCCAATGTCCATAAGAGTTTTATGCCACCATTGCATGGCATAGTCCAAAACTTCTAAGGTAGCTAGCTTAACTTGTTGATCATCTTTAACCTCATGAATACTAAACACTTGTTCTACCTTAGCTTCCCAACCTAAGTAAACATTGGGATCATCTTCACCACTAAAGCTAGGAAGTTTTACAAATTGCAAATAAGGCTTTGCCACATGTTGGCGCCTTTCTTCATAATGATGATGCCTCCTCCATTCGGTTTCATCTTCATGTCCATGATAGTTGGAAGAAGTTCTTGATGAATGCCTTGAAGAATGGTGTCTTCTATGGTGTGTATGGCTGGACCTTTCATTAGTCACTTCAAGCCTTTGCAATCTTTCTTCCAATTGTCTTATAGCTTCATCTTTTTGTGCAAGTGACCTTTTGGCTTCTTTTAATTCACCAAGAATGAAAGATTTTTGTGGAGAGTGTGGTTTGGAAGATTCTCCACTTGAATATTGAGCCATTTTCAAAACAGTACAGCAAACACAAATAGCAAACAATTAAAGAAAACAAGGTTAGAAAACAAAGAAAAAAGTGGTGCGGTTTTGGTAAAAAAATTAAGGCACTCAAAATCACTCCAAGAAATTATACTTCCCTCAATCAAGCTTCTCTTGTGGAATGGAGTAACCTCAAATGAAAGATGCCAAAGCACTCAACCACTCATCCAAAAATAACCACCACAAAACTTAAAGAACAATAAAAGACAAGCAAGAAAAGGTACAAAACAAGAAAGGGTAATGCAAAAAGAATACAAGATATATGACAAAACTTAAGGAATGAAAGACAAACAATAAAAGGTAAACAATAAGACTCAAAGAATACTCACTAAACTTTATAATCAAGAAAGAAAGTACAACTCATAAACTTGTCAAAATACAAGGATCAAAAGTTCCACAAAGTAGACAACAATTTGCCAATCACTATGAATCCAACTTTGGTATGAAAATTAATGTGCAAAATTAATGTGCAAAAGAATGAATAGATGCAAATGCCAAACTGTTTTGAAGGATTTAAAAACAGAATTGGTTCTGTTTTGTTCTGTTTCAGTTCTGTTTTTTTTTTTCTTTTTTTTTTTATACCAAATGGAACTTATGTAGTGAAAGAACCATAATATGCATCATATGGAAGTTGAAACATCAATCATATTGCACAAAAATTTTATGAAGGATTCAAGACAATTGAACACTTGAAATCAAATGTTTGTAACCTCCAATCACAAGTACTAAAACTGTAACATCCCGCCAAATGCTTTTCATATGTATATGATGAAATAAAGGTAAAACAATAATATCGAAGTGAACATATGTATATATATATATGTATAATGAAATTTCTCCTCACAGGGAGTTTAATACATAACCAATCAGTTTTCCAAACTTAAACAAAATACATCAAAATAGAAAAACAGGCGATCTCCTAACAGAAAATAGGCGATCTCCTATCAGAAACAGAAAACAGGCGATCGCCTAACAGAAACAGAAACAGGCGATCTCCTTCCGGCGACCACTCACAGAGGAGTTCTACTTCCTGCAACATCATCTGCTCCCGTGTAAATTATACACGATCATCACAGGTTTAAGAAAAAGCCAAACACAACACCAAAAACACAGGGTAAGCTAGATATTTGAAAGAGAATTTAGATATGAAACTTTAAAAACAAGATAAAACAAATTTAAGACACCCACGTAAAAACCATCAATTTTCTCATTCCCTTCACATGACCATCAAGTAATCACATATTTCACAATTTCCTCAAGAGTCTTTCAATTCACATAATTCATCAAGTGTCTATCAATTTCAATGTTTCTCATTTCTCATGTCAGACTTCCACTGACTCATCACACACAGACACTTGACACTACTTCCGGAAGACACGTGCATTGACTAGACTCAGAGATCTGCACCTGTCATACTGCACCACTGTGAAATCACACACATTCACAGGGTCGCTGTGAAATCACACACATTCACAAGCGTATAAATGAATCTCAATATCATCACTATCCTAGCATGACAGGGTTAATCCATACAACGGGTCAAGCTCGTTCTCTTTCAAACAACTCACCCATACATATGAACCTCCTTCGACTTTCAACGCCTGAATAACTTCATCTATATGATTCCATTATATCAGGAGAGTCAGGATATCTCATAATAAACGAATCACCGGGTCAATGCACACTCTACATGATCTTACACGGTATTTTCTTTCCTGAAAATACTATGCCTTGATCCCACATTCACAACATTCAACACATCATATAACACTTAAATGAACGGTTCCAATCACAGCAACAATCATTCCAAGGTTCAGATTTTCGAATATCACATTTCAATCTCAAACCGTTTCAAACGACACTAAAACAGGGGAGTTCAAAATCAACATTTAAAATCGGCGATCACGTCGCCCCACACATAAAAACAGAGCATCGTGAAAAAGAATATGAAACCGGCGACCACGTCGCCCTCACTTCAGAACCTACTCGCCTAAATTTTTTATAAACGAAAATGCTAGCTTCCCTTACCTGGACTAGCGCAAAACACCAAGAGCTCCAAAACCCACCGAAGCTTAAAGATGCCTTAACTCTGTTCTAGCGTACTGACGGAAAACTCGCAGAGAACTCCCCAGGTGTCCAAGGGCAGTCGTTGCTCGTCGTACTGGTGCTTGAGGATACCTGAATCGCAGCGCGAAGGATGTAACATCCCGCCAATTGCATTGCATAATTATAAAATGAAGTAGAGATAAAATAATAATGTTGAAGTGAACATAATTATATATATATGTAATGAAGTTTTCTCCTCGTAGGGAGTTTAATACATAATCTGCCGGTTCCCAAAAACGTAAACTAAATACAACAAAATACATAAAAACAGGCGATTTCCCAACATGATAGGCGATCTCCCATCAAGAAGGGGCGATCTCCTATCAGAAAAGGGCGATCTCCTATCAGACAACATAAAAAGGGTGATCGCCTAACAGAAATATATGTGGGCGATCTCCTCCCGGCGACAACTCACTGAGGAGCTCTACCACCTGCAACCTCGTCTGCTCCCGTGCAAAATACACGATCATCACAGTTTAAGAGAAAACAACCACAGAGCAATACAAAAGAAAGGGGTAAGCTAGATGTTTTAAAAGCTTTTAAATCCATAGTAAACATAAAACTTCACACCATTCATGATCCATATCAATTACAACCATCAACATTTCCATATTCCACATACTCGTCAAGTGTCCATTTGCTACTATCAGTATTCAAGATTCACACGTCAGACTTTCCACTGACTCACAATGCATAGACACATGACACTACTTCCGGATTGACTCGTGCGTTGACTCAGGCTCAGAGATCTGCACCTGTCATACCATACCACTGTGAAATCCACACAGGGTCGCTGTGAAATCCACACAGCCATGCGCATATATAATCTCAATGTCATTAACTCTCCCGGTATGACAGGGTTAATTCATATAACAGGCCGAGCTCGTTCTTTTTCACACGACTCACCCATTCATATGAACCTCCTCCGACTCTCCACAACTGAATAACTTCATCTACGTGATTCCATTATATCAGCAGAGTCAGGATATCTCCTTCTAGACAAGCCCCTAGTCAATACACCTACACACGATCTTACACGGTATTTCCTTTCCTGAAAATACTATGCCTTGATCCCACATTCACAACATTCAAAACATCATACCACTCAAATGAATGGTTCAAATCACAGCAACAATCATTTCAAAGGTTCAGACTTTCGAGTATTACATGCATTCCACCTTTAAATCTCAAACAGTTTCAAAGCAACACCAAAAACAGGGAGTTCGCAAATAACGCCAAAACCGGCGATCTGGTTCAAAAACAAGGTATTTCGAAGTCTGTATTTAAAACCGGCGACCACGTCGCCCAAACACATAGAACAGAGCATTCTAGAAGATGAAAAAGAAACCGGTGACCACGTCGCCCTCACTTCAAAAACAGCTAATCTATGGCTTGTATTGAAAATGAAGGCTAGCTTCCCTTACCTGGACTTGCGCAAAACACCAGGAGCTCCGAAACCCAACGAAGCTTAAAGAATGCCTTGGCTCTGTTTTTGCGTCTGGTTTGTAGGACTTGCAGAGAACTTCCCAGGTGCTCTAATGGTAGCCGTCGCTCGTCGTACTTTTGGGTGAAGGTGCCTGAATCGCAGTGCGAAGGAGAGAAAAGGAGAAGAAGGGAGGCAAACACACTCTTTCGCTCTTGAACCACTGCAACGTTCCTTTCTCTCAGAAGTGGGTTTTTGCATCTTAAACTAACTTGTCCACAAAAGCCGCTGCCACCACCCACTGTGCAGGGAAGTTTGCGTGTACGCTGCACTGAACAGTACGACTAAGCGTGCCTTTGTGCAGGCTAACACTCTAAGGTCACTATTCTGAACCACCCCTTTTGTCTACGTGGCGCGCGTGCAGGACATTTCATGCTGGGAGTCTGGGTCCCACCTTCTCTGTGTGCAACTCGACATCGCGCGATAACCTTTCACCGATGACCACTGGCGCGAAGGTTATCCACCGATGACCACTCGCGCGAAGACTATCCACCGATGACCTCTCGCGCGAAGACTATCCACCGATGACCTCTCGCGCGAAGACTATCCACCGATGACCTCTCGCCCCGGGCGATGCCCGCATGCCTCGCGCCCTGGCGATCACGTGTAGTCTAGGCGACCGGCGATTTTGTACTAACAAGGAAATCTTATAGTCTTCTAAGCTACACTTTCTTTCCTTTTTATTTTAAATAAAAACATACTTAGAATTCATTTAAAAAATACCCTTTTATTCCAATTTAATTTTACAGGTCCTTACAAAGGAGAGAAAAGACGGGGATGAAGGTAAACTCACTCTGTCACTCTTGAACCACAGCAACGTTCTCTCCTCTCAGAAATGAGTTTTTGAATCTAAACCAACTTGTCCACAAATGCCGCTGCCACCAACCACTCTGCAGGGAAGCTTGCGTGCACGCTTCCCTGAACAGTACGACCACGCGTGTCTCTGCGCATGCCAACTCTCTGATGTCACTATTCTGAAACACTCCTAATGTCTACGCGTCGCGCACGCAGAACGTTCATGCTAGGAGCCTAGGTCCCACCTTATCTGTGTGAAACTCGACATCACGCGATAATCTTCCACCGATGACCGCTCGCGCGATGACTATCCACCGATGTCTCATCCTGGCGGACGACCAATGTCTTTCTCTGGAAGGCGACCGATGTCTCGCCCTGGCGATGACCGCATGCCTCGCGCCCTGGCAATGCCCGCATGCCTCGCGTCCTGGCGATGCCCGACGACACATCGCCACGCCTTGCTGAAGGTTCTTCATCCCACTATGTTACGTCCAAGGTATCATCTCCACATGACTTGGTGACGTCGGTAGCTTCACATTTCCAAGAGTAGATCAGCACTACTCCTCGTGCGCCCATGCATGCAAAACTAAGAACGATTTCTTATGCTCAAGCATAGAGCTTCGCATGCACAGCGTATCTAAGGCTTAACTCACACCTTGATACGCGTGGTTTTTGGAACCCACTATGGTTAATCCAGCATCTTGACCACATACTACGTGCACTCCCGTCGATCACGTACACCATAGGCGATTGGCGGTCATGTCTCTTCTAGGCGACAGGCAATTATGTGCAAGAGAAGTCGGAGATCGCCTCCGTCTTCAACAACGGCGATCTCTTAGACTTCTAAGCTACACTTTTCTTCCTTTACTCTTCTTGATCCACATGTCTTCCTCGAGCACACCCACGTGATTACCTCACGATAAAGTCATCGCACCTGACTACTTGGTTAATACAATGGTCAGCCGACCGACCTCTACTAGCTGACCCCAGACCTTGGACGACGTCCGAGGTCCGACTACTACGAAACTTCATTTACCAGCTCTTTGTATTTTTAAATAATAACATCTTCTGAAATTATTTAAATATAACACTTTCATTCCAATTAAAGTTTCTAGGTCCTTACATTCTCCCCAACAAGAAAAATTTTCGTCCTCGAAAATTGAATTACAAGGAAAAGAGGTACGGATAGGCTTCTCTCATGGTTTCTTCTAATTCCCAAGTTGTATCACCCGATCTGTCATCCCACACCACCTTCACCATGTTGATGGTCTTACCTCTGAGCTGCTTACTCTGCTGATCGTCAATCCTGACTGGTTTCACTCCAAACAACAAGTCATCCCTGATCTGCACATCGTCTACTTCCAACACGTGACTAGGGTCTGCAAGATACTTCCTTAGCTGTGACACGTGAAAGACATTATGCAGATTTGCTAATTGGGGAGGTAGGGCGATTTCATAAGCCACTGGACCGATCCTCCTTAAGATCTGATATGGCCCGACGAACTTAGGAGACAGCTCCTTTGATCTGATAGCTCGTCCTACACCCTTGGTCGGTGTCACTTTCATAAATGCATGATCTCCAACTACAACTCCAAAGGTCTTCTCCTCATTGTCAACATCATCACTGCCTCTACAAGAGTTATTATCCTTGTGTTCATTTAAGGCCAGAAGTGTCTTCACAGCCTTGTCAGCTTCGTCCTCATAGCCACCACTAGAGTTGTTACCCTTGTCCTCAGGAGCGACATAGAGTGGCTCCCTCAAAGTTATCCCTTCATATTTTCCAGATCCACAGGGGTTTCCCAACCAAACGATTCTTGCTCACCTTCTTAGCAACTTCAACTTTGGGGATGGATGATGATTCACTTTCTAAGGCAGAGCCATCTGACGAAGATCCCTCTACCACTGACATTAGCTGCAGTTACAACACCTTCCCACCACCCATCATACCACCAGGCATACACTGCTGATTCAACTCAAGAGGGCGACCTGAATGGCGTTCAGGAGAGCATGGCTTGACTGTTAAGCGGTCTGAATATCACATACCCAATTAATCAGTAGCTGCCACTCTAGACGAAGGGACCCATTCCTCTAGTTTCTGTGGTCCCTCTTTATCAAGCAAATCATCGTACTGGACCTTCAGCAGCCTTGGAGACACACTCCAGATTTTTCATCTAAACCAGCATTCTCTAACGCCACTATCATGCCAGAGTACCTCTATACTAGCACCGACCTGGAAGAACAGATTAGGCTTTAGTCCACATTTTGTCATTTCATTGGTAGGAGTAGAGACTTGCAGACCAGAAAACCCCTCTCAAAATTTTGATCCTTAAACTTCTAATTCCTCTTGTTTCAGATGTCCATCATTGGCACGAACTGATTTGCCATGACTTGGGTTGGCATCCACATTGTTATTCTGTCTAGAAACTGCAGAGATAGAGTTCCTTCCAGGATTTTCACTTTTCAGTTCAAAAACGACAGGTTTGTAGCTCGAATTCACATTAGGCACCGTTTCTTGTCGAACCGATCTTGAAGTAGTAAAAGACTGAAAGAGAACGACTTCTTTCCTTCAGGCGCCCATCTGGTTTATCTTTTCTTTGATTACTAATAGCAGATTATGAAAAACCCACCTCTTTAGCAACTGGTTGGGATTTCGGAGCTGCTCACTCAGGAATTCCAATGGATACATCCATATTAGCATTGCATGGGATCTCAGGGTGCTCAGTATTCAACACACAGATCATAAATCCCTCACTGTGATTAGGGTGAGGTCTTGTTGCCACAGCTGACAATGTAGCATTGTTTCTAAGATCAGAAACGAAACGCTGACCACCACAACTGCCCATTTAAAGGATTAGCTGCAAATCCCCTCCCATTAGAAACACAAGGCACGAAAAGTTCTGCTTCCATATCCAACTTTCTGCAATTTACTAACATCGCTAGAAGAACTCAACATCATCATAACACGGCTTACCCTTATTCCTATCCATAGCCATTACCTCCTTCCCTTCTACGTTCACAGGCAGAACTGCATCCTCATTTGCCAAGTTCAGGAGACTTACGGCATCAGGAGCCTTAAATCTCAACCCACCATTTCCATACTCATCTTTCAAATCACGATCAACAAAACAGTATCCATTCTGCGTGAAGCTTTCTCTCTTATCCCAGTAACTTCTCTACCTAGTATTTTTCAGCAAATTTCTCTGTCTAATTGAACTTTAGACATAAATACAATATCTCATCTTTCCTTTTAAGCTTGTGGTTAAGCTAGAGTCATCTCATGCTGTTTCATCGACATAAACATCTTCCAAGCTTCAAATAAAAGAAAATTCATTCTTTCATTCTTGGAACTTAACTCTGGTACTTCCCATGGATACACATGCTTAAGTCTTTAAACCCTCAACATACTGCTTATTTACTCTCCATAACTTATATATAGCTGAAACTAAACCTTGGTACAACTAAATCTAACTTACACTTGCTTCTTTAATTCCATCAACTCAGCTGGAGCCATTCTGTAGGGAGCCATTGACACTGGTCCACCTCCAGGTACCAAATCAATAGAGAATTCCACTTCTCTCTTAGGAGGTAATCCAGGTATTTCTTCTGGAAATACATCCATGAAATCTTTCACCACAGGTATCCTGCTTACGTCCTCTTCATTCTTCACTCCCAACCGAGCTAGGATTCACGAAGCACCTTGCACCAAGTTACCTGACTGAGACACCTCTGCTCCTGTCATGGCAAACACTCTCCCTGCTGCCTGAGGTCTGCTGCCTTCATTCCTCATCTGTTGGGAACCACCGGATTGAGTCATCCTATTTCTGCTAGGACAATCTCTAGATATGTGCCCCATCTTTTGGCACGTGAAACATCTGGGTTTCCATGTTTGTTGCTGCTGAAACTGGGGCGAAACTGCTCCTGCCCGATGTGGTGGAGGTCCCGCATAAGGCTTGCTTTGTGGGTGCTGCACCTTGGCCTTCCCACTGAAAGAACCCCCTGGGTGTGACCTGATCACCCGAGAATTACCCCTTTCCAAGGTTTCCACCATCTTTGCCTTCTTTACTAAGGCATGAAACTCTCTGATACACATGGGTG
Organism: Phaseolus lunatus; assembly: GCA_013389735.1. NCBI lineage: Eukaryota > Viridiplantae > Streptophyta > Magnoliopsida > Fabales > Fabaceae > Phaseolus > Phaseolus lunatus. The sequence goes on along the minus strand of CM023863.1, from coordinate 16,238,522 downwards.
CTATGGTCTTCTTCAGCTCATGCTTTAAACCTTCTTCAAACTTCCTACACCTCCAAGCCTCAGAGGTCGCCTGGGTATAGAATCGGGCGAGGTACTCAAATCGAGCAGCATAGGCGTTCACAGACATATCCCCCTGCTCCAACCTTAGGAACTCAGCTTCCTTCGCAAACCTTGCACTATCTAGGAAGTATTTCTCCAGGAACCTCACCCTGAAGCTCTCCCAATCCAACACTTCCTCTCGGGCCTCCATCATCTGCTGAGTTCCCATCCACCAGAGCTCAGCTTCTCCAGACAGAAGATATGTGGCGAATACCAGCTTCTTATCTTCAGGGCAGGAGGTCGCCCTGAAGATTTTCTCTAAACCCCTGACCCATCGATCTGCTTGGTCAGGAGTAGCATTCCCACTGAACTTAGGTGGGTTGTGCCTGAGGAACTCGGTCAGTCCCATCTGCTCCTGAGGCTGACCGACGTTGGGAGCTGTTGCAGCCGATCTGGCGGTCTCCCAATGCTGCATTGTAGCTTGGTGATTCTGAGACATCGCCGTATTCTGCTGCTGGATGGCACTCGCCATCATCTCAATGGCCCTAGCGATCTGGCCCATTTCAGCAGAAGGTTGGGGAGGGGTAGGTTGTCTAGGAGCCATTCTTCTCTGTAGAAGATTAGGAAACTATTGGTTTCTATATCCCCTACAACTATAAGAATGAGATCGATAAGAAATCGATTCATTCAGGAGGTAACGTCTAGACCTTACAAAGGTCAACATCTCAAAGTCATTTAGAATTTGAGTTTATCAACAGAATCATGATACTTATAACCTCAAGCAAAACACCAGAACAGCTACTGGTATACAACCATCAATCCAAACAACCACTTTCAATCAATACAAAAACACTCAATAAACTGAAATAAAACACACCAGAATTCAATATATGCTAAACATCAAACCTTCAGAATTTAAGATTGAGAATCATCTTGATCCAGTTATGAGTGTGCACCCTCACTACTTTATCAAGATCCTTTCATTCTTAATACTAAGATTTTCAGTTAGGGCATATATTCACCAAAGCACACACAAAATTTCAATACAAAAACGTTTGAAAACCTTTCACTATAGTTTTTATTTAAAACTCAAATAATTTTTTATGAGCAGAAGAAACACAATGGATCCACAGCCCTCAGGTCATCCTAAGGACGAACTGCTCTGATACCATTAATGTAACATCCCACCAAATGCTTTTCATATGTATATGATGAAATAAAGGTAAAACAATAATATCGAAGTGAACATATGTATATATATATGTATAATGAAATTTCTCCTCACAGGGAGTTTAATACATAACCAATCAGTTTTCCAAACTTAAACAAAATACAGCAAAATAGAAAAACAGGCGATCTCCTAACAGAAAACAGGCGATCTCCTATCAGAAACAGAAAACAGGCGATCGCCTAACAGAAACAGAAACAGGCGATCTCCTTCCGGCGACCACTCACAGAGGAGCTCTACTTCCTGCAACATCATCTGCTCCCATGTAAATTATACACGATCATCACAGGTTTAAGAAAAAGCCAAACACAACACCAAAAACACAGGGTAAGCTAGATATTTGAAAGAGAATTTAGATATGAAACTTTAAAATCAAGATAAAACAAATTTAAGACACCCACGTAAAAACCATCAATTTTCTCATTCCCTTCACATGACCATCAAGTAATCACATATTTCACAATTTCCTCAAGAGTCTTTCAATTCACATAATTCATCAAGTGTCTATCAATTTCAATGTTTCTCATTTCTCACGTCAGACTTCCACTGACTCATCACACACAGACACTTGACACTACTTCCGGAAGACACGTGCATTGACTAGACTTAGAGATCTGCACCTGTCATACTGCACCACTGTGAAATCACACACATTCACAGGGTCGCTGTGAAATCACACACATTCACAAGCGTATAAATGAATCTCAATATCATCACTATCCTAGCATGACAGGGTTAATCCATACAACGGGTCAAGCTCGTTGTCTTTCAAACAACTCACCCATACATATGAACCTCCTTTAACTCTCAACGCCTGAATAACTTCATCTATATGATTCCATTATATCAGGAGTGATCTCGCCGCGGACTCGAGCGTGGGGAGAATGCCTCGTCACTCCTTCGTTTGACTTTCTAACTGCTGCGCGTTCTGCAAGGAGGCTCCAGGAACCTTCGACGGGACTCTGAACGGTGCCTGCAAAAGACACAGACGGCGCCTCTAGCGGTCGTTGTAGCTCCGACGCTCAAGTCAGGCAACGGGAACACCAAAAAGTCTCTCTCAGGTTTCTCTGTGTGAGACCGTGTGTGTATGCCTTTAGTCCTCTTCGATTCGAAAACTGAGTGCTCTAGGTTTAGTGTTGTGTATTCTGAGGTAAAGATTGCATACCTGGTTTTGGTGTTCTTCTTCCTCATATAAACCCGTGTAGCCCCTACAGGCTACCTCTAGGCCACTTAATTACCCTGCACTGTCGTTTCCACTCCCCAGGGCTACCTTGCGTGCCAGCCTTCTTCACTTGAGTGCCAAGTCTGACAGGGGAGGCCGCGTGGGTACCTCTGCACCCCTCGACTTCTGTGCCTATCTGCCCTACCTATTCTCTGGGAACATCTTCATCATCCACGTGGCAGACATGCAACCCCACTGGGAGACTCTAACCTTGATGGGTTCTCGTCCCAGCAGGATTCTGCACTTAACTGTGTCTTCTCATCTTCATACGTGGTCGTCTCGCGACTAAGGCCATTCACTGCCTCTGGGCGCTTTACTGATCATCGATTGCGTTGTTCACATCGCGCGGCCGATGTCACCTCAACACACACCGATGACCGATGTGCTTCTTCACGTCCTCGTGCTCTGCTTATGGAATCAGGCGAGGTCCTTGAGTAACGTTCTCGCTAGGAGCCTGGGTCCCAGTTTAATACGTGTTGACAAGGAACCCCCGACGACTGATCATTCTGCATGCACCGATGACTGATCACAATGCATGCACCGATGACTGATCACAATGCATGCACTGATGACTGATCGGTGCTTCGTCACTTCTCGCGCTCTGCTTCCAGGCGCTCAAGTAGGAACTGATCTTCTGGTGGTGGTCACTCGGTAGCTGACCACTGATCGCCATTCTTGAACGATCTCCACCCTGGTTCATCTGCTTTCTCGTGCCACGCGTCAGTCTGCGACTGACCCACGTCGTCATCAGCTGCTGACGTCATCGACTACCGATGACCGACCAGATTAAGGAGAGTCAGGATATCTCATAATAAACGAATCACCAGGTTAATGCACACTCTACACGATCTTACACGGTATTTTCTTTCCTGAAAATACTATGCCTTGATCCCACATTCACAACATTCAACACATCATATAACACTTAAATGAACGGTTCCAATCACAGCAACAATCATTCCAAGGTTCAGATTTTCGAATATCACATTTCAATCTCAAACCGTTTCAAACGACACTAAAACAGGGGAGTTCGAAATCAACATTTAAAATCAGCGATCACGTCGCCCCACACATAAAAACAGAGCATCGTGAAAAAGAATATGAAACCGGCGACCACGTCGCCCTCACTTCAGAACCTACTCGCCTAACATTTTTATAAACGAAAATGCTAGCTTCCCTTACCTGGACTAGCGCAAAACACCAAGAGCTCCAAAACCCACCGAAGCTTAAAGATGCCTTAACTCTGTTCTAGCGTACTGACGGAAAACTCGCAGAGAACTCCCCAGGTGTCCAAGGGCAGTCGTCGCTCGTCGTACTGGTGCTTGAGGATACCTGAATCGCAGCGCGAAGGAGAGAAAAGAGGAGGATGAAGGTAAACTCACTCTGTCACTCTTGAACCACAACAACGTTCTCTCCTCTCAGAAATGAGTTTTTGAATCTAAAACAACTTGTCCACAAATGCCGCTGCCACCACCCACTCTGCAGGGAAGCTTGCGTGCACGCTTCCCTGAACAGTACGACCACGCGTGTCTCTGCGCATGCCAACTCTCTGATGTCACTATTCTGAAAGACTCCTAATGTCTACGTGTCGCGCACGCAGAACGTTCATGCTGGGAGCCTGGGTCCCACCTTATCTGTGTGAAACTCGACATCGCGCGATAATCTTCCACCGATGACTGCTCGCGCGATGACTATCCACCGATGTCTCATCCTGGCGGACGACCGATGTCTTTCTCTGGAAGGCGACCGATGTCTCGCCCTGGCGATGACCACATGCCTCGCACCTTGGCGATGCCCGCATGCCTCGTGCCTTGGCGATGCCCGACGACACATCGCCACGCCTTGCTAAAGGTTCTTCATCCCACTATGTTACGTCCAAGGTATCATCTCCACATGATTTGGTGACGTCGGTAGCTTCACATTTCCAAGAGTAGATCAGCACTACTCCTCGTGCGCCCATGCATGCAACACTAAGAACGATTTCTTATGCTCAAGCATAGAGCTTCGCATGCACAGCGTATCTAAGGCTTAACTCACACCTTGATACGCGTGGTTTTTGGAACCCACTATGGTTAATCCAGCATCTTGACCACATACTACGTGCACTCCTGTCGATCACGTACACCATAGGCGATTGGCGGTCATGTCTCCTCTAGGCAACAGGCGATTATGTGCCAGAGAAGTAGGAGATCGCCTCCGTCTTCAACAACGGCGATCTCTTAGACTTCTAAGCTACACTTTTCTTCCTTTACTCTTCTTGATCCACATGTCTTCTCACGATAAAGTCATCGCACCTGACTACTTGGTTAATACAATGGTCAGCCGACCGACCTCTACCAGCTGACCCCAGACCTTGGACGACGTCCAAGGTCCGACTACTACGAAACTTCATTTACCAGCTCTTTGTATTTTTAAATAATAACATCTTCTGAAATTATTTAAATATAACACTTTCATTCCAATTAAAGTTTCTAGGTCCTTACAAAAACAAATTCAAGAGAAACACAAACTTTCAAAATCAAAAGCAAGCAAGTAGAGACAAGATTTGGACACCTAGAACACTATGAACATAAAACTCAAAGCAAAAAGTATGATCAATGAAAAGGCACAACTAAAACATATTCAAACCAAACAAAAGTATGAATATAAGGTGCTGGAAAAACAAGAAACACGAAATTATAGGTGCTGGAAAAAAAATTGCCTAAAAAGAAAGTGTCTATTCAACTCACAATCAACAAATCAACACCATGGCTCTGATACCACATGATGTAAGTCTCTTATGAACCTTTCTTGGTTTGGGTTGAGTTGATATAGGTTTCATTGTATTCATGACACTTTCAAGAATTAGGATCAAAATTCTAAAGAACAATTAATAGAGTTTCTACTCAAGAAAACAAAGGTTCATACTAAAAACACATGAATAGGTAACTTGTAGTGTAAGATAACAATGGAATATGAATGGGTAATTCAAGAACAGTACCAAACTTCAAAGGAAACACAAGAACAACATAAGAACACCAAGAAAAAGTGAAAATACTGATTGAAATTCAATAGGAATTAGAAAATCACAAAGAAATTCATCAAAGAACAAAAACCTATGGATGGAAAACAAGAACAACACATGTATATGGAAACCCATGGTTTGGACGAAATTAAAACAGCAAGAAAACAAGGAAATAAGCCAACAAAGTGCAGAACAATGGCAGCAAATGAAAGGAAACAACTCATGGAAAAGATTGAACCGATTAAAAATGGAAAAACTACAAGAAAACACAAATGGGTATTTTTAGAAGATGAATAGAAATGACTTATGTGGTTGTAGCCTTTTGGAGATGTGATTCACGCCACTTGGAGGGTGGTTCTTCCAAGATGAGTGGGTGGTGCCGCCACTTGAGAGTCTCCAAAGCTCACAAGATAAGACATGAAGGAGAAGAAGAGACAAGTCTCACAAACTCACTCTCTCTCAATTTCAAGATAGTTTCTTTTCTTCCAACTTTCAACTTTTTTTATTCAAAGTACCAAGCACCCCTATTTATAATGGAGAGGGCTGGTCATGTTACAAAGGGGAAGGAGTGGGAAGAGTCACTCTTCTAGCTCCTTCTAGTGCCTAAGAGAGAAAGGAGTAGAAAAGTCACTTTTTCCACTTTTTCCTAAAGAAAGTGCCTAAAATGCCTTACATTTAGAGGTTTCTTTTGGTTTTCCTCTTTGGCATACTCCTAAGGATATTTCTATATTATTTACAAATTTATACAAGAGTATTTACAAAGATTTATTTATACTACTATCTTTTGAATTTTCAAGAGAACCCAAATTGTTCTACTTTTTAAGAAGACTAGTAAGAAGAATTTTAAATGCTTGGGTGGATGACCTCTTCCTCCATTAGTAAAATCCTCTTCTACTTGATCTCCATCATAAGGCCTAGTAGGTTAGTGAAAGTGTGTCAAATGGGCTTAGGGGTGCATATAGTGCATTTGGGTCTAGGAGGTGTAAAATGTATTCTATCAGCTTAAGCCCAAGTGCGCCAGGGCTTGATAGAATATTTGTATATAGTATCAGTAATGGCATATGCATGGTACAGTGATACGTGAAAGCATGTAAATGTATGTGAATGTTGTGGTTGTGGTTGGTGTTGTTTGTCAAAATTGTGCACTCTTAAATCATGTTCTTGACTCCCATAGTGCATGGAATGTCTAGTTGTTCTTGGCGGCTCCTATCTCCTTTCTTGAGATTGCCTCCTTTGAGCTTCCTCTAGCCTTTGCATTCTTTCCACTAGTTGTCGCATTTTGCCTTCTTTGTGGGCCAAACTCCTTCGGGCATCCTCAAGCTCTCCCAAAAGACGTGCTTTTTAAGGAGATTGTGGTTTAGAAGATTTTCCTGAAGATAGATGATACATAATTCATAAGTGAACAAACAATTAGTGAAATAAAAGTTAGAAAACACTCTCTCAAGTTTACATCACTTTTGGTGAAAAGAAATCAAGAGAAGAACACTCAAAGCTCTCAAAAAGAATTTTATCCTCTCAAAAAGGTCTATCTTGGTGTTGAAAATTTCTCAAGTGAAAGATGACAAAGCCAAACACACTTGATCTCAAAGAACCACAACAAAACTTGAGAAATTTGAAAAGACAATCAAGAAAATCTCAAAACAAGAAAGCTAAACCAAATTTGTGAAAAGAGATTATGACAAAACTTGAAAAGGAAGACAAGCAAGAAAAAGGCACATAAAAATACTCTAAGATACTTACTAAACTTTTAACAATGAAACTTTCTTTAGAAATTTGTTAAAGCAAAAGGATAAAAATTTCACAAAGGTTGAAATCAATTTGCCAATCAAGATGACCCCAAAATTTTGAAAATGTTGCTCTTTGAAAGATTGGAACACAATTTTTTTTTTTTTTTTGGTGCAAATTCCCTTTTCTCTTCTCTTTTTTGTTTTTTTTATACTTGTTCTTGGATTATGGGAATGAAATGTCCATAGTTTTGACCATGCACATTTTCATATAACTCCAATTTTCACAAAAAGTTCGGGATTCAAAATAATTGATCACTTGAAATCTTTTGTTTGGAATTTAAATCTACTTCTACTAAAACAAGTTTCTAATTAATTATAAACTTTCACAATTAAAAGCAAGTAAGTAGAGGGAAAAATATAAGGACTCCTAGAACACTAAAGAACATATGACTCGAGGCAAAGAAGCAAGAACAATAAAAGACATAAAGGAACATTCTAAAAGCGAACAAACCTAATGAATAACAATAATGCCAAATTGAAAATCAAGAAAGTAAAGGGCTGAAATTAAAAGTGCTTGAAAGTAAAGACAAGAATTTATAGGTGCTTGAATGTAAAGACAAAGAATTAAAGATGCAAGAAAGTAAAGTGCTAATCAACTCTAAACAAGATAAGTTCAAAAGCCAAAGCTCTGAATACCACATGATGTGAGTTGAATTTAGATGTTTTCATTTAAGGTGACACTTTACTTTAGGATTGAGATTTTAGCAATTAAAGGTGAGGACCTAAGGAAGATTCCCACTGGACATGAACTTAACTAAGTGGTTAAGTAAGTGTGAAGGTTCACTTCACAGAGGCAAAGATGAAAAAAAAAGATATAGTGAGGATGAGATGCAATTGCGGAATTGAAGGAAACTAGGAAACATCAAGGTGATCAAGGCCAACCAAATGATGAACCAAACTCATAATAATGAGCCCAAAACTGAGAGCAACAAATAAGAGCAAAAGAGACAAGAACATAAATCGAATGGAAAATGGAAGGAAATGGAATGAGAAAACTTATGGAGGTGGTGGAGATGATCATGCCACTTGGTGTGTGGAAACCACCAAGATAAGTGCTAGGCCGCCACTTGAGAGCTTCATTCTCATCAAGGTAAGACCAAGGAAGAAGAGATAACACTCACTCAAGCCCACACAATATTTGTGCAGAGTAACTCTACTTCAATTTCAACTTCTCAAATACACTAGGTAGGCCTCCTATTTATAGGTAAAGGAGCCTTGGAAAACAAGCAAGAGGGGTAGGATGGGAAAAGGGAAAACATGGGCAGCCTTAGGGTTTGACTAAGTAAAACCCGCATCCTAGGTGATGAAGACCAAGTAGAGGAGGTACCTGAGGCCCAAGCCCAAGAAGCCCAAGCCAAAGATGGGGCCCAAGCCCAACCCATCAGCTCAACATCCTTTATGCCTCAAAGGATTACTAGGAGCAAGGCTAAACCTCTAGGAGATGAGCATCAATGGATGTCTTTTTTTGTAATTAGTTTTGTATAGTTTTTAGTAAAACATTAAAAGAAGGTGTAGATACAAAATAAGGGGTGCCAATGTACAAAAACAAGTCACACCTTCCATGTGACATAAAGAGTAGGTGTAGATGTAGTTTTAGGAGGTGCCAAAGTAGGAAATCAAGTCACACCTCCCATGTGACTTGATTGGCGCCGATTTTGAATAGGTAAGTGTTTGAATTTTCCCTCTCCTTTTGCAGCCCTCTAAACACTATAAATAGAGGTTCTTGGCTCTTGTAAAATCATGAATGAATTAGAGTAAAGTTACTATACCAAAATTTGTGTGAGTGTGAGAATTGCTTTCTCCTTCCTAGTCTCGTGTTCTGAGTTTTGGGAGCTTTCAAGTGGCGGCAACTTGCACTTATCTTGGATCATCACCTCCAAGTGGCGTGTTCATTCCCAACCATGGCTTCAACCACATAAGTTTCATCTCCTTCCATCTCCTTTTCATTTTTGAATCATGTTTAGTAAATTCCAATCGGTAGATTAGTGTTCTTTGCCTTGTTCTTTCAATTCAATCGGTTAATCTTGTTCTTCTTGTGTTCTCCTTTCCAATTCTGTATTTGTAGCTTATTTCCATTCGGTAATTTGTGTTGTGAAAGGAATGACACTCATTTTATGAGTTTGGTTCATCATTTGGATGGCATTGAACTCCATTGATGATTCCTTAAGCCTCCTTGATTTTGTGTGTTTTCAATTCTGTTTTTGTGTTTTTTTCTGGCACCAATTTTGTTCTTGATTCTGCACTTCAATTGTCATCATTCTTCGCCTCTAAGTGTGTTTTTGTCTTGGAGCTTTGGAAAAGAACCTTCACATCTACTTAACACTTGTTAAGTTAATGTCCAGTAGGGATTTTCCTTAGGTGACTCACTTTAAATTGCTAAGAATCTTGATCCTAATTCTTAAAAAGTGTCACAATATTAATGAACCTATAATCAACTCACATCATGTGGTATCATGAGCTATGGTGATGTGTTTGTGTTATTGAGTTGAAGTGACACTTTACTTTGAAGCAATTTAAATTCTAGTACCTTTACATTCAAGTTCCTTTCAATTATTGTCTTTAATTCTTGTTCTTTAATTTTCCAGCACCTATTTCTTGCCAATTTTTTTTCCAGAACCTTATATCCAATGCTTCTTTCGTTTTGAATATGTCTTTAGTAGAAGCTTTTCTTTGATCTTGCTTTTTACTTTGAGTTCTATGTGCAAATAGTGTTCTAGGTGTCCTTGTTTTGCCTCTACTTGCTTGCTTTTAATTTTGAAAGTGTGCTTTGTTTTTAGACATTTGTTTTAGTAGAAGTTGATTTAGAGTTCCAAACATTTGATTTCAAGTGTTCAATTATCTTGAATCCTTTACAAAAAAAAATTGTCCAAATTGAATGTTGTTAAAATTTGTGATGATGCAAACTATGAAGCTTTCATTCCTTATGTTCATGTAGTTTAAAAAAAAACAATAGTACCTATTTCTCTAAAACAGTACCAAATTCATTCAAAACAGTTTGGGATTTGCATCTAGACATTACATTTGCACATCAATTTTATTCTCAAAGTTGGATTCAAATTGATTGGCAAATTGTTATCTACATTGTGGAATTTTTTATCCTTTTACTTTGACAAGTGCTAGAGCATTTCATTTCTTTCTTTATTAAAATTTTAGTAGGTTTCTTTGAGTTCTCTTTTGTGCCTTTTTTATTTGCTTGTCTTCTATTCATCAAAGTTTTGTCAACTTTTCTTTTCAAAATTTGGTTTAGCTTTTTTGCTTATACCTTTTTCTTGCTTGTCTTTTCCTTCTTCCTCAAGTTTTGTGGTGTATTGTCCTTGAGTAAGTGTATTTTGCTTTGACATATTTCACTTGAGGCTCATCCAATCCACAAGAGAGGTTTGGTTAAGGAAAGATATATTTTCTTGGAGTGGTTTGAGTGATTCTTTTTGCCTATTGCCGCAAGCATTCTTTTACTTTATTTGCTAACAAGTTTCTTTAATTGTTTGCTTTTTGTGTTTTGTGTTTCTTTGTTATAATGGATAATCTTTCTAGTGGAGAATCCTCTAAGCTTTAGTCACCTCAAAAAGCATACCTAATTGGTGAATTAAAGGATGCTAAACTAACAATTGCTCAAAAGGATGAGGTGATTGTAGAGCATGGGAGCTTTGATGTTTCAAATCCAAGATGAAGCTTGAAGCCTCGCTGCTTTTGGTTTGGGTGTAGTTTAGAGTGTTTAGAATTTATGCAGAGATCAGTTCTTAATTCCTACACAAAGCTTACCCAATCTGTTTTTAAAAGCAAAATGTTTTTCTAAAGCCAAGAGAAAAACAACCAGTTGAACGAGATAACCGGTTGTTTGTTACCTAGCTGGCACAAGGTTTTAAAACTGCTTTTTGAATGTGTTAAGTAATAGCTTGACCCATTGAACCGATTAATTCGTGGTTTTAACCGGTTAAATGTAAGTCTTCATAACAGCTTTTTGAAAAACCGTTTTAACTATTTCAAATCTGTTTTAGCTTATTCAAAGTTCCACAAACGGCTAGTTTTCAAGTGTTATAAATATAGCCCTTCTTTCAAAAAGAAAATAACAATTACAGACACGAGTTTTTACACAGTTTGAGATCAAAAGAGAGATTGAGATTTGTTTTTGAAAGAAGCTCTTAAAGATTTGCAAGATTGTTGTTTAAGCTTTGCACTGGTACAAGATCTGGTCATAGAACTTCCTAGTTTCGGTTATCCCAGGTGTTTTCTATTCCTTTCTTGTTCTTGTTATTGTAATTTCATAAACTTGTGAGTGTATGTAAAATCCTGCAAAGTCAGAGGGTGTTCTGACTTGAGGTGTGTGTTGTTGCAAAGTGTAAGGACCTGTAAAATTGAATTGGAATAAAAGTGGTATATTTAAATAATTTCAGAAGATGTTATTATTTAAAATACAAAGAGCTGGTAAATGAAGTTTCGTAGTAGTCGGGCCTCGGACGTCGCCCAAGATCTGGGGTCAGCTGGTAGAGGTCGGTCGGCTGACATGTAGATCAAGAAGAGTAAAGGAGGAAATGTGTAGCTAAGAAGTCTCCTACGAGATCGCCGTTATTGAAGATGGAGGCGATCTCCGACTCCTCTGGCACATAATCGCCTGTCGCCTAGAGGAGACATGAGCGCCAATCGCCTAGAGTGTACGTGATCGGCGGGAATGCACGTAGTATGTGGTCAAGATACTGAATCAACCAGAGTGGGTTCCAACAACCACGCGTATCAAGGTGTGGGTTAAGCCTTAGATACGCTGTGCATGCGAAGCTCTACGCTTGAGCAAAAGAGATCACCCTTAGTGTTGCATGCAGGGCGCGAGAGGCATGCAGGCATCGCGCGGGCGCGAGAGGCATGCAGGCATCGCGCGGGCGTGAGAGGCATGCAGGCATCGCGCGGGCGCGAGAGGCATGCAGGCATCGCGCGGGCGCGAGGGGCATGCGGGCATCGCGCGGGCGCGAGGCACGCGGGCATTGCCAGGGCGCGATGCATGTGGACGTGGCCAAGAGAGTTATGAGGGCCTCGCCAGGGAAGACATCGGTTGTCTCCCAGAGGAAGACATCGGTCGTTCGCCTGGAAGAGGTCATCGGTGGTAGTCTTCGCGCGGGGTCATCGGTGGTAGTCTTCGCGCGAGGTCATCGGTGGTAGTCTTCGCGCGAGGTCATCGGTGGTAGTCTTCGCGCGAGAGGTCATCAGTGGTTTCTCTTCGAGCTGGTAGTCATCGGCGAAAGGTCATCGCGCGACGTTGAGTTACACCCAGAGAACGTGGGCCCCAGACTCCCAGCAAGAGACGTTCTGCACGCGCGCCACGTAGGCGAAAAGGTGGTTCAGAATAGTGACCTCATAGCGTAGCCTGCGCAGAGGCATGCTTAGTAGTACTGTGCAGGGAAGCGTACACGCAAACTTCCCTGCAGAGTGGGTGGTGGCAGCTGCTTTTGGAGGGATAAATTGGTTTAAGTCACAGAAATCCACTGCTGAGAGAAAAGGAAGACATTGTTGTAGTCGAAGAGAGAAAGAGTGAGTTCCCTCCTCCGCGTTGCGATTTCAGCATCTCCACGCAAGAGTACGACGAGAAGCAACACCATTGGAGCACCTGGGAAAGTTCCCTGCAACTCCTTCAAAACCAGACTCAAGAACAGAGCCAAGGCATTCTTCAAGCTCTGTTGGATTTCGAAGCTCCTGGTGGTTGCGCAAGTCCAGGTAAGGGAAGCTAGACCTCTTTTTCCATACAAGCCACAGTGTAGTTATCTCTGAAGTGAAGGCGACGTGGTCGCCATTTTCGCTTTCATCTTCGAGAAATGCTTTGTTTATGTGTTTGGGCGACGTGGTCGCCGGTTTTATAAACATAGTCTTCGAAATACCCTGTTTTTGAACTAGATCGCCGGTTTTGGCGTTGTTTACGAACTCCCTGTTTTTGATGTTGCTTTGAAACGGTATGGGATTTAAATGGGATATTCGAAAATAAGAACCTTGGATTGAGTTTTGCTGTGATTGAAATCATTCCTTTAAGTGTTATGTGATGTGTTGGATGTGGTGAATGTGGATCGAGGCATAGTATTTTCAGGGAAGGAAATACCGTGTTGAGATTGGTTAGGAAGTGCATTGATCAGTGAGTAACCTGTTAATGAGACGATCCTGACTCTGCTGAGATAATGGAATCACGTAGATGAAGTTATTCAGTTGGTGAGAGTCGAAGGAGGTTCATACGTATGGGTGAGTTGTTCAAATGGGAACGAGCTCGACCTGTTATATGGATTAACCTTGTCATACCGAGAGAATGGTAACAATGAGATGGTATATGCGCATGCTGTGTGGATTCACAGTGGTATGGTATGACAGGTGCATGTCTCTGGATACTAAGTTCAATGCATGAGTCTTCCGGAAGTAGTGTCAAGTGTCTTGTATGATGAGTCAGTGGAAGTCTGACGTGAGAAATGAGAAACATTGAAAATTGATAGACACTTGATGGAATTATGTGAACTGAACGACTCTTGAGGAAATTGGGAAATATGTGATTTCTTGATGGCTGTGTGATATGAATGAGAAATTGATAGTCTTACGTGGGTATCTGAAATTTGTTTTATCTTGATTTTAAAATTTCATATCTAAATTCTCTTTAAAAATATCTAGCTTACCCTTTATTTTGTATTGCTCTGTGGCTGTTTTCTCTTAAAAACTGTGATGATCGTGTATTTTACACGGGAGCAGATGATCTTCCAGGGAGTAGAGCTCCTCAGTGAGTGGTCGCCGGAAGGAGATCGCCTATTTCCGTCTCTATCGGGTGATCGCCGGTTTATGCCTCCATCGGGTGATCGCCTGTTTTTCTGTCCTGATAGCAGATCGGCTGTTTTTGGGCCTTCTGTTACAGATCGCCGGTTCATGAATGGAGATCGCCGGTCTTGTTGTATTTGGTTGAATTTCGTTTTAAATTTTGAAAACATTTGACCTGGTCATGTATTTAACTCCCTAAGAGGAGCAACTTCATTTCTTATATATATAATATCATGTACTCTTCAATATTATTTGTTTACCTTTATTTTCATTATACATGTATGTATGGTTTTTATTTTGCGGGATGTTACACAAAGAGGGTGAGTGAGTCTTATGGTTTTCAAGATTACCTCTTTGTTGTGTGTTGGTGTAATCTGTTGTTGATTACTAGTGAAACTCAGAGGTTGTTTTGAGGTTTGGATGTAGCTCAATGTGTGAGTGAATTAGTATAAAATTCGCGGTGTAAATCTCTTTATCTCTCTATATAACTGTTTGATATTGCTTCTGCTAGTATAAACAATCAATTAAAACGAAATTTCAATTGGTTGTTATTCTGGTTTATGAACTGTTTGTTTCTGCTTATGTTGTTAACATAAACAATCGGTTAAATCGCAACTTTAACCAATTAAATTTTTGGAAACAGTTTTTGCATCATTGGTTGATTTCTTTCCTTAATTATTTATTTGTGATTGTTTAATAAAGGATCATTCTTAAGTGCTATTTGCGAAAATCTTTGGCAAACAATTCACCCCCCCTCTTGTTTTAAGCCATCTATCTTAACAGTTGGTATCAAGAGCAAGGTTCTTGAAAAATATTCAAGTTTCCTTTTCTGAAAAATCTTTTTACATGGCTAACAAGTTTTCTTTTGGGGAAGGTGCCTCTTTAAACAAGTCACCTCTGTTCTGTGGTGAAAATTATAAGCTTTGGTGTATAAGAATGAAATTTTTTATTAGTTCAATAGATAAAGAAATCTGGAATGTTATTTCAAATAATGCTTTCACACATATGCCTGAAAATAATTTTGCATTATCTAAAACTGAAAGAAATCATCTTGATTGTATAGCTATGAGCATAATTGTCTCTGCCCTTGATTCTGATGAACTTCTTAAGGTTTCAGAATGTATCTCAGCCACAGAAATGTGGGACACTCTTGAGAAATGTCACAAGAATCCTAGAAGTGCCTGGCTGGACAAGGATGAGTCCTCTGCTGAATCATCTTCTTCAAAGTTCAAGATGGAGGTCTGTCTCATGGCAAA
Source organism: Phaseolus lunatus (assembly GCA_013389735.1). Taxonomy (NCBI): domain Eukaryota; kingdom Viridiplantae; phylum Streptophyta; class Magnoliopsida; order Fabales; family Fabaceae; genus Phaseolus; species Phaseolus lunatus. Next base: position 16,223,215 of record CM023863.1, on the reverse strand, counting down.
AGAAGAATCTAGATCAAGTCAAGTAAGTTCATCTTCTTCAATCAAAGGTAAGAATCATTATGAATGAGGCTTTTAAAGAGACTTATGAAGAAACTCATAGATTAACTCTTTAAACAATCAGTTGAAACTTGAAAACAACAGGTTAAATGACAGAGTCAGAATCTTGGAAGAAGAATTGGATAATTCTAAAACTAATTTCGAAAAACTTGAATTGATTTATCAAAATTCTTATTGCAAGTGTGATTCTAAGTTTTGTGAAAATTGTGAATCCCTTCAAAAGAAGGTCATTTATCTTGTGAAAACTATGGATAAAATTTCGAAAGGAAAATCCAACTTTGAGAATGTCTTAGCATCTTAAAATTGTGTATTTGGAAAATCTGGTCTTTGCTTTAATCCACAGAATCAAAATAGTGCCTTTTCAAAACCTTTTTTCAAGTATCACAAAAAAACAACCAACTAAAATTTTGAAACAACCGGTTGTTTGTTGTTTCTACTGTATGAAAAAGGGTCATTCTATGAGGTTCTGCAAAGTTTACAAAATTCTTGTCCCTAAAGGGATTATAAAATGGGTTCTTAAGAATCCTAAGCCTCCTAATATTCCTACTAACACTCATAATATTCCTACTAACACTCATGGACCCAAATTTATAAGGGGACCAAATCTTGCTCCTTAATCTTTTCATGTAGGTATTCTTGAAAGCCAAGAACTATATTGGGTGTAAGGAATGAAGTCTCAAGGGAAGAAGGCTTAAATTCAGTTCAGTTCTTGTGCCTACACGTGTTAAATGTGTACATCTAGCAGGTTTCTTTGAATGTCAAGAGATATTCTTAACAAAGGCTGAAATGGATGGTTAAAAGAGGATTTTCAAGAATAAAAAGAATATGTGCATCCTTAATTTAAGTAAGTGTGCCTTGTGATCATATGAACATCTCAAGGTCTTCTTTTTGATGAATCTGTTGGGGTTCTCTGTGCAAAGGTATGAACAAACATCGTACTGCATTTTTCATCACTTTAAAAGGTAATTTCTAGTTATGAAAAATGTTCTCTTTGCTGTCACAATAAAACAACCGATTGTTTTTTTTTTTTCGAAACAACTGATTGTTTTTTCTCTGGCATCTCTGTGTAATGCTACCAAGTTTGCTTATGCATGGTTAAACCTATTTTCTTTTAAATCATGCTTTTGGTCATATAAAGGGACAAGTTTATGTGTGTTTTGGTTATCTTAATAGCTTTAAAACTGGTGCTTTTCTCTGATTAAATCTGTTGTTGTCACAATCATGTGCACACACTGATTTGTAATATCTCAACACTGCTTTTATTGGTTTTCATGTTAATGGCTTATGCACAAAACTTGTTTATGAGTGCCTTGTTATCCTACTGCTATACTTGCCTTGTATCTGCATAAATTTTTTTTGCAGGATCTTTTCAAATACAGATGCCTATGGTTCAAGAACATCCACCTTACTCAAGCTCATGTCCTATGGAAAGTAAGTAGTACATGTTCATTCTATGTTTTGGCTTCACTTGGCCTCATGAGCTTCTAATGTGAACCAAGACCACATAAAGATGACCAAGGATGCCATATATAAAGGGTCATCTCAACCATCAAAAGAAGACTTCACAAGAAGAAGAAAGGGCCATATTCAAGAGCACTAAAGTTCTTCTTACTAGTTTTCTTAAAGATTAGAATATTTTGTAAATAGTTGGGTTCTCTTGAAGAATCCAAATAGTAGTATAAATAAAAAGGGCCCAAGCCCAAGAAGCCCAAGCCAAGAAGCCCAAGCCCAAGTCAAGTGGGGGGCCTAGCCCAATCCATGAATATCAATAGGAGCAAGGCTAAAGCTTTGGGAAATAAGCATCAATGGATGTATCTCTTTTATAATTTCATTTGTGTAGTTTTTAGAAGAACATTAAAGAAAGGTGTAGACATAGAAATAAGGGGTGTTAATGTACAAAAACAAGTCACACCTTCCATGTGACATAAAGAGTAGGTGTAGATGTAGTTTTAGGAGGTGCCAAAGTAGGAAATCAAGTCACACCTCCCATGTGACTTGAATTGGCTCCAATTTTGAATGTTTTGCATTTGAATTTTCCCTCTTCTTTTTCAGCCCTCTAAAACTATAAATAGAGGTGCTTGGTCATTGTAAATTGATATTGAAATAGAAGTAAAGTTACTATACTCAAATTGTGAGTGAATTTTGTGAGACTTGTTCTCCTCTTCCTTGTCTCATCTTGTGATGCTTTGGGAGCTCTCAAGTGGTGGCATTCCAACACTTATCTTGGATCATCACCTCCAAGTGTCGTGTCCATTCCCAATCCATGACTACAACCACATAAGTTTCATCTTCTTTCATCTTCCATAGTCATTTGAATCGATTGTTCTTCTTTGTTTCCAGACTTGAAACTATTTCCAGAAATTTAATCGGTTAAAGTTTCAATTTAACCAGTTGTTTATGTTAACAAATAGTTCATAAACTAGAATAACAACCGATTGAAATTTCGGTTTAATCGATTGTTTATACCAGTAGAAGCAATATCAAATAGTTATAGAGAGAGGGATACAGAGATTTACACACCGAATTTTATACTGGTTCACTCACACATTGAGCTACATCCAGTCCTCAGAACAACCTCTGAGTTTCACTAGTAATCAACAACAGATTACACCAACACACCACAAAGAGGTAATCTTGAAAACCACAAGACCCACTCACCCTCTTTGCAACACCACACACCTGAAGTCAGAACACCCTCTGACTTTGTAGGATTTCACATACACTCACAAGTTTATGAAATTACAATAATAAGAACATGAAAGGAATAGAACACACCTAGGATAACAGAAACCAGGAAGTCCTATGATCAGATCTTGTACCAGTGCAAAGCTTAAACAACAATCTTGCAAAACTTTAAGAGCTTCTTTCAAAAACAAATCTCAATCTCTCTTTTATCTCAAACTGTGTAAAAACTCGTGTCCATAATTGTTATTTTCTTTTTGAAAGAAGGGCTATATTTATAGCACTTGAAAACTAGCCGTTTGTGGCACTTTGAATCAGCTAAAACAGATTTGAAATAGTTAAAACGATTTTTCAAAAAGTTGTTATGAAGACTTACATTTAACCGGTTAAAACCACAAATTAATCAGTTAAATGGGTCAAGCTGTTAATTAACACATTCAAAAAGCAGTTTCAAAACCTTGTGCCAGCTAGGTAACAAACAACCGGTTATCCCAATAATTCAACCAGTTGTTTTTCTCTTGGCTTTAGAAAAACATTTTGCTTTTAAAAACAGATTGGGTAAGCTTTATGCAGGAATTAAGAACTGATCTTTACATAAATTCTAAACACTCTAAACTACACCCAAACCAAAAAGCAGCAAGGCTTCAAGCTTCATCTTGGATTTGAAACATCAAATCTCCCATGCTCTACAACCTCCCCCTATTTGATGGAGACAAATCCCTGGTTGCTTTGAAGAGTTGTGTTTAGAATTTGACCATCACCTACAATCTCAGATAGAAGCAGAAAACACAGAATATCCTTTGCCAAAAGGTCAAAGCACCATAAAACAGTTTTCACAGCCAAACCAGAGTGAAAAACAAACCATAGGTGCAATAACAGAAGAACAACCAATTAAAACTTAGGATTAACCAGTTAAAACTATTAGAGCAGTAAAAAAGCTTCTTTCTAATGCAGTGATTAAAAGCAGTGCAGATTATAACAAATTACAACCCAAAGCACCAACTAATTCTCTCCCTATTTGTCTTATCAAATAGACAAAAGGAAGGATTAAATAATAGCAAATAAAAAAGATAAATTATTCATGAAGGAAAGCTATTACACTTAAAAGAAGGACTATTGTCCCTGCCAAACTGTAGATCTGAAATCTGGTTCTGTATCGCTTCAATTTGCTCATACAAGTTTCCAAAACGCGCATCTAGTCCCTGAAAATTCTGATCGAATTGCTGAAAATGGCTTTCGCACATCTCATAGAGGTTATTTTGATGTTCAGCAAAGCTATCCAATCGGTTGTGTAAGGACCTGAAATTTATTGGAATGAAAGAGTATGTTTTAAGTAAATTCTAAGTATGTTTTATCTAAGTTAAAAAGGAAGGAAAGTGTAGTCTAGAAAAAAACTATAAGAGTTCCTTGTTTATACATCATCGCCGGTCGCCTAGACTACACGTCATCGCGCGGGCGTGAGAGGCATGCAGTCATCGCGCGGGCGTGAGAGGCATGCAGGCATCGCGCGGGCGTGAGAGGCATGCAGGCATCGCGCGGGCGCGAGAGGCATGCAGGCATCGCGCGGGCGCGAGAGGCATGCAGGCATCGCGCGGGCGCGAGAGGCATGCAGGCATCGCGCGGGCGCGAGAGGCATGCAGGCATCGCGCGGGCGCGAGAGGCATGCGGGCATCGCGCGGGCGCGAGGCACGCGGGCATTGCCAGGGCGCGATGCATGTGGACGTGGCCAAGGCGTGAGAGTTATGAGGGCGTCGCCAGGGAAGACATCGGTTGTCTCCCAGAGGAAGACATCGGTCGTTCGCCAGGAAGAGGTCATCGGTGGTAGTCTTCGCGCGAGGTCATCGGTGGTAGTCTTCGCGCGAGGTCATCGGTGGATTGTCTTCACGCGAGAGGTCATCAGTGGTTTCTCTTCGAGCTGGTAGTCATCGGCGAAAGGTCATCGCGCGACGTTGAGTTACACCCAGAGAACGTGGGCCCCAGACTCCCAGCAAGAGACGTTCTGCACGCGCGCCACGTAGACGAAAAGGTGGTTCAGAATAGTGACCTCATAGCGTAGCCTGCGCAGAGGCATGCTTAGTAGTACTGTGCAGGGAAGCGTACACGCAAACTTCCCTGCAGAGTGGGTGGTGGCAGCTGCTTTTGGAGGGATAAGTTGGTTTAAGTTACTGAAATCCACTACTGAAGAGGAAGAAAACGTTGTTGTAGTCGAAGAGAGAAAGAGTGAGTTCCCTCCTCCGCGTTGCGATTTCAGCCTCTCCACACAAGAGTACGACGAGAAGCAACACCATTGGAGCACTTGGGTAGTCCTCTGCAAGTTCTTCAGACCAGACGCGAAAAACAGAGCCAAGGTATTCTGCAAGCTTCGTTGGATTTCGAAGCTCCTGGTGGTTGCGCAAGTCCAGGTAAGGGAAGCTAGACCTCTTTTTCCATACAAGCCATAGTTTGCTGTTTCTGAAGTGAGGGCGACGTGGTCGCCGGTTCTCTGTTTCTTTTCGAAATGCTCTGTTTTACGTGTTTGGGCGACGTGGTCGCCGGTTTTAAATACGAGTTTCGAACCCCCCTGTGTTTGACATTGTTTGAAACTGTTTGGGATTTAAATACAATATATATGTGATATTCGAAAGTTTGAAACGCTGAAATGGTTGTTGCTGTGATTTGAAATATTCCATTGTATGGCATGACGTCTTGAATGCTGTGAATGTGGGATCGAGGCATAGTATTTTCAGGAAAGAAAATACCGTGTAAGATCTTGTGGTAGGTGCATTGATCGGTGATTCCTAAGGGGATATCCTGACTCTGCTGAGGTAATGGAATCACGTAGAGGAAGTTACTCAGTTGTTGAGAGTCGAAGGAGGTCTATATGATGGGCGTCTCGTGTGAAAAAGAACGAGCTCCGTCTGTCCTATGGATTAACCCTGTCATACCAGGAGAACTATGGTAACATTGAGATGATATATGCGCATGCTGTGTGGATTCACAGCGACCCTGTGTGGATTTCACAGTGGTGTGGTATGACAGGTGCAGATCTCTGAGTCTAATCAACGCACGAGTCAATCCGGAAGTAGTGTCAAGTGTCTTGTGTGGTGAGTCAGTGGAAAGTCTGACATGTGAAATGAGAAACTTGAATATTGATAGACACTTGATGCTGTATTGTGAAATGGAATGACTATGGGTGAATATTGTGAAGTTTGTGATTTTGGGCGATCAGCTGAATGCTATGAGCAGCTTTACGTTTTACATGGATATTTTGGAACTTGGTTTACTTGGATTTTCATGTTCTTGATTTAAACTTCTTTTAAATTATCTAGCTTACCCTTTTATCTGTTATTGTGGTTGTTTTCTCAAAACTGTGATGATCGTGTAATTGTTACACGGGAGCAGATGATCTTCCAGGAAGAAGAGCTCCTTAGTGAGTGATTGCCGAGGAGGAGATCGCCGGTTTTCTTCTGTCTCTATCGGGTGATCGCCTGTTTCTGCCTCTATCGGGTGATCGCCTGTTTTTTTTCTGTCCTGATAGGTGATCGGCTGTTTTGGCTCCTCCGATAGGAGATCGGTTTCTTCCGATAGGAGATCGCCTGCTTTGTTTTTTTTTACTGTATTTTGTTTATGTTTCTGGAAAATTTGACCGAATTTGTATTAAACTCCCTTAGAGGAGCAACTTCATTTCATATATATATTATTTTGTTCATAGAATCTATTTGTTACCTTTATTTTCATTATATACATTTGTATAGTATTTTGGCGGGATGTTACATTAATGGTATCAGAGCAGTTCGCCTTAGGATGACCTGAGGGCTGTGGATCCATTGTGTTTCTTCTGCTCATAAAATTTATTTGAGTTTTAAATAACCACTATAGTGGAAGGTTTTCAAACGTTTTAGTTTTGAACTCTTGCGTGTGCTTGGGTGAACGTGTGCCTAACTGAAAATCTTAGTATTAAGAATAAGAAGGTCTTGATAAAGTGGTGAGGGTGCACACTCATAACTGGATCAAGATAATTCTTAATCTTAATTCCAAAGGTTTGATGTTTAGCCTACATTGAATTCTGGTGTGATTTTTGAGTGTTCTTGAATTTGACTGAGGTGGTAGTTTGGACTGATGTTTGCACACCAGTAACTGTTCTGGTGTTTTGTGTGAAGTTATAAGTGTTATGATTCTGTTGATGAACTCAAATTCTAGATGACTTTGAGATGCTGACCTTTGTAAGGTCTAGCTGTTACCCCTTGAATGAATTGATTCTTATCGATTTCATTCTTATAGTTGTAGGGAATATAGAAGTCAATAGATTCAGAAGATGGCACGTAGACCTGCTACCCCACCCCAACCTTCCTCAAAGATGAGTCAGATCGCCAAGGCCATCGAGATGATGGCAACTGCCATTCAGCAGCAAAATGCGGCGATGGCTCAGAACCATCAAGCCACAATGCAGCACTGGGAAACTGCCCGATCTGCTGAGACAAACTCCCACGTCGGTCAGCCCCAAGAACAGATGGGACTGGCCGAGTTCATGAGGCACAACCCACCTAAGTTCAGTGGGAATGCTACCCCTGACCAGGCAGATCAGTGGGTCAGGGAGGTGGAGAAAATCTTTAGGGCGACCTCCTGCCCTGAAGAGAAGAAGCTGTTGTTTGCCACGTATCTGCTATCAGGAGAAGCTGAGTTCTGGTGGATGGGAGCTCAGCAGATGATGGAGGCCCGAGAGGATGTTCTGAATTGGGAGAGCTTCAGGGTGAAGTTCTTGGAGAAATACTTCCCAGACAGCGCCAAGTTTGCAAGGGAAGCTGAGTTCTTAAAGTTGGAGCAGGGGGACATGTCAGTAAACGCCTATGCTGCCCGTTTTGAGTACCTCGCCCGGTTCTATACCCAGGCGACCTCCGAGGCCTGGAGGTGTAGGAAGTTCGAGGAAGGACTGAAGCATGGGCTGAAGAAGACCATAGCCCCGATGTGCATCAGGGAGTTCCACGCCTTAGTGGAGAAGGCGAAGATGGTGGAGACCCTGGAAAAGGGTGAGTCTCGGGTGATCAGGTCACACCCAGGAGGTCCTTCCAGTGGGAGAGCTAAGGCACAGCACCCACAAAGCAAACCCTATGCGAGACCTCCATCACATCGGGCAGGAGCAGCACCTCCCCAGTTCCAACAGCAACAACCTTGGAAACCTAAGTGTCTTCACTGTGGTGGACCACACGCCTCCAATGCTTGTTTCAAGAAGACTTCAGAGAGGAAATGTTTCGTCTGCCAAAGGACAGGGCACGTTGCTAGAGAGTGCCCTAGCAGGAATGGGGCGACCCAACCCAGTGGCTCCCAACAGTTGAGAAACGAGGGCGGCAGACCTCAGGCAACAGGGAGGGTGTTCGCCATGTCTGGAGCAGAGGCAGCTCAGTCAGGTAACCTCATCCAAGGTGTTTGTTTTATTGCTAGTAGAGGTGTAAGGGCCTTGTTTGATTCTGGAGCGACACACTCCTTTGTGTCAAGCCTGTGTGTAGCCGAGTTGGGCCTCCTAGTGAAGGAGTTACCTTTCGAGCTGTTGGTCTCTACACCTGCGTCAGGACAGGTGTCGACCTCTACAATGTGCCCTGAATGTCCAGTGATTGTAGAAGGACGCAGATTCAAGGTGAACTTGATCTGCCTACCTCTTCAGGACCTGGATGTCATCCTGGGAATGGATTGGTTAGCTGCCAATCACGTTCTCATAGACTGTGGTAGGCAGAAGGTAGCGTTTCCAGACCCCCAAGAATCGGATGTGTTGTCAGTTCAACAAGGGCGATCAGAGCTGGAAGGAGAGGCGAGGTGCTTCGTGGTGCTCGCCCGGTTGGAAGTGGAGAATAAAGGGGACGTAAACAGGATACAAGTGGTGAAAGATTTCACAGATGTTTTCCCAGAAGAGGTGCCTGGGTTACCCCCTAAGAGAGAAGTGGAATTCTCTATTGACTTGGTACCTGGAGCTGGACCAGTGTCAATGGCACCTTACAGGATGGCACCAGCCGAGTTAGTGGAGTTAAAGAAGCAAGTGGAAGAGTTGCTGGAGAAGCAGTTCATCAGACCCAGCGTATCTCCATGGGGAGCTCCAGTGCTCCTAGTCAAGAAGAAGGATGGAGGGTCTCGGCTGTGTATAGACTACAGGCAATTGAACAAATTGACCATCAAGAACAAGTACCCCCTACCTCGGATTGATGATTTGATGGACCAAATTCATGGGGCCTCGGTGTTCTCCAAGATTGACCTGAGATCGGGGTATCACCAAATCTTGGTAAAAGCTGAAGATGTTCAGAAGACAGCTTTTAGGTCTCGATATGGGCACTACGAGTATGTAGTGATGCCATTTGGAGTCACCAATGCTCCAGCTCTATTCATGGACTACATGAATAGGATCTTTCGCCCTTTCTTGGATAAGTTTGTGGTGGTCTTCATAGATGACATCCTCATTTATTCAAGGACCGAGGAAGAGCATGAGGAACACCTGAGGACAGTATTGGAGATACTGAGGGAGAAGCAGCTCTATGCCAAATTCTCGAAGTGTGAGTTCTGGCTGAGGGAAGTCAACTTCTTGGGACATGTGATATCTGCCCAGGGGATCTCGGTAGATCCAGCCAAGGTAGAGGCAGTGCTGCAATGGGAACGTCCTAAGACAGTGACTGAGATAAGGAGTTTTGTGGGCCTAGCTGGCTACTATCGGCGGTTTATTGAGGATTTTTCCAAGATAGTGGCTCCTTTAACACAGCTAACCCGCAAGGATCAACCTTTTGCTTGGACCGACCGATGTGAGCAGAGCTTCAAGGAACTAAAGGAAAGGCTGACTAGTGCTCCAGTGCTGGTGATCCCCGAGGTGGGAAGACCTTTTGACGTCTTCTGTGACGCTTCACATCAGGGTTTGGGATGTGTTTTGATGCAAGAGAAGAGAGTGGTTGCATATGCTTCAAGGCAACTCAAGGTCCATGAGAGGAACTACCCTACGCATGATTTGGAGTTGGCAGCGGTAGTGTTTGCCTTGAAGATCTGGAGGCATTATCTTTATGGAGCTCGGTTCCAGGTATTCAGTGACCACAAGAGCTTGAAGTACCTGTTCGATCAGAAGGAACTAAACATGAGACAAAGAAGGTGGATGGAATTCCTAAAGGACTACGACTTTCAACTCATGTATCACCCAGGGAAGGCCAATGTAGTGGCAGATGCCTTGAGTAGGAAGTCTATACAAGTCGCCACCATGATGATGGAAGAGCAGAAACTGATCGAACAGTTCAGAGACTTAAACCTTGGAGTGGAATTTCACGTGAATCACATTAGTTGTAGTAAGCTGACTATAACTAATGACTTCCTTGGAATGTTGAAGGATAAGCAATTGGAGGACCCTAGCCTGAAGCGCACTGTAGAGTCACTAGGGACAGATCAGGTGAGAGGCTTTGAGATGGGCGATGATGGGATCTTGAGGTTTGATGGCAGAATTTGCATACCTGCAAATGATGAGTTGAAGAAGATGATCCTAGAGGAAGGTCATAAGAGTCGCCTTAACCTTCACCCAGGCATGAACAAGATGTACCATGACTTGAAGGAGTCATTTTGGTGGTCAGGCATGAAGAGGGACGTCGCCCAGTACGTGGCAACCTGCTTAACGTGTCAAAAGGCGAAGGTAGAGCATCAAAGACCTGGCAGGCTGTTGCAGCAACTGGATATCCCTGAGTGGAAGTGGGACAGCATCGCCATGGATTTTGTCACTCATTTACCCAGATCGGTAAAGGGTCATGATGCAATCTGGGTCATCATTGATAGGCTGACGAAGAGTGCCCACTTTCTTCCAGTGAATATGAAGATGCCTATGGTCAAGCTGGCACAGCTATACATCCAAGAAATAGTGAGGCTGCATGGAGTGCCTTCCAGCATCGTTTCAGATAGAGATCCCAGGTTTACTTCACGGTTTTGGCAGACCCTGCAAGAGTGTTTGGGAACTAAGTTGAGGATGAGCTCTGCATATCATCCCCAAACAGATGGTCAGTCAGAGAGGACGATCCAATCTCTGGAAGATCTGCTGAGGGCGTGCGTCTTGGATCAATTGGGAAGTTGGGAGGAGGTGTTGCCACTAGTGGAGTTTACCTATAACAATAGCTACCACGCCAGTATTGGGATGGCACCATATGAAGCCCTGTATGGGAGGAAATGCAGAACTCCCTTATGTTGGTACCAGGAGGGCGAGGCAGTCTTGGTTGGGCCAGAGTTGATTCAGCAGACGACCGAGAAGGTGAAGCAGATACAAAGCAGAATGAAAGCCTCTCAGAGTAGGCAGAAGTCCTATGCAGATCAGAGGAGAAAGCCTTTGGAGTTTGCTGCTGGAGATCACGTGTTCATGAAAGTGACACCAACCAAGGGTGTAGGGCGGGCGATCAGGTCAAAGAAGTTGTCCCCTAAGTTCGTGGGACCATATCAGATCTTAAGAAGGATTGGCCCAGTGGCGTATGAGATCGCCCTACCTCCCCATCTGGCGAATCTGCACAATGTGTTTCACGTGTCACAGCTGAGGAAGTACATGGCGGACCCTAGTCATGTGCTGGATGTAGACGACGTGCAGATTAGGGATGACTTGTCCTTTGAAGCCAAACCAGTCAGGATTGACGATCGGCAATGTAAACAGCTCAGGGGCAAGACCATCGACATGGTGAAAGTGGTGTGGGATGAGAAATCGGGGGATTCTACTTGGGAGTTAGAAGAACCCCTGAGGGAGGCTTATCCATACCTCTTTTCCTTGTAATCCAATTTTCGAGGACGAAAATTTTGTTGTTGGGGAGAATGTAAGGACCTGAAATTTATTGGAATGAAAGAGTATGTTTTAAGTAAATTCTAAGTATGTTTTATCTAAGTTAAAAAGGAAGGAAAGTGTAGTCTAGAAAAAAACTATAAGAGTTCCTTGTTTATACATCATCGCCGGTCGCCTAGACTACACGTCATCGCGCGGGCGTGAGAGGCATGCAGTCATCGCGCGGGCGTGAGAGGCATGCAGGCATCGCGCGGGCGCGAGAGGCATGCAGGCATCGCGCGGGCGCGAGAGGCATGCAGGCATCGCGCGGGCGCGAGAGGCATGCAGGCATCGCGCGGGCGCGAGAGGCATGCAGGCATCGCGCGGGCGCGAGAGGCATGCAGGCATCGCGCGGGCGCGAGAGGCATGCGGGCATCGCGCGGGCGCGAGGCACGCGGGCATTGCCAGGGCGCGATGCATGTGGACGTGGCCAAGGCGTGAGAGTTATGAGGGCGTCGCCAGGGAAGACATCGGTTGTCTCCCAGAGGAAGACATCGGTCGTTCGCCAGGAAGAGGTCATCGGTGGTAGTCTTCGCGCGAGGTCATCGGTGGTAGTCTTCGCGCGAGGTCATCGGTGGATCGTCTTCGCGCGAGAGGTCATCAGTGGTTTCTCTTCGAGCTGGTAGTCATCGGCGAAAGGTCATCGCGCGACGTTGAGTTACACCCAGAGAACGTGGGCCCCAGACTCCCAGCAAGAGACGTTCTGCACGCGCGCCACGTAGACGAAAAGGTGGTTCAGAATAGTGACCTCATAGCGTAGCCTGCGCAGAGGCATGCTTAGTAGTACTGTGCAGGGAAGCGTACACGCAAACTTCCCTGCAGAGTGGGTGGTGGCAGCTGCTTTTGGAGGGATAAGTTGGTTTAAGTTACTGAAATCCACTACTGAAGAGGAAGAAAACGTTGTTGTAGTCGAAGAGAGAAAGAGTGAGTTCCCTCCTCCGCGTTGCGATTTCAGCCTCTCCACACAAGAGTACGACGAGAAGCAACACCATTGGAGCACTTGGGTAGTCCTCTGCAAGTTCTTCAGACCAGACGCGAAAAACAGAGCCAAGGTATTCTGCAAGCTTCGTTGGATTTCGAAGCTCCTGGTGGTTGCGCAAGTCCAGGTAAGGGAAGCTAGACCTCTTTTTCCATACAAGCCATAGTTTGCTGTTTCTGAAGTGAGGGCGACGTGGTGAGTCAGTGGAAAGTCTGACATGTGAAATGAGAAACTTGAATATTGATAGACACTTGATGCTGTATTGTGAAATGGAATGACTATGGGTGAATATTGTGAAGTTTGTGATTTTGGGCGATCAGCTGAATGCTATGAGCAGCTTTACGTTTTACATGGATATTTTGGAACTTGGTTTACTTGGATTTTCATGTTCTTGATTTAAACTTCTTTTAAATTATCTAGCTTACCCTTTTATCTGTTATTGTGGTTGTTTTCTCAAAACTGTGATGATCGTGTAATTGTTACACGGGAGCAGATGATCTTCCAGGAAGAAGAGCTCCTTAGTGAGTGATTGCCGAGGAGGAGATCGCCGGTTTTCTTCTGTCTCTATCGGGTGATCGCCTGTTTCTGCCTCTATCGGGTGATCGCCTGTTTTTTTTCTGTCCTGATAGGTGATCGGCTGTTTTGGCTCCTCCGATAGGAGATCGGTTTCTTCCGATAGGAGATCGCCTGCTTTGTTTTTTTTACTGTATTTTGTTTATGTTTCTGGAAAATTTGACCGAATTTGTATTAAACTCCCTAAGAGGAGCAACTTCATTTCATATATATATTATTTTGTTCATAGAATCTATTTGTTACCTTTATTTTCATTATATACATTTGTATAGTATTTTGGCGGGATGTTACAGGTTGATCATAAGTCTTTCAAAAGGTGTCATTAATATAGCCAAAACTCTTGGTCAAAGATGACATAATGTGGGTTATTTTCAACACAGAAAAACGAATCAAATCAGAGCCATAAAGATGTTTGTGTCAGTCAAAACAGAAGGTACAGAAAATCACATTTGATTTGACCAAACTTTAAAAGCAGTTTTGATTTCTGATCCGGTCGGTCATCGATAGTCGATGACGTCAGCAGCAGTTGACCATGTGGACCGTTCACAGGGTGACACGTGGTAGAGGATAGCAGGTGAATCAGGGAGGCGATCACTCAGAATGGTGATCGGTGGTTGGTGGCTAAGGGACCACCACCCGCAGATCAGTGTCAGGTGAGCGCCTGGAAGCAGAGCGCGAGAAGTAAAGAAGCACTGATCAGTCATCGGGGGGTTTCCTGTTAACACACAATTAAGCTGGGACCCAGGCTCCCAGTGAGAGCGTTACGCAAGAAGCACAGATCAGTAATCGCCTATCGCCATGTGTGAAGATCAATAATCGCCTATCGCCATGTGTGAAGATCAGTAATCGCCTATCACCGTGTGTGAAGATCAGTAATCACCTAGATATTGCACATGATCGCCATGTGTGAAGATTAGGAGATCAGGTGGTCAGCAAGTCGCCTAAAGGAGCACATCGCCGGGTATTCACATCGTCGGGTATTCACATCGCCGGGTATTTGAGAAGACTTGGTAAACACTTGTTATAAGGTCTAAATACAGAAGGTAAGTGGCATGTCTGCCACCATGAGTAGTGTGAGCCGTGATACCCAGTGTTAACCAGCTCATCATGTTAAGGTTACGCCCAGAGTAGCCTGTGCACTAAGCTACTCCCTGTGTGGATAACTTAGTCGCAGGAGCAAAGTGGAAGTAACGTTTCAATTGCAGGTACTCCAGATGGTGACACATGTATGACCAGATGTTATACACGTGTCAAGAGGAATAACCGTCAGGAGAGAGAAAGACTCAGGTATATATACAAAATTCTTAACGGAATTAAAGGGGGATTGATTTTGGTGGTGATTCATGTAAGGACCTAGAAACTTTAATTGGAATAAAAGTGTTATATTTAAATAATTTCAGAACATGTTATTATTTAAAATACAAAGAGTTGGTAATAGAAGTTTCGTAGTAGTCGAACATCGGACGTCGCCCAAGGTCTGGGGTCAGCTGGTAGAGGTCGGTCGGCTGACCATTGTATTAACCAAGTAGTCAGGTGCGATGACTTTATTGTGAGGTAATCACGTGGGTATGCTCGAGGAAGACATGTGGATCAAGAAGAGTAAAGGAAGAAAAGTGTAGCTTAGAAGTCTACGAGATCACCGTTGTTGGAGACGAAGGCGATCTCCGACTTCTCTGGCACATAATCGCCTGTCGCCTAGAGTACACATGACCGCCAATCGCCTATGGTGTACGTGATCGACGGGAGTGCACGTAGTATGTGGTCAAGATGCTGGATTAACCATAGTGGGTTCCAAAAACCACGCGTATCAAGGTGTGGGTTAAGCCTTAGATACGCTGGGCATGCGAAGCTCTATGCTTGAGCATAAGAAATCGTCCTTAGTGTTGCATGCATGGGCGCACGAGGAGTAGTGCTGATCTATTCTTGGAAATGTGAAGCTACCGACGTCACCAAGCCATGTGGAGGTGATACCTTGGACATAACATAGTGGGATGAAGAACCTTCAACAAGGTATGACGACGTGACATCGGTGAGCAGAGTAAGGCGATGTGTTCTCGTCATACACAAGGGCGATAAGAGATCGCCAACAGGATGAGAGGAACATAGGTCATCAACCAGGATGGGAGACACATCGGTGGTCTGCCAGGGTGAGACATCGGTGGTCCTCCAGGGTGAGACATCGGTTGTCTGCCAGGGTGAGACATCGGTGGTCCTCCAGGGTGAGACATCGGTTGTCTACCAGGATGAGAAATCAGTCGTCCGTCAGGAAGAGGAATCAGTCATCACCGGGATGAGGCACATCAGTCATCGCCAGGATGAGAGACACATCGGTCGTTTTCCAAGGAGAGACATCGGTCGTCCGCCAGGATGAGACATCGGTGGATAGTCATCGCGCGGTGTCGAGTTTCACACAGATAAGATGGGACCCAGGCTCCCAGCATGAGACGTCCTGCACGCGCGACACGTAGACAAAAAGGGTGGTTTAGAATAGTGACATCAGAGAGTTGGCATGCGCAGAGTCACGCGTGGTCGTACGGTTCAGGGAAGCGTGCACGCAAGCTTCCTGCAGAGTGGGTGGTGACAGCAGCTTTTGTGGACAAGTTGGTTTAGATTCAAAAACTCACTTCTAAGAGGGGAAACGTTGTTGTGGTTCAAGAGTGACAGAGTGAGTTCACCTTCATCCTCCTCTTTTCTCTCCTTCGCGCTACGATTCAGGTATCCTCAAGCACCAGTACGACGAGCGACGACTACCCTTGGACACCTGGGAGGTTCTCTGCAAGTTCTCCAGACCGGACGCTAAAACAGAGCTAAGGCACCTTTAAGCTCGGTGGGTTTTGGAACTCTTGGTGTTTGCGCAAGCTCAGGTAAGGGAAGCTAGCCTTATTTCCAACGAAAACCTTATATTAGATGATTGAGATGATGGGGCGACGTGGTCGCCGGTTTTCAACTGTTATTGCATAATCCCCTGTTTTTGG
The DNA here is from genome assembly GCA_013389735.1 of Phaseolus lunatus. Classification (NCBI taxonomy): domain Eukaryota; kingdom Viridiplantae; phylum Streptophyta; class Magnoliopsida; order Fabales; family Fabaceae; genus Phaseolus; species Phaseolus lunatus. The sequence goes on along the minus strand of CM023863.1, from coordinate 16,207,167 downwards.
ACGAGATCGCCGGTTTTGGTGTTGTTTTTCGAACTCCCCTGTTTTTGTGTTGTTTGAAACTGTTTGAGATTTAAATGTGATATTCGAAAATCTGAACCAGGGAATAATTGTTGTTGTGATTGGAATCATTCATTTAAGTGTTATATGATGTGTTGAATGTTGTGAATGTGGGATCAAGGCATAGTATTTTCAGGAAAGAAAATACCGTGTAAGATCGTGTAGGATGTGCATTGATCGGTGATTTCTATAATGAGATATCCTGACTCTCCTGATATAATGGAATCATATAGATGAAGTTATTCAGGCGTTGAGAGTCGATGGAGGTTCATACCTCTGGGTGAGTTGTTTGAAAGAGAACGAGCTTGACCCGTTGTATGGATTAACCCTATCATGCTAGGATAGTGATGATATTGAGATTCATTTATACGCTTGTGAATGTGTGTGATTTCACAGCGACCCTGTGAATGTGTGTGATTTCACAGTGGTGCAGTATGACAGGTGCAGATCTCTGAGTCTAGTCAATGCACGAGTCTTCCGGAAGTAGTGTCAAGTGTCTGTGTGTGATGAGTCAGTGGAAGTCTGACGTGAGAAATGAGAAACATTGAAATTGATAGACACTTGATGAATTATGTGAATTGGACGACTCTTGAGGAATTGTGAAATATGTGTTTTACCTGATGGTCATGTGAAGGGAACGAGAAAGTTGATGGTTTTACGTGGGTGTCTTAAATTTGTTTTATCTTGATTTTAAAGTTCATATCTAAACTCTCTTTCAAATATCTAGCTTACCCTGCATTTTTGTTTTGTGGATGTTTTCTTAAACCTGTGATGATCGTGTATAATTTACACGGGAGCAGATGATGTTGCAGGAAGTAGAGCTCCTCAGTCAGCACGCGTGGTCGCCGGAAGGAGATCGCCTGTTTCTGTGTCTGTTAGGCGATCACCCTTTTTCTTTTTCTGATAGGAGATCGCCTTTTTCTGATTAGGAGATCGCCTGTTTTTCTATTTTGCTGTATTTTGTTTAAGTTTTGGAAAACTGACCGGATATGTATTAAACTCCCTGTGAGGAGAAATTTCATTATATATATATATATACATATGTTCACTTCAATATTATTGTTTTACCTTTGTTTCATTTTATAATTATGAAAAAGAATTTGGCGGGATGTTACAATTCACTTGTACACGGTTCTGAGTTTTCTTTGAGATTCTTTGGTGATTCAATCACTGACTTGAGCGTCGGAGCGCAACTGGCCGCAGAGGCGCCATACTGTTCTTTCAGGTTTCTTGGAGGATTTTCAGGTGAAGGTCATCGGTGTACTTGGCGCGAAGCTGGTGAGGACGAGGTTCGGGAAGGAGAAGCTCTAATGCTTTGGTCAAGAGGCTGGATGAATTTCCAAGATTTGAAGGAATCTGATTTGTAAAGAGTATTTATAGCAGAGGAAAATAGTATTCAAACATGTATTTATTACGATTTTGACCATAGATATCACTGGGTTTGAATAGAATCACAAATCAGATCTCAGAAATTAAAATCAGATTTTCCTAGTGCTGACAGAGAGACATTCATACCTTTGCCTTACCTTAACATGTCTAGAAGATGATGTGAGTTGATTTTAGGTTCATTATATTTGTGACACTTTTAAGAATTAGGATCAAGATTCTTAGCAATTTATATGTGAGTCACCCAAGGAAAATCCCCACTGGACATTAACTTAACAAGTGTTAAGTAGATGTGAAGGTTCATTTCCAAAGGTCCAAGGTTAAAACACAATTAGAGGTGAAGGATGATGACAATGAAGGTGCAGAATTAAAATGCAAAAACATAACAGAATTAGGCACAAAAACAGAATACAAAATAGAATTGAAACAACACACATACTCAAGGAAGCTTAAGGAATCATCAATGGAGTCAATGCCTTCCAAATGATGAACCAAACTCAATTATGAGTGCTATATCCTTGTACAAAACAATTGAATTAAGATGAACAAGAAAATAGAATAGAATTGAATTTAAAAACAAATGAACCAAATAGAAATACAAGAAGAACAAGAATAACCAATTGAAATTGGAAACAAAGAAGAACAATCGATTCAAATGACTATGGAAGATGAAAGAAGATGAAACTTATGTGGTTGTAGTCATGGATTGGGAATGCACACGCCACTTGGAGGTGATGATCCAAGATAAGTGTTGGAATGCCGCCACTTGAGAGCTCCCAAAGCATCACAAGATGAGACAAGGAAGAGGAGAACAAGTCTCACAAAATTCACTCACAATTTGAGTATAGTAACTTTACTTCTATTTCAATATCAATTTACAATGACCAAGCACCTCTATTTATAGTTTTAGAGGGCTGAAAAAGAAGAGGGAAAATTCAAATGCAAAGCATTCAAAATTGGAGCCAATTCAAGTCACATGGGAGGTGTGACTTGATTTCCTACTTTGGCACCTCCTAAAACTGGTTATGTTTCAATTCCAGAAACTTGATTCAAGTCTGCTTATGTTGTTAACATAAACAACTGGTTAAATTGAAACTTTAACCGATTAAATTTCTGGAAATAGTTTCTGCATCATTGGTTGATTTCTTTCCTTAATTGTTTATCTATGATTGTTTAATAAAGAATCATTCTTAAGCGTTATTTGCAAAAATATTTGGCAAACAATTCACCCCCCCTCTTGTTTTAAGCCATCTATTTTAACATTGATAAGACAAATGGAGGCAAGGCTCCGAAGATTGGAATTGGACCGTGAAGATAATCATCAAAACCGAGAGAGAAGACACCATCATCATCATAGGCATGCCTCACGGACTTCTCAAAGTTCTTATGGACATCATGAAGAAGCTGCATGGAGGATGCATCACAATTATGAAGATAGGCACCAAAATGTGGCTAAGCCTTATTTGTCTTGTGTAAAATTACCTAGTTTTAGTGGTGAGGGGGATCCTAATGTGTATTTGGGATGGGAGGCAAAAGTTGAACAAATCTTTCATGTACATGAGGTCCTGGAAGACCAAAGGGTTAGGCTAGCTTCTTTAGAATTCTTAGACAATGCCATGCAATAGTGGCATAAAACTCTTATGGACATTGGGCTAAACAAGAGGTTGTTCGTGGTCTCTTGGGATGATTTAAAAGCATGTATGCGCGCTAGATTTGTCCCTCCACACTTTAGGAAAGACCTTTTTTTAAAGCTCCAAAGGCTTCATCAAGGCATGCTTAGTGTGGATGGTTATTTTAAAGAACTTGAAACGCTTTTAATCAAAGTTGATATGAATGAAAGTGATGAAGCTAAAATGGCTAGATTTGTTAGTGGTCTTAGAAGGGAAATCCAAGATGTGGTAGAACTTTATGAGTATTCTTCTTTAGAAAACTTGGTTCACCTTGCCATCAAGGTAGAATCTCAAATTGCAAAGAAAAATTCTTTCAAAAATTCTCATAATGATGGCTATTACCACTCTTCTTGGAAAAACAAAAATAAATCTTTTTCAAAATATCCTTCTAAAGAATCTACTTTCAAACTTAGAGATTCCAAGCCTTCCACTTCTACTCCTAAATCACCAACTAAATCATCAAGTAAAAAGTGTTTTAAATGCTTAGACTATGGTCATATAGCTTCTAATTGTCCTTCAAAGAGAAATATGATGATGCATGATGGGGTGGTTGTGAGTGAACGTAGCTCGAATTCCTCTAGATCTTCCACACCTCCTAGGTCCCCAAGTGAGCATGAGAGTGAAAGTCCACTTGAAGGTGACTTATTAGTAGTGAGACGAATGATTGGCCAAGTTTTGAAACCCTTTGATGAAAGTTAAAGAGAAAATATTTTCCATACAAGATGTCTCATTAATGATAAGTTGTGTTCTTTAATAGTGGATGGGGGAAGTTGTGCTAATGTGGCTAGCACAAGAGTAGTAGATAAGCTTGGATTGTCTACTATCTCTCATGCCAAGCCCTATAAACTTCAATGGTTAAGTGAGGTGGGGGAAATCATAGTTAACAAACAAGTCTTCATTGCTTTTTCTATTGGTAAATACAAAGATGAGGTTTTATGTGATGTTGTCCCAATGGAAGCAACACATATTCTTTTCGGTAGGCCATGGCAATATGATAGAAAAGTTTTTCATGATGGCTTTACCAACAAAATTTCTTTTAACTTCCATGGGCACAAGGTCATACTTAAGTCTCTCTCTCCAAAGGAAGTCCATGAGGACCAAATTAAAATGAAGCAAAAGAGAGAGAACGAAAATGATAAAAAAAGTTCCAAGAGAAGCCTTCTCATGACAACCCAAGATGTTAAAAAGGTAATAATTGCTCAAAAGCCTATTTTTTTAGCTATTCCTAGTGTCCTTGATTGTGAGCCGGCTAAAGATAATCCCACATGCTTGGACAATTTGGTAAAGGAATTTGAAGATGTGTTTTGTAACATCCCGCCAAATACTTTTCATAATTATAAAATGAAATAAAGGTAAAACAATAATATTGAAGTGAACATATGTATATATATATATATATATAATGAAATTTCTCCTCACAGGGAGTTTAATACATACCGGTCAGTTTTCCAAAACTTAAACAAAATACAGCAAAATAGAAAAACAGGCGATCTCCTAACAGAAAAAGGCAATCTCCTATCAGAAAACAGAAAAAGGGGTGATCGCCTAACAGAAACAGAAACAGGCGATCTCCTTCCGGCGACCACTCACTGAGGAGCTCTACTTCCTGCAACATCATCTGCTCCCATGTAAATTATACACGATCATCACAGGTTTAAGAAAAAGCCAAACACAACACCAAAAATACAGGGTAAGCTAGATATTTGGAAGAGAATTTAGATATCAACTTTAAAATCAAGATAAAACAAATTTAAGACACCCACGTAAAAACCATCAACTTTCTCATTCCCTTCACATGACCATCAAGTAATCACATATTTCACAATTTCCTCAAGAGTCTTTCAATTCACATACACCATCAAGTGTCTATCAATTCAATGTTTCTCATTTCTCACGTCAGACTTCCACTGACTCATCACACAAGACACTTGACACTACTTCCGGAAGACTCGTGCGTTGAACTTAGCATCCAGAGACCTGCACCTGTCATACTTTATTGCTGTAATGTTTCCACAGCCATGCGCATCAACATAATCTCGATCTCAATCTCATCACTCTCACAGTATGACAGGGTTAATCCATATAACAGGTCAAGTCAGTTATCTTTCAAACGACTTACCCATACATATGGACCTCCTTCGACTCTCACCAACTGAATGACTTCATCTATGTGACTCCATCATATCAGCAGAGTCAGGATCGTCTCATTCACAGGATACTCACTGATTAATACACCTCATAACCAATCTCAACACGGTATTTCCTTTCCTGAAAATACTATGTCTTGATCCCACATTCACAACATTCAACACATCATATAACACTTAAATGAACGATTCCAATCACAGCAAAACTCATTCCAAGGTTCAGATTTTCGAATATCACATTTCAATCTCAAACAGTTTCAAACGACACTAAAACAGGGGATTTCGAAATCAACATTTAAAACCGGCGATCACGTCGCCCCACACATAAAAACAGAGTATCGTGAAAAGCATATGAAAATTGGCGACCACGTCGCCCTCACTTCAGAACCTACTCGCCTAACATTTTTATAAACGAAATTGCTAGCTTCCCTTACCTGGACTTGCGTAAAACACCAAGAGCTCCAAAACCCACCGAAGCTTAAAGATGCCTTAACTCTGTTCTAGCCTCCTGACGGAAAACTCACAGAGAACTCCCCAGGTATCCAAGTGCAGTCGTCGCTCGTCGCACTGGTGCTTGAGGATGTCTGAGTCGCAGCGCGAAGGAGGGAAAAGAGAAGGATGAAGGTGAACTCACTCAGTCACTCTTGAACCACAGCAACGTTCTCCCTCTCAGAAGTGACTTTTTGAATCTAAACCAACTTGTCCACAAAAGCCGCTGCCACCACCCACTCTGCAGGGAAGCTTGCGTGCACGCTTCGCTAAACAGTACGACCACGCATGCCTCTGCGCATGCCAACACTCTGATGTCACTATTCTGAACCACCCTTTTTGTCTACGTGTCGCTCGTGCAGGACGTCTCATGCTGGGAGCCTGGGTCCCACCTTATCTGTGTGAAACTCGACATCGCGCGATAACCTTCCACCGATGACCGCTCGCGCGATGACTATCCACCGATGTCTCATCCTGGCGGACGACCAATGTCTCACCCTAGGAGACGACCGATGTCTCGCCCTGGCGATGACTGCATGCCTCGTGCCCTGGCGATGCCCGCAAGCCTCGCTCCCTGGCGATGCCCGCATGCCTCGCGCCCTGGCGATGCCCGCATGCCTCGCGCCCTGGCGATGCCCGCATGCCTCGCGCCCTGGCGATGCCCGCATGCCTCGCGCCCTGGCGATGCCCGACGACACATCGCCACGCCTTGCTGAAGGTTCTTCACCCCACTATGTTACGTCCAAGGTATCATCTCCACATGACTTGGTGACGTCGGTAGCTTCACATTTCCAAGAGTAGATCAGCACCACTCCTCGTGCGCCCATGCATGCAACACTAAGGACGATTTCTTATGCTCAAGCATAGAGCTTCGCATGCACAGCGTATCTAAGGCTTAACCCACACCTTGATACGCGTGGTTTTTGGAACCCACTCTGGTTGATCCAGTATCCTGACCACATACTGAGTGCACTTTCGGCGATCATGTGCACCATAGGAGATTGGCGATCATGTGTAATCTAGGCGACAGGCGATTATGTACTAGCCAGGCGATCTCATAGTCTTCTAAGCTACACTTTCCTTCCTTTTTATTTTAAATAAAAACATACTTAGAATTCATTTAAAATATATTCCTTTTTATTCCAATTTAATTTTACAAGTCCTTACATTCTCCCCAACAAGAAAAATTTTCATCCTCGAAAATTGAATTACAAGGAAAAGAGGTATGGATAGGCTTCTCTCATGGGTTCTTCTAACTCCCAAGTTGAATCACCCGATCTCTCATCCCACACCACTTTCACCATGTTGATGATCTTGCCTCTGAGCTGTTTACTTTGCCAATCGTCAATCCTGACTGGTTTCGCTTCAAAGGACAAGTCATCCCTGATCTGCACATCGTCCACTTCCAGCACATGACTAGGGTCTGCCATGTACTTCCTCAGCTGTGATACGTGAAAGACATTGTGCAGATTCACTAAATGGGGAGGTAGGGCGATCTCATAAGCCACTGGACCAATCCTCCTTAAGATCTGATATGGTCCCACGAACTTAGGGGACAACTTCTTTGATCTGATCGCCCGTCCTACACCCTTGGTTGGTGTCACTCTCATGAACACATGGTCTCCAGCAGCAAACTCCAAAGGTTTTCTCCTCTGATCTGCATAGGATTTCTGCCTACTTTGAGATGCTCTCATCCTGTCTTTTATCTGTTGCACCTTCTCGGTCGTCTGCTGAATCAACTCTGGTCCAACCAATACTGTTTCGCCCTCCTGGTACCAGCACAATGGAGTTCTGCATTTCCTTCCATACAAGGCTTCGTATGGCGCTATCCCTATGCTGGCGTGATAACTGTTATTATAGGTAAACTCCACCAGTGGCAACACCTCATCCCAACTTCCCAATTGATCCAAGACGCACGTCCTCAGTAGATCTTCCAAGGACTGGATCGTTCTCTCTGACTGTCCATCTGTTTGAGGATGATATGCCGAGCTCATTCTCAACTTAGTTCCCAAGCAATCTTGTAAAGTCTGCCAAAACCGTGAAGTGAACCTGGGATCTCTATCTGAAACAATGCTGGAAGGCACTCCATGCAGCCTCACTATTTCTTTGATGTACAACTGTGCCAACTTGGCCATAGGCATCCTCATATTCACTGGGAGAAAGTGGGCACTCTTCGTCAGCCGATCAATGATGACCCAGATTGCATCATGACCCTTTACCGATCTGGGTAAATGGGTAACAAAATCCATGGCAATGCTGTCCCATTTCCACTCAGGGATATCCAGTTGCTGTAACAACCCGCCAGGTCTTTGATGCTCTATCTTCGCCTTCTGACATGTTAAGCAGGTTGTAACATACTGGGCGATGTCTTTCTTCATGCCCGACCACCAAAATGACTCCTTCAAGTCATGGTACATCTTGTTCATGCCTGGATGTAGGCTAAGGCGACTCTTGTGACCTTCCTCTAGGATCATCTTCTTCAAATCTTCATTTGCAGGTATGCAAATTCTGCCATTAAATCTCAAGATCCCACCATCGCCCATCACAAAGTCTTTAGCCTGGTCAGTCCCTAATGACTCCACAGTACGCTTCAGACTAGGGTCCTCCAACTGCTTATCCTTTATCACTCCAAGGAAGTCATTAGTTATAGCCAGCTTACTACAACTAATGTGATTTACATGAAATTCTACCCCAAGGTTTAAGTCTCTGAATTGCTCGATCAGTTTCTGCTCTTCCATCATCATGGTGGCTACTTGTATTGATTTTCTACTCAAAGCATCTGCCACTACATTGGCCTTCCCTGGATGATACATGAGTTGAAAATCATAGTCCTTTAGAAACTCCATCCACCTTCTTTGTCTCATGTTTAGTTCCTTCTGATCGAACAGGTATTTCAGGCTCTTATGGTCACTGAGCACCTGGAACCGAGCTCCATATAAATAGTGCCTCCAAATCTTCAAGGCAAACACCACAGCCGCCAACTCCAAATCATGAGTAGGATAGTTTCTCTCATGAACCTTGAGTTGCCTTGAAGCATATGCAACCACTCTTTTCTCTTGCATCAAAACACATCCCAAACCCTGATGTAAAGCATCACAGTAGACATCAAAAGGTCTTCCTACCTCTGGGATCACCAGTACTGGAGCACTAGTCAACCTTTCCTTTAGTTCCATGAAGCTCTGCTCACATCGGTCGGTCCAAGCAAAAGGTTGATCCTTGCGGGTCAATTGTGTTAAAGGAGCCACTACCTTGGAAAAGTCCTCAATGAACCTCCGATAGTAGCCTGCTAAGCCCACAAAACTCCTTATCTCAGTAACTGTCTTAGGACGTTCCCACTGAAGCACTGCCTCCACTTTGGCTGGATCCACCGAGATCCCCTGGGCAGATATTACATGTCCTAAGAAGTTGACTTCTTTCAACCAGAACTCACACTTAGAGAACTTGGCATATAATTGCTTCTCCCTCAAGATCTCCAATACTGTCTTCAGATGTTCTTCATGTTCTTCCTCGGTCCTTGAATAAATGAGTATGTCGTCTATGAAGACTACCACAAACGTATCCAAGAAAGGGCGAAAAATCCTATTCATGTAGTCCATGAACAGAGCTGGAGCATTTGTGACTCCAAACGGCATCACCACATACTCATAGTGCCCATAACGAGACCTAAATGCTGTCTTTTGAACATCTTCAGCTTTTACCAAAATTTGGTGGTACCCCGATCTCAGATCAATCTTTGAGAACACCGAGGCCCCATGTATTTGATCCATCAAATCGTCAATTCTAGGTAGGGGGTACTTGTTCTTGATGGTTAACTTGTTCAACTGCCTGTAATCTATACACAACCGAGACCCTCCATCCTTTTTCTTAACTAGGAGCACTGGAGCCCCCCATGGAGATACACTGGGTCTGATGAATTGTTTCTCCAACAACTCTTTCACTTGCTTCTTTAATTCTACCAACTCGGCTGGAGCCATCCTGTAAGGTGCCATTGACACTGGTCCAGCTCCAGGTACCAAATCAATAGAGAATTCCACTTCTCTCTTAGGAGGTAATCCAGGTATTTCTTCTGGAAATATATCCATGAAATCTTTCACCACATGTATCTTGCTTACGTCCTCTTCATTCTTCACTTCCAACCGAGCTAGGATCACGAAGCACCTCGCCCCTTTTTCCAACTCCGACCACCCATGCTGAGCAGATATCACATCTAACTCTTGGAGGTCTGGAAACGCTATTTTTTGACTACCGCAGTCTATGAGAACGTGATTGGCAGATAGTCAATCCATTCCCAGGATAACATCCAGGTCCTGAAGAGGTAGGCAGATCAAGTTTACTTTGAACCTGCATCCCTCTACTATCACTGGACATTCAGAGCAAACTGTAGAGGTCAACACCTGTCCTGACGCAGGTGTAGAGACCAACAGTTCAAACGGTAACTCCTTCACTAGAAGGCCCAACTCGGCTACACACAGGCTTGACACAAAGGAGTGTGTTGCTCCAGAATTAAACAAGGCTTTTACACCTCTACCAGCTATAAAACAAACACCTTGCACTAGGTTACCTGACTGAGACGCCTCTGCTCCTATCATGGCAAACACTCTCCCTGTTGCCTGAGGTCTGGTGCCTTCATTCCTCAACTGCTGAGGACCCACGGGTTGAGTCATCCTATTTCTGTTAGGGCAATCTCTAGAAATGTGCCCCATCTTTTGGCACGTGAAACATCTGGGTTTCCAAGATTGTTGCTGCTGCAACTGGGATGACGCTGTTCCTGCCCGATGTGGTGGAGGTCTCGCATAGGGCTTGCTTTGTGGGTGCTGCACCTTAGCCTTCCCACTGGAAGAACCCCCTGGGTGTGACCTGATCACCCGAGAATCACCTTTTTCCAGAGTCTCCACCATCTTCGCCTTCTCTACTAAGGCGTGAAATTTCCTGATGCACATAGGGGCTATGGTCCTCTTCAGCCCATGCTTCAGTCCCTCTTCAAACTTCCTGCACCTCCAAGCCTCGGAGGTCGCCTGGGTATAGAATCGGGCGAGATACTCAAATCGAGCAGCATAAGCATTCACTGACATCTCCCCCTGCTCCAATCTAAGGAACTCTGCTTCCCTCGCAAATCTTGCACTATCTGGGAAGTATTTTTCCAGAAATTTCACCCTAAAGCTCTCCCAGTCTAACACTTCAGCTCTGGCTTCCATCATCTGCTGAGCTCCCATCCACCAGAACTGGCCTCTCCAGATAGCAGATAGGTGGTGAACACCAATTTCTTCTCTTCAGGGCAGGAGGTCGCCCTAAAGATTTTCTCCAACTCCCTGACCCACTGATCTGCTTGATCAGGGGTAGCATTCCCACTGAACTTGGGTGGGTTGTGCCTCATGAACTCGGTCAGTCCCATCTGTTCCTGAGGCTGACTGTAAGGACCTGTAAAATTGAATTGGAATAAAAAGAGATATATTTTAAAAGAATTCTATGTATGTTTTATTTAGAATAGAAAGGGAGGAAAAAGTTAAGTTTAGAAGGCTATGAGATCGCCGGTCGCCTGCTACACATGAGCGCCAGGTGGACGTCGCGCGGGCGCGAGAGGCATGCAGGCATCGCGCGGGCGCGAGAGGCATGCAGGCATCGCGCGGGCGCGAGAAGCATGCAGGCATCGCGCGGGCGCGAGAGGCATGCAGGCATCTCGCGGGCGCGAGAGGCATGCAGGCAATGCGCGGGCCCGAGAGGCATGCAGGCATTGCGCGGGCGCGAGGCATGCGGGCATTGCCAGGGCGCGAGGCATGTGGACGTGGCCAAGGCGCGAGAGTTATGAGGGCGTCGCCAGGGAAGACATCGGTCGTCTCCCAGAGGAAGACATCGGTCGTCTTCTAGGGCGAAGGAGACATCGGTCGTTCGCCAGGATGAGTCAGCGTTGGAAAGTTGTCGCGATGGCGAGCCTCACACAGATAAAGTGGGACCCAGACTCTCAGCATGAAACGTCCTGCACGCGCGCCACGTAGACAAAAAGGATGATTCAGAGTGGTGACATCAGAATGTTGGCATGCGCAAGAGACACTCGCGGTCGTACTGTTCAGAGCAGTGGTTGGCATGCACAAACGACAACAGTGGTCGTACTGTTCAGAGCAGTGGTTGGCATGCATAAACGACAGCAGTGGTCGTACTGTTCAGGGCAGTGGTTCTCAGACTTTCCTGCAGAAGGGGTGGCAGCAGCAGCAAACGTGGACAGGTAAGCTGGGATTCAAAAGCCACTGCGGGAAGGCAAAGAGTGTTACAGACTCAAGAGTGTTAGAGTGAGTGCAAACTTCCTCCCTCCCTTCTTCCCTTCCTTGCGTTGAGACTCAGGCAACCTCCAGCATCAGTGCGACACGCGACGTTGCCCTTAGAGCACCTAAGAGGTTCTCTGCAAGTTCTACAGACCAGGCGCTGAAAACAGAGACAAGGCGGGGTTCAAGCTTCGTTGGGTTTCGGAGCTCCTGGTGTTTGCGCAAGTCCAGGTAAGGGAAGCTAGACTTCATTTTCAATACAAGCCATAGTTTAGCTATTTTCTGAAGTGAGGGCGACGTGGTCGCGGGTTTTCGTTTTCATCCTTGTAAAATGCTCTGTGCTATGGGTTGGGCGACGTGGTCACCGGTTTTAAATGCAGTCTTCGAAATACTCTGTTTTTGAACTAGATCGCCGATTTTGGCGTTGTTTGCGAAAACTTCCTGTTTTTGGGTTGCTTTGAAACTGTTGAGATTTAAATGAGATATTCGACAATAAGAACCTTGGATTGAGTTTTGCTGTGATTGGAATCATTCCTTTAAGTGTTATGTGATGTGTTGGATGTGGTGAATGTGGATCGAGGCATAGTATTTTCAGGAAAGAAAATACCGTGTAAGATCGTGTAGGATGTGCATTGATCGGTGATGTCTATAATGGGATTATCCTGACTCTCCTGAGATAATGGATTCATATAGATGAGGTTATTCAGGCGTTGAGAGTCGAAGGAGGTTCATATGTATGGGTGAGTCGTGTGAAACAGAACGAGCTCGGCCTGTCATATGGATTAACCCTGTCATACTGTGAGAATGGTGAACTTGAGATCGAGAATGTGTTGATGCGCATAGCTGTGGAAACATTACAACAGCTTGTATGACAGGTGCAGAATCTCTGAGTCTAGTCAATGCACGAGTCTTCCGGAAGTAGGTCAAGTGTCTTGTGTGCTGGGTCAGTGGTGGTCTGACATGTGAAATGAGGAACTTGAAATTCATAGACACTTGATGCAGTTTTGTGAAATAGAATGACTCTTGTGAATATTGTGAAATGTGTGATTTCTGGGTGATCAGGTGAAGGGCATTGAGAAAATCTATAGCTTTACGTGAATATCTTGAAAATTGCTTACTCTGATTTTAATGTTCTTATTTAAACTCTCTTTAAAATATCTAGCTTACCCTGTGTGTTTTGGTTCTGTGGCTATTCTCTTAAAACTGTGATGATCGTGTATAACTTACACGGGAGCAGATGATCTTCCAGGAAGTAGAGCTCCTTAGTGAAGTGGTCGCCGGAAGGAGATCGACTGTTTTTGGATCCCCCGATGGGCGATCGGCCTCGTCCGATAGGAGATCGGTCTCTTCCGATAGGAGATCGCCTGCTTCGTTTTTTTTTACTGTATTTTGTTTATGTTTCTGGAAAAATTTGACCGAATTTGTATTAAACTCCCTGTGAGGAGAAACTACATTTCATATATATATAATATTTTGTTCATAGAATCTATTTGTTACCTTTATTTTCATTATATACATTTGTATAGTATTTTGGCGGGATGTTACATTAATGGTATCAGAGCAGTTCGTCCTTAGGATGACCTGAGGGCTGTGGATCCATTGTGTTTCTTCTGCTCATGAAAGTTATTTGAGTTTAAAATAATAACTATAGTGAAAGGTTTTCAAACGTTTTTGTATTGAAATTTTGTGTGTGCTTTGGTGAATATATGTTCTAATTGAAAATCTTAGTATTAAGAATGAGAAGGTCTTGATAAAGTAGTGAGGGTGCACACTCATAACTGGATCGGGATGAGTCTCAACCTTAATTCCAAAGGTTTGATGTTTAGCATATATTGAATTCTGGTGTGAGCTATTTCATTTTCTTGAGTGTCCTTGTAATGGATTGAAAATGGTTGATTGGATTGATGATTGCATACCAGTAGTTGTTCTGGTGTTATGCTTGATGTTATAAGCATTATGATTCTGTTGTTGAGCTCAAATTCTTAATGATTTTGAGATGCTGACCTTTGTAAGGTCTATATGTTACCTCCTGAATGAATTGATTTCTTATCGATCTCATTCTTGTAGTTGTAGGGAATATAGAAACCTGTAGTTTCAACTCTGAAACAAAGAGAGATGGCACGTAGACCTTCTACCCCTCCCCAATCTTCTTCGGAGATGAGCCAGATTGCTAAGGCTATCGAGATGATGGCAACTGCCATCCAGCAGCAGAATGCAGCGATGGCTCAGAACCATCAAGCTACAATGCACCACTGGGAAACTGCTCGGTCGGCTGAGACAAACTCCCACGGCGGTCAGCCTCAAGAACAGATGGGACTGACCGAGTTCATGAGACAAAACCCACCCAAGTTTAGTGGGAATGCTACCCCTGATCAGGCAGATCAGTGGGTCAGAGAGCTGGAGAAAATCTTTAGGGCGACCTCCTGCCCTGAAGAGAAGAAATTGCTGTTCGCCACTTATCTGCTATCAGGAGAAGCTGAGTTCTGGTGGATGGGAGCTCAGCAGATGATGGATGCCCGAGGGGATGTTTTGGATTGGGAGAGCTTCAGGGTGAAGTTCTTGGAGAAATACTTCCCTGACAGCGCCAAGTTTGCGAGGGAAGCTGAGTTCCTGAAGCTGGAGCAGGGGGATATGTCAGTGAACGCCTATGCTGCTCGTTTTGAGTACCTCGCCCGGTTCTATACCCAGGCGACCTCTGAGGCCTGGAGGTGTAGGAAGTTTGAAGAAGGACTGAAGCATGGGCTGAAGAAGACCATAGCCCCGATGTGCATCAGAGAATTTCACGCCTTAGTAGAAAAGGCGAAGATGGTGGAGACCCTAGAGAAGGGTGATTCTCGGGTGATCAGGTCACACCCAGGAGGTTCTTCCAGTGGGAAAGCTAAGGCACAGCACTTACAAAGCAAGCCCTATACGAGGCCTCCACCACATCGGGTGGGAACAACGTCATCCCAGTTTCAGCAGCGGCAACCTTGGAAACCCAAGTGTTTCCATTGTGGTGGACCACACACGCCCAACGTGTGCCCCAAGCAGCCCTCAGAGAGAAGGTGTTTTACCTGCCAAAAGACAGGGCACATTGCTAGAGAATGCCCTAGCAGGAATGGGGCGACCCAACCCAGTGGCTCCCAGCAGATGAGAAACGAAGGCAGCAGACCTCAGGCGACAGGGAGAGTGTTTGCCATGTCTGGAGCAGAAGCATCTCAGTCAGGTAACCTCGTGCAGGGTATATGTTTTATAGCTGGTAGGGGTGTAAAAGCTTTGTTTGATTCTGGAGCGACACACTCCTTTGTGTCAAGCCTGTGTGTAGCCGAGTTGGGCCTTCTAGTGAAGGAGTTACCCTTCAAACTGTTGGTCTCTACACCTGCATCAGGACAGGTGTCGACCTCTACAGTGTGCCCCGAATGTCCAGTGATTGTAGAGGGACGCAGATTCAAGGTGAACTTGATCTGCCTACCTCTTCAGGACCTAGATGTTATCCTGGGAATGGATTGGTTAGCCGCCAATCACGTTCTCATTGACTGCGGTAGTCAGAGGATTGCGTTTCCAGACCTCCAAGGATCAGATGTAATTTCTGCTCAGCAAGGGCAGTCAGAGTTGGAAGAAGGGGCGAGGTGCTTCGTGATACTCGCTCGGTCGGAGGTGGAGAATAAAGGGGACGTAAGCAGAATACCCGTGGTGAAAGATTTCACGGATGTATTCCCAGAAGAAGTACCTGGGTTACCCCCTAGGAGAGAAGTGGAATTCTCTATTGACTTGGTACCTGGAGCTGGACCAGTGTCAATGGCACCTTACAGGATGGCACCAGCCGAGTTAGTAGAGTTGAAGAAGCAAGTGGAAGAGTTGCTGGAGAAGCAATTCATCAGACCCAGTGTATCTCCATGGGGAGCTCCAGTGCTCCTAGTCAAGAAGAAGGATGGAGGGTCTCGGCTGTGTATAGATTACAGGCAGTTGAACAAGTTGACCATCAAGAACAAGTACCCCCTGCCTAGGATTGATGATTTGATGGATCAAATACATGGAGCCTCGGTGTTCTCCAAGATTGACCTGAGATCGGGGTACCACCAAATTTTGGTTAAAGCTGATGATGTGCAAAAGACAGCTTTTAGGTCTCGGTATGGGCATTATGAGTATGTGGTGATGCCGTTTGGGGTCACAAATGCTCCAGCCCTGTTCATGGACTACATGAATAGGATTTTTCGCCCTTTCTTGGATAAGTTTGTGGTGGTCTTCATAGACGACATACTCATTTACTCAAGGACCGAGGAAGAGCATGAAGAACACCTGAGGACAGTATTGGAGATACTGAGGGAGAAGCAGCTCTATGCCAAGTTCTCGAAGTGTGAGTTCTGGCTGAGGGAAGTCAACTTCTTAGGACATGTGATATCTGCCCAGGGGATCTCGGTGGATCCAGCCAAAGTAGAGGCAGTGCTGCAGTGGGAACGTCCAAGAACAGTCACCGAGATAAGGAGCTTTGTGGGGTTGGCGGGCTACTATCGGAGGTTTATTGAGGACTTTTCCAAGGTAGTGGCTCCCTTAACACAGCTGACCCGCAAGGATCAACCTTTTGCTTGGACCGACCGATGTGAGCAGAGCTTCATGGAATTAAAGGAGAGGTTGACTAGTGCTCCAGTGCTGGTGATCCCCGAAGTAGGAAGACCTTTTGATGTCTTCTGTGACGCTTCACATCAGGGCTTGGGATGTGTTTTGATGCAAGAGAAAAGAGTGGTTGCATATGCTTCAAGGCAACTCAAGGTTCATGAGAGGAACTACCCCACGCATGATTTGGAGTTGGCGGCTGTGGTATTTGCCTTGAAGATCTGGAGGCACTATTTATATGGAGCTCGGTTCCAGGTGTTCAGTGACCATAAGAGCCTGAAATATCTGTTCGATCAGAAGGAACTAAACATGAGACAAAGAAGGTGGATGGAGTTTCTTAAGGACTACGATTTTCAACTCATGTATCATCCAGGGAAGGCCAATGTAGTGGCAGATGCCTTGAGTAGAAAATCAGTACAAGTAGCCACCATGATGATGGAAGAGCAGAAACTGATCGAGCAATTCAGAGATTTAAACCTTGGGGTAGAGTTCCACGTGAATCACATTAGTTGTAGTAAGCTGGCTATAACTAATGACTTCCTTGGGATGTTAAGGGATAAGCAGTTGGGGGACCCTAGTCTAAAGCGTACTGTGGAGTCACTAGGGACCGACCAGGCTAGAGACTTTGTGATGGGCGATGATGGGATCTTGAGATTTAATGGTAGGATTTGCATCCCTGCAGATGGAGAATTGAAGAAGATGATCCTAGATGAAGGTCATAAGAGTCGCCTTAACCTCCATCCAGGCATGACCAAGATGTACCATGACTTGAAGGAGTCATTTTGGTGGTCAGGCATGAAGAGAGACATCGCCCAGTATGTCGCTACCTGTTTGACGTGTCAGAAGGCAAAGGTAGAACATCAAAGGCCTGGCGGGTTGTTACAACCATTGGATATCCCTGAGTGGAAATGGGACAGCATTGCCATGGATTTCGTCACCCATTTACCCAGATCGGTAAAGGGCCATGATGCAGTATGGGTCATCACTGATCGGCTGACGAAGAGTGCTCATTTTCTCCCAGTGAATATGAGGATGCCCATGGCCAAGTTGGCACAGTTGTACATCCAGGAAATAGTGAGGCTGCATGGAGTGCCTTCCAGCATCGTTTCAGATAGAGATCCCAGGTTCACTTCACGGTTTTGGCAGACCTTGCAAGAGTGCTTGGGAACTAAGTTGAGGATGAGCTCTGCATATCATCCCCAAACAGATGGTCAGTCAGAGAGAACGATCCAGTCCTTGGAAGACCTGCTGAGGACGTGTGTCTTGGATCAATTGGGGAATTGGGACGAGGTGTTGCCACTGGTGGAGTTTACATATAATAACAGTTATCACGCCAGCATAGGGATAGCACCATATGAAGCCCTGTATGGGAGGAAATGTAGGACTCCCTTATGTTGGTACCAGGAGGGCGAAGCAGTCTTGGTTGGGCCAGAGTTGATTCAGCAGACGACCGAGAAGGTGCAGCAAATACAAAGCAGAATGAAGGCTTCTCAAAGTAGGCAGAAGTCATATGCAGACCAGAGGAGGAAGCCTTTGGAGTTTGCTGCTGGAGACCACGTGTTCATGAAAGTGACACCAACCAAGGGTGTAGGAAGAGCGATCAGGTCAAAGAAGTTGTCCCCTAAGTTCGTGGGACCATATCAGATCTTAAGAAGGATTGGCCCAGTAGCTTATGAGATCGCCCTGCCTCCCCATTTAGCGAATCTGCACAATGTCTTTCACGTTTCACAGCTGAGGAAGTACATGGCAGACCCTAGTCATGTGCTGGAAGTGGACAACGTGCAGATCAGGGATGACTTGTCCTTTGAAGCGAAACCAGTCAGGATTGAAGATCGTCAAAGTAAACAGCTCAGAGGCAAG
Organism: Phaseolus lunatus; assembly: GCA_013389735.1. Taxonomy (NCBI): domain Eukaryota; kingdom Viridiplantae; phylum Streptophyta; class Magnoliopsida; order Fabales; family Fabaceae; genus Phaseolus; species Phaseolus lunatus. The sequence goes on along the minus strand of CM023863.1, from coordinate 16,188,708 downwards.
ACCATTAACATGGTGAAAGTGGTGTGGGATGAGCGATCGGGTGACTCAACTTGGGAGTTAGAAGCAACCATGAGAGAAGCCTATCCATACCTCTTTTCCTTGTAATTCAATTTTCGAGGACGAAAATTTTTCTTGTTGGGGAGAATGTAAGGACCTGTAAAATTGAATTGGAATAAAAAGAGATATATTTTAAAAGAATTCTATGTATGTTTTATTTAGAATAGAAAGGGAGGAAAAAGTTAAGTTTAGAAGGCTATGAGATCGCCGGTCGCCTGCTACACATGAGCGCCAGGTGGACGTCGCGCGGGCGCGAGAGGCATGCAGGCATCGCGCGGGCGCGAGAGGCATGCAGGCATCGCGCGGGCGCGAGAAGCATGCAGGCATCGCGCGGGCGCGAGAGGCATGCAGGCATCTCGCGGGCGCGAGAGGCATGCAGGCAACGCGCGGGCCCGAGAGGCATGCAGCATCGCGCGGGCGCGAGGCATGCGGGCATTGCCAGGGCGCGAGGCATGTGGACGTGGCCAAGGCGCGAGAGTTATGAGGGCGTCGCCAGGGAAGACATCGGTCGTCTCCCAGAGGAAGACATCGGTCGTCTTCTAGGGCGAAGGAGACATCGGTCGTTCGCCAGGATGAGTCAGCGTTGGAAAGTTGTCGCGATGGCGAGCCTCACACAGATAAAGTGGGACCCAGACTCTCAGCATGAAACGTCCTGCACGCGTGCCACGTAGACAAAAAGGATGATTCAGAGTGGTGACATCAGAATGTTGGCATGCGCAAGAGACACTCGCGGTCGTACTGTTCAGAGCAGTGGTTGGCATGCACAAACGACAACAGTGGTCGTACTGTTCAGAGCAGTGGTTGGCATGCATAAACGACAGCAGTGGTCGTACTGTTCAGGGCAGTGGTTCTCAGACTTTCCTGCAGAAGGGGTGGCAGCAGCAGCAAACGTGGACAGGTAAGCTGGGATTCAAAAGCCACTGCGGGAAGGCAAAGAGTGTTACAGACTCAAGAGTGTTAGAGTGAGTGCAAACTTCCTCCCTCCCTTCTTCCCTTCCTTGCGTTGAGACTCAGGCAACCTCCAGCATCAGTGCGACACGCGACGTTGCCCTTAGAGCACCTAAGAGGTTCTCTGCAAGTTCTACAGACCAGGCGCTGAAAACAGAGACAAGGCGGGGTTCAAGCTTCGTTGGGTTTCGGAGCTCCTGGTGTTTGCGCAAGTCCAGGTAAGGGAAGCTAGACTTCATTTTCAATACAAGCCATAGTTTAGCTATTTTCTGAAGTGAGGGCGACGTGGTCGCCGGTTTTCGTTTTCATCCTTGTAAAATGCTCTGTGCTATGGGTTGGGCGACGTGGTCGCCGGTTTTAAATGCAGTCTTCGAAATACTCTGTTTTTGAACTAGATCGCCGGTTTTGGCGTTGTTTGCGAAAACTCCCTGTTTTTGGGTTGCTTTGAAACTGTTGAGATTTAAATGAGATATTCGACAATAAGAACCTTGGATTGAGTTTTGCTGTGATTGGAATCATTCCTTTAAGTGTTATGTGATGTGTTGGATGTGTTGGATGTGATGTGTTGGATGTGGTGAAAATACCGTGTAAGATCGTGTAGGATGTGCATTGATCGGTGATGTCTATAATGGGATTATCCTGACTCTCCTGAGATAATGGATTCATATAGATGAGGTTATTCAGGCGTTGAGAGTCGAAGGAGGTTCATATGTATGGGTGAGTCGTGTGAAACAGAACGAGCTCGGCCTGTCATATGGATTAACCCTGTCATACTGTGAGAATGGTGAACTTGAGATCGAGAATGTGTTGATGCGCATAGCTGTGGAAACATTACAACAGCTTGTATGACAGGTGCAGAATCTCTGAGTCTAGTCAATGCACGAGTCTTCCGGAAGTAGGTCAAGTGTCTTGTGTGCTGGGTCAGTGGTGGTCTGACATGTGAAATGAGGAACTTGAAATTCATAGACACTTGATGCAGTTTTGTGAAATAGAATGACTCTTGTGAATATTGTGAAATGTGTGATTTCTGGGTGATCAGGTGAAGGGCATTGAGAAAATCTATAGCTTTACGTGAATATCTTGAAAATTGCTTACTCTGATTTTAATGTTCTTATTTAAACTCTCTTTAAAATATCTAGCTTACCCTGCGTGTTTTGGTTCTGTGGCTGTTCTCTTAAAACTGTGATGATCGTGTATAACTTACACGGGAGCAGATGATCTTCCAGGAAGTAGAGCTCCTTAGTGAAGTGGTCGCCGGAAGGAGATCGGCTGTTTTTGGATCCCCCGATGGGCGATCGGCCTCGTCCGATAGGAGATCGGTCTCTTCCGATAGGAGATCGGCTGCTTCGTTTTTTTTTTTACTGTATTTTGTTTATGTTTCTGGAAAAATTTGACCGAATTTGTATTAAACTCCCTGTGAGGAGAAACTACATTTCATATATATATAATATTTTGTTCATAGAATCTATTTGTTACCTTTATTTTCATTATATACATTTGTATAGTATTTTGGCGGGATGTTACACTGACCGACGTGGGAATTTGTTTCAGCCGACCGAGCAGTTTCCCAATGGTGCATTGCAGCTTGATGATTCTGAGCCATTGCTGCATTCTGTTGTTGGATGGCAGTTGCCATCATCTCAATAGCCTTGGCAATCTGGCTCATTTCCGAAGAAGGTTGGGGAGGGGTAGGAGGTCTACGTGCCATCTTCTTCGTTTCAGATTTTGAAACTATGGGTTTCTATATTCCCTACAACTACAAGAATGAGATCGATAAGAAATCAATTCATTCAGGAGGTAACATCTTGACCTTACAAAGGTCAGCATCTCTAAGTCATTAAGAATTTGAGCTCATCAACAGAATCATAATACTTATAACCTCAAGCAAAACACCAGAACAGCTACTGGTATACAACCATCAATCCAAACAACCACTTTCAATCAATTACAAAAACACTCAATAAAATGAAATAAATCACACCAGAATTCAATGTATGCTAAACATCAAACCTTTGGAATTAAGATTGAGAATCATCTCGATCCAGTTATGAGTGTGCACCCTCACTACTTTATCAAGACCCTCTCATTCTTAATACTAAGATTTTCAGTTAGGGCATATATTCACTAAAGCACACACAAAATTTCAATACAAAAAACGTTTGAAAACCTTTCACTATAGTTGTTATTTAAAACTCAAATAAATTTTATGAGCAGAAGAAACACAATGGATCCATAGCCCTCAGGTCATCCTAAGGACGAACTGCTCTGATACCATTAATGTAACATCCCGCCAAATACTTTTCATAATTATAAAATGAAATAAAGGTAAAACAATAATATTGAAGTGAACATATGTATATATATATATATAATGAAATTTCTCTTCACAGGGAGTTTAATACATACCGGTCAGTTTTCCAAAACTTAAACAAAATACAGCAAAATAGAAAAACAGGCGATCTCCTAACAGAAAAAGGCGATCTCCTATCAGAAAACAGAAAAAGGGGTGATCGCCTAACAGAAACAGAAACAGGCGATCTCCTTCCGGCGACCACTCACTGAGGAGCTCTACTTCCTGCAACATCATCTGCTCCCGTGTAAATTATACACGATCATCACAGGTTTAAGAAAAAGCCAAACACAACACCAAAAACACAGGGTAAGCTAGATATTTGGAAGAGAATTTAGATATGAACTTTAAAATCAAGATAAAACAAATTTAAGACACCCACGTAAAAACCATCAACTTTCTCATTCCCTTCACATGACCATCAAGTAATCACATATTTCACAATTTCCTCAAGAGTCTTTCAATTCACATACACCATCAAGTGTCTATCAATTCAATGTTTCTCATTTCTCATGTCAGACTTCCACTGGCTCATAACACAAGACACTTGAAACTACTTCCGGAAGACTCGTGCATTGAACTTAGCATCCAGAGACCTGCACCTGTCATACTTTATTGCTGTAATGTTTCCACAGCCATGCGCATCAACATAATCTCGATCTCAATCTCATCACTCTCACAGTATGACAGGGTTAATCCATATAACAGGTCAAGTCAGTTATCTTTCAAACGACTTACCCATACATATGGACCTCCTTCGACTCTCACCAACTGAATGACTTCATCTATGTGACTCCATCATATCAGCAGAGTCAGGATCGTCTCATTCACAGGATACTCACTGATTAATACACCTCATAACCAATCTCAACAAGGTATTTCCTTTCCTGAAAATACTATGTCTTGATCCCACATTCACAACATTCAACACATCATATAACACTTAAATGAACGATTCCAATCACAGCAAAACTCATTCCAAGGTTCAGATTTTCGAATATCACATTTCAATCTCAAACTGTTTCAAACGACACTAAAACAGGGGATTTCGAAATCAACATTTAAAACCGGCGATCACGTCGCCCCACACATAAAAACAGAGTATCGTGAAAAGCATATGAAAACCGGCGACCACGTCGCCCTCACTTCAGAACCTACTCGCCTAACGTTTTTATAAACGAAATTGCTAGCTTCCCTTACCTGGACTTGCGTAAAACACCAAGAGCTCCAAAACCCACCGAAGCTTAAAGATGCCTTAGCTCTGTTCTAGCGTCCTGACGGAAAACTCGCAGAGAACTCCCCAGGTATCCAAGTGCAGTCGTCGCTCGTCGCACTGGTGCTTGAGGATGTCTGAGTCGCAGCGCGAAGGAGGGAAAAGAGAAGGATGAAGGTGAACTCACTCAGTCACTCTTGAACCACAGCAACGTTGATGGAGATCAAGTACAAGAGGATTTTACTAATGGAGGAAGAGGTCATCCACCCAAGCATTTAAAATTCTTCTTACTAGTCTTCTTAAAAAGTAGAACAGTTTGGGTTCTCTTGAAAATTCAAAAGATAGTAGTATAAATAAATCTTTGTAAATACTCTTGTATAAATTTGTAAATAATATAGAAATATCCTTAGGAGTATGCCAAAGAGGAAAACCAAAAGAAACCTCTAAATGTAAGGCATTTTAGGCACTTTCTTTAGGAAAAAGTGGAAAAAGTGACTTTTCTACTCCTTTCTCTCTTAGGCACTAGAAGGAGCTAGAAGAGTGACTCTTCCCACTCCTTCCCCTTTGTAACATGACCAGCCCTCTCCATTATAAATAGGGGTGCTTGGTACTTTGAAAAAAAAAAGTTGAAAGTTAGAAGAAAAGAAACTATCTTGAAATTGAGAGAGAGAGTGAGTTTGTGAGACTTGTCTCTTCTTCTCCTCCATGTCTTATCTTGTGAGCTTTGGAGACTCTCAAGTGGCGGCACCACCCACTCATCTTGGAAGAACCACCCTCCAAGTGGCGTGAATCACATCTCCAAAAGGCTACAACCACATAAGTCATTTCTATTCATCTTCTAAAAATACCCATTTGTGTTTTCTTGTAGTTTTTCCATTTTTAATCGGGTCAATCTTTTCCATGAGTTGTTTCCTTTCATTTGCTGCCATTGTTCTGCACTTTTTTTGGTTTATTTCCTTGTTTTCTTGCTGTTTTAATTTCGTCCAAACCATGGGTTTCCATATACATGTGTTGTTCTTGTTTTCCATCCATGGGTTTTTTGTTCTTTGATGAGTTTCTTGTGATTTTCTAATTCCTATTGAATTTCAATCAGTATTTTCGCTTCTTCTTGGTGTTCTTATGATGTTCTTGTGTTTCCTTTGAAGTTTGGTACTGTTCTTGAATTACCCATTCATATTCCATTGTTATCTTACACTACAAGTTACCTATTCATGTGTTTTTAGTATGAACCTTTGTTTTCTTGAGTAGAAACTCTATTAATTGCTCTTTAGAATTTTGATCCTAATTCTTGAAAGTGTCATGAATACAATGAAACCTATATCAACTCAACCCAAACCAAGAAAGGTTCATAAGAGACTCACATCATGTGGTATCTAGAGCCATGGTGTTGATTTGTTGATTGTGAGTTGAATAGACACTTTCTTTTTGGGCAATTTTTTTTCCAGCACCTATAATTTCGTGTTTCTTGTTTTTCCAGCACCTTATATTCATACTTTTGTTTGGTTTGAATATATTTTAGTTGTGCCTTTTCATTGATCATACTTTTTGCTTTGAGTTTTATGTTCATAGTGTTCTAGGTGTCCAAATCTTGTCTCTACTTGCTTGCTTTTGATTTTGAAAGTTTGTGTTTCTCTTGAATTTGTTTTAGTACTTGTGATTGGAGGTTCCAAACATTTGATTTCAAGTGTTCAGTTATCTTGAATCCTTCATAAAATTTTTGTGCAATTTGATTGATGTTTCAACTTCCATATGATGCATATTATGGTTCTTTCACTACATAAGTTCCATTTGGTATAAAAAAAAAAAGAAAAAAAAAACAGAACTGAAACAGAACAAAACAGAACCAATTCTGTTTTTAAATCCTTCAAAACAGTTTGGTATTTGCATCTATTCATTCTTTTGCACATTAATTTTCATACCAAAGTTGGATTCATAGTGATTGGCAAATTGTTGTCTACTTTGTGGAACTTTTGATCCTTGTGTTTTGACAAGTTTATGAGCTGTACTTTCTTTCTTGATTATAAAGTTTAGTGAGTATTCTTTGAGTCTTATTGTGTACCTTTTATTGCTTGTCTTTCATTCCTTAAGTTTTGTCATATATCTTGTATTCTTTTTGCACTACCCTTTCTTGTTTTGTACCTTTTCTTGCTTGTCTTTTATTGTTCTTTAAGTTTTGTGGTGATTATTTTTGGATGAGTGGTTGAGTGCTTTGGCATCTTTCATTTGAGGTTACTCCATTCCACAAGAGAAGCTTGATTGAGGGAAGTATAATTTCTTGGAGTGATTTTGAGTGCCTTAATTTTTTTACCAAAACCGCACCACTTATTTCTTTGTTTTCTAACCTTGTTTTCTTTAATTGTTTGCTATTTGTGTTTGCTGTACTGTTTTGAAAATGGCTCAATATTCAAGTGGAGAATCTTCCAAACCACACTCTCCACAAAAAGCTTTCATTCTTGGTGAATTAAAAGAAGCCAAAAGGTCACTTGCACAAAAGGATGAAGCTATAAGACAATTGGAAGAAAGATTGCAAAGGCTTGAAGTGACTAAAGAAAGGTCCAGCCATACACACCATAGAAGACACCATTCTTCAAGGCATTCATCAAGAACTTCTTCCAACTATCATGGACATGAAGATGAAACCGAATGGAGGAGGCATCATCATTATGAAGAAAGGCGCCAACATGTGGCAAAGCCTTATATGCCTTTTGTAAAATTACCTAGCTTTAGTGGTGAAGGTGATCCAAATGTATATTTGGGGTGGGAAGCAAAGGTTGAACAAATCTTTCATGTACATGAGGTCCAAGAAGACCAAAGGGTAAAACTAGCTACTTTAGAATTTCTAGACTATGCCATGCAATGGTGGCATAAAACTCTTATGGACATTGGGCTAAACAAGAGACCTCCCGTGGTTTCTTGGAACAATTTGAAAGAGTGTATGCGCGCTAGATTTGTTCCACCACACTTTAGGAAAGACCTATTGTTGAAGCTCCAAAGGCTTCACCAAGGCACGCTAAGTGTGGATGCTTATTTTAAAGAGCTAGAAATGCTTATGCTTAAAGTTGATATACATGAAAGTGATGAAGCTAAGATGGCTAGATTTGTAAGTGGTCTTAGAAGGGACATTCAAGATGTTGTTGAACTTTATGAGTACTCTTCTTTAGAAAACTTGGTTCACCTTGCCATCAAGGTTGAAACCCAAATTGCAAAGAAACTTGCTTTCAAAAATACTCATAATGATGGCTATTACAACAACTCTTGGAAAAATAAAAACAAGTCTTTGTCCAAATTTCCTTTTAAAGATTCATCTTTCAAATCCAAGGATTCAAAGTCTTCCACTTCAACTAATAAATCTCCAACCAAATCGTCTAGTAAGAAATGCTTTAAATGTTTAGGATATGGTCACATAGCTTCTAATTGCCCTTCTAAAAGAAATATGATGATGCATGATGGCATAGTAGTTAGTGAGCATGATTCAGCTTCTTCTAGACATTCTACACCACCTAGTTCATCTAATGAATGTGATAGTGAAAGTCCACTTGAAGGTGACTTGTTAGTAGTGAGACGCATGCTTGGCCAAGTTTTAAAACCTTTTGATGAAAGCCAAAGAGAAAACATTTTCCATACAAGGTGTCTCATTAATAACAAGTTATGTTCATTGATTGTGGATGGTGGTAGTTGTGCTAATGTGGCTAGCACAAGAGTGGTAGATAAACTTGGATTATCTACTATCTCTCATGCAAAGCCCTATAAATTGCAATGGTTGAGTGAAGTAGGAGAAATCATTGTTAACAAACAAGTCCTCATAGCATTCTCAATTGGTAAATATAAAGATGAGGTCTTGTGTGATGTTGTACCTATGGAAGCAACACATGTACTTTTGGGTAGGCCATGGCAATATGATAGAAAAGTTTTTCATGATGGCTTTACCAACAAACTTTCTTTTGACTTCCTTGGGCATAAGGTCATATTAAAACCCCTCTCTCCACAAGAAGTTCATGAGGACCAATTAAAAATGAAAAATAAAAGAGAAAATGAAAAAGAAGAAAATGATAAAATGAGTCATAATACCTTATCAACTAAATCAATCTTTTTGACTCATGCTATGCCTCAATTTGAGCATCCAAGGTATTCTTCTTCTTTGTCTTTTTCATTACCAAAAGTTCCTACTTGCACTCCATATTGGTTGAAAAATGTTAGGGATGATTTTTCCATACCTACTAATGGTTTTTACCCTTTAAAGGGAATTTTTCCTAAGAAACTAATCAGTCCCCCACATTTTTTTCCAACATGGTCTGTCTATAGGACTTCTTTTTCCGACATCCCAATGATTCATAATGCTAAGTCAAGTTTGCCTTTATTATCATCCACTGCTTTATTTGATAGCAAACTGACTTTGTTATATGTAGGGATTCTGAATTCGCGGACGAATTCTCTCCAACCTAGGGAGCATGATGGAGATCAAGTACAAGAGGATTTTACTAATGGAGGAAGAGGTCATCCACCCAAGCATTTAAAATTCTTCTTACTAGTCTTCTTAAAAAGTAGAACAGTTTGGGTTCTCTTGAAAATTCAAAAGATAGTAGTATAAATAAATCTTTGTAAATACTCTTGTATAAATTTGTAAATAATATAGAAATATCCTTAGGAGTATGCCAAAGAGGAAAACCAAAAGAAACCTCTAAATGTAAGGCATTTTAGGCACTTTCTTTAGGAAAAAGTGGAAAAAGTGACTTTTCTACTCCTTTCTCTCTTAGGCACTAGAAGGAGCTAGAAGAGTGACTCTTCCCACTCCTTCCCCTTTGTAACATGACCAGCCCTCTCCATTATAAATAGGGGTGCTTGGTACTTTGAAAAAAAAAAGTTGAAAGTTAGAAGAAAAGAAACTATCTTGAAATTGAGAGAGAGAGTGAGTTTGTGAGACTTGTCTCTTCTTCTCCTCCATGTCTTATCTTGTGAGCTTTGGAGACTCTCAAGTGGCGGCACCACCCACTCATCTTGGAAGAACCACCCTCCAAGTGGCGTGAATCACATCTCCAAAGGCTACAACCACATAAGTCATTTCTATTCATCTTCTAAAAATACCCATTTGTGTTTTCTTGTAGTTTTTCCATTTTTAATCGGGTCAATCTTTTCCATGAGTTGTTTCCTTTCATTTGCTGCCATTGTTCTGCACTTTTTTTGGTTTATTTCCTTGTTTTCTTGCTGTTTTAATTTCGTCCAAACCATGGGTTTCCATATACATGTGTTGTTCTTGTTTTCCATCCATGGGTTTTTTGTTCTTTGATGAGTTTCTTGTGATTTTCTAATTCCTATTGAATTTCAATCAGTATTTTCGCTTCTTCTTGGTGTTCTTATGATGTTCTTGTGTTTCCTTTGAAGTTTGGTACTGTTCTTGAATTACCCATTCATATTCCATTGTTATCTTACACTACAAGTTACCTATTCATGTGTTTTTAGTATGAACCTTTGTTTTCTTGAGTAGAAACTCTATTAATTGCTCTTTAGAATTTTGATCCTAATTCTTGAAAGTGTCATGAATACAATGAAACCTATATCAACTCAACCCAAACCAAGAAAGGTTCATAAGAGACTCACATCAAACGTTCTCCCTCTCAGAAGTGACTTTTTGAATCTAAACCAACTTGTCCACAAAAGCCGCTGCCACCACCCACTCTGCAGGGAAGCTTGCGTGCACGCTTCCCTGAACTGTACGACCACGCGTGCCTCTGCGCATGCCAACACTCTGATGTCACTATTCTGAACCACCCTTTTTGTCTACGTGTCACTCGTGCAGGACGTCTCATGCTGGGAGCCTGGGTCCCACCTTATCTGTGTGAAACTCGACATCGCGCGATAACCTTCCACCGATGACCGCTCGCGCGATGACTATCCACCGATGTCTCATCCTGGCGGACGACCGATGTCTCACCCTAGGAGACGACCGATGTCTCGCCCTGGCGATGACCGCATGCCTCGTGCCCTGGCGATGCCCGCAAGCTTCGCTCCCTGGCGATGCCCGCATGCCTCGCGTCCGGCGATGCCCGCATGCCTCGCGCCCTGGCGATGCCCGACGACACATCGCCACGCCTTGCTGAAGGTTCTTCACCCCACTATGTTACGTCCAAGTTATCATCTCCACATGACTTGGTCACGTCGGTAGCTTCACATTTCCAAGAGTAGATCAGCACCACTCCTCGTGCGCCCATGCATGCAACACTAAGGACGATTTCTTATGCTCAAGCATAGAGCTTCGCATGCACAACGTATCTAAGGCTTAACCCATACCTTGATACGCTTGGTTTTTGGAACCCACTCTGGTTGATCCAGTATCCTGACCACATACTGAGTGCACTTTCGGCGATCATGTGCACCATAGGCGATTGGCGATCATGTGTAATCTAGGCGACAGGCGATTATGTACTAACCAGGCGATCTCATAGTCTTCTAAGCTACACTTTCCTTCCTTTTTATTTTAAATAAAAACATACTTAGAATTCATTTAAGATATATTCCTTTTTATTCCAATTTAATTTTACAGGTCCTTACATGTTTCAAGATCCTCCTAAAGGCTTACCACCTCTAAGAGGGATTGAACACCAAATAGACTTCATTCCCAGGGCTTCTTTACCAAATCGCCCAGCATATAGGACCAATCCCACGGAGGCCAAAGAGATTCAACAACAAGTTGAGGATTTAATAGCTAAGGAATGGGTATAAGATAGCATGAGCCCATGTGCTATGCCTGTCATCCTTGTCCCTAAAAAGGATGGGTCATGGAGGATGTGTACGGATTGTCACGCTATAAACAACATAACCATGAAATATAGGCATCCCATTCCTAGGTTAGATGACTTGTTGGATGAATTACATGGGTCTAAAATATTTACTAAAATTGATCTTAAGAGTGGTTATAACCAAATCCGGATTAAACCGGGGGATGAATGGAAAACAACTTTTAAGACCAAATTTAGTTTATATGAGTGGTTAGTTATGCCTTTTGGTTTGACTAATGCTCCTAGTACCTTCATGCGACTCATGCATCATGTTTTAAGAGCATTCATTGGTAAGTTTGTTGTGGTTTATTTTGATGACATTCTCATATATAGCTTGTCTTTAGAAGATCATGAGATGCATGTTAGGGAAGTACTAGAAACCCTCAGGAAGGAGAAGTTATATGCTAACCATGCTAAATGTTTCTTTGCATTAGATCATATAGACTTCCTAGGGTTTGTTGTAAGTTATAAAGGGGTGCATGTTGATAAAACAAAGGTTGCAGCAATACAACATTGGCCAACACCCACCAATGTTAATGAGGTACGAAGCTTTCATGGACTTGCTAGTTTTTATAGGTGGTTTGTGAAAGACTTTAGTACTATTGTTGCACCTCTCAATGCAATAGTAAAGAAGGATGTGGTTTTTAAGTGGGAAAAAGAGCAAGAAAATGCTTTTGTGAGTTTGAAAGAAAAATTGACTGGGGCCCCCATCTTAGCCCTTCCTAACTTTGCTAAGACATTTGAGATAGAGTGTGATGCCTCTAATATAGCCATTGGGGCTGTCCTCCTTCATGAGGGCCACCCCATAGCTTATTTTAGTGAGAAACTCAAAGGGAGTCATCTCAATTACTCCACTTATGATTAAGAACTCTATGCTCTTGTTCGAGCTTTGCAAAATTGGCAACATTATCTTTTTCCTAAGGAATTTGTGATCCATAGTGACCATGAGTCCTTAAAATATTTGAAAGGCTAAAGATTAATAAGAGACATGCTAAGTGGGTGGAGTTCATTGAGCAGTTTCCTTATGTGATCAAGCATAAACAAGGTAAAATTAATGTGGTTGTTAATGCTCTTTCAAGAAGACATACCTTGTTAAACATTTTGGACGTTCAATACTTGGGATTTGATCACATAAAGGAACTCTATCATGATGACCTTGATTTCTCTCTAATCTATCAAGAGTGTTCCAAAGGAGGACATAAAGACTTTTTCTTACATAATGGTTTTCTTTTTAAAGGAAAAAGGCTTTGTGTTCCCCATGGTTTTATAAGACAATCTCTTGTTAGAGAGGCTCATGAGGGCGGGCTTATGGGACATTTTGGGGTTGCTAAGACTTTAGAAACATTGCATGAACATGTCTTTTGGCCTCACATGCAAAATTCCGTACATAGTTTCTGTGATAAATGTATAGCATGTAGGAAGGCTAAATCTAAAGTCCATCCCCATGGTTCATATATCCCTCTTCCTATCCCAAGAATGCCTTGGGTAGATATTTCTATGGATTTTATCTTAGGTCTTCCCAAGACATCGACGGGTAAGGATTTTATCTTTGTGGTAGTGGATCGCTTTTCTAAGATGGCTCATTTTATTCCATGCCACAAAGTAGATGATGCTTGTTATATTACAAATCTCTTCTTTAAGGAAGTTGTTCGCTTGCATGGGCTTCCTAGAAGTATTGTATCTGACAGGGATTGTAAGTTCTTAAGCTACTTTTGGAGGACCTTATGGGGCAAACTTGGCACAAAACTCTTGTTTTCTACTACTTGTCACCCCCAAACTGATGGTCAAACTGAGGTGGTCAATAGAACTTTGGGTCAAATGTTAAGATGCTTTATTTCCGAGAACCTAAGAGTATGGGAGAATTTACTACCTCACATTGAGTTTGCTTATAATAGAGTAGTAAATTCTACCACTGCCCATTCTCCTTTTGAGGTTTTTTATGGGTTCAACCCCTTAACACCTCTAGATCTTCTTCCGATTCCTGTACTTGATGAGGTTTTATGTAAGGATGGTTTTGAAAAAGCTTCTTTTATTAAAGACTTGCATAATCACATCAAGCTGCAAATTGAGAAGAAAGTTGGCAAGTATGCTGAAAATGCCAACAAAAGGCGTAAGGCATTAATCTTTGAACCTGGCGATTGGGTTTGGCTACACTTAAGGAAAGATAGATTCCCTACTCAAAGGAAGTCCAAACTTATGCCTTGTGCTGATGGTCCTTTTCAAGTCATCAAGAGGATTAACGATAATGTCTATGAGTTAGATATGCCTGATACATTTCTTGGTAGTAATTCTTTTAATATCAGTGATCTAACTCCCTTTTCTACAGGTCTTCCAAATTCGTGGACGAATTCTCTCCAACCCGGGGAGCATAATGAAGACCAAGTAGAGGAGGTACCTGAGGCCCAAGCCCAACCCAAGCCCAACCCATGAGCTCAACATCCTTTATGCCTCAAAGGATTTCTAGGAACAAGGCTAAAGCTTTGGGAGATGAGCATCAATGGATGTCTCTTTTTGTAATTACATTTGTATAGTTTTTAGTAAAACATTAAAAGAAGGTGTAGATACAAAATAAGGGATATCAATGTACAAAAACAAGTCACACCTTCCATGTGACATAAATGTTAAAATAGATGGCTTAAAACAAGAGGGGGGGGGGGGGGGGGGGCGTGAATTGTTTTTCAAAGATTTTCGCAAATCCAAACTAAGAATAAAGTTCTTTATCAAATTACAAAAAGAAAGATTAGATAGATAAGAAGAAACAAGATTTACAAAACTGTGAACAAAATTTTAACCTGTTAAAATTTTGATTTAACCGGTTGTTTATCTTATAGAGGCAAAAACCAAGATGCAAGCAGCAAAATTTTAACTGATTGATATTTTGTAATAACTGGTTGTTTATGACAGCATTAAAAAATAAGAACAAGTTCAATCAGTTAACACAACAGAATTTTAACCGATTGATATTTCGTATTAACCGGTTTTTTATGGCAGAATCAGAAAATATCAAAAAGTTTATACAAGAGAGAAATAGAGAGATTTACACAAATCAATTATACTGGTTCACTCAGCTCTGAGCTACATCCAGTTCCCAAAACCACACTGGGCAATCCACTATCTGTAATGCACAACAGATTACAATTCACACAACTACAAAGATAAGATCTTCTCACTCAAGATCACACACATACAACCTTTGTAATACAAACCAAACTAGACCAGGCCTCTGCTTTCACAGATTAACTATTTTCACACCCTATTACAATTGAACAAATACAAGAAATGAATTAGGAATAGAGTACACCTGAATCACGATTTCTAAAAGCACTTCTTGATCAGAACAAAAGCTATTGAGCAATCTTGAAAACTTTCTTTGCAAACTTTCTCTCAACACAGATTTTCAAATCTCTCTCTCTGATTTTTGTAAAAAGGTATTGTGTATTTCGTCATTTTTAAAGAGAGGAAAGAGTCCCAATTTATAACTCTTTAGGAGATGCCCGTTAAGGACAAACTAAAACAGTTAAAGAGCCAGCTATAATTGGCCATAACAGTTTTTCAAAAAACAGTTTGTAAATTCAAATTTCAACCGATTAAAATATCGAGTTAACCAATTGATTTAGTTAAAGCAATTATAAAGTTAGTTTAGAAACCGCTCAGACAGTCCATGAGAAAAACAATCACTTAAACGGAGATTATAACCGGTTGTTTTATCATAGTTTTCAAAAAACTCTTTTTCTCTTTTAGAAACAGATTGCTTAGCCTAAGTTATGAATCAAGAGTGAACATACAAATTCTAAAACACTTTAAAAGACCTAAACTCTAACAGCAACACAGCAACTAAGCTCACCACAGATTCTTCAAAGATATTGGATTCATCAAAGCCTTGATTTCAACATTCTCCCCCTATTTGATGAAGACAAATCCCTGGTTGCTTTGAAGAGTTGTGTTTAGGATTTGATCATCACCTGCAATCACAGATAGAAGCAGAAAAACATAGAATATTCTTTGCCAAAAGATCAGAGCACCATAAAACAGTTTTCACAGCCAAACCAGAGTGAAAAACAAACCATAGGTGCAATAGCAGAAGAACAACCGACTAAAACGCAAGATTAACAGGTTAAAACTATCAAAGCAGTAAAAAGCTTCTATCTAATATAGTGATTAAAGGCAGAATAAAGTGTGCAGATTATAAAAAATTACAACCCAAAGAACCAAGATAATTTCCCCCTATTTGTCTTATCAAATAGACAAAAGGAAGGATAAAAAACATACACTTAAGATAAAGCATGTAAATTAATTATACCAAGTTCATGAAGGAAAAATAACACACTTAAAAAGAAGGACTATTGTCCCTGCCATAATGTAGATCAGAAATCGGGTTCTGTATGGCCTCAATCTGCTCATCCAGGTTTCCAAAACGTGCATCGAGTCCCTGGAAATTCTGATTGAATTGCTTAAATCGACTTTGGAACATTTCATAGAGACTGTTTTGTTGTTCAGCAAAGCTATCCAATCGGTTGACCATTAGTCTTTCAAAGGGTGTCATTGAGGTGATTCTTTCTCCCCCAACATCAGTACTAGGTCCAACATTGTTAGTAGCTGCAGGTTCAGCAGCTTCATGTTCATCATGATTATTGATTCCACTTGGGCCAGCTTGGTCACCATCCTTGCTTACCCATCTCCCATCAATCTTAGTAAATCCCATTTTGCTTAAGGATCCACTATTAACTTCACTTGAGGATTTCACAATTTTTGACTTTTCTTCCTCTAAATCTACTTCAAAATATTGAAGAAATTTAGTAACCAAAATAGCATAGGGATAGTGGAAATCACTTAACCTTATGGCTTTTTGCATGTGTTCCTTGATGATGTGGATGTAGTTAAGCTTGATCTTATTCATAATGCAGTAGATAATGACCAAGTCTTTTGAATTCTTCCACACCTCCAGTGAATCTCAAACCAGCCACAGCTGTCCAGACATCATTAGTAATCTCCAAGTCTACTCCTTTACATGAGACATAAGAGTATCACTATTAAATTGCAAATTAGTATAGAAAATCCTTACCAAATCTGGATAAATGTTTCCATTTAATTCCAGAAATCGTCTTAGGAGTTGTTCCTTCAGCAACCTTCTCACTTCCATGATTTTCTATTCTTTCAACCAATTGAAAGAAATCACCTTTGGAGTGTTGATCACCTTTCTATTTGTTTCATGTAGATACTTGGCCATCAATTCTGGATCACTTGAGAACCAGCTCTCCAACTTTCCAGTTCTTCTAATAGCTCTGGTCTTTGTTCTTTTTGCAAAGGGAAGAGTGGTTTCCATGGCAGTAACTAAGATAGCACACTGTAGTGGTTAGTGTAGAGAGAAAGAAAGGCAAAAACAAAAAAAAAAAAACAGATGACTGTGATGAAGAACAACCAGCTATTTCAGATTTATAAGCCCAGAAAAAAAAATAGTCAGATTATTGTCATTTAATGATTCAAAGAATCAGATGAAAAGAGAATCAATTCAACCCTAATAAAGCTGTTTTTGTTAGTTCCATACAAAATGCACAGAAATCACATGCAAGCTTTGACCAAGCATTTAAAGAGATTTGATTCCCAATAAAGACAAGAATATATTCTATGAAAGCTAGTAAAAGTACATAAAGATTATGTTCAACGTTGTAATTAATGAGTTATTGACCACTAATGCCCTTGGGTAACCAACAGAAAATCAAATTGAGTCACAGAAACAAAAACCAAAATTACATTGGTGTTGTCAGGACTGAAACAATCGGTTGTTTCGCACATTCAACTGATTGTTTTGCTATGACAGGGATTTTGAGATTGATTAATTCAATTCCCTTGACAGAACCCAAAACAACTTACATATAGAATAAAGAACATGTTATATGAACAAGATTAAGTCAGATTCAAATCAGAAACAGGTTAAAGAAACATTGAAATATATTTTGATTTGATTGTTCAAGAAAAGAGAAGAACACAAGAAAAGTCTTTCTATGATCCTTTACAAATTTGAATAACAGTTCAACTACTATAGAAAACTATTCTTTAGCTCAGGATGATGCATTCTGGAGATTCAATTTCAATAGATCCTTTAGCATCCTACATCACAAGAAACATATTAGATACCAAGATTTGATCCCTTTGTAAAGATGGGACCGTTGCTATCAGCAGAGATATTAGGAACTTTAGAATTTATATGAATCCATCTTAGAATACCTTTAGGCACCAGAAATTTTCTTACTATGCAGAATTTAATAGTGTGACCCTTTTTCATACAGTAATGGCACATTTTAACTGGTTGTTTCGAAAAAACAATTGGTTGTTTTCTTGGAAAAGGTTTTGAAAAGAAATTGCTCTTATTTTTTGAATTAAAACCCAATCCAGCTTTGCCAAAGACACAATTTTGAGAGGCAAGAACTTTTTCAAAGTTGGATTGACCTTTAGAAAACATGTCCATAGTTTTTAAAAGATATTGGACTTTCTTTTCAAGAGCTTTACAGTTTTCACAAAAACTAGCATCAACACACTTACAAGAAGAGTTTTGATAAACCATTTCTAAAATTTCAAAATTGGTTTTAGACGGATTCAACTCTTCTTCCAAAGCCTTGACACAGTTTTCTAGCCAATTATTTAGTCATTTAATCTGTTATTTAAAAGGGCCAGCCTATTAGCTTCTTCATGAGTCTCATTAAAAACTTCAAGCAATTGATAATAATTATTACCTTTAATTGAAGAGGATGAGCTCATGCTGCTGGATATAGATGTTTTCAGGCACAGATTGGCTTTCTCATCATCATTAGAGGAGCTAGAAGTGGATATCTCGTTGTCATCGCATGCAATATATGCTCTCTTTGCTTTGCCTTTTCTATCTCCTTTCTTCTAGTCATATTTTTCCTTAGACTCTTCATTTGAACAATCACCTTTGATATGTCCTTGTTCCCCACATCCAAAACATGTGTATTTGTGGAAGTCATTAGATTTCTTGGAGCTGTACCTCTTGGAGTATTATCCTTTGCCACTCTTTTTGAGGAACTTACTGAATTTCTTTGACAGAAAGCTCAAAGTGTCTTCTTCGCTGTCAATGGTCTCCTGTTGGCATTTATAACCGGTTGTTTTGCCGGTATAACCGGTTGTTTTTAAGGCTATGCTCCTGTTGTTTTTGTCTTTGCCTTCCTAGACCAGCAATCTGTTCATCTCTAGTTCATGCTTTCGTAGCTTTCCAAATAGTGAAGCTGTCGACATGGAGGACAGATCTTTGGACTCAGAAATGGCAGTCACCTTTGGTTGCCAAGATCTATCAAGACATTTTAATATCTTGATGTTGAGTTCTTCTTTCTCAAAATTCTTCCCTAATCTTATGAGGTGATTGATAATGTGAGAGAACCGATTCTGCACATCTGATATGCTTTCTCCCTTCTGCATTCTGAAGAGCTCATACTCTTGAATGAGTGCATGCTTTCTGGTTTGTTTAACATCAGTTTTGCCTTCATGGGTCACTTCCAAAATATCCCACATTTCTTTAGCTATCTTGCATTGGGATACCCTAAAAAATTCATCACTGTTTAAGGCAGATGTTATAATAATCTTAGCAATCCAATCATATTTAGCTTTTCTACTTTCTTATTCAGTCTATTCAGACCAAGGTTTTTCAACAACATCATCATCCTTTTTAGTTTTAGGAATATATGGTCCATTCTCTATAGCATCCCGTATTCCCCTATCCGGTTCAACAAAGATTTTCATCCTTACTTTCCAAAATTGGTAATTGACCCCACAAAACAAGGGCCTTCCCCAAAAGGTAGTTTATTAGCCATCAAAACAGATTTGAAAAAGAAAAACTTGAATATTTTTCAAGAACCTTGCTCTTGATACCAATTGTTAAAATAGATGGCTTAAAACAAGAGGGGGGGGAGTGAATTGTTTTTCAAAGATTTTCACAAATCCAAACTAAGAATGAAGTTCTTTATCAAATTACAGTAAGAAAGATTAGATAGATAAGAAGAAACAAGATTTACAAAACTATGTACATAATTCTAACCTGTTAAAATTTCAATTTAACCGGTTGTTTATCTTATAGAGGCAAAAACCAAGATGTAAGCAATGTAAGCAGCAGAATTTTAACCAATTGATATTTTGTAATAACCGGTTGTTTATGACAGCATCAGAAAATAAGAACAAGTTCAATCAATTACCACAATAGAATTTTAACCGATTGATATTTCATATTAATAGGTTGTTTATGACATAATCAAAAAATATCAAACAGTTTATACAAGAGAGAAATAGAGAGATTTACACAGATCAATTATATTGGTTCACTCACCTCTGAGCTACATCTAGTTCCCAAAACCACACTGGGCAATCCACTATTTGTAATGCACAATAGATTACAATTCACACAATTACAAAGATAAGATCTTCTCACTCAAGATCACACACACACAACCTTTGTAATACAAACCAAACTAGAACAACCCTCTGCTTTCACAGATTAACTATGTAACGCCCCTCAAAATATTGGTCATTTTTATATGATAAAATAAAGGTGAAACAATAATATCAAAATTTAACATAGATATATATACGTAATATAATTCATCCATTAATACAAATGTGCCTCAAAATAATATCCCTTCTCGAGGAAGTTTTAATACATCTCCATACAGGAGTTTTCAAAATAAAACAAAACAACAGCATTCAAAAACCGGCGATCTCCTCCTCCAAAAATGCTCATTGAGGAGCTCTACTAACTGCAACCTCATCTGCTCCCGTGCAAATATACACGATCATCACAGGTTTAAGAAAAACAACCACAATACAAAACAAAAGGGTAAGCTAGATATTTTTAAAACGTTAAATATGAAACTTTAAAATCAACATAATCAGCTTTTAACACCCACATAAATCCACCACTTTCTCATTCATATCACACAACCATCAAGTGTCTATCACATTTTCAATATTCATCTTTCTCACGTCAGACTTCCACTGACTCATCACACATAGACACTTGACACTACATCCGGAAGACTCGTGCATTGACTAGACTCAGAGATCTGCACCTGTCATACTACATTGCTGTAAAGTTCCCACAGCTATGCACATAAACATAATCTCAATCTCATCACTCTCTTAGTATGACAGGGTTAATCCATACAACAGGTCAAGTAGTTGTAACATCCCGCCAAAATCCTTTTCATATTTATATAATGAAATAAAGGTAAAACAATAATATTGAAGTGAACATATGTATATATATATATAATGAAATTTCTTCTCACAGGGAGTTTAATACATACCGGTCAGTTTTCCAAAACTTAAACAAAATACAGCAAAATAGAAAAACAGGCGATCTCCTAACAGAAAAAGGCGATCTCCTATCAGAAAACAGAAAAAGGGGTGATCGCCTAATAGAAACAGAAACAGGCGATCTCCTTCCGGCGACCACTCACTAAGGAGCTCTACTTCCTGCAACATCATCTGCTCCCGTGTAAATTTTACACGATCATCATAGTTTTAAGAAAAAGCCAAACACAACACCAAAAACACAGGGTAAGCTAGATATTTGAAAGAGAATTTAGATATGAACCTTAAAATCAAGATAAAACAAATTTAAGACACCCACGTAAAAACCATCAACTTTCTCATTCCCTTCACATGACCATCTAGTAATCACATATTTCACAATTCCTCAAGAGTCGTTCAATTCACATAATTCATCAAGTGTCTATCAATTTCAATGTTTCTCATTTCTCACGTCAGACTTCCACTGACTCATCACACACAGACACTTGACACCACTTCCGGAAGACTCGTGCATTGACTAGACTCAGAGATCTGCACCTGTCATACTGCACCACTGTGAAATCACACACATTCACAGGGTCGCTGTGAAATCACACACATTCACAAGCGTATAAATGAATCTCAATATCATCACTATCCTAGCATGACAGGGTTAATCCATACAACGGGTCAAGTAGTTATCTTTCAAACAACTCACCCATACATATGAACCTCCTTCGACTCTCAACGCCTGAATAACTTCATCTATATGATTCCATTATATCAGGAGAGTCAGGATATCTCATAATAAACGAATCACCGGTCAATGCACACTCTACACGATCTTACACGGTATTTTCTTTCCTGAAATTACTATGCCTTGATCCCACATTCACCACATTCCATACATCACACCACACATAAAGAACAATTCCATCATAGAATACTTTGAATCTTTTCTTAAACAACCCCACTCACCAAAAACAAGCATACCACCGTTCAGGTTTTCGAATAGCATATACATTTTTCATTTCAATCTCAACAAGTTCAAAGCGACACTAAAACAGGGGATTTCGAAATCAGCATTAAAACCGGCGATCACGTCGCCCCACACATAAAACAGAGTATTGTGAAAAGCATATGAAAATCGGCGACCACGTCGCCCTCACTTCAGAACCTACTCGCCTAACGTTTTTATAAACGAAAATGCTAGCTTCCCTTACCTGGACTTGTGCAAAACACTAAGAGCTCCAAAGCCCACCGAAGCTTAAAGATGCCTTAACTCTGTTCTAGCGTACTGACGAAAAACTCGCAGAGAACTCCCCAGGTGACCAATGGCAGTCGTCGCTCGTCGTACTGGTGCTTGAGGATACCTGAATCGCAGCGCGAAGGAGAGAAAAGAGGAGGATAAAGGTAAACTCACTCTGTCACTCTTGAACCACACCAACGTTCTCTCCCCTCAGAAGTGAGTTTTTAAAACTAAGCCAACTTGCCCAGAAATGCCGCTGCCCCCTGCCCACTCTGCAGGAAAGCTTGCGTGCACACTTCCTTGAACAGTATGACCACGTGGGTTTCTGCGCATACCAACTCTCTGATGCTAACTATTCTAAAACACCCTTTTTGTCTACATGTCGCGCGTGCAGGACGTCTCATGCTGGGAGCCTGGGTCCCACCTTATCTGTGTGAAACATGACATCGCGCGATAACCTTCCACCGATGACTCATCCTGGAGGACGACCGATGTCTCTCTCTGGAAGACGACCGATGTCTATCCCTGGCGATGACCGCGTGTCGCTCATACCGGCGATGACTGATGTGCCTCATCCCGGTGATGACTGGTTCCTCTTCCTGACGGACGACCGATTCCTCATCCTGACAGACAACCGATGTCTCACCCTGGAGGACCACCGATGTCTAACCCTGGCAGACCACCGATGTGTCTCCCATCCTGGTTGATGACCGATCTCCTCTCATCCTGTTGGCGATCTCTTATCGCCCTTGTGTGTGACGAGAACACATCGCCTTACTCTGGTCACCGATGTCACATCGTCACACCTTGCTGAAGGTTCTTCATCCCACTATGTCACGTCCAAGGTATCACCTCCACATGGCTTGGTGACGTCGGTAGCTTCACATTTCCAAGAATAGATCAGCACTACTCCTCGTGCGCCCATGCATGCAACACTAAGGACGATTTCTTATGCTCAAGCATAGAGCTTCGCATGCCCAGCGTATCTAAGGCTTAACCCACACCTTGATACGCGTGGTTTTTGGAACCCACTATGGTTAATCCAGCATCTTGACCACATACTGAGTGCACTTTCGGCGATCATGTGCACCATAGGCGATTGGCGATCATGTCTCCTCTAGGCGACAAGCGATTATGTGCCTGAGAAGTCGGAGATCGCCTCCGTCTTCAATAACGGCGATCTCGTAGAAGACTTCTAAGCTACACTTTTCTTCCTTTACTCTTCCTGATCCACATGTCTTCCTCGAGCACACCCACGTGATTACCTCACGATAAAGTCATCACACCTGACTACTGGGTTAAAACAATGGTCAGCCGACCGACCTCTACCAGCTGACCCCAGACCTTGGGCGACGTCCGAGGTCCGACTACTACGAAACTTCATTTACCAGCTCTTTGTATTTTAAATAATAACATCTTCTGAAATTATTTAAATATAACACTTTCATTCCAATTAAAGTTTCTAGGTCCTTACAGTAGTTATCTTTCAAACAACTTACCCATACGTATGAACTTCCATCGACTCTCAACGCCTGAATAACTTCATCTATATGATTCCATTATATCAGGAGAGTCAGGATATCTCATTATAGAAATCACCGATCAATGCACATCCTACACGATCTTACACGGTATTTTCTTTCCTGAAAATACTATGCCTTGATCCCACATTCACAACATTCAACACATCATATAACACTTAAATGAACGATTCCAATCACAGCAACAATCATTCCAAGGTTCAGATTTTCGAATGTCACATGCATTTCACATTTCAATCTCAAACAGTTTCAAACGACACTAAAACAGGGGAGTTCGAAATTAACATTAAAATCGACGATCACGTCGCCCCACACATAAAAACAGAGCATCGTGAAAAGGAATATGAAAACCGGCGACCACGTCGCCCTCACTTCAGAACCTACTTGCCTAACGTTTTTATAAACGAAAATGCTAGCTTCCCTTACCTGGACTAGCATAAACTTCACTAAGAGCTCCAACCCAACGAGATTCAAGGATGCCTTAACCTGCACCATGGAGCCTTAGTCACAAAACTAACTATACCACTCATTTCTACGTTAACAGAGACGATTCCTGAAGCCAAGAGAGCTGCATGCAACGCCTACGCAGAGGCAACCCTCTCAAGTGCAGGATCGACTCGAAGAACAGAGCGAAACGACTTACTCTGTTTTAGCGTCCGGTTTGGAGAACTTGCAGAGAACCTCCCAGGTGCTCTATGGTAGTCTCCGATAGCCAACTGGTGCGCTAGGACGTCTGAACGTATGGAGAAGGAGAGGGAAGAAACAGGGAACCAAAGTTAACTCACTCAATCACTCTCGAACCACAGCAACGTTTACTGCCTCTCAGGAGTGAGTTTTGAATCTAAGCCAACTTGCCCAGAAATGCCGCTGTCCCCCGCCCACTCTGCAGGGAAGCTTGCGTCCACACTTCCTTGAACAGTATGACCACGTGGGTCTCTGCACATACCAACTCTCTGATGCTTCTATTCTGAAACACTCCTAATGTCTACGTGTCGCGCATGCAGGACGTCTCATGCTGGGAACCTAGGTCCCACCTTATCTGTGTGAAACACGACATCGCGCGATAACCTTCCACCGATGACTGCTCGCGCGATGACTATCCACCGATGACTGCTCCTGGCGGACGACCGATGTCTCTCCCTGGAAGACGACCGATGTGTCCCTCATCCTGGCGATGACCATCTGTCTCTCGCCCTGGCGATCCCCGCGTGTCTCTCGCCCTGGCGATGCCCGCGTCTCTCTCGCCTGGCGATGCCCGCGTCTCTCTCGCCCTGGCGATGCCCGCGTCTCTCTCGCCTGGCTTTGCCCGCGTGTCCCTCGCCCTGGCGATGCCCGCGTGTCTCTCATACCGGCGATGACTGATGTGCCTCTCATCCCGGCGATGACTTATGACACATCGCCACGCCTTGCTGAAGGTTCTTCATCCCACTATGTCACGTCCAAGGTATCACCTCCACATGGCTTGGTGACGTCGGTAGCTTCACATTTCCAAGAATAGATCAGCACTACTCCTCGTGCGCCCATGCATGCAACACTAAGGACGATTTCTTATGGTCAAGCATAGAGCTTCGCATGCACAGCGTATCTAAGGCTTAACCCACACCTTGATACGCGTGGTTCTTGGAACCCACTATGGTCGATCCAGTATCTTGACCACATACTAAGTGCACTTTCGGCGATCATGTACACCATAGGCGATTGGCGATCATGTGTACTCTAGGCGACAGGCGATTATGTACCAGAGAAGTCGGAGATCGCCTCCATCTTCAACAACGGCGATCTCGTAGACTTCTAAGCTACACTTTCCTTCCTTTATATTTTAAATAAAAACATACTTAGAATTCACTTAAAATATATCACTTTCATTCCAATAAAATTTTCTAGGTCCTTACAAACTATTTTCACACCCTATTACAATTGAACAAATACAAGAAATGAATTAGGAATAGAGTACACCTAAATCATGAATTCTAAAAGCACTTCTTGATCAGAACAAAGCTATTTAGCAATCTTGAAAACTTTCTTTGCAAACTTTCTCTTAACAAAAATTTTCAAATCTCTCTCTCTGATTTTTGTAAAAAGGTATTGTGTATTTCGTCATTTTTAAAGAGAAGAAAGAGTCCCAATTTATAACTCTTCAGGAGATGCCCGTTAAGGACAAACTAAAACAGTTAGAGAGCCAGCTGTAATTGGCCATAACAGATTTTCAAAAAACAATTTGTAAATTCAAATTTCAACCGATTAAAATATCGAGATAACTAATTGATTTAGTTAAAGCAGTTATGAAGTTAGTTTGAAAACCCCTCAGACAGTCCATGAGAAAAACAATCGGTTAAACCAAGATTATAACCGATTGTTTTATCATAGTTTTCAAAAACTCTTTTTTCTCTTTTAAAAACAGATTTCTCAGCCTAAGTTATGAATCAAGAATGAACATACAAATTCTAAAATACTTTAAAAGATCTAAACTCTAACAGCAACACAACAACTAAGCTCAGCACAAATTCTTCAAAGATATTGGATTCATCAATTCAACAATAAAGAGTAGGTGTAGATGTAGTTTTAGGAGGTGCCAAAGTAGGAAATTAAGTCACACCTCCCATGTGACTTGATTGGTGCGGATTTTGAATAGGTAAGTGTTTGAACTTTCCCTCTCCTTTTGCAGTCCTCTAAACACTATAAATACAGGTGCTTGACTCTTGTAAAATCATGAATGAATTATTAAAGTTACTATACCAAAATTTGTGTGAGTGTGAGAATTTGATGGAGATCAAGCTCAAGAGGACATGGAGGCCAATCATCATGAAGAAGAAGAGGTTGAGGACATTCATGGAGATCAAAGTCAACCTCAAAGGCTCACAAGAAGCATGTTCAAAGCTTTAGGAGCAAAGGGACGTTTATTTTCTCTTTTTGTAATTTCATTGTGTGAGGGTGCTTAGAGGAAAACATGAGAAACCTCTTGTGTTAAATGTAACATCCCGCCAAAAACTATTCATATTTATATAATGAAAATAAAGGTAAACAAATAATGTTGAAGAGAACATAATTATATATATAAGTAATGAAGTTGCTCCTCACAGGGAGTTTAATACATAACCGGTCAAATTCTTTTTAAAACTTAACAAAATACAGTCAAATACATCGAAAACGGCGGTCTCCATACATAAACCGGCGATCTCCTAACAGAAGACCCAAAACAGGCGATCTGCTATTAGGACAGAAATCAGGCGATCACCACAAAGAGATAGAAACAGGCGATCTCTTCCCCGGCGACCACTCACTAAGGAGCTCTACTTCCTGGAAGATCATCTGCTCCCGTGTAAATTATACACGATCATCACAGTTTTAAGAAAATAGCCACAGAACCAAAACATGCAGGGTAAGCTAGATATTTTAAAGAGAGTTTAAATATGAACTTTAAAATCAAGATAAAACAAATTCAAGATACCCACGTAAAACTATAGAGTTTCTCATTCCCTTCACCTGATCGCCAAGAAATCACACATTTCACAATATTTTCAAGAGTCGTTCTATTTCACATAATGCATCAAGTGTATATCAATTCAAAGTTCCTCATTTCTTACGTCAGACTTCCACTGATTTAACACACATAGACACACACCACACCGCTGTAAAGTCCACACAGGACAGCAAGTAAAGTCCACACAGGACAGCAAGGAAAGTCCACACAGGACAGCAAGCAAAGTCCACACAGGACAGCAAGGAAAGTCCACACAGGACAGCAAGCAAAGTCCACACAGGACAGCAAGGAAAGTCCACACAGGACAGCAAGCAAAGTCCACACAGGACAGCAAGGAAAGTCCACACAGGACAGCAAGCAAAGTCCACACAAGACAGCAAGGAAAGTCCACACAGGACAGTAAAAGATCATCAATTCACCCAATACACCATGCAACACTTAAATGAATGATCTCTACCACAGCAACAAACGTATCCAGGTTCAGATCTTTCCAATAACACATGTATTTCACATATCAACCTCGAACAAGTGCAAAGCGACACTAAAACAGGGGATTTTAGAAGACAACATTTAAAACCGGCGATTACGTCGCCCTACACGTAAAAACAGAGCATTCACGAAGATGAAAACGAAACCGACGACCACGTCGCCCTCACTTCAGAAACAGCTAATCTACGGCTTTTATTGAAGATAAAGCTAGCTTCCCTTACCTGGACTTGCGCAAAACACCAAGAGCTCCGAAACCCAACGAAGCTTAAAGAATGCCTTGGCTCTGTTTTAGCGTCTGGTTTGTAGAACTTGCAGAGAATCTTCCAGGTGCTCTAATGGTAGTCGTCGCTCGTCGTAATGGTGCTTGAGGTTGCCTGAATCGCAGCGCGAAGGAGAGAAAAGAGAGGGATGAAGATGTACTCACTCTTTCACTCTTGAGTCACTGCAACTTTCTTTGCCTCTCCGCAGTGGGTTTTTGAATCCAAACCTACTTGTCCACGCATGCTGCTGCCACGACCCCCTCTGCAGGAAAGTCTGAGTGTACCTTTCACTGAACAGTACGACCACGGTTGTCTCTTGCGCATGCCAACACTTCCCTGAACAGTACGACCGCGAGTGTCTCTTGCGCATGCCAGCTTTCTGATGTCACTATTCTGAACCACTCTTTTTGTCTACGTGGCGCGCTGCAGCACGTCTGATGCTGAGAGCCTGGGTCCCACCTTATCTGTGTGAAACTCGACATCGCGCGAAGACTAACCACCGATGACCGCTCGTGCGAAGACTATCGAATGATGTCTTACCCTGGAGGACAACCGATGTCTCTCCCCAGAAGACGACCGATGTCTCTCCCAGGCGATGTCCACATGCCACGCGCCCTGGCGATGCCCGCATGTCTCGCGCCCTGGCGATGCCCGCATGCCTCGTGCCCTGGCGATGACCGCATGCCACTCACCCTGGCGATGCCCGCATGCCTCGCGCCCTGGCGATGCCCGCATGCCTCGCGCCCTGGCGATGCCCACATGCCTTGCGCCCTGGCGATGACCGACGACACCACGCCTTCCTGAAGTTTCTTCATTCCACTATGTTACTTCCAAGGTATCATCTCCCCATGACTCGGTGACGTCGGTAGCTTCACATTTCCAAGAGTAGATCAGCACCACTCCTCGTGCGCCCATGCATGAAATACTAAGGGTGATCTCTTTTGCTCAAGCATAGAGCTTCGCATGCACAGCGTACCTAAGGCTTAACCCACACCTTGATACGCGTGGTTGTTGGAACCCACTCTGGTTGATCCAGTATCTTGACCACATACTACGTGCACTCTCGTCGATCACGTACACCTTAGGCGATTGGCGCTCATGTCCCCTCTAGGCGACAGGCGATAATGTGCCAGAGAAGTCGGATATTGCCTCTGTCTTCACTAACGGCGATCTCGTAGAAGACTTCTTAGCTACACTTTTCCTCCTTTACTCTTCTTGATCCACATGTCAGCCGACCGACCTCTACTAGCTTACCCTAGATCATGGGCGACGTCCGATGTCCGACTACTATGAAACTTCATTTACCAACTCTTTGTATTTTAAATAATAACATCTTCTGAAATTATTTAAATATAACACTTTTATTCCAATTAAAGTTTCTAGGTCCTTACAATCTCCCCAACAAGAAAAATTTTCCTCCTCGAAAATTGGATTACAAGGAGAAGAGGTAGGGATATGCTCCTCTCATGGTTTCTTCAAATTCCCATGGTGAATCACCCGATCTGCACGTCGTCCACTTCCAACACGTGACTAGGGTCTGCAAGATACTTCCTTAGCCGTGATACGTGAAATACATTATGCAGGTTTGCTAATTGGGGAGGTGGGGCGATCTCATAAGCCACTGGACTGATCCCCCTTAGGATCTGATATGGCCCAACAGACCTAGGGGACAGCTTCTTTGATCTGATAGCTCGTCCTACACCCTTGGCTGGTGTCCCCCTCATAAAGACATGATCCCCAGCTGCAAACCCCAAAGGTCTTCTCCTCTGATCTGCCTAGCACATCTGCCGACTTTGAGAGGCTTTCATTCTGCCCTGTATCAGTTTCACCCTCTCGGTTGTCTGCTGAACCAACTCTTACTACTCCAATACTTCATCAAATTCCATTTTTACGTCCCTGCATAAGGAATATGTTGCTCCATTGAGCGCCAACTCTAGCATTCACACTCCACTTCCAACCTTGAAGACTTGGTCGAGCAAGTCCAGAACTAGGCCCTTAACGGAACCAGGACTAGCCCCTTTTGAGAAAAGCGAGCAAGATCCCTTCATCGGAAGGAGAGGGGACAGCTGCCCACTATTCATGCCCCCTAGCTAATTCAAACTAGGATCCGAAATATCCTTCTAGGAATCAACACATCTCTAGAAGGACTCAACATCCTCATAACACGGCTTACCCTCATTCTTATCCACAGCCATCTCCTCCTTCCCTTCTACATTCACAGGCCGATATGCATCCTCATTTGCCAAATTCAGGAGGCTTACGGCTTCGGAAGCCTTTTATCTCAACCCACCATTTCCATAACCATCTTTCAAATTACGATCAACAAAACAGCATCCATTCTGCGTGAAGCTTAAGCTAGAACCATCTCATGTTGTTGTTGAACCAAGTGGTGTTCAAGGTTTTGAAGAATCCAAATCCTTTGAAGGATGATGAAGCTTTTGCTGTGCTTGCTGTTGCTGTGCTAGTTTAGTTAGGATCTGGGTAGTTTGAGTTGTGTAACTCAACCTTTGATTGAATCTAAAGCTCAAGCATCTCAACTTTCAAACAAAGTAAAGTGTTTTTTCAAACTGAGTTAAAACAACCGATTGTTTTATCGAAACAACCGATTGTTTAAGCTTAGGTGTTTTGAAAACTGTTTTGAAATGTGAAAATTGGTTAAGTAACAAAACAATCGATTGATTCGAGGAAATAATCGATTGTTTGTTATGTTTTTATAACAGAAAACAGTTTTGACTTTGACTGAGCTTTAAATGGTTTTAATTCATACGCTCCAGTCATTAAATGCTTTGACCAATCTTTCTAAAGCAATTAAGAGTTTGTTAAGGTTTGATTACAAACATCTTCTATATATATATATACAGAAAAACAGATTTGAGTTTTAAAAGAAAAAGAAGAACCTAAGTGAATTGTGAAAGTTTTTCTAAGAGTTGGAGATTGCTTAGTGTTTTGGTTGATCAAAGTGCTGAGATAGGATTCTCTTGTATTGATTTCAGATTGCTTCTGTAACAAGTGTAATCCTTGTAATTCTGTGAACATTCGTTTTGTGCTGTTGCTAAGAAGAGCTGTGTGTTCTTGAGGGGATCAAGATCAGCTTTCTTAGTGTGGTGTGCTGACCAAGGAAAGTGTGTTTCTTGAGGGTGTTCAAGGTCACTTTCTTGGTTGTGTGTAAGTAATCTAGTGTTGATTGCTTAGTGGATTTTCCTCAGGGTTTCTGAGAAGACTGGATGTAGCTCTGGGTTGGAGTGAACCAGTATAAACAACTGTGTACAATCTCTCTATCCCTTACTCTTTAAATTCAGTTTGTTTGTTGTTTGCTGATAAAAACAACCGATTGTTTCGAAGAAACAACCGATTGTTTTTCTGACAGTGCAGTTTTGCTTACTGTTTTGACTAACTGAATTGCTTGATCAATTGGTTTCTGAGATAAACTCATTCCAGCTTCAAAAAGTTTGCGAAAACCTCTTTAAACAATTCACCCCCCCTCTAGTTTAAAGCCATAATTCCTAACAATTGGCATCAAGAGCTTGGTTCTTGAAAGTTATTCAAGTTGATCTTTTTTTATGGCTGGAAAACTATCTTTTGAGGAAGGTGCTTCAATCTACAAACCACCTTTATTCTGTGGATTGAATTATAAGTTTTGGGAAGCAAGAATGAAAATCTTTATTGAATCAATTGATCAAAGAATTTGGGACTCAATTGAGAATGGTCCTTACATTCCAAAGTTCAAAAAGAATAATTCCTTTACTATAAAACCTTTGTCCAAATGGACAGATGATGAATGTAAGATGGCTCAGCTTGATAGGTCTGCTCAAAACATTATAGCTTCTGCACTAGATACTAATGAATTTTTCAGGATATCAAAGTGCAAAACTGCTAAGGAAATGTGGGAGACTCTCAAGGCTGCTCATGAACCAAAGGAAGCAATGACAAAGAATCAAGCAAGAAGGAAGAGAAGACAAAATAAGAAAAGCCTCAATCTTTGCTTAATGGCCAGAAGGGAGGATGACTCATGTAGTGTAAGTTCATCAAACTCTTCAAACTCTGAAAATTATGGTCAATTGCTTCAAGCCTTTCAAGAAACACATGAAGAAGCAAACCGATTGGCTCTCTTAAACAATCGATTGAAAGAAAAGAATAGCTGGCTTGAAAACAGGGTAAAAGCACTGGAGGAGGATTTAGAAAATTCAAAAATGGATTTTGAAAATCTGGAAATCATTTACAAAAACTCCTCTTGCAAGTGTGACACTCTAGTTTGTGAAAATTGCGAAAATCTTGAAAAGAAGGTCCACTATCTTGTTAAAACAGTGGATAAGCTTTCTAAAGGCCAATCCAACTTTGAAAGTGTGCTAGCTTCTCAAAAGTGTGTTTTTGGAAAATCAGGATTGGGTTTTAATCCACAAAACCAGCAAGATAGATTTTCAAAAACTTTTTCAAAAAGGCCAGAAAAACAATCGATTGGACCATCGAAACAATTGATTGTTACATGCTTCTATTGCATGAAAAGAGGTCATTCTGTGCGATTCTGTAAAATCAGAAAACATGCTGTTCCTAAAGGGCTTATGAAGTGGATTCCCAAGAAAAATAAGGCTTGTGTTGATGAGTATACACCAGATGGACCCTCATTCATAAGGGGACCAAACCTATGTACTTGAGAATTTTCTTTGTAGGAAATCTTGGAGGAGAGAAAGCAGCTTTGGTACTTGGACAGTGGATGCTCCAAGCATATGACAGGGGACAAATCAAAGTTCCTGAGAATATCCTTCAAGCAAGAGGGTCATGTCACCTATGGAGATAACAACAAAGGAAGAATACTTGGAAGAGGATCCATAGGAGATGAGAGCATCTTGGTGATTCATGATGTGCTCTTTGTTGAAGGCCTAAAGCATAATCTGCTGAGTATTAGCCAACTGTGTGACAAGGGGTATCAAGTGATGTTCAAGGCAAACACATGTGAAATCTGTCTACCCAACACTAAAGAGGTAATGTTGGTAGGTAAGAGAGTTAATAATGTGTATCTTCTAGATATCTCTTCACCATGTTCAATTGGATGTCTTCTATCCAAGCAAGATGAATCTTGGCTTTGGCATAGAAGAATTGCTCATATTCACATGAATCATTTGAACAAGCTTATATCAAAAGATCTTGTGATTGGGCCGCCAAAACTCAAGTTTGAGAGGGATCACATTTGTGAAGCTTGCCAAAAAGGGAAACAAGTGAAAAGTTCTTTTAAAACCAAAAATGTTGTCTCTTCATTGAGACCTCTTGAACTCCTTCACATGGATCTCTTTGGACCCTCTAGAACTATGAGTCTTGGTGGAAATTATTATGCCCTTGTTATTGTTGATGATTTCTCTAGGTACACTTGGACCTTGTTCTTGGAGTCAAAGAGTGATGCTCTTGCTGCATTCAAAAAGCTAGCAAGAAGTCTTCAAAACACAAAAGGCAGTAACATAGGCTCAATAAGGAGTGACCATGGAGGAGAATTTCAAAATGAGAAGTTTGTCAAGTTCTGTGAGAAGTTGGGAATTCTACACAATTTCTCTGCTCCAAGAACACCACAACAAAATGGAGTTGTAGAGAGGAAGAACAGGTCTCTTGAAGAGCTTGCAAGGACAATGCTTAGTGAATCTTCACTTCCTAAGTATTTTTGGGCAGATGCAGTGAGTACCTCCTGTTATGTGATGAATAGGGTGCTTATAAGGCCCATTTTGAAGAAAACTCCATATGAACTTTTCAATGGAAGAAAGCCTAACATCAGTCACCTCAAAGTCTTTGGCTGTAACTGTTTTGTTCTCAACAATGGAAAGGAAAGCTTGGGAAAATTTGATGAGAAAGCTGACCTTGGCATCTTCATTGGTTATTCCCTCACAAGCCATGCTTATAGAGTCTACAACAAAAGGTTAATGACTGTAGAAGAATCAGTTCATGTAGTCTTTGATGAGGCAGATCGCAGAATTAGTGAGAACCCAAAGATCAGTGCTGAGGAAGATGAACAGAGCATCAGTTTGGAGAAGCTGGATATCTGTGCAGAAAAACAACCGGTTGATTCGCAGAAACAACCGATTGAAATTATGCAACAGAGTGAGCTGCCCAAAGAGTGGAGAATTCCCAGAGATCTGTCAGTGGATAACATCATAGGGCAGATAAAGGAAGGTGTCTCCACACGTAGCTCCATCTCAAACTTCTGCAGACACACAGCTTTTGTCTCTCAAATTGAACCAAAGTCAATTGAAGAAGCTCTCAAGGATGAGAAGTGGGTTGAAGCTATGCAAGAAGAGCTAAATCAATTCGAAAGAAATGAGGTATGGTTTCTTGTTCCTAGAACTAATGAAATGAATATTATTGGTGCAAAATGGGTTTTCAGGAACAAGCTAGATGAGGAAGGAGTGATCACAAGAAATAAAGCAAGGCTAGTTGCCAAGGGCTACAATCAAGAAGAGGGCTTAGACTATGATGAAACCTTTGCTCCTGTGGCTAGATTGGAGGCTGTAAGGCTGCTGCTGGCTTTTGCATGTATGAGTGGTTTTAAACTCTTCCAAATGGATGTAAAAAGTGCTTTCTTGAATGGCTACATCAATGAGGAAATCTATGTAGATCAACCACCGGGTTTTGAAGACCACAAGTATCCCAACCATGTTTTCAAGTTGAAGAAAGCTTTGTATGGTCTGAAACAAGCTCCAAGGCAGTGGTATGAGAGGCTTAGCAACTTTCTGCTATCTCTTGGCTATGAAAGAGGAATGGTAGACAAGACTCTCTTCATCAAGAAGTCACATGTAGAAATAATTCTTGTGCAAATATATGTTGATGACATCATCTTTGGTGCTACACAAGATAGGTTAAACAAACAAAGGATGGGATCTTCTTAAGTCAATCAAAGTATTGCAAGGAGATTCTCAAAAAGTTTGAAATGGAAAATTGCAAAGAGGCAAGCACTCCAATGCCATCAAGCTGCTACATGGATGCAGATGCTGCTGGAAAGAGTATAGATCAAACAAAATTCAGAGGTTTGATTGGATCATTGCTTTATCTAACAGCAAGTAGGCCGGATATCATGTTTGCAGTGTGCCTATGCTCAAGGTATCAAGCAAATCCTAAAGAGTCACACTTCAAAGCTGCCAAGAGGATTCTGAAATATCTCAAAGGAACATCATCTGTAGGCTTATGGTATCCTTCTCATTCTCCAATACACTTAATTGGTTATTCAGATTCTGATTTTGCAGGTTGTAAGCTAGATAGAAAAAGCACAA
Organism: Phaseolus lunatus; assembly: GCA_013389735.1. Lineage (NCBI taxonomy): Eukaryota > Viridiplantae > Streptophyta > Magnoliopsida > Fabales > Fabaceae > Phaseolus > Phaseolus lunatus. Next base: position 16,153,806 of record CM023863.1, on the reverse strand, counting down.
GTGGCACTTGTCACCTTCTTGGTTCTAGCCTAATCTCATGGCATAGCAAGAAACAAGCATGTGTTGCTCTCTCTACTGCTGAGGCAGAATATATAGCTGCTGGTAGCTGTTGTGCACAGATCCTATGGCTCAAACAACAACTTGCAGATTTTGGTGTACAAATCAGTAAAGTTCCTTTGATGTGTGATAACACAAGTGCAATCAATCTTACCAAAAATCAAATCCAGCACTCAAGGACCAAACATATTGAAATAAGACATCATTTCATCAGAGATCATGTGCAAAACGGGAACTGTGAAGTAAAGTTTGTGGAGACCAAACTGCAGCTAGCTGACATCTTCACAAAGCCTTTGCCAAAAGAGAGGTTTTTCTTCTTAAGAAATGAGTTAGGTATTCTTGATCTAAATAATCTCTCTTAAAATCTGTGTTTGGTACATGTTAAAATCTATTTGTGAAGACAAATAGGGGGAGGTTTATTGGTACTTGTATATCTGTATCTCCTTTGCATAAAAATGTTTAAATCTCTGAGTATAAAAGTGTTTTTCTGCTGCTGCTGATAGAAACAATCGATTGTTTCGTGTAAACAACCGATTGAATTTTATGTTAAAAGAGGTATAATCTAACTAGCTGCTGTAAGAAGCTTTGGATGGTACAAATTTTTTTTGCAGGAACTGCTTCAGATTTAATCAGTACAACACAAGCACCAGGGATTTGTCTTCATCAAATAGGGGGAGATTGTTGAACCAAGTGGTGTTCAAGGTTTTGAAGAATCCAAATCCTTTGAAGGATGATGAAGCTTTTGCTGTGCTTGCTGTTGCTGTGCTAGTTTAGTTAGGATCTGGGTAGTTTGAGTTGTGTAACTCAACCTTTGATTGAATCTAAAGCTCAAGCATCTCAACTTTCAAACAAAGTAAAGTGTTTTTTCAAACTGAGTTAAAACAACCGATTGTTTTATCGAAACAACCGATTGTTTAAGCTTAGGTGTTTTGAAAACTGTTTTGAAATGTGAAAATTGGTTAAGTAACAAAACAACCGATTGATTCGAGGAAATAATCGATTGTTTGTTATGTTTTTATAACAGAAAACAGTTTTGACTTTGACTGAGCTTTAAATGGTTTTAATTCATACGCTCCAGTCATTAAATGCTTTGACCAATCTTTCTAAAGCAATTAAGAGTTTGTTAAGGTTTGATTACAAACATCTTCTATATATATATATACAGAAAAACAGATTTGAGTTTTAAAAGAAAAAGAAGAACCTAAGTGAATTGTGAAAGTTTTTCTAAGAGTTGGAGATTGCTTAGTGTTTTGGTTGATCAAAGTGCTGAGATAGGATTCTCTTGTATTGATTTCAGATTGCTTCTGTAACAAGTGTAATCCTTGTAATTCTGTGAACATTCGTTTTGTGCTGTTGCTAAGAAGAGCTGTGTGTTCTTGAGGGGATCAAGATCAGCTTTCTTAGTGTGGTGTGCTGACCAAGGAAAGTGTGTTTCTTGAGGGTGTTCAAGGTCACTTTCTTGGTTGTGTGTAAGTAATCTAGTGTTGATTGCTTAGTGGATTTTCCTCAGGGTTTCTGAGAAGACTGGATGTAGCTCTGGGTTGGAGTGAACCAGTATAAACAACTGTGTACAATCTCTCTATCCCTTACTCTTTAAATTCAGTTTGTTTGTTGTTTGCTGATAAAAACAACCGATTGTTTCGAAGAAACAACCGATTGTTTTTCTGACAGTGCAGTTTTGCTTACTGTTTTGACTAACTGAATTGCTTGATCAATTGGTTTCTGAGATAAACTCATTCCAGCTTCAAAAAGTTTGCGAAAACCTCTTTAAACAATTCACCCCCCCCTCTAGTTTAAAGCCATAATTCCTAACAGTTGTTTCATCGACATGAACATCTTCTAAGCTTCAAAAAAAAAATTCATTCTTTCATTCTTGGAACTTAACTTTGGTACTTCCCATGGATACACATGCTTAAGCTTTAAACCCCCCAGCATCCTGCTTATTTACTCTCCATGACTTATACGTAGCTGAAACTAAACCTTGGTACAACCAAAACTAACTTACACTTGCTTCTTCAATTCCATTTACTCAGCTGGAGCCATTATGTAGGGAGCCATGGACACTGGTCCAGCTCTAGGTACTAAAACAATAGAGAATTCCATCTCTCTCTTAGGAGGTAGTCCAGGCATTTCTTCTGGAACTACATCCATGGAACCCTTCACCACATGCATACAACCCATATCTTCATCACTCTTCACTTCCCTCTTGAGTTAGGATCACATGGTACGGCGCCCCCTTCTATCCACCCCGACCATACACACTGAGCAGATATCATATCTGACTCTCGGGGGCCTGGAAACACCACGTTCTGCCTACTGCAATCAGTGAGAACATGATTGGCAGATAGCCAATCCATTCCTAGGATAACATCTAGATCCTGAAGAGGTAGGCAGATCAAATTCACCTTGAACCTGCGTCCCTCTACTATCACTGGACATTCAGAGCGAACTGGGGAGGTCAAAACCTGTCCTGATGCAGGTATAGAGACCAACCGTTCAAACGGCAGCTCCTCCACTAGAAGGCCCAGTTCGGTTGCACACCGATTTGACACAAAAGAGTGTGTCGCTCCAGAAACAAACAAAACTCCAAAGTATCTACCAGCTATAAACAAACCCCTTGTACTAGGTTACCTGACTGAGACGCCTCCGCTCCAGACCTGGCAAACACTCTCCCTGCAGCCTGAGGTCTGCTGCTTTCGTTCCTCAACTGCTGGGAACCACTGGGTTGAGTCGCCCTATTCCCGTTAGGACATTCTCTAGCAAGGTGTCTCGTCTTTCGGCAGATGTAGCATCTTCTCTCTGAATTTCTCTTGGGGCACACATTGGATGTGTGTGGCCCACCACAATGGGAACATCTGAGTTTCCATGGCTGTTGCTGCTGAAACTGGGGCGGTGCTACTTCTGCCCCATGCTGTGGAGGTCTCGCATAAGGCTTATTCTGCTGTTGTTGCACCTTGGCCTTCTCACTGGAAGAACCCCCTGGGTGTGACCTGATCACCCGAGAGTCGCTCTTCTCCAGTGTCTCCACCATCATCGCCTTCTCCACTAAGGCGTGAAATTCTCTTATGCACATAGGTGCTATGACCCTTTTCAGCTCATGCTTCAGTCCTTCTTCAAACTTCCTACACCTCTAAGCCTCAGAGGTCGCCTGGGTGTAGAATCGGGCGAGGTACTCAAACCGAGCAGCATAGGCGTTCACCGACATATCCCCCTGTTCCAACCTTAGGAACTCAGCTTCCCTCGCAAACCTTGCGCTATCTGGGAAATATTTTTCCAAAAACCTCACCCTGAAGCTCTCCCAATCTAACACTTCAGCTCTGGCCTCCATCATCTGCTGAGCTCCCATCCACCAGAACTCAGCTTCTCCAGACAGCAGATAGGTGGCGAACACCAACTTTTTCTCTTCAGGGCAGGAGGTCGCCCTAAAGATTTTCTCCAACTCTCTGACCCACTGATCTGCCTGATCAGGGGTAGCATTCCCACTAAACTTGGGTGGGTTGTGCCTCATGAACTCAGTCAGTCCCATCTGTTCTTGAGGCTGACTGACGTGGGAATTTGTCTCAGCCGACCGAGCGGTTTCCCAGTGGTGCATTGTAGCTTGATGGTTCTGAGCCATCGCTGCATTCTGTTGTTGGATGGCAATTGCCATCATCTCGATAGCCTTGGCAATCTGGCTCATCTCCGAAGAAGGTTGGGGAGGGGTAGAAGGTCTATGTGCCATCTCTCTTCGTTTCAGATTTGAAACTATAGGTTTCTATATTCCCTACAACTACAAGAATGAGATCGATAAGAAATCAATTCATTCAGGAGGTAACAGCTTGACCTTACAAAGGTCAGCATCTCAAAGTCATCAAGAATTTGAGCTCATCAACAGAATCATAATGCTTATAAACTTAAGCAAAACACCAGAACAGCTACTGGTATACAACCATCAATCCAAACAACCACTTTCAATCAATACGAAAACACTCCATAAAATGAAATAATCACACCAGAATTCAATGTATGCTAAACATCAAACCTTTGGAATTAAGATTGCGAATCATCTCGATCCAGTTATGAGTGTGCACCCTCACTACTTTATCAAGATCTTCTCATTCTTAATACTAAGATTTTCAGTTAGAGCATATATTCACTAAAGCACACACAAAATTTCAATACAAAAACGTTTGAAAACTCTTTACTATAGTTGTTATTTTAAACTCAAATAAATTTCATGAGCAGAAGAAACACAATGGATCCACAGCCCTCAGGTCATCCTAAGGACGAACTGCTCTGATACCATTAATGTAACATCCCGCCAAAAACTATTCATATTTATATAATGAAAATAAAGGTAAACAAATAATGTTGAAGAGAACATAATTATATATATAAGTAATGAAGTTGCTCCTCACAGGGAGTTTAATACATAACCGGTCAAATTCTTTTTAAAACTTAACAAAATACAGTCAAATACATCGAAAACGGCGGTCTCCATACATAAACCGGCGATCTCCTAACAGAAGACCCAAAACAGGCGATCTGCTATCAGGACAGAAATCAGGCGATCACCACAAAGAGATAGAAACAGGCGATCTCTTCCCCGGCGACCACTCACTAAGGAGCTCTACTTCCTGGAAGATCATCTGCTCCCGTGTAAATTATACACGATCATCACAGTTTTAAGAAAACAGCCACAGAACCAAAACATGCAGGGTAAGCTAGATATTTTAAAGAGAGTTTAAATATGAACTTTAAAATCAAGATAAAACAAATTCAAGATACCCATGTAAAACTATAGAGTTTCTCATTCCCTTCACCTGATCGCCAAGAAATCACACATTTCACAATATTTTCAAGAGTCGTTCTATTTCACATAATGCATCAAGTGTATATCAATTCAAAGTTCCTCATTTCTTACGTCAGACTTCCACTGATTTAACACACATAGACACACACCACACCGCTGTAAAGTCCACACAGGACAGCAAGTAAAGTCCACACAGGACAGCAAGGAAAGTCCACACAGGACAGCAAGCAAAGTCCACACAGAACAGCAAGCAAAGTCCACACAGGACAGCAAGGAAAGTCCACACAGGACAGCAAGCAAAGTCCACACAGGACAGCAAGGAAAGTCCACACAGGACAGCAAGCAAAGTCCACACAGGACAGCAAGGAAAGTCCACACAGGACAGCAAGCAAAGTCCACACAGGACAGCAAGGAAAGTCCACACAGGACAGCAAGCAAAGTCCACACAGGACAGCAAGGAAAGTCCACACAGGACAGCAAGCAAAGTCCACACAGGACAGCAAGGAAAGTCCACACAGGACAGCAAGCAAAGTCCACACAGGACAGCAAGGAAAGTCCACACAGGACAGCAAGCAAAGTCCACACAGGACAGCAAGGAAAGTCCACACAGGACAGTAAAAGATCATCAATTCACCCAATACACCATGCAACACTTAAATGAACGATCTCTACCACAGCAACAAACGTATCCAGGTTCAGATCTTTCCAATAACACATGTATTTCACATATCAACCTCGAACAAGTGCAAAGCGACACTAAAACAGGGGATTTTAGAAGACAACATTTAAAACCGGCGATTACGTCGCCCTACACGTAAAAATAGAGCATTCACGAAGATGAAAACGAAACCGGCGACCACGTCGCCCTCACTTCAGAAACAGCTAATCTACGGCTTTTATTGAAGATAAAGCTAGCTTCCCTTACCTGGACTTGCGCAAAACACCAAGAGCTCCGAAACCCAACGAAGCTTAAAGAATGCCTTGGCTCTGTTTTAGCGTCTGGTTTGTAGAACTTGCAGAGAATCTTCCAGGTGCTCTAATGGTAGTCGTCGCTCGTCGTAATGGTGCTTGAGGTTGCCTGAATCGCAGCGCGAAGGAGAGAAAAGAGAGGGATGAAGATGTACTCACTCTTTCACTCTTGAGTCACTGCAACTTTCTTTGCCTCTCCGCAGTGGGTTTTTGAATCCAAACCTACTTGTCCACGCATGCTGCTGCCACGACCCCCTCTGCAGGAAAGTCTGAGTGTACCTTTCACTGAACAGTACGACCACGGTTGTCTCTTGCGCATGCCAACACTTCCCTGAATAGTACGACCGCGAGTGTCTCTTGCGCATGCCAGCTTTCTGATGTCACTATTCTGAACCACTCTTTTTGTCTACGTGGCGCGCTGCAGCACGTCTGATGCTGAGAGCCTGGGTCCCACCTTATCTGTGTGAAACTCGACATCGCGCGAAGACTAACCACCGATGACCGCTCGTGCGAAGACTATCGACCGATGTCTCACCCTGGAGGACAACCGATGTCTCTCCCCAGAAGACGACCGATGTCTCTCCCAGGCGATGTCCACATGCCTCGCGCCCTGGCAATGCCTGCATGTCTCGCGCCCTGGCGATGCCCGCATGCCTCGCGCCCTGGCGATGACCGCATGCCATTCACCCTAGCGATGCCCGCATGCCTCGCGCCCTGGCGTTGCCCGCATGCCTTGCGCCCTGGCGATGACCGACGACACCACGCCTTCCTGAAGTTTCTTCATTCCACTATGTTACTTCCAAGGTATCATCTCCCCATGACTCGGTGACATCGTTAGCTTCACATTTCCAAGAGTAGATCAGCACCACTCCTCGTGCGCCCATGCATGAAATACTAAGGGTGATCTCTTTTGCTCAAGCATAGAGCTTCGCATGCACAGCGTACCTAAGGCTTAACCCACACCTTGATACGCGTGGTTGTTGGAACCCACTCTGGTTGATCCAGTATCTTGACCACATACTACGTGCACTCTCGTCGATCACGTACACCTTAGGCGATTGGCGCTCATGTCCCCTCTAGGCGACAGGTGATAATGTGCCAGAGAAGTCGGATATTGCCTCTGTCTTCACTAACGGCGATCTCGTAGAAGACTTCTTAGCTACACTTTTCCTCCTTTACTCTTCTTGATCCACATGTCAGCCGACCGACCTCTACTAGCTTACCCCAGATCATGGGCGACGTCCGATGTCCGACTACTATGAAACTTCATTTACCAACTCTTTGTATTTTAAATAATAACATCTTCTGAAATTATTTAAATATAACACTTTTATTCCAATTAAAGTTTCTAGGTCCTTACATTAAAGCATATTTAGGTCTTTAGTTAGGAGCATTAGGAGGGGGGTGCGTTAGTAGATAGGTGTAGGAGTTAAAATAGGAGGTGCCAAAGTGAGAGAAGAAGTCACACCTTCCTCATGACTTGTTTAGGCACCATTTTCATTTGAATTTGGGGGGAGTTTTTTGCATTCATTTAGCTTGCATTTCAGCACCTTCACACTATAAATTAAGGTGCTGCCCTTGTATTTTTCAGATTTGAATTTTGAATTAGAGAAACTTTACTCAATTTTTGAGTGAGCATTGGAGAGCTTTGCATCTTCTTCACTAGTCTTATCTTGAAGGTTCAATGGTTACCTCAAGTGGCGGCTTGCACACTCATCTAGGAGCCTTCATCCTCTTAGTGGCGTGATCATCCAACCATACCTCCATCTTCATGAGCATTCTCTTCTCCTTCCTTCCTTCTCTTCTAATTTTCATGTCTTAGCTTGTGTTCTTGTGTGTTGGTTCGGTTGTTTTGTATTTCCAGCACTTATATTCAGTTTCCTTGCCTTTAATTCCATTTTTGTTAGGTTCAATTCTCTTCTATGCCAATTCTATTTGGTGCTATGGTTTTTCCTATCACTTTAATCGGTTCAATTTGACAATAATTGGAACTTCCATATGAGTTTGTGTTTTGGCAATAGTTTTGGTGAGTTCTTGACTTAGAACATTGATCCAATTCTAAGAAAAAGTGCCTCTCTAATGACCAACTCAAGATGTTTACTAAGAATGTCAAGAACCTTTCATCTTATGTTCTTGAATTCACATCATGTGGTATCAGAGTTTAGGTGTGTTCTTGTTTAATTTTTGAGTTGTGTTGCACTTTAATTCAAGAGCTCTATATTCTTGTGTTTACATTTCTATTTTTAGGATTATTTTGAGTTTTATTTGTGGTGTTGGCTTTGAGATTGGTGTGCCTTGCTTTGACATATTTCATTTGAGGTTTCCAAGACCTCAAGATCAGATTGGTGCAAGGACTTTATTTCTTTGAGAGTGATATATTTTCTGCCTCAATTCACTTCGGCAGTTTCATTGCCAAGTGTAACATCCCGCCAAATTCTTTTCATATTTATATAATAAAAATAAAGGTAAACAAATATATTGAAGTGAACATAATTATATATATGTAATGAAGTTTCTCCTCACAGGGAGTTTAATACATAATCGGTCAATTTTCCAAAACTTAAACAAAATACAGTAAAATAGAAAGACAGGCGATCTCCTAACAGCAAAAGGCGATCTCCTATCAGAAAAAGGCGATCTCCTATCAGAAAACAGAAAAAGGGTGATCGCCTAACAGAAATAGAAACAGGCGATCTCCTTCCGGTGACCACTCACTGAGGCGCTCTACTTCCTACAACATCATCTGCTCCCGTGTAAATTATACACGATCATCACAGGTTTAAGAAAAAGCCAAACACAACACCAAAACACAGGGTAAGCTAGATATTTAAAAGAGAGTTTAGATATGAAACTTTAAAATCAAGATAGAACAAATTTAAGACACCCACGTAAAAACTATCAATTTTCTCATTCCCTTCACATGACCATCAAGTAATCACACATTTCACAATTTCCTCAAGAGTCGCTCTATTCACATAATGCATCAAGTGTCTATCAATTTCAATGTTCCTCATTTCTCACGTCAGACTTCCACTGACTCATCACACAAGACACTTGACACTACTTCCGGAAGACTCGTGCATTGACTAGACTCAGAGATCTGCACCTGTCATACTACACTGCTGTAAAGTTTCCACAGCTATGCGCATCAACACAATCTCGATCTCAATTTCATCACTCTCACAGTATGACAGGGTGAATCCACACAACAGGTCAAGTAGTTATCTTTCAAACACTTACCCATACGTATGAACCTCCATCGACTCTCAACGCCTGAATAACTTCATCTATATGAATTCATTATCTCAGGAGAGTCAGGATATCTCATTATAGAAATCACCGATCAATGCACATCCTACACGATCTTACACGGTATTTTCTTTCCTGAAAATACTATGCCTTGATCCCACATTCACAACATTCAACACATCATATAACACTTAAATGAATGATTCCAATCACAACAACAATCATCCCCTGGTTCAGATTTTCGAATATCACATTTAAATCTCAAACAGTTTCAAACAACACAAAAACAGGGGAGTTCGAAAAACAACGCCAAAATCGGCGATCTCGTCCAAAAACAGGGGATTATGCAATAACAGTTGAAAATCGGCGACCACGTCGCCCCATCATCTCAATCATCTAATATAAGGTTTTTTGTTGGAAATAAGGCTAGCTTCCCTTACCTGGACTTGCGCAAAACACCAAGAGCTCCAAAACCCACCGAAGCTTAAAGATGCCTTAGCTCTGTTTTAGCGTCTGGTTTGTAGAACTTGCAGAGAACCTCCCAGGTGCTCTAAGGGCAGTCGTCGCTCGTCGTACTGGTGCTTGAGGATGCCTGAATCACAGCGCGAAGGAGAGAAAAGAGAAGGATGAAGGTGAGCTCACTCTTTCACTCTTGAACCACTGCAACGTCCTTTGCCTCTCAGAAGTGGGTTTTTGAATCTTAAACCAACTTGTCCACAAAAGCCGCTGCCACCACCCACTCTGCAGGGAAGTTTGCGTGTACGCTTCCCTGAACAGTACAACTACGCGTGCCTCTGCGCAGGCCAACACTCTGATGTCACTATTCTTAACCACTCTTTTTGTCTACGTGTCGCGCGTGCAGTACGTCTGATGCTGAGAGCCTGGGTCCCACCTTATCTGTGTGAAACTCGACATCGCGCGATAACCTTCCACCGATGACCGCTCGCGCGATGACTATACACCGATGCCTCATCCTAGCGGACGACCGATGTCTCTCCCTGGGAGACGACCGATGTCTCGCCCTGGCGATGACCGCATGCCTCGCGCCCGGCGATGCCCGCATGCCTCGCGCCCTGGCGATGCCCGCATGCCACGCGCCCGGCGATGCCCAACGACACATCGCCACGCCTTGCTGAAGGTTCTTCATCCCACTATGTTACGTCCAAGGTATCATCTCCACATGACTTGGTGATGTCGGTAGCTTCACATTTCCAAGAGTAGATCAGCACCACTCCTCGTGCGCCCATGCATGCAACACTAAGGACGATCTCTTATGCTCAAGCATAGAGCTTCGCATGCATAGCGTATCTAAGGCTTAACCCACACCTTGATACGCGTGGTTGTTGGAACCTACTCTAGTTGATCCAGTATCCTGACCACATACTGAGTGCACTTTCGGCGATCATGTGCACCATAGGCGACTGGCGATCACGTGTAATCTAGGCGACAGGCGATCATGTACTAACCAGGCGATCTCATAGTCTTCTAAACTACACTTTCCTTCCTTTTTTATTTTAAATAAAAACATACTTAGAATTCATTTAAAATATATCCCTTTTTATTCCAATTTAATTTTACAGGTCCTTACACCAAGCTCACTGTTTTGCCAATTTTAATTCTTGACTTGTTTGTTGTTTTGTGTCTTTGCTGTTTTTTTGTTCTTTTTAATAACAAATGGCAGGATTTTCAAGTGATGCATCCTACAAGCAGAATTCTCCTTCCAAAGCTTCAATCCTTGGTGAATTACATGAAGCACAAAGAACCATTAGATGCTTGCAAGAAAAATTGCAAGAGATGGAGTTGCAACATGTTAGGCCATCTCCCTCTATTCATAATGGACATCATTCACAAAGACATTCCACAAGAGCTTCCTCAAATGACATAGGCCGTGAAGAGGACCATAGGAGAAGTGTAAGGACCTGTAAAATTAAATTGGAATAAAAAGGAATATATTTTAAATGAATTCTAAGTATGTTTTTATTTAAAATAAAAAGGAAGGAAAGTGTAGTTTAGAAGACTATGAGATCGCCTGGTTAGTACGTGATCGCCTGTCACCTACTACACATGATCGCCAGGCGTGAGAGGCATGTGGACATCGCCAGGGCGCGAGGCATGTGGACATCGCCAGGGCGCGAGGCATGTGGACATCGCCAGGGCGCGAGGCATGTGGACGTCGCCAGGGCGCGAGGGGCATGCAGGCATCACCAGGGCGCGAGAGGCATGCGGGCGTCGCCAGGGATAAACATCGGTCGTCTCCCAGAGAGAGACATCGGTCGTCTTCCAGGACGAGACATCGGTCGTTCGCCAGGATGAGTCAGCGGTGGAAAGTTATCGCGCGATGTCGAGTTTCACACGAATAAAGTGGGACCCAGACTCCCAGCATGACACATCCTGCACGCGCGCCACGTGGACCAAAAAGGGTGGTTCAGAATAGTGACATCAGAAAGTTGGCATGCGCAAGAGACACTCGCGGTCGTACTGTTCAGGGAAGTGGTTGGCATGCGCAAGAGACAACCGTGGTCGTACTGTTCAGTGAAACGTACACTCTGGCTTTCTTGCAGAGGGGGTGGTGGCAGTAGCATGCGTGGACAAGTAGGCTTGGATTCAAAAACCCACTGCGAGGAGGCAAAGAAGGTTGCAGTGACTCAAGAGTGAAAGAGTGAGTGCATCTTCATCCCCCTCTTTTCTCTCCTTCGCGCTGCGATTCAGGCATCCTCAAGCACCAGTGCGACAAACGACGACTGCGCTTGGACACTTGGGAGGTTCTCTGCAAGTTCTCCAGACCGGGACACTAAAACAGAGTGAAAGCATCTTAAAGCTTCGTTGGGTTTCGGAGCTCTTAGAGTTTTGCGCTAGTCCAGGTAAGGGAAGCTAGCCTTATTTCCAACGAAAAACCTTATAGTAGATGTTTGAGATGATGGGGCGACGTGGTCGCCGGTTTCAATTGTTATTGTATAATCCCCTGCTTTTGAACGAGATCGCCGGTTTTGGCGTTGTTTTTCGAACTCCCCTGTTTTTGGTGTTGTTTGAAACTATTTGAGATTTAAATGTGATATTCGAAAATTTGAACCTTGGCATGAGTTTTTCTGTGACTGGAATCGTTCATTAAGTGTTGTATAACGTGTTGAATGTTGTAAATGTGGGATCAAGGCATAGTATTTTCAGGAAAGAAAATACCGTGTAAGATCGTGTAGGATGTGCCTTGATCGGTGATTTCTATAATGAGATATCCTGACTCTGCTGAGATAATGGAATCACATAGAGGAAGTTATTCAGTTGGTGAGAGTCGAAGGAGGTTCATATGAATGGGTGAGTCGTGTGAAAAAGAACGAGCTCGGCCTGTTATATGGATTAACCCTGTCATACTGTGAGAGTGATGAAATTGAGATCGAGATTGTGTTGATGCGCATAGCTGTGGAAACATTACAGCAGTTTAGTATGACAGGTGCAGATCTCTGAGTCTAGTCAATGCACGAGTCTTCCGGAAGTAGTGTCAAGTGTCTTGTGTGATGAGTCAGTGGAAGTCTGACGTGAGAAATGAGGAACATTGAAATTGTTAGACACTTGATGCATTATGTGAAATAGAACGACTCTTGAGAATATTGTGAAATGTGTGATTACTTGGTGGTTATGTGAAGGGAACGAGAAAATTGATAGTTTTTACGTGGGTGTCTTTAATTTGTTTCATCTTGATTTTTAAGTTTCATATCTAAACTCTTTTTCAAATGTCTAGCTTACCCTGTGATTTTTGGTGTTGTGTTTGGCTTTTTCTTAAACCTGTGATGATCGTGTATAATTTACACGGGAGCAGATGATGTTACAGGAAGTAGAGCTCCTCAGTGAGTGGTCGCCGGGAGGAGATCGCCTGTTCCTATTTCTGTTAGGCGATCACCCTTTTTCTGTTTTCTGATAGGAGATTGCCGTTCTCTGATAGGAGATCGCCTGTATTTATACTTTACTGTATTTTGTTTACGTTTTCTGGAAAAGTGACCGATTATGTATTAAACTCCCTGTGAGGAGAAACTTCATTACATATATATAATTATGTTCACTTCAATAAAATTGTTTACCTTTATTTTTATTATATAAATATGAAAAGCAATTTGGCGGGATGTTACATTAATGGTATCAGAGCAGTTCGTCCTTAGGATGACCTGAAGGCTGTGGATCCATTGTGTTTCTTCTGCTCATAAAATTTATTTGAGTTTTAAATAACAACTATAGTGAAAGGTTTTCAAACATTTTTGTATTGAAATTTTGTGTGTGCTTTAGTGAATATATGCCCTAACTGAGAATCTTAGTATTAAGAATGAGAGGGTCTTGATAAAGTGGTGAGGGTGCACACTCATAACTGAATCGAGATGATTCTCAATCTTAGTTCCAAAGGTTTGATGTTTAGCATACATTGAATTCTGGTGTGATTTATTTCATTTTATTGAATGTTTTTGTAATTGATTGAAAGTGGTTGTTTGGATTGTTGGTTGTATACCATTAGCTGTTCTGGTGTTTTGCCTAAGGTTATAAGCATCGTGATTCTGTTGATGATCTCAAATTCTTAATGACTTTGAGATGTTGACCTTTGTAAGGTCTAGATGTTACCTCCTGAAAGAATTGATTTCTTATCGATCTCATTCTTGTAGTTGTAGGGAATATAGAAACCCATAGTTTCAGAATCTGAAACTAAGAAGATGGCACGTAGACCTTCTACCCCTCCCCAACCTCCTTCGAAAATGAGCCAGATCGCCAAGGCCATTGAGATGATCGCAACTGCCATCCAACAACAGAATGCAGCGATGGCTCAGAACCATCAAGCTACAATGCACCACTGGGAAACTGCTCGGTCGGCTGAAACAAATTCCCACGTCGGTCAGCCTCAAGAACAGATGGGACTGACCGAGTTCATGAGGCACAACCCACCCAAGTTTAGTGGGAATGCTACCCCTGATCAAGCAGATCAGTGGGTCAGAGAGTTGGAGAAAATCTTTAGGGCGACCTCCTGCCCTGAAGAGAAGAAGTTGGTGTTCGCCACCTTTTTGCTATCTGGAGAAGCCGAGTTCTGGTGGATGGGAGCTCAGCAGATGATGGAAGCCAGAGCTGAAGTGTTAGACTGGGAGAGCTTCAGGGTGAGATTCCTGGAGAAATACTTCCTAGATAGTGCAAAGTTTGCGAAGGAAGCAGAATTCCTCCGATTGGAGCAGGGGGAGATGTCTGTGAACGCCTATGCTGCTCGGTTTGAGTACCTCGCCCGATTCTATACTCAGGCGACCTCCGAGGCCTGGAGGTGTAGGAAGTTCGAAGAGGGGCTGAAGCATGGGCTGAAGAGGACCATAGCCCCGATGTGCATCAGGGAATTTCACACCTTAGTAGAGAAGGCGAAGATGGTGGAGACCCTGGAAAAGGGTGATTCTCGGGTGATCAGGTCACACCCAGGGGGTTCTTCCAGTGGGAAGGCTAAGGTGCATCACCCACAAAACAAGCCCTATGCGAGACCTCCACCACATCGGGCGGGAACAACGTCATCCCAGTTTCAGCAGCAACAACCTTGGAAACCCAAGTGTTTCCATTGTGGTGGACCACACACGCCCAATGTGTGCCCCAAGAAGGCTTCGGAGAGAAGGTGTTTTGCCTGCCAAAGGACGGGACACGTTGCAAGAGATTGTCCTACCCAGAATAGGATGACTCAACCCAGTGGTTCTCAACAGTTGAGGAACGAAGGCAGCAGACCTCAGGCAACAGGGAGAGTGTTTGCCATGTCAGGGGCAGAAGCGTCTCAGTCAGGTAACCTCGTGCAAGATGTTTGTTTTATAGCTGGTAGAGGTGTAAAAGCTTTGTTTGATTCTGGAGCGACACACTCCTTTGTGTCAAGCCTGTGTGTAGCCGAGTTGGGCCTTCTAGTGAAGGAGTTACCTTTCGAACTGTTGGTCTCTACACCTGCGTCAGGACAGGTGTTGACCTCTACAGTTTGCCCTGAATGTCCAGTGATAGTAGAGGGACGCAGATTCAAAGTGAACTTGATCTGCCTACCTCTTCAGGACCTAGATGTTATCCTGGGAATGGATTGGCTAGCTGCTAATCACGTTCTCATAGACTGCGGTAGTCAGAAGATAGCGTTTCCAGACCTCCAAGAGTCAGAGGTTATATCAGCTCAGCACGGGTGGTCGGAGTTGGAAAAAGGGGCGAGGTGCTTCGTGATGCTAGCTCGGTTGGAAGCGAAGAATGAAGGGGACGTAAGCAGAATACATGTGGTGAAAGAATTCATGGATGTATTTCCAGAAGAAGTACCTGGGTTACCCCCTAAGAGAGAAGTGGAATTCTCCATTGATTTGATACCTGGAGCTGGACCAGTGTCAATGGCACCTTATAGGATGGCACCAGCCGAGTTAGTAGAATTAAAGAAGCAAGTGGAAGAATTGTTGGAGAAACAATTCATCAGACCCAGTGTATCTCCATGGGGGGCTCTAGTGCTCCTAGTTAAGAAGAAGGATGGAGGGTCTCGGCTGTGTATAGATTACAGGCAGTTGAACAAGTTGACCATCAAGAACAAGTACCCCCTACCTAGGATTGATGATTTGATGGATCAAATACATGGGGCCTCGGTGTTCTCAAAGATTGATCTGAGATCGGGGTACCACCAAATTTTGGTAAAAGCTGAAGATGTTCAAAAGACAGCTTTTAGGTCTCGGTATGGGCACTATGAGTATGTGGTGATGCCGTTTGGAGTCACAAATGCTCCAGCTCTGTTCATGGACTACATGAATAGGATTTTTCGCCCTTTCTTGGATAAGTTTGTGGTAGTCTTCATAGACGACATACTCATTTATTCAAGGACCGAGGAAGAGCATGAAGAACATCTGAAGACAGTATTGGAGATCCTGAGGAGAAGCAACTCTATGCCAAGTTCTCTAAGTGTGAGTTCTGGCTGAAGGAAGTCAACTTCTTAGGACACGTGATATCTGCCCAGGGGATCTCGGTGGATCCAGCCAAAGTGGAGGCAGTGCTTCAATGGGAACGTCCTAAGACAGTCACTGAGATAAGGAGCTTTGTGGGTTTAGCTGGCTACTATCGGAGGTTCATTGAGGACTTTTCCAAGGTAGTGGCTCCTTTAACACAGCTGACCCACAAGGATCAACCTTTTGCTTGGACCGACCGATGTGAGCAGAGCTTCATGGAACTAAAGGAAAGATTGACTAACGCTCCAGTGCTGGTGATCCCAGAGGTAGGAAGACCTTTTGATGTCTACTGTGATGCTTCACATCAGGGTTTGGGATGTGTCTTGATGCAAGAGAAAAGAGTGGTTGCATATGCTTCAAGGCAACTCAAGGTTCATGAGAGAAACTATCCTACTCATGATTTGGAGTTGGCGGCGGTGGTGTTTGCCTTGAAGATTTGGAGGCACTATTTATATGGAGCTCGGTTCCAGGTGTTCAGTGACCATAAGAGCCTGAAATACCTGTTCGATCAGAAGGAACTAAACATGAGACAAAGAAGGTGGATGGAGTTTCTAAAGGACTACAATTTTCAACTCATGTATCATCCAGGGAAGGCCAATGTAGTGGCAGATGCTTTGAGTAGAAAATCAATACAAGTAGCCACCGTGATGATGGAAGAGCAGAAACTAATCGAGCAGTTCAGAGACTTAAACCTTGGGGTAGAATTTCATGTAGATCACATTAGTTGTAGTAAGCTGGCTATAACTAATGACTTCCTTGGAATGATAAAGGATAAGCAGTTGAAGGACCCTAGTCTGAAGCGTACTGTGGAGTCACTAGGGACCGACCAAGCTAAAGGCTTTGTGATGGGCGAGGATGGGATCTTGAGATTTAATGGCAGAATTTGCATACCTGCAAATGAAGAGTTGAAGAAGATGATCCTAGAGGAAGGTCACAAGAGTCGCCTTAGCCTACATCCAGGCATGAACAAGATGTACCATGACTTGAAGGCGTCATTTTGGTGGTCGGGCATGAAGAGAGACATCACCCAGTATGTTACTACCTGCTTGACGTGTTAGAAGGCAAAGGTAGAACATCGAAGACCTGGCGGGTTGTTACAGCAACTGGATATCCCTGAGTGGAAGTGGGACAGCATCGCCATGGACTTCGTCACCCATTTACCTAGATCGGTAAAGGGTCATGATGCAATCTGGGTCATCATTGATAGGCTGACGAAGAGTGCCCACTTTCTTCCAGTGAATTTGAAAATGCCCATTGATGGAGATAAAGCTCAAGAGGACATGGAGGCCAAACATCATGAAGAAGAAGAGGTTGAGGATGTTCATGGAGATCAAAGTCAACCTCAAAGGATCACAAGAAGCATGTTCAAAATATTAGGAGCTAGGGGACGTTTATTTTCCCTTTTTGCAATTTCATTATGTGAAGGTGCTTAGAGGAAAACATGAGAAACCTCTTGTGTGAAAGCATCTTTAGGTTTTTTTTTAGTTAGGAGCATTAGGAGGGGGGTGCGTGAGTAAATAGGTGTAGAAGTTAAAATAGGAGGTGCCAAAGTGAGAAAAGAAATCACACTTTCCTCATGTCTTGTTAGGCGCCATTTTTCATTTGAATTTGGGGGGAATTTTGGTTTCTTTTAGCTTGCATTTCAGCACCTAAAAAATATAAATAGAGGTGCTGCCCCTTGTATATGCAGATTGGAAATTATTAGTAAGAAAACTCTACTCATTTTTTTGAGAGCATTTGTGAGCACTTGTGTGTCTCTTCTTCCTTGCTTCATCTTGAGAGCTCTTGGAACTCAAGTGGCAGCATCACACTCTTATCTTGAAGCAATCCAACCTTCAAGTGGCGAGATCATCTCCAAGTCTCCTCTTCATAAGTCTTCTAATCCATTCTCCATTCCATTTCCTATTTTGTTCTTATCTTGCAATTCTATTCGGTGTTTTTTGTTCCTATTTTCAAATCTGTCCAGCATTTTTTCATTTTCCAGCACCTATGTTCTGTTTCTTTTCCTTTTTCTTGTATTTCAATTGGTTCAATTTGACAATAGATGGAACGTCTAATTGAGATTGTGTTTTGGCATTAGTTTTGGTGAGTTCTTGTCTTAGAACATTGATCCAATTCTAAGAGAAAGTGCCTCTCATATGACCAACTCAAGATGTCTCCTAAGAATGTCAAGAACTTTTCATATTATGTTCTTGAATTCACATCACCCATGGCCAAGTTGGCACAGTTGTACATCAAAGAAATAGTGAGGTTGCATGGAGTGCCTTCCAGCATTGTTTCAGATAGAGATCCCAGGTTCACTTCACGGTTTTGGCAGACCTTACAAGATTGCTTGGGGACTAAGTTGAGAATGAGCTCGGCATATCATCCTCAAACAGATGGACAGTCAGAAAGAACGATCCAGTCCTTGGAAGATCTGCTAAGGACGTGTGTCTTGGATCAATTGGGAAGTTGGGATGAGGTGTTGCCGCTGGTGGAGTTTACCTATAACAACAGTTATCACGCTAGGATAGGGATAACGCCATACGAAGCCTTGTATGGAAGGAAATGAAGAACTCCATTGTGCTGGTACCAGGAAGGCGAAACAGTATTGATTGGACCAGAGTTGATTCAGCAGACGACCAAGAAGGTGAAACAGATACAAGGCAGAATGAGAGCTTCTCAAAGTAGGCAGAAATCCTATGCAGATCAGAGGAGAAAGCCTTTGGAGTTCGCTGCTGGAGACCATGTGTTCATGAGAGTGACACCAACCAAGGGTGTAGGACGGGCGATCAGATCAAAGAAGTTGTCCCCTAAGTTCGTGGGACCATATCAGATCTTAAGGAGGATTGGTCCAGTGGCTTATGAGATCGCCCTACCTCCCCATTTAGCGAATCTACATAATGTCTTTCACGTATCACAGCTGCGGAAGTACATGGCAGACCCTAGTCATGTGCTGGAAGTGGACGATGTGCAGATCAGGGATGACTTGTCCTTTGAAGCGAAACCAGTCCGGATTGACGATCGGTAAAGTAAACAGCTCTGAGGCAAGACCATCAACATGGTGAAAGTGGTGTGGGATGAGAGATCGGGTGATTCAACTTGGGATTTAGAAGAACCCATGAGAGAAGCCTATCCATACCTCTTTTCCTTGTAATTCAATTTTCGAGGACGAAAATTTTTCTTGTTGGGGAGAATGTAAGGACCTGTAAAATTAAATTGGAATAAAAAGGAATATATTTTAAATGAATTCTAAGTATGTTTTTATTTAAAATAAAAAGGAAGGAAAGTGTAGTTTAGAAGACTATGAGATCGCCTGGTTAGTACGTGATCGCCTGTCGCCTACTACACATGATCGCCAGGCGCGAGAGGCATGCGGACATCGCCAGGGCGCGAGGCATGTGGACATCGCCAGGGCGCGAGGCATGTGGACATCACCAGGGCGCGAGGCATGTGGACATCGCCAGGGCGCGAGGCATGTGGACGTCGCCAGGGCGCGAGGGGCATGCAGGCATCACCAGGGCGCGAGAGGCATGCGGGCGTCGCCAGGGATAGACATCGGTCGTCTCCCAGAGAGAGACATCGGTCGTCTTCCAGGACGAGACATCGGTCGTTCGCCAGGATGAGTCAGCGGTGGAAAGTTATCGCGAGATGTCGAGTTTCACACGAATAAAGTGGGACCCAGACTCCCAGCATGACATGTCCTGCACGCGCGCCACGTGGACCAAAAAGGGTGGTTCAGAATAGTGACATCAGAAAGTTGGCATGCGCAAGAGACACTCGCGGTCGTACTGTTCAGGGAAGTGGTTGGCATGCGCAAGAGACAACCGTGGCCATACTGTTCAGTGAAACGTACACTCTGGCTTTCTTGCAGAGGGGGTGGTGGCAGCAGCATGCGTGGACAAGTAGGCTTGGATTCAAAAACCCACTGCGAGGAGGCAAAGAAGGTTGCAGTGACTCAAGAGTGAAAGAGTGAGTGCATCTTCATCCCCCTCTTTTCTCTCCTTCGCGCTGCGATTCAGGCATCCTCAAGCACCAGTGCGACAAACGACGACTGCGCTTGGACACTTGGGAGGTTCTCTGCAACTTCTCCAGACCGGGACACTAAAACAGAGTGAAAGCATCTTAAAGCTTCGTTGGGTTTCGGAGCTCTTAGAGTTTTGCGCTAGTCCAGGTAAGGGAAGCTAGCCTTATTTCCAACGAAAAACCTTATAGTAGATGTTTGAGATGATGGGGCGACGTGGTCGCCGGTTTTCAACTGTTATTGTATAATCCCCTGCTTTTGAACGAGATCGCCGGTTTTGGCGTTGTTTTTCGAACTCCCCTGTTTTTGGTGTTGTTTGAAACTGTTTGAGATTTAAATGTGATATTCGAAAATCTGAACCTTGGCATGAGTTTTTCTGTGACTGGAATCGTTCATTAAGTGTTGTATGACGTGTTGAATGTTGTAAATGTGGGATCAAGGCATAGTATTTTCAGGAAAGAAAATACCGTGTAAGATCGTGTAGGATGTGCATTGATCGGTGATTTCTATAATGAGATATCCTGACTCTGCTGAGATAATGGAATCACATAGAGGAAGTTATTCAGTTGGTGAGAGTCGAAGGAGGTTCATATGAATGGGTGAGTCGTGTGAAAAAGAACGAGCTCGGCCTGTTATATGGATTAACCCTGTCATACTGTGAGAGTGATGAAATTGAGATCGAGATTGTGTTGATGCGCATAGCTGTGGAAACATTACAACAATTTAGTATGACAGGTGCAGATCTCTGAGTCTAGTCAATGCACGAGTCTTCCGGAAGTAGTGTCAAGTGTCTTGTGTGATGAGTCAGTGGAAGTCTGACGTGAGAAATGAGGAACATTGAAATTGTTAGACACTTGATGCATTATGTGAAATAGAATGACTCTTGAGAATATTGTGAAATGTGTGATTACTTGGTGGTTATGTGAAGGGAACGAGAAAATTGATAGTTTTTACGTGGGTGTCTTTAATTTGTTTCATCTTGATTTTTAAGTTTCATATCTAAACTCTTTTTCAAATGTCTAGCTTACCCTGTGATTTTTGGTGTTGTGTTTGGCTTTTTCTTAAACCTGTGATGATCGTGTATAATTTACACGGGAGCAGATGATGTTACAGGAAGTAGAGCTCCTCAGTGAGTGGTCGCCGGGAGGAGATCGCCTGTTCCTATTTCTGTTAGGCGATCACCCTTTTTCTGTTTTCTGATAGGAGATCGTCGTTCTCTGATAGGAGATCGCCTTTTTGCTGTTAGGAGATCGCCTGTATTTATACTTTACTGTATTTTGTTTATGTTTTCTGGAAAAGTGACCGATTATGTATTAAACTCCCTGTGAGGAGAAACTTCATTACATATATATAATTATGTTCACTTCAATAAAATTGTTTACCTTTATTTTTATTATATAAATATGAAAAGCAATTTGGCGGGATGTTACAAGAAGAAGGACTCCACCCCAATTTCATGGCCAAAGACATCACAATGAAGGGGAGAGACCTCACCATGGCAATGGATACTATCAAGATGCAAAGTGATGGTCTTCACATGTTGAGCTCTCCTTGGATGTTGAAGATGGTGTGGAAGCAATGGCTGAAATGAGCAAGACCCTCCTAGGAGTGATGGTGATCTTGAAGGTGCATGAAGTGTATGAGAGTAGGGAGGTTTGGCCAACCCTTGGTGAGGTGAGAAAAATGAAGATCAATTCCTAGAAGCTAGGAGAGAGAGCAAAGCTGGGCACAAATTTGGCAGCATAACTTTACTCATATTAATCTTGAAAATACAAGGTGTAGGCTGTAACATCCCGCCAAAATACTATTCATATTTATATAATGAAAATAAAAGTAACAAATAGATTGAAGTGAACAAAATTATATATATGTAAATAAAGTTTCTCCTCACAGGGAGTTCAATACAAATACGATCACTTTTCCATTAAAACGTAAACAAAATACAATACAATAGAAAGATAGGCGATCTCCTGACAGAAGGGCGATCTCCTATTAGAAGGGCGATCTCCTATCATAAAGGCGATCTCCTATCAGAAAGCAGCAAAAGGGGTGATCGCCCAACAGATATAGAAAACAGGCAATCTCCTTCCAGCGACAATTCACTAAGGAGCTCTACTTCCTGCAACATCATCTGCTCCCGTGTAAATTATACACGATCATTACAGGTTTAAGAAAAGGCCAAACACAACACAAAAGAAACACAGGGTAAGCTAGACATTTAAAAAGAGTTAGATATGAACTTTAAAATCAAGGTAAAACAAATTCAAGATACCCACGTAAACCATCAATTAAACACATATTGCACGATTCCTCGAAGGTCATTAAAATCACAACATATATCAAGTGTCTATCAATTCAAAGTTTCTCATTTCTCACGTCAGACTTCACTGACTCATCACACAAGACACTTGACACCACTTCCAGAATACTCGTGCGTTGAACCTAGCATCCAGAGACATGCACCTGTCATACTTCATTGGCTGTAATGTTTCCACAACCATGCGCATCAACACAATCTCGATCTCAATTCATCACTCTCACAGTATGACAGGGTTAATCCATAAGACAGGCCGAGCTCGTTCTTTTTCACACGACTCACCCATTCATATGAACCTCCTTCGACTCTCACCAACTGAGTAACTTCCTCTATGTGATTCCATTATCTCAGTAGAGTCAGGATCGCCTCATTCACAGGATACTTACAGATCAATACACTTCATAACCAAATCTCAACACGGTATCTCCTTTCCTGAAAATACTATGCCTTGATCCCATATCCACAACATTCAAAACATCATACCACTCAAATGAATGATTCAAATCACAGCAACAGTCATTACAAAGGTTCAGATTTTCGAATATCACATGTATATCACATTTAAATCTCAAACAGCTTCAAACAACACCAAAAACAGTAGAGTTCGAAAAACAGCGCCAAAACCGGCGATCTCGTTCAAAAACAGAGGATTATACAATAACAGTTGAAAAACCGGCGACCACGTCGCCCCCATCATCTCAATCATGAATATAAGGATTTTCGTTGGAATAAGGCTAGCTTCCCTTACCTGGACTTGCGCAAAACACCGAGAGCTCAAAACCCACCGAGCTTGAAGGATGCCTTAGCTCTGTTTTCAGTGCCTGGTTTGTAGAACTTGCAGAGAACCTCTTAGGTGCTCTAAGGGCAAACGTCGCTTGTCGCACTGATGCTTGAGGTGGCCTGAGTCTCAACGCAAAGGAGAGAAGAAGGGAGGGAGGAAGTTTGCACTCACTCTAACACTTTTGAGTCTGTAGTGCTCTTTGCCTTCCCGCAGTGGCTTTTGAATCCAAGCCTACCTGTCCACGTATGCTGCTGCTGCCACCCCTTCTGCAGGAAAGCCTGACAACCACTGCCCTGAACAGTATGACCATTGTTGTCTCTTGTGCATGCCAACCACTGCCCTGAACAGTACGACCACTGTTGTCTCTGGTGCATGCCAACCACTGCCCTGAACAGTACGACCGCGAGTGTCTCTTGCGCATGCCAACATTCTGATGTCACCACTCTGAACCACCCTTTTTGTCTACGTGGCGCGCGTGCAGGACGTTTCATGCTGGGAGTCTGGGTCCCACTTTATCTGTGTGAAGCTCGTCATCGCGCGACAACTTTCCACCGCTGACTCATCCTGGAGAACGACTGATGTCTCCCTCGCCCTGGAAGACGACCGATGTCTCCCTCGCCCTGGAAGACGACCGATGTCTCCCTCTGGGAGACGACCGATGTCTATCCCTGGCGACGCCCTCATGCCTCGCGCCCTGGTAATGCTCGCATGCCTCTCGCGCCCTGGCAATGCCCGCATGCCTCGCGCCCTAGCGATGCCCGCATGCCTCTCGCGCCCTGGCAATGCCCGCATGCCTCGCGCCCTGGCGATGCCCGCATGCCTCTCGCCCGCGCGATGCCTGCATGCCTCGCGCCCTGGCGACGTCCACATGCCTCGCGCCCTGGCGCTCATGTGTAGCAGGCGACCGGCGATCATGCACTACTAGGCTACACTTTCCTTCCTTTTTATTTTAAATCAAACATACATAGAATTCATTTAAAATATAACTCTTTTTATTCCAATTCAAAAGTACAGGTCCTTACATAGGCTACCCTTTTTATAAGCTAAAGGGTGACCACCAAGCTTAACCTAATTCTAATGAAATGTGCCACAAATGTAATGTAATTTTGGTCACACACTCACACATGGCCGTCCCTAGGTGCTAGAAAGTTCCAACATGAGCACCAAGCTAGGGTACATCAAAAAGTGAGCAAGTTTTACTTTCTACACTACACTAATCTACTAAGCTACCCCTAATGGGCCTCCAAGTAGCATGTACAAGGTCTTCTCCCTCCCATCCGTGGCTTGACTTGTTTGGGCGTGAATGTGCTTGGCCATGGACCTTGTGAGAGGTCCTAGACGGTCTAGGCTCCCTCCTAGACGCTCCTCATGTAGCTCCCCCTTGTCTTGTGCTAGACGCTCTCCATGTGGTTCTAGACGGTCTAGTCTTGCCCCTTGGCTTTCATGGTGGGGTGAGCTTGGCCTCTCTCTATCACAAAGTCAAGGCTTCCTTTGGTCAAGCTTCCTAATTTTAGTGGCTCTAGTGATCCAAATGTATATTTAGATTGGGAAGCCGAGTGTGAACAAATATTTGAGATCCATGAGATCCAAGAAGAGCACAAACTTAAGCTAGCTACCTTAGAATTTAGTGATTATGCCATGAAATGGTGGCATGGAGTTGTAAAGGACATTATATATCACAAGGGTCCTCCCGTGGAATCTTGGAGCTCTTTAAGATATCAAAT
This sequence comes from Phaseolus lunatus, assembly GCA_013389735.1. Taxonomy (NCBI): domain Eukaryota; kingdom Viridiplantae; phylum Streptophyta; class Magnoliopsida; order Fabales; family Fabaceae; genus Phaseolus; species Phaseolus lunatus. The sequence continues at coordinate 16,128,964 of CM023863.1, read as the reverse complement.
GCGCGCTAGGTTTGTGCCTCCACATTTTAGGAAAGACCTTATGTAGAAACTCCAATGGTTTCAACAAGGCACGCTAAATGTGGATGAATATTTCAAGGAGCTTGAAATGCTTGTGCTTAAAATTGAATTAGAAGAAAGTGAGGAAGCCATGATTGCTAGGTTTGTTAGTGGACTTAGGAAGGATATCCAAGACATTGTGGAATTGCAAGAGTACTCATCATTGGGATCTTTAGTTCACTTAGCAATGAAGGTGGAAGCCCAACTTGCTAAGAAAAATTATTTTAAAAACTCTTCCAATGATGGCTACTATAACAAGTCTTGGAGAAATAAAAAATCTTTTTCAAAATTTCCTTCCCAAGATTCCTCTTTCAAACCCAAGGAATCTAAGCCATCTACTTCTAGGCCTAAGTCACCAATCAAAACGTCTAGTAAGAAATGCTTTAAGTGTTTGGGTTATGGTCATATTGCTTCAAATTGTCTTTCTAAAAGGAACATGTACATGCATGATGGCATTATTATGAGTGAGCATGATTCGGATACACCTAGGCATTCTTCACATTCAAGTGCATCTAATGGGAATGAGAGTGAGAGTCCATTAGAAGGAGACTTGTTGGTTGTGAGAAGACTTCTTGGTCAAGTTTCACAACCCTTTGATGAAAGTCAAAGGGCAAATATTTTTCATACAAGATGTCTTATTCAAAACAACATATGCTCCTTGATAGTGGATGGGGGTAGTTGTGCAAACGTAGCTAGTACAAGAGTTATAGATATGCTTTGCTTGCCTACCATCTCTCATAGCCAACCCTATAAGTTGCAATGGCTTAGTGAAGTAGGGGAAATAGTTGTGAATAGGCAAGTCCTCATCCATTTCTCTATTGGAAAATACAAAGATGAGGTCTTGTGTGATGTTGTGCCCATGGAAGCCACACATGTGCTTTTGGGAAGGCCTTGGCAATTTGATAGAAAAATTTTACATGATGGCTTTTCCAACAAAATTTCTTTTGATTTCCATGGTCACAAGATTACTCTAAAATCTCTCTCTCCTAGAGAAGTCCATGAGGACCAAATCTTAATGAAGAAAAAGAGGGAGAGTGAAAGGAAAAGATAAAAAAGATAAAAAGGATAAGAGTTCCAAGCCTACACTCCTTGTGTCTAGGCATGAGCTTCATAGGGAATTAGTGGCACACCATCCTCTTTTCTTAGCCATCCCTAGAACTCTTAAGATAGAACCACTTGTTGATAGTCCTCAGAGTTTGGAAAAGTTGGTAGAAGAGTTTCAAGATGTGTTTCAAGATCCTCCAAAAGGACTTTCACCTTTGCGAGGGATTGAGCACCAAATTGACTTGATACCGGGCTCTTCTTTACCAAATCGTCCAGCCTATAGGACCAATCCAAGTGAAACCATGGAAATTCGCCAACAAGTAGAAGCCTTAATAGAGAAAGGGTGGGTCCAAGATAGTATGAGCCTGTGTGCTATGCCTGTCATCCTAGTGCCTAAGAAAGATGGATCATGGAGGATGTGTTCGGATTGTAGGGCCATAAACAACATAACAATTAAGTATAGGTATCCCATACCTAGGCTTGATGACTTGTTGGATGAGTTGAATGGTTCTAAAATATTTTCAAAGATTGATCTTAAAAGCGGCTACAATCAAATCCGTATCAAACTGGGTGATGAATGGAAGACGGCTTTTAAGACCAACTTTGGTCTCTATGAGTGGTTGGTTATGCCTTTTGGCTTGACCAATGCACCAAGTACTTTCATGCACCTCATGCATCATGTGTTGAGACCTTTCATTGGTAAGTTTGTTGTTTATTTTGATGATATTCTCATTTATAGCTTATCTTTGAATGAACATAGGTTGCATGTTAGGCAAGTTTTGGAAACCCTTTGGAAGGAACATTTGTATGCTAACCTTACTAAATGTATGTTTGCTCTTGATCATGGCCAACACTAAGATTGCTGATCTTGAACACCTTAAGAACACACAAAAGTTATGACCGTTTGAAGTTTTTTAATGCTAAATTTTGCCAACTTCAATCTGCCCACGTGATTCGTTACCTCGTTTCGAGCAACTTTCAATTTTTATGTGTCTCCATCTGAGTTCTCTATCAAAAGTTATGACTGTTTGAATTTTTCTCATGCTAATTTTTGCCAACTCGAAATTGGCCTAGTGATTCGTTACCTCATTTTTAGGAACATTCATTTTTTACACGTCTCCATCCGACTTCTATTGCAAAAGTTATGACCCTTTGAAGTTTTTTCATGCTAATTTGTGCCCACTCGAATTTGGCCTAGTGATTCGTTTCCTTGTTTTCAGGAACTTTCATTTTTTACACGTCTCCATTCGACTTTTCTGAAAAAATTTACGACCATTTAAAGTATTTTCATGCTAATATTTGCCAACTTCAATTTAGTCACGTGATTCGTTGCCTCGTTTTGAGCAAATTTCATTTTTTACGCGTTGGCATCCTACTTCTCTCTCAAAAGTTATGACCGTTTGAAGTTTTTTCTTTCATTTTTGCGCATCCCCATATTACTTAGCTAGCAAAAGTTTTAACTGTTTGAAGTTTTTTCATGCTAATTTTTTCCAACTCCAAATTTGCTACGTGATTCGTTACCTTGTTTCGAGCAACTTTCTTATTTTATTCGTCTCCATCCGACTTCTCTGTTAAAAGTTATGATCGTTTGAAGCTTTTTCATGCTAATTTTTGTCAACTCGAAATTGGCCATGTGATTCGTTTCCTTGTTTTGAGCAACTTTCAACTTTTATGCGTCTCCTTCCGACTTCTAACCGTTTGAAGTTTTTGCATGCTAATTTGTGCCAACTCCAAATCTTTCACTCTTTTTTAAATGTCAAGACTCCTCCATCAAATATCCACTAAATGAAGCTCACACAAACCCTAAACTATTAACTAATCAACACATACATGCAAATATTAATATTTATTATAAAATTAATTCAAAAATTTAAAACCCTAAACCTTAAAAATACTAACTTTCTATAGTGGAGTTGTGGGTGCAACTAAGTCCACGGAAGGTGTTGCTAGCGTCCAGAGGTGCTGCCGGCATGAAGTGTTGACGACGAAGGCAGCTGTTTGCACACTCGGAGGAGAGATGCACGGAGGTTTGACGCGTGGAAGAGGGCTGGAGCGACATTGACTGTGGTAGAGAGGGAGAGAGGCGCAAAGGAGGTAGGTTGGAGGCGTAGAGCTATGGCGGCGACATGGCTCGACTGAGGCAACACGGTGGCTGCAACGTTCGACAGCGAGTGCAGAGGGAGAAGGCTTGCAGTGAAGGCGGCACGAGGTGGCGAAGGACTGGAGCAATGAGGAGTGGAGTATAGCACGGTGTTGCGAAGGAAGAAATGAGGCGACGACGCGAAGCATTGGATGGAGAAGAAGAAGAAGTGAGGGCGCAAGGCTAGAGAAGAAGAGTGAGTGTGAGAGCGCACGCTAGAAAATTTTAACTTTTAATCACCTGTATAATGACAGTTAAGTGGGTAACCGTCATTATTTTTCCCAGAAATCATTTATAACGATGGTTAGGTGGGAGAATCGTCATTATTTGTCCCTCTATCCACTATTACAATGGTTATAGCTATAACCATCATTATAAAGCATCGGAAATTCAAATTATTTACAGAATTGCCATCGCGCTTTTTGCTACGACGGGTTCCTATCTAGTGTTGTTATTCGTAGTCATGGTTAAGCGTTTTTGTACTAGCATAAAGCATGGAGGGAAATTTGAAATTCAAAATAAGCTAGCTTAACTCCTAAAAATGTGCCACTAATTGTGGATCTAGAAGAGGTCATGCTTCTCACATTTAAGCATGTGCTTAACGTGGGAAGTGTGACTACGGGTTACACATGGGAGACCTTCTAGATGTTAGGGTTTCTTTATGGGCTATGAACAAGCCCAATTTTTATACTTTTTAACACCTCCGCTTAAAAAGATTAAAAGAAAGAATAGTTGGTATCCTGACCCATGCTCTGGTGTTCTACTCTTGATGATCTTCTAAGGGATGGTGGGGCCTTGTGTCCTAGCCTGAGATGTTTGACCTAGCCTTGAATAGTCTTTTTTGGTCTTGGTCATCTTCTTGTAAAGTTGGGCTAGTTTGAATAATGATGCTCTTTTCATGGTTACATCAAAGAGATATATGGTGGAACATGTGGAGGAAGAGAACACTTAAATATATAAGACAAAACCTGGTTGAATTTGTAAATTCTCAAGATATTATTATTTCAAATGTGATTTTCAAGAATACTCCCTTCTGGAATATACATCCAGTTTATAACAAGTATCACTACAAGAAATTTGGTCATTACCTGCTTATAATTAAATACGGATATAAATCCGTATGTAATACATAAAATAAAATACATATCGACTTTGCATACGAACTTTACATACGAAATTATATTCATATGTAAATTTCTGTTACATACGGATTTTTTTGTATGTAACAATATATAACTTTTGTAAACAAATTCTGTATAAAAAAACTGCATGTAAGGGTGGTGCGCTAAGGCAGGAAAATTTTCGAGATAGATCCATGTGTAAAGTGAATTTGTATGTAAACACTACGTGTATTACATACGGATTTTGTGAAGTTTTAAAGGAATAAAAAATTTGAAATGCTAATGTGTGGTTTTGTATGTGCGCCAAAATTCTCAGTGCATTCCTTCCTTATGAACCTAAAAACATTCTTCCCCAAGCTAAGCTTCCCCAACCTTAGCTTCCCCAACCTAAGCTTCAATTTTCGTTTCCCTAACCTAAGGTAAGTTAACCTGAACTAAGCTTGAATCCCCAATTTCGTAACACCCCTAATTTTCGCAAACCACAACTTTTAAAAACCCTAGGTTGCTTAAGATGAGGCGATTTGCGATTTGAATGGCTTGAATTTGGTAAGATTTTGCTTCTTTTCTGATCCTGCCGCGGACTTGAACGTGGAGTATGTAACATCCCGCCAAAATACTATACAAATGTATATAATGAAAATAAAGGTAACAAATAGATTGAAGTGAACAAAATATTATATATATGAAATGTAGTTTCTCCTCACAGGGAGTTTAATACAAATTCGGTCAAATTTTTCCAGAAACATAAACAAAATGCAGTAAAAAAAACAAAGCAGGCGATCTCCTATCGGAAGGGACCGATCTCCTATCGGACGAGGCCGATCTCCTATCAGAGGACCCAAAACAGCCGATCTGCTACCAGAACAGAAATCAGGCGATCTCCTTCCGGCGACCACTCACTAAGGAGCTCTACATCCTGGAAAATCATCTGCTCCCGTGTAAAATACACGATCATCACAGTTTTAAGAGAAAACAGCCAGAGAACAATACAAAGGGTAAGCTAGATATTTTTAAACTTTAAATTTTAAACTGGACAACCAACGCAGATCAGCCTTTTTAAACATTTACAAGAGTCCATCACTTTCTCACTCATATCACACAGCCATCAAGAACTCACATGTTTCACAATATTTTCAAGAGTCGTTCTATTCACATAATGCACCAAGTGTCTATCAATTCAATGTTTCTCATTTCCCACATCAGACTTCCACTGACTCAACACACAAGACACTTGACACTACTTCCGGAAGACTCGTGCATTGATTAGACTCAAAGATCTGCACCTGTCATACTAAACAGCTGTAATGTTTCCCCAGCTATGCGCATCAACACAATCTCGATCTCAAGTTCATCATTCTCACAGTATGACAGGGTTAATCCATGGAACAGGCCGAGCTCGTTCTGTTTCACACGACTCACCCATTCCTATGAACCTCCTTCGACTCTCCACAACTGAGTAACTTCCTCTATGGGATTCCATTATCTCAGCAGAGTCAGGATATCTCATTAGGAATCACCGATCAATGCACATCCTACACGATCTTACACGGTATTTTCTTTCCTGAAAATACTATGCCTCGATCCCACATTCACCACATTCAACACATCACATAGCACTTAAAGGAACAATTTCAATCACAGCAAAACTCAATCCAAGGTTCTTATTTTCGAATATCTCATTTAAATCTCAAACAGTTTTCAAAGCAATACCAAAAACAGAGAGTTCGCAAACAACGCCAAAACCGGCGATTTGGTTCAAAAACAAGGTATTTCGAAGTCTGTATATAAAACCGGCGACCACGTCGCCCAAAACACATAGAAACAGAGCATTCACGAAGATGAAAACGAAACCGGCGACCACGTCGCCCTCACTTCAGAAACAGCTAATCTATGGCTTGTATTGAAAATGAAGGCTAGCTCCCCTTACCTGGACTTGCGTAAAATACCGCGAGCTCAAAACCCACCGAGCCTGAAGGATGCCTTAGCTCTGTTTTCAGCGCCTGGTCTGTAGAACTTGCAGAGAACCTCTTAGGTGCTCTAAGGGCAACGTCGCTTGTCGCACTGATGCTGGAGGTTGCCTGAGTCTCAACGCAAGGAAGGGAAGAAGGGAGGGAGGAAGTTTGCACTCACTCTAACACTCTTGAGTCCGTAACGCTCTTTGCCATCCCGCAGTGGCTTTTGAATCCCAACTTACCTGTCCACGCATGCTGTTGCTGCCACCCCTTCTGCAGGAAAGTCTGAGAACCACTGCCCTGAACAGTACGACCACAGTTGTCGCTTGTGCATGCCAACCACTGCTCTGAACAGTACGACCGCGAGTGTCTCCTGCGCATGCCAACATTCTGATGTCACCACTCTAAACCACCCTTTTTGTCTACGTGGCGCGTGTGCAGGACGTTTCATGCTGGGAGTCTGGGTCCCACTTTACTCTGTGTGAAACTCGACGTCGCGCGATAACTTTCCACTGCTGACTCATCCTGGCGAACGACCGATGTCTCCTTCGCCCTGGAAGACGACCGATGTCTTCCTCTGGGAGACGACCGATGTCTTCCCTGGCGACGCCCTCATAACTCTCGCGCCTTGGCCACGTCCACATGCCTCGCGCCCTGGAAATGCCCGCATGCCTCTCGTGCCTTGGCCACGTCCACATGCCTCGCACCCTGGCAATGCCCGCATGCCTCGCGCCCGCGCGATGCCCGCATGCCTCGCGCCCGCGCGATGCCCGCATGCCTCTCGCGCCCGCGCGATGCCTGCATGCCTCGCGCCCTGGCGACGTCCACCTGACGCTCATGTGTAGCAGGCGACCGGCGATCTCATAGCCTTCTAAACTTAACTTTTCCTCCCTTATTATTTTAAATAAAACATACCTAGAATTCTTTTAAAATATAACCCTTTTTATTCCAATTCAATTTTACAGGTCCTTACAGAGTATGTGCCTTGTCACTCCTTTGTCTAGCCCTTTAACACTGCGTGTTCTGCAAGAACGCTCCAAGAACCTTATCTGGAACCCCCAACGATGCCTGCAAAACAACACAGACGGCGCCTCTAGCGGCCGTGTGCACTCCGACGCTCAAGTCAGGCAACAGAACCACCAAAAACTCTCTCTGTGAGACTCGTGTGTGCTCTCAGATCCACTTTCTCTCTCTATAACTGAATTCTGTTATCACTATGTAACGTGTATAAACGTGCTCACAATGACTCAGAAATGTGTGTAATCTGTGAAACTGTAAAGACTTGTCAAACTGTCTAAAAATCGTGTACCTTACATGACGTGGACTGCTTTTATACCTGGGCCGCGCCTCTCTCTCAGATGGTGACACGTGGAGGCATGCAACTTGCATCTAACCGTACGCGTGTCATACCTGAAGGGCCTTGCGCTTTTCTCTGTGCGCCTAAGTTATCCTCTTGCGGAGTAACTTAGCGCGTTTCTTCTCTCTGAGTAAGTCGCATGCTCCCAGGAGAGCACCAGGGGTGGCTGGTCTAGACACACTCGCAAGGCGCTGCATCCTACATGCATGATCTCACCGCACAGTGCCATGCACATAATGGGTTAAGAGAGTCACTGATCGCTGACCAGCTTACTAGCTCTCTTATGCCATCCTCATGCACGACCCTACTGGCGATCAGCTCTTCTTCTTCTGGTTCGGAATCGTGCGAGGTGCATGCGTAATGCTCTCGATGGGAGCCTGGGTCCCTGCTTAACTGCGTGCTAGCAAGAAACCCCGATGACCATGAACCGATGATGGATCAGTGCTTCTTGCGTAACGCTCTCACTGGGAGCCTAGGTCCCAGCTTAACTGCGTGTTAGCAAGAAATCCCAATGACCATGCACCGATGACGGATCAGTGCTTCTTGCGTAACGCTCTCGCTGGGAGCCTGGGTCCCAGCTTCACTGCGTGTTAGCAAGAAACCCCGATGACCATGCACCGATGACAGATCAGTGCTTCTTGCGTAACGCTCTCGCTGGGACCTGTAAGGACCTAGAAACTTTAATTGGAATGAAAGTGTTATATTTAAATAATTTCAGAAGATGTTATTATTTAAAATACAAAGAGCTGGTAAACGAAGTTTCATAGTGGTCGGACCTCGGACGTCGCCCAAGATCTGAGGTCAGCTGGTAGAGGTCGGTCGGCTTACCATTGCAGTAACATAGTAGTCAGGTGCGATGACTTTATCGTGAGGTAATCACGTGGATGTGCTCGAGGAAGACATGTGGATCAAGAAGAGTAAAGGAAGAAAAGTGTAGCTAAGAAGTCTCCTATGTGATCGCCTGGTTAGTGCATGATCGCCTGCCGCCTATGGTGCACATGATCGCCGAAAGTGCACTCAGTAGGTGGTCAAGGTACTGGATCAACTAGAGTGGGTTCCAACAATCACGCGTATCAAGGTGTGGGTTAAGCCTTAGATACGCTGTGCATGCGAAGCTCTATGCTTGAGCAAAAGAGATCGCCCTTAGTGTTGCATGCATGGGCGCACGAAGAGTGGTGCTGGTCTACTCTTGGAAATGTGAAGCTACCGACGTCACCGAGTCATGTGGAGATGATACTTTGGACGTAACATAGTGGAATGAAGAACCTTCGGGAAGGCGTGACGATGTGTCGTCGGGCATCGCCAGGGCGCGAGGCATGCGGTCATCGCCAGGGCGCACGACATGCGGGCATCGCCAGGGCGCGAGGCATGTGGACATCGGTCGTCTCCCAAGAGAGTCATCGGTCGTCTTCCAGGGCGAGGGATACATCGGTCGTCCTCCAGGATAATCCATCGGTGGAAGGTGGTCGCGCGAGATGTCATCGGTGGATAGTCATCGCGCGAGATGTCATCGGTGGATAGTCATCGCGCGAGAGGTCATCGGTGGAACGTTATCGCGCGATGTCGAGTTTCACGCCGATAAGGTGGGACCCAGGCTCTCAGCATCAGACGTACTGCACGCGCGACACGTAGACAGAAAGGGTGGTCCAGAATAGTGACCTCAGAGTGTTAGCCTGCGCAGAGGCATGCGTAGTCGTACTGTTCAGGGAAGCGTACACACAACCTTTCCTGCAGAGTGGGTGGAGGCAGCGGCATTCCTGGGCAAGTTGGCTTAGATTTAAACTCACCCCTGGGAGGTAAGAGACGTGAGGTGATTAGAAAGTGATTTAGAGAGTTAACGTTGGCTCCTTCTCCTTCCTCTCCTTCACGCTGCGATTCAGGCATTCCCCAAGCACCAGTGCGACGAGCGACGACTGCCTTTGGAACGCCTGGGAGGTTCTCTGCAAGTCCTTCAACCAGACGCAAAAACAGAGCCAAGGCGTTGTTCAAGCTTCGTTGGGTTTCGGAGCTCCTGGTGTTTTGCGCAAGTCCAGGTAAGGGAAGCTAGACTTCATTTTCAATACAAGCCATAGTTTAGCTATTTCTGAAGTAAGGGCGACGTGGTCGCCGGTTTCGTTTTCATCTTCGCAAATGCTCTGTTTCATGTGTTTGGGCGACGTGGTCGCCGGTTTTTAAATGCAGACTTCGAAATACTCTGTCTTTGAACTAGATCGCCGGTTTGGGCGCTGTTTTACGAACTCCCCTGTTTTAGTGTCGCTTTGAGCTTGTTTGTGACTGATATGTGAAATGCACGCGTTTTTGGAAAAAGTCTGAACCTGGATACGTTTGTTACGGTGGTTGAGATCGTTCATTTAAGTATTGTATGGTGCGTTGGGCGAATTGATGATCTTTAACTGTCCTGTGTGGACCTTGGTTGCTGTCCTGTGTGGACTTTGCTTGCTGTCCTGTGTGGACCTTGGTTGCTGTCCTGTGTGGACTTTGCTTACTGTCCTGTGTGGACTTTGCTTGCTGTCCTGTGTGGACCTTGGTTGCTGTCCTGTGTGGACTTTGCTTGCTGTCCTGTGTGGACCTTGGTTGCTGTCCTGTGTGGACTTTGCTTGCTGTCCTGTGTGGATCTTGGTTGCTGTCCTGTGTGGACTTTGCTTGCTGTCCTGTGTGGACCTTGGTTGCTGTCCTGTGTGGACTTTGCTTGCTGTCCTGTGTGGACCTTGGTTGCTGTCCTGTGTGGACTTTGCTTGCTGTCCTGTGTGGACCTTGGTTGCTGTCCTGTGTGGACTTTGCTTGCTGTCCTGTGTGGACCTTGGTTGCTGTCCTGTGTGGACTTTGCTTGCTGTCCTGTGTGGACCTTGGTTGCTGTCCTGTGTGGACTTTGCTTGCTGTCTTGTGTGGACCTTGGTGGCTGTCCTGTGTGGACTCCGGTTGCTGTCCTGTGTGGACTTTACAGTGGTATGGTAAGTGTCTATGTGTGTTAAATCAGTGGAAGTTCGACGTAAGAAATGAGAAACTTTATAATTTTATGTGGGTATATGGAATTTGTTTTATCCTGATTTTTATGTTCATATTTAAACTCTTTTTAAACCATCTAGCTTACCCCTTTTATCTGTTATTGTGGTTGTTTTCTCTTAAAAACTGTGATGATCGTGTATTTTACACGGGAGCAGATGATCTTCCAGGGAGTAGAGCTCCTCAGTGAGTGGTCGCCGGAAGGAGATCGCCTATTTCCGTCTCTATCGGGTGATCGCCGGTTTATGCCTCCATCGGGTGATCGCCTGTTTTTCTGTCCTGATAGCAGATCGGCTGTTTTTGGGCCTTCTGTTACAGATCGCCGGTTCATGAATGGAGATCGCCGGTCTTGTTGTATTTGGTTGAATTTCGTTTTAAATTTTGAAAACATTTGACCTGGTCATGTATTTAACTCCCTAAGAGGAGCAACTTCATTTCTTATATATATAATATCATGTACTCTTCAATATTATTTGTTTACCTTTATTTTCATTATACATGTATGTATGGTTTTTATTTTGCGGGATGTTACAGGACCCTGGGTCCCAGCTTAACTGCGTGTTAGCAAGAAACCCCGATGACTGATCTGTGCTTCTTGCGTAACGCTCTCGCTGTGAGCCTGGGTCCCAGCTTAACTGCGTGTTAGCAAGAAACCCCGATGACTGATCAATGCTTCTTTACTTCTCGCGCTCTGCTTCCAAGCACTCATCTAGGCACTGATCTGTGGGTGATGGTCACTTAGCAACTGACCACCGATCACCGTTCTGAGTGATCTCCTCCCTGATTCACCTGCTATCTCATTCCACGTATCACCCTGTGAATGGTCCACGTGGTCATCTGCTGCTGACGCCATCGACTACCGATGACCGACTGGATCACAAGTCCCCCAGTCTCGAGCTGTGAACTTGTTCTCAGCAAAGAGACTAAGTGGTCGCGCCCTCAATCCACGTGGCAGGTGGGGCCACACCATGTGTTGCTCGCGTGTCTACTCTTTAACGTTATGACTTCCACGCTTTATCTCTCGACATGTGGACGCATCAATGGCCCACACTGAGTGTCGCTAACGTTTCCTTCATTCAAAAGAGGCGCGCGCATTCGCACTGCTCCATCACCTTCTTTGGCATACCTAGTCTCTGTTTTCTTCCTCTCAACCCGCGCTAGGGTTCACTGTACTTCTCTCTCACTTTCTGCTTCTCCTTCTTCCTCTTCTTCACCTGAACCTTCCTTCTTGCTTTCTCCCTCTATTTTCATTCATCTGATCTTGCTCCTTCCTTTCCTCCATTGCAGCTTTTGGCAATGGCTCGTGTAAAGGAAACGGCACGCCTCGTTGCCTCTTCTTCTGGTGCTGAGGCTTTAATAGATGGGTTCAGGATGGCCTTAGAGCAGATTCACTGCGTCCTACCAGACTTGGACTTTACCCAATTTAGTCTTCGCCATTCAGTGGTCGATGGCAAGCTCATTCCTCCTGCTTGAGCTTCTTCCCTTGCAACTTCTTCTTTTGTGTAATTTCTTTTTCTGCTACATAACTTGTGTATAAACCTTTTAGTTGTAAAGGCTCTCTGTGTTGACTTGAATGAAATCTATTTGCTTCAGCTACTTGTCTCTCCCATCTTTAATTCTCTGCATGTAACTAACTGTTAACTAGCTTAGGCTTTAGCGCGATCTCACTGTAACCCTCAAACTTGGTTTCTGACTTGATCGCGACTAACTGTTACCTTAGCATTGTCTTTAATAGTTTTTATGCATAACGTCATGCTGGATGACTGACTTAACGGGGCCTAAATGCTTCGGCTTCTCGCACCAGAACTTGCTTCTACCACCGACCACCGACTAGCATGTTAGTTCACCACTCATCAGTCATTGCGCTTCAGGTTTTACTTTGGGGAGGAAGAGTGTTTCTCGATGACCCCTCTTGCCTCATCGCGCTTCAGGTTTTACTTTGGGGAGGAAGAGTGTTTCTCAATGACCCCGCTTGCCTAGGCCATCGACCTTAAAATTCGTCGATGACACCTTATTCTGGGGAGGAAGAGTGTTTCTCGATGACCCCTCTTGCCTGCCCGGTGATCGCCTTGTTCTAGGGAGGAAGAGTGTTTCTCGATGACCCCTCTTGCCTGCCCGGTGATCGCCTTGTTCTAGGGAGGAAGAGTGTTTCTCGATGCCCCTCTTGCTTACCCTAAGGCCATCGACCTTAAGCTCGGAACGCCGATCGCCGTCAATGACACCTTGTTCTGGGGAGGAAGAGTGTTTCTTGATTACCCCTCTTGCCTGCCTCAAGGTCATCGACCTCACGCGAATCGGGTTATTCTGTCCCTTTCTCACTTCTGAACGCTAAAGATGATGCCTTTTTTTGGGGAAGAAAAGTGTTTCTCGATGCCCCTCTTGCTTACCCCAAGGCCATCGACCTTAAGCTCTGAACGCCGATCGCCGTCAATGACACCTTGTTCTAGGGAGGGAGAGTGTTTCTCGATGACCCCTCTTGCCTGCCTCAAGGTCATCGACCTCACGCGAATCGGGTTATTCTATCCCTTTCTCACTCCTGGGGTGAAAAAAGCCTTAACTAAGGGCTTTACTAAGCCAATATTGGTATACGCCAAGTGGGTAAGGACGTTTCTCGAAATCCTCCCTTTCCCTCTCTTGGTATTACTAGTACCCCTGGCTTTTCAAACCTTAGCTACCTGCACTCACGCCTGGGGTGAGGAGGATTTTAAACTGGGAAACACTTGCACACTTGATGTACTGAAATCTTTTTTATTGGGTGGCCTCGTTAAAAACCCTCCTTAGGGAAAAGAGTGCCCCCTGATCTGCTCAACTTTTTACAGTATATATATACTGAGTGTGTATATGGCGCGAGAACGCATCTACTTTACACCTTAACTAAAGTAGAACTTCAAGTGTGTGGCGTTCCACGTCCTGGGGATAACTGCTCCATCTAGAGTCTCCAGCCGATAAGCTCCATTCTCCAACGCCTCAACTACTCAGTATGGACCCGTCCACTTTGGAGATAACTTGTTCTCGATCTCATTTTGATGTGCTTTCCTCATCACCAGATCGCCCTCTTAGAAGCGCCTGAGCCTCACCTTGGAGTTGTGCCTACGTTCTACTCTTCTCTTGATAGCTTCGGCACTAACTCTGGCTCCTTCTCGCACTTCATCTAAGAGGTCGAGATTCACCTTTCGTTCTTGATTGGACTCTTCAGCAACGAAGTTCAGAAATCTAGGGGGAGCTCTCCTGTATCTCCACGGGAATTATAGCATCTGTCCCATAGACAAGACTAAAGGGTGTCTCATGGGTGCTAGACTGTGGAGTGGTATGGTAAGACCATACAATTCTGGGAACCTCTTCTGCCCAATTCCCCTTAGCTTTCTCTAGTCTTCGTTTCAGTCCCCTGAGTAGCACTCGGTTGGCTGACTCCACCTGCCCATTGGTCTGCGAGTGTTCTACCGAGGCGAACACTTGTTGTATCTTCAACTCTTCGCACATCTTTCTCAACTGATGACTGGTGAACTGAGTGCCATTGTCGGATACCAGCCTCTTGGGTACTCTGAAACGACAGACGATGTTCCTCCAGACAAAATGCTCGACCTTCTGAGCGGTGATGTGCGCCACTGGTTCTGCCTCCACCCACTTGGTGAAATACTCGATGGCCACTATGAGGAACTTCATCTGCCTGATCGCCAGAGGAAAAGGTCCCAGGATGTCGATTCCCCACGTGTGAAATGGCCACGGGCTATGGATGGACTTCAACTCCTCGGGGGGTGCCTTATGCCAGTCTGCATGAAGTTGGCACTGTTTGTACCGTTGAGCATACTTCACACAGTCTTCCTTCAGCGTTGGCCAGTAGTACCCCGCACGGAGGATCCTACTTGCCAAAGCGCGACCACCGACGTGGCTTCCACACACCCCCTCGTGCAACTCTGACATGAGTCTGGTGCATTGCTCTCCATGCACGCAGATTTGTACAGGATGGGAAAAGCCAAATCTAAACAAATTCCCATCAATTAGAGTAAACTTACTCGAGCTCTTCTTTATCTTCTTTGCCTCTGCCGGGTCCAGTGGAAGCACACCATCTTCTAGGTACAACTGGTACGGTGTTATCCACGTATTGGGCCCCTTGACAGTGCAAACTTCCATCGCCTCATCGGTCCTTGCCGGTCGCGCCCTCACCCTCGGCGCTATTCAGTGTTTCCTGAGTCAGGGACCGATGACTGATCGCCAGACGCTCCATCAACTTGGACACTTGAAGCACTTGGTTGTCTGACGCGAACGCTCGTGGCACCTTCAGAGTCTCCTGAATGACGGTCCTCTGCCTTCCCCCCTTGCCTGAGTTAACCAGCTTGGCAAGCAGATCTGCTCGGGCATTTTGCTCTCGAGGCACATGAACCAACTCAAACTCATCAAAGGACGTCATCAGGAGCTGTACGTACTCCAGGTAAGCTGCCATCTGAGGATCTTTCACTTGGACTCTCCTGTAACTTGTCCAGTGACTAACAACGAGTCGCTCTTAGCCACCAGACTTCTTCCTCACATGGGGTGCATTCTGATCTGGTTGTAGCCTGAGAACGCGTCGAGAAAGCTGAGGAGCTTCCCCCCTGACGCGCCGTCCACCAATGCGTCTATACTAGGGAGAGGGTAGGAGTCCTTGGGGCAGGCTTTATTGAGGTCAGTGAAGTCCACGCACATCCTCCACTTGCGGTTTGACTTCTGCACCAGCACCACGTTCGCCAACCACTCGGGGTACTGGATTTCTCTGATATGTCCCGCGGCAAGGAGCTTCTGCGTCTCATTGTGGATCACCTTCCTCCTCTCTTCGTTGAATTTCCTTCGCCTCTGACGCACCGGTCGCACCTTGGGATCCATCGACAGGTGGTGGCAAAGGAAATCGGGGTCGATCCCTGGCATGTCAGAAGCTGACCATGCAAAGACGCCCATGTGCCTTTCGATCACACCAGCGATCTGTGCTTGTTCTTCTGCAGCGAGCGATCCCCTCAACTTAAACTTCTTTCCCCTTATTTCCACCTCCACCCATCCCTCGACTGGATTGGGTCTCCTTTCATTGGCGATGACCGCCCTGGCGATGTCTGACTCACGAGGAGCGATCATGCCCTCTGCTTCAGCTTCCACCTGAGCTACCTTTGAGCCATCCAGCGTAGCATCTTCCATCACCTGATCTACCTGTGTACCACGAACCACCGATTGTAACATCCCGCCAAATTCTTTTCATATTTATATAATAAAATAAAGGTAAACAAATATATTGAAGTGAACATAATTATATATATGTAATGAAGTTTCTCCTCACAGGGAGTTTAATACATAATCGGTCAATTTCCAAAACTTAAACAAAATACAGCAAAAAGACAAACAGGCGATCTCCTATCAGACAACAGAAAAAGGGTGATCGCCTAACAGAAGCAGAAACAGGCGATCTCCTTCCGGCGACCACTCACTGAGGAGCTCTACTTCTTGCAACATCATCTGCTCCCGTGTAAATTATACACGATCATCACAGGTTTAAGAAAAAGCCAAACACAACACCAAAAACACAGGGTAAGCTAGATATTTGAAAGAGAGTTTAGATATGAACTTTAAAATCAAGATAAAACAAATTCAAGATACCCACGTAAAACCATCAACTTTCTCATTCTCTTCACATGACCATCAAGTAAACACATATTTCACAATTCCTCAAAAGTCGTTCAATTACATAATTCATCAAGTGTCTATCAATTCAATGTTTCTCATTTCTCACGTCAGACTTCCACTGACTCATCACACACAGACACTTGACACCACTTCCGGAAGACTCGTGCGTTTAACTTAGCATCCAGAGACCTGCACCTGTCATACTTCATTGCTGTAATGTTTCCACAGCCATGCGCATCACCACAATCTCGATCTCAATTTCATCACTCTCACAGTATGACAGGGTTAATCCATATAACAGGTCAAGTCAGTTATCTTTCAAACGACTTACCCATACATATGGACCTCCTTCGACTCTCACCAACTGAATGACTTCGTCTATGTGACTCCATCATATCAGCAGAGTCAGGATCGTCTCATTCACAGGATACTCACTGATCAATACACCTCATAACCAATCTCAACACGGTATTTCCTTTCCTGAAAATACTATGTCTTGATCCCACATTCACAACATTCCACACATCATATAACACTTAAATGAACGATTCCAATCACAGCAAAACTCATTCCAAGGTTCAGATTTTCGAATATCACATTTAAATCTCAAACAGTTTCAAACAACACCAAAAACAGGGGAGTTCGAAAAACAACGCCAAAACCGGTGATCTCGTCCAAAAACAGGGGATTATACAATAACAGTTGAAAACCGGCGACCACGTCGCCCCATCATCTCAGTCATCTACTATAAGGTTTTTCGTTGGAAAATAAGGCTAGCTTCCCTTACCTGGACTTGCGCAAAACACCAAGAGCTCCAAAACCCACCGAAGCTTAAAGATGCCTTAGCTCTGTTCTAGCGTCTGGTTTGTAGAACTTGCAGAGAACCTCCCAGGTACTCCAAGGGCAGTCGTCGCTCGTCGTACTGGTGCTTGAGGATGCCTGAATCGCAGTGCGAAGGAGAGAAAAGAGAAGAATGAAGGTAAACTCACTCTTTCACTCTTGAACCACTGCAACGTTCTTTGCCTCTCAGAAGTGGGTTTTTGAATCTAACCCAACTTGTCCACAAAAGCCGCTGCCACCACCCACTCTGCAGGGAAGTTTGCGTGTACGCTTCCCTGAACAGTACGACTACGCGTGCCTCTGCGTAGGCCAACACTCTGAGGTCACTATTCTGAACCACCCTTTTTGTCTACGTGTCGCGCGTGCTGTACGTCTGATGCTGAGAGCCCGGGTCCCACTTTATCTGTGTGAAACTCGACATCGCGTGATAACCTTCCACCGATGACCGCTCGCGCGATGACTAACCACCGATGCCTCATCCTGGCGGACGACCGATGTCTCTCCCTGGGAGACGACCGATGTCTCGCCCTGGCGATGATTGCATGCCTCGCGCCCTGGCGATGCCCGCAAGTCTCGCGCCCTTGCGATGCCCGCATGCCTCGGTGCCCGGTGATGCCCGCATGCCTCGCGCCCTGGCGATGCCCGCATGCCTCGCGCCCGGTGATGTCCGCATGCCTCGCGCCCGGCGATGCCCGACGACACATCGCCACGCCTTGCTGAAGGTTCTTCATCCCACTATGTTACGTCCAAGGTATCATCTCCACATGACTTGGTAACGTCGGTAGCTTCACATTTCCAAGAGTAGGTCAGCACTACTCCTCGTGCGCCCATGCATGCAACACTAAGGACGATTTCTTATGCTCAAGCATAGAGCTTCGCATGCACAGCGTATCTAAGGCTTAACCCACACCTTGATACGTGTGGTTTTGTGGAACCCACTCGGGTTGATCCAGTATCCTGACCACATACTGAGTGCACTTTCGGCGATCATGTGCACCATAGGCGACTGGCGATCTCGTGTGATCTAGGCGACAGGCGATTATGTACTAACCAGGCGATCTCATAGTCTTCTAAACTACACTTTCCTTCCTTTTTATTTTAAATAAAAACATACTTAGAATTCATTTAAAATATATTCCTTTTTATTCCGATTTAATTTTACAGGTCTTTACACCGATCGCTCCTCGAGCACGCCTGATGGTGGTGTCGTAGTGACATGGCAGATGCTTCTCTTCTGCTTGAGGCTGTTCTCATAACAGCGCCTAGCCTCAGCCTGATCTGACTTGATGGTAATGACAGCCCCTTCCATCGACGGCAGCTTCAACTTCATGTGCCTTGTCGATGGCACTGCACCCAACCTGTTGAGCGTGGGTCTTCCCAGCAAGATATTGTATGCAGATGGGGCATTCACCACCAAGTACTTTATCTTTTTTGTGCGGGACGCCACTCCATCGGTGAACGTCGTTCACAACTCTATGTAGCCCCGCACCTCGACCTGGTCCCCCGCGAAGCCATAAAGACACCCAACGTATGGCCTCAGCTGATCAGGGGACAGCTGCAGCTTGTTGAACGTCGGCTAGAACATGACGTCCGCTGAGCTTCCTTGGTCTACAAGCACCCTGTACACTCTTCTTCCTGCTGTCACGAGGGAGATGACCACAGGATCGTTGTCGTGGGGTACAACGTCCTGCAGATCCACCCTTGTGAATGTGATATCCACCTCGGGGAAATGGCCTTCATTCACTGAGTCTACAGCCATCACTGAGCGTGCATACCTTCTTCTTTGCGACGCGGAGCACCCTCCTCCCGAGAAGCCCCCCGCGATCGTCCTCACCTCCCCATGCACAAGGATTTTGTAACATCCCGCCAAATTCTTTTCATAATTATAGAATGAAATAGAGATAAAATGATAATATTGAAGTGAACATAATCGCATATATGTAATGAAGTTTTCTCCTCGCAGGGAGTTTAATACAAAGTCGGTCAGTTTTCCAAAAACGTAAACGAAATACAGCAAAATAAAAAGAAACAGGCGATCTCCCAACAGGATGGGCGATCTCCTATCAGAAAACGGCGATCTCCTATCAGACAACAGAAAAAGGTGATCGCCTAACAGAAACATAAATTGGCGATCTCCTTCCGGCGACCACTCACTGAGGAACTCTACCACCTGCAACCTCGTTTGCTCCCGTGCAAAAATACACGATCATCATAGGTTTAAGCAAACAATCACAATACCAGATAAAAGGGTAACCTAGATGTTTCAAAAACTTTAAATCAATAGAAAACATAAATCGTCACACCATTCATGATCCATATCAATTACCACCATTAACATTCCCATATTCCACAAACTCGTCAAGTGTCTCTTTGCTACATTCAGTATTCAAGATTCACACGTCAGACTTTCCACTGACTCACAATGCATAGACACATGACTCTACTTCCGGATTGACTCGTGCGTTGACTCAGGCTCAGAGATCTGCACCTGTCATACCATACCACTGTGAAATCCACACAGGGTCGCTGTGAAATCCACACAGCCATGTGCATATATAATCTCAATGTCAATAATTCTCCCGGTATGACAGGGTTAATTCATATAACAGGCCGAGCTCGTTCTTTTTCACACTACTCGCCCATTCATATGAACCTCCTCCGACTCTCCACAACTGAATAACTTCATCTACATGATTCCATTATATCAGCAGAGTCAGGATATCTCCTTCTAGACAAGCCCCTAGTCAATACACCTATACACGATCTTACACGGTATTTCCTTTCCTGAAAATACTATGCCTTGATCCCACATTCACAACATTCAAAACATCATACCAATCAAATGAATGATTCAAATCACAGCAACAATCATTTCAAAGGTTCAAACTTTCGAATATCACATTTAAATCTCAAGCAGTCTCAAAACAACACCAAAAACAGGGGAGTTCGCAAAACAATGCCAAAACCGGCGATCTGATTCAAAAGCAGGGGATTTCGAAATCTGTATTTAAAACCGGCGACTACGTCGCCCAACCACATAGAAACAGAACATCATGAAAAGGGGTTTAAAACCGGCGACCACGTCGCCCAACCACATAGATCAGAGCATTGCGAAAAGAAACATGAAACCGGCGACCACGTCGTCCTCACTTCAGAAACAGCAAATCTACGGCTTTTATTGAAATTAAAGCTAGCTTCCCTTACCTGGACTTGCGTAAAACCTCACTTCTAGCTCTAACCCACCGAACTTAAGGATGCTCGACCTCTGCCTAAGCGTTCTAATCTGGAGAACTTGCAGAGAACCTCCCAGGTGCTCTATGACAGTCGTCGATAGCTAAGCAGGGACGTGATAAGGCCTGAATGGCAGAGTGAAGGAGAGAAAAGAGAAGGATGAAGGTAACTCACTCACTCACTCTGTCACTCTTGAACCGTAGCCCTTCTTTGCCTCTCAGAAGTGAGCTTTTAAATCTAACTCAACTTGCCCAGAAATGCCGCTGCCTCCACCCACTCTGCAGGAAAGGTTGCGTGTACGCTTCCCTGAACAGTACGACTACGCATGCCTCTGCGCAGGCTAACACTCTGAGGTCACTATTCTGAACCACCCTTTTTGTCTACGTGTCGCGCGTGCAGTATGTCTGATGCTGAGAGCCTGGGTCCCACTTTATCTGCGTGAAAATCGACATCGCGCGATAACCTTCCACCGATGACCTCTCGCGCGATAACCTTCCACCGATGACATATCGCGCGATGACCTTCCACCGATGACCTCTCGCGTGAAGACTATCCACCGGTGACTTATCCTGGATGACGACCGATGTGCCTCTCTTACTGGCGATGACTAACGTTCCTCATCCCGGTGATGACTGGTTCCTCATCCTGGCAGACAACCGATGTCTCACCCTGGTGGACCACCGATGTCTCTCCCTGGAAGACGACCAATGTCCACATGGCTCGCGCCCTGGCGATGCCCGCATGTCCCGCGCCTGGCGATGCCCGCATGCCTTGCGCCCTGGCGATGCCCGCATGCCTCGCGCCCTGGCGATACCCGACGACAATCATCACGCCTTCCCGAAGGTTTTTCATTCCACTATGTTACGTCCAAAGTATCATCTCCACATGACTCGGTGACGTCGGTAGCTTCACATTTCCAAGAGTAGATCAGCACCACTCTTCGTGCGCCCATGCATGCAACACTAAGGGCGATCTCTTCTGCTCAAGCATAGAGCTTCGCATGCACAGCGTATCTAAGGCTCAACCCACACCTTGATACGCGTGGTTGTTGGAACCCACTCTGGTTGATCCAGTATCTTGACCACGTACTACGTGCACTCCCGTCGATCACGTACGCCCTAGACGATTGGCGGTCATGTCTCCTCTAGGCAACAGGCGATTATGTCCCAGAGAAGTCGGAGATCGCCTCCGTCTTCAATAACGGCGATCTCATAGAAGACTTCTTAGCTACACTTTTCTTCCTTTACTCTTCTTGATCTACATGCCAGCCGACCGATCTCTACCAGCTGACCCCAGACCTTGGGCGACGTCCGATGTCCGACTACTACGAAACTTCATTTACCTACTCTTTGTATTTTAAATAATGACATCTTCTGAAATTATTTAAATATAACACTTTTATTCCAATTTAATTTTACAGGTCCTTACAGATTTCATGTTGCTGATCACCTGCCTGGGACCCCGAAGCGCGATCACCTTGCGCTTCCCGCAGGTAATCGGCCAGGAATCTTGTCTTCACCAATTCAGCGAGTTGATGCCCCAACGCCAGGCAGGTGTGGAGTGTGTGTCCATGATGTGAGTCTCTTATGAACCTTTCTTGGTTTGGGTTGAGTTGATATAGGTTTCATTGTATTCATGACACTTTCAAGAATTAGGATCAAAATTCTAAAGAGCAATTAATAGAGTTTCTACTCAAGAAAACAAAGGTTCATACTAAAAACACATGAATAGGTAACTTGTAGTGTAAGATAACAATGGAATATGAATGGGTAATTCAAGAACAGTACCAAACTTCAAAGGAAACACAAGAACAACATAAGAACACCAAGAACAAGTGAAAATACTGATTGAAATTCAATAGGAATTAGAAAATCACAAAGAAATTCATCAAAGAACAAAAAACCCATGGATGGAAAACAAGAACAACACATGTATATGGAAACCCATGGTTTGGACGAAATTAAAACAGCAAGAAAACAAGGAAATAAACCAAACAAAGTGCAGAACAATGGCAGCAAATGAAAGGAAACAACTCATGGAAAAGATTGAACCGATTAAAAATGGAAAAACTACAAGAAAACATAAATGGGTATTTTTAGAAGATGAATAGAAATGACTTATGTGGTTGTAGCCTTTTGGAGATGTGATTCACGCCACTTGGAGGGTGGTTCTTCCAAGATGAGTGGGTGGTGCCGCCACTTGAGAGTCTCCAAAGCTCACAAGATAAGACATGAAGGAGAAGAAGAGACAAGTCTCACAAACTCATTCTCTCTCAATTTCAAGATAGTTTCTTTTCTTCTAACTTTCAACTTTTTTTTATTCAAAGTACCAAGCACCCCTATTTATAATGGAGAGGGCTGGTCATGTTACAAAGGGGAAGGAGTGGGAAGAGTCACTCTTCTAGCTCCTTCTAGTGCCTAAGAGAGAAAGGAGTAGAAAAGTCACTTTTTCCACTTTTTCCTAAAGAAAGTGCCTAAAATGCCTTACATTTAGAGGTTTCTTTTGGTTTTCCTCTTTGGCATACTCCTAAGGATATTTCTATATTATTTACAAATTTATACAAGAGTATTTACAAAGATTTATTTATACTACTATCTTTTGAATTTTCAAGAGAACCCAAACTGTTCTACTTTTTAAGAAGACTAGTAAGAAGAATTTTAAATGCTTGGGTGGATGACCTCTTCCTCCATTAGTAAAATCCTCTTCTACTTGATCTCCATCAGTCCATAAGCCTGATGGAATTCACACCACTCATCCTTCTTCTTTCCAAGTACCTTGTTAGTTTTCTCTGGTACTCGGAGTCTTGCAGCCACGGCAGGGATGGCGATCAGCTCCGCCAACTCTACCATGAAATCATACCTGGGGGGTGCGTTGTTCTCCCTTGCACGCCCCCTGGCCTGGTCCTTCCTGGGTGCATAGGGAAGAGACCTTCCCTGCGCCTTCTTTCCTTCCTTGGCCTCGTGCACCCGCGCCTGTTGCTGCTGCTTCCCTTGACCTTCGCGCGGCATCGGCGGTGCAACACTGCCTCTCTTCTCAGAGACCTCTGTCTCTGCTACTATGTGTGCCACCGCGCATCGCCAAATCTTAGCGAAGGTGGCAGGGTGGCTCCTGATGAGCGATTCACTGAAAGGACCAGGCAGTACGCCTTTCTTGAATGCATGCACCAGCATGTTCTCGTCCTTGCTGGGCAATCTCACCACCTGTGCACCAAAACGGTTGAGGTAGTCCTTCAGCGACTCCCCCTGGTACTGGCGTACGTCGAACAGATCATAGG
The DNA here is from genome assembly GCA_013389735.1 of Phaseolus lunatus. Taxonomy (NCBI): domain Eukaryota; kingdom Viridiplantae; phylum Streptophyta; class Magnoliopsida; order Fabales; family Fabaceae; genus Phaseolus; species Phaseolus lunatus. The sequence continues at coordinate 16,105,302 of CM023863.1, read as the reverse complement.
ACACCACCGGTGGCGCTCTGTTGACGATATACTGCTCCGTGAACAGCTTCGAAAACTGATGGAAGGAGGTGATGTGGCCCTCTGGCAGGCTCACGAACCACTCCATAGCTATTCCGCTCAGTGTACTCATAAACATTTTGCAGTACACAGCGTCTGAGCCTCCAAACAGCATCATCTGAGTGTGGAAGGCTGTCAGATGTGCTTCTGGATCTTCCGCCCCCGTGAACGACACCTTCACTCCCACCAGGTTGGGAGGCACCACTGTGTTCATGATCTCGGGGGAGAAAGGCATAGGGAATGCTCTAGGAGGCGATGGCGGCATCGACGTCCTATCTTCGACTGTGCGCTCCTTCTGCGCCTGCAGTTCCCTACGCAATTCTTCATTTATACGGTTCAACTCTTCATTTCTGCTCTGCGATGCAGTCAGCTCTGCACGCATCTTCTCCTGCTCCGCTCTCGATGCCACGACATTATCCTGCAGCGCGCGCATCATCTCCATGACCTGCGCCATGGTAACAGCTCCTTCTTCAACAGATGGCGCAGGTGTGGTTTGTCTGGTTCTTCTACACATCTTTTCAGCAAAACCTTCGACGAAAACTTCAAGAAACCTCAAGAAACTTTAAGAAACTTCAAGAACTGCGATGTGGATGGGAACAAGATTCACACGGGCCCCACGGTGGGTGCCAAATGATCCTACCGCGGACTTGAACGTGGAGTATGTGCCTCGTCACTCCTTCGTCTAGCCCTCTGCAACCGCATGTTCTGCAAGAACGCTCCAAGAACCTTCTCTGGAACTCCCAACGATGCCTGCAAAACAACACAGACGGCGCCTCTAGCGGCCGTGTGCACTCCGACGCTCAAGTCAGGCAACAGAACCACCAAAAACTCTCTCTTAATCTCTCTGTCAGACTCGTGTGTGCTCTCAGATCCACTTTCTCTCTCTATAACTAAATTCTGTTATCACTGTGCAACGTGTATAAACGTGCTCACAATGACTCAGAAATGTGTGTAATTTGTGAAACTGTAAAAACTGTAAAGACTTGTCAAACTGTCTAAAAACCGTGTACCTTACATGACGTGGAGTGCTTTTATACCTGGGTCGCGCCTCTCTCTTAGATGGTGACACATGGAGGCATGCAACTTGCATCTAACCGTACGCGTGTCACACCTGAAGGGCCTTGCACTTTTCTTTGTGCGCCTAAGTTATCCTCTTGCGGAGTAACTTAGCGCGTTTCTTCTCTCTGAGTGAGTCGCATGCTCTTAGGAGAGCACTAGGGGTGGCTGGTCTAGACACACTCGCCAGGCGCTGCATCCTGCATGCATGATCTCACCGCATAATGCCATGCACGTAATGGGTTAAGAGAGTCACTGATCACTGACCAGCTTACTAGCTCTCTTATGCCATCCTCATGCACGACCCTACTGGCGATCAGCTCTTCTTCTTCTGGTTCGGAATCATGCGAGGTGCATGCGTAACACTCTCGCTGGGAGCCTGGGTCCCAGCTTAACTGCGTATTAGCAAGAAACCCCGATGACCATGCACCGATGACGGATCAGTGCTTCTTGCGTAACGCTCTCGCTGGGAGCCTTGGTCCCAGCTTAACTGCGTGTTAGCAAGAAACCCCAATGACCATGCACCGATGAGGGATCAGTGCTTCTTGCGTAACGCTCTCGCTGGGAGCCTGGGTCCCAGCTTAACTGCATGTTAGCAAGAAACCCTGATGACCATGCACCAATGACGGATCAGTGCTTCTTGCGTAACACTCTCGCTGGGAGCCTGGGTCCCAGCTTAACTGCGTGTTAGCAAGAAACCCCGATGACTGATCTGTGCTTTTTGCGTAACGCTCTCACTGGGAGCCTGGGTCCCAGCTTAACTGCGTGTTAGCAAGAAACCCCGATGACTGATCTGTGCTTCTTGCGTAACGCTCTCGCTGTGAGCCTGGGTCCCAGCTTAACTACGTGTTAGCAAGAAACCCCAATGACTGATCAGTGCTTCTTTACTTCTCGCGCTCTGCTTCCAAGCACTCATCTAGGCACTGATCTGCGGGTGGTGGTCACTTAGCAACTGAGCACCGATCACCGTTCTGAGTGATCTCCTCCCTGATTCACCTGCTATCTCATTCCACGTGTCACCCTGTGAATGGTCCACGTGGTCATCTGCTGCTGACGTCATCGACTACCGATGACCGATTGGATCAGTTTCTATTTTCCTTTCTTAAAAGTTGGTAGCTCTTCTTTATGTTCGTGCCTTCATATGCTTTCAAATTTGTAGGTTGTTCTTCCTTTTTTTTGCTCGTGGGTTCAAGTTCTTCTTCCGTGGTTGGTTTGTTGATGTATTTCTTGTTTTCTTCTAGCATTTACAGTTCAATTTCTCCTTTCACCGATTTCTTGTTGTGCACAGAGCTTGGAATCTTGCAAGGGCTTCCTACACCTAGTTTTCTTTTTATTTTTAGATTCTATTATACATCAGCACCTAGTTTTTATTCTGCACCTGCATTCTTTCTTTTAATTGATGTGGGTGTTTGATTTTGCTTGGGCTTGGTTGGTACTGCCTATGATTAAGTTTTGGACTTGGTTAGTACTTTCAAAAAGGGGACAAGAAAATAATTTTTTATCAAACGAGTAATAAGTCTGTTAATTGCATTTTATCCAATTAACACTAAATAATATAGACATTCAAATTACTATTGTAATCTTCATGTTATACACTTGTTAAAAGAAAGTGAATGGTTCATAATATGGAAAAAAGTCCAGTTTAAAATACTAAAAATAGGAACCAAAGCCAATATCAGCGATGTGTTCACCAAAATTATTTTACAGTATCATTATAACTTCAACAGTGGACAAAAATTAGTACGGTAGGGTGATCCACTGAAGTTGTAGATGTACCTGATATAGCAATTCTCCTAAAGATGTAAGCTAATAGGTTGAAGATGCAGATGATAGAAGTGCCTTGAAGATCTGCACACAATATGATGGAAGAGAATTAGTTAAAATTCAAATAATTATAACAGGAAATGTGATATATGGTTGCTTCATGAAGAGTGGTTGGGGATGCATGGGCCTTGCCCTGTGTGTAGGTATGAGATGCCCGTGGAGAAGAATTGGGGAAAAAAGAGCAAGGAAGAACGGGGAGAGAGGAGAAGGGATGGTGATAGTAGTGGTGATAAAGTTTGGGTTATTTTTTCTTACAATAGGATTAGGAGAGGCCAGGATAATGATCAAACTGCTTCAAATGATGATTCTCCATCAAGTCTTGGAGACGATGTTGTAGAGAGTTAAGAGAATGTTTTGACTTTGGGTGTAGAGTATTGTTGCTTTTGTAGTTGGGAGAATATTGAAGAATATGTATATAGGCACAATTGCACGAAACTGTTATTATATTATATTTTCTTGCATTAAATAAACGATGATTTTTTACTTGTATATCTCTTTCTTTTTTTTCTTTCAGATTGTTATAATTTTGGGTGCATTGATGTTGATAATCGCGACACAAGTTTATGGAATTGCTATTTGAAACGTGTTGAACTCAGACATTTATATAATTTTAGGACTAGCGAGAAAGAAAGAAAAGAAAAATTCATAAAGGTTTTCTTGTTCCCTGGTTCAAAGGTAATCAATGAATTGGATGAGATGAGAGGGAATGAAGTGAAATGAAATGAATTTACATTATAGAAGCAGAATTGTGATTTATATGGTACACACTATCAGGCTTCTAAATGTTGTCTTACTCTTTTTTACAAGCTGGTTTTGTTTGAAAGGTAATAAATAAGAGATCATTTTGTTGTATCTTTGACGTTAGAGGGAGAAACTGCATTCCTTTCGCTTAGAATCTTGAGTCCTTGGTACCTTCCTAGCATGAGAAGGGTGGCCATTGGGTTTGTGCCTGGTGACTCTAAAAAAGTTAAACCATCCAATACCATTAATCCCTTTATACCATAAACCTTGTAGTTCTCATCAACCACTGATCCAACCGTGCAACCCCCATGATAGTGATAGATTGTTATCACATTTTTCTTGCAGAAGTTTCTCAGATCAACATCAGCAGATGTCAGTTTTTCTTGTCATGACTTACCTAGAAAAAACGCAATAGACGTTGACCTTGCAATTCTTTCAAGCAGTTTTGTCATCTTGACGCATTCTTGCATGTCATTTTCACTTGCTAGATAGTTAAACCTCACAGAAGGGTTTAGCCTGGGATCTGTGTTGTTCAGGTGAAGCACCCTGAGGAATTGGAACTTAGACGAAGTACTGATGCTTCAACTATGATTTTGTAGTCATCTATTATGTTTGCAATTTGGGGTGGATCGGGAAGCCTATTCTTTGGCTTAGAATCCTCTAAAACTGCTATGCAAGGGTTGTCTTGCATTCCTTTCCCAACCCCTTGCATGTCACGCACTAATTGAACCTTCTCAGCTGTTCTTTTGGCCCTATGCCACTTAGCAGCAGAAGTTGGGGACTACCCAATGTACCTGCTGCCCATATGACATCACCCCTTGAACTTGAATTCTTGACTTTTTTTATGAGGCTTCGTGTGTTTCATCTAATGTGCCATTTCTCTGCATAAAACTTATACCCTTAGCTCTGGTTTCATTCCTGTGTAACCTACAACATTTGAGTAGTCAAAATTCTGAATACTAAATTGGTCGCTGAAAAATGCTAATTAGACTCTAGTTATGTAAACTTCTTCATAAACATTTATAATGCTTTAGAAAAAGTTTTATTAAGAGAGTTTTGTAGAAAATAAAGTGCATTAATTATTTATAATTTGAGATAATCTTTTCCTAGTTACTACTAAAAAGTTTATTCAATTTAGACTTTAAACCCCCTGTTATAGCTAGTTACAGAAAAGCTTTATACTTATTTTTGTTTCACTTACTATTGTGACGAAAGATGATACTCTTGACAGTGGCATTTATAAGAACTGTGAAGAGTCATCGTGTCTTGTAGAATGTGGATTTGATATGATAAAGTATTCAAATGTACAGAGTTGTAGAATCTTTATACACTGGCTTGACTACATAGTTAACTTTCCGAAAAACAAGTATAAAGATAAATTTTCCCAGTATAAAACTACCACAAAAGGGTTTTACTGAGACCTGTACATAATAATTGGACAAAAGAATGCAACAACTAGAACAAATCATCAATTACTTATTTAATGCTTTAATAAATTCCTAATCTTGACTCAAAAGTTTTCATAGATTGGATGCGTTGTTGGAGCTTTAATTCTGTGAGTACTATTGTGATCAATAATAGTGACATAGATTGGATGCGTTGTTGGAGCTTTAATTCTGTGAGTACTCTTGTGATCAATAATAGTGACAGGATCATTATGACTTTTATGTTGCTTGAAAAATGTCTCACCAACAATGGACTTGGGAAGAGACTTAACATAAAGAGCCTCAAATCTGCAAACAATAATGAATAATACTTAACTTCCAAAATTATAAGGATTAGTACTGGTATCTAAAAGGGCAAGTTGATGCAAAAATTGAAGAGATCAATACAATGTTAAAGCATAACAATGATCCAATTAACAGATAATGAGACCATTTTATCATACTACTACGGAGCCATTGCACTAGTAATCATAAGGTGATTATTGTTAAGTAATTGAAGTAGTTCTATATGCAAATTTAATTTATCTGGCATAATAATCCACTAATGATAACCCATTTTACGAAAAAGAGAAAAAAGGGATTTGCCTATTCTTGATCTTATTCTATAAGTTACAAACTACTATTTTGAATATGTTTATACATTTTTATGTTGTTATCATGTCAATCTGATACGTTCCATTGTTTGGTATCAAATTGTTATTTAATTGTGTTAAAATTTAACATGATGTGTGTGTGCATGCATGTAGCTATTCAATGGTGACATTTATCATGTCAGTTGTGGAGGGGTTAAAGGAGCATTATCCTAGAAATTATGGAGTTCGGTCTCACACACCTGCAGGGATAACTTTTGATGCTTTCAATGCCCTTGGAACTGTAGCATTTTCCTTTGTTGGACACAGTGTTGTCTCGGAGATTCAAGCCACATTGCCCTCAACAGAAGAAAACCCTTCAAAGGTTCCAATGTGGCAAGGTGTGGTGGTGGCATACTTCATAGTCATTTTTTGCTATATGACAGTTGCAGTAACCGGATTCTGGGCATTCGGAAACGTTGTTGAGGATGATGTCCAATGCTTTCAAATATAAAAAAAAAATGAATTATAGTTGCATACGGATATATTTGTATGTAAACCTGCACACAGTTACATATGGATATATCTATATGTAATTTTGCACACAATTACATAAAGATCCCAAATCCGTATTTAAAAGTTTTCTACGACAGTCTTACATACAAATTCTTATCCGTATGTAATCCGTATGTAACTATGTTTTACATACGAATTTATTTTTTACATATGGATTTGTGTTGTATGTAATACCAAATTTTCTTGTAGTGTATGAATCAGAAGTAATTTTTTTAATAGTATTTTTGTTTTTGTTCATTACAAGTTGCTTGAAACAAACTAGAAAGGAAGTTGAGAAGTAGAGATGTTTTCATGAAATATAATCTCAAACCTTGTTTCTTCTTTGCAGCTTAACATGTAACCATTTTTAGCACAAAGCAATAAATCAACACACACATTACCGTTTAACATATAATTTTATGAATTTTGTTACCATATATTTACCATATCGTTGAGACAAAAGTTTAGGTTCCAAGTTTTGGAAACTACAATGAATCACATGATCATGTGTCTAACGCTAGTCCAACGAAAATGGAACCCTAGGGTTGAAACATCATTTCAAGCAACAATTCAACACCAAACAAAAATAAAAACTATAGAAAACTCTATCAAAGTAAAATGCAACCTGCAACTCACCTTTAAGGCAACTTGTAAAAGGTCTTTCTTCTCTACCTCCTTGCCACCATGTCGCCATCGAGGCCAATTTCAAATGCCTTCATATGATCATATGATCATACAGTTAAGGTTTGTTAATACCTACTCACCAATGTAAATATTAGGTTTCAAAAAATACTTACCTTCAAGTAATCCTCCTTCGTCATAGGAACTGATGTTGCAGATTAGGAAAAAGGAGGATGAAGCTCAAGATTAGAGAGAGGACAAACAATAACTCAAGTTCGAAAGGGAAAAGTAAGAAATGAACTGAGGAATCTCATGAAATTGAGAAATGTAAATGCCACCATTGAAAATTATGAGAAATGAGAAGAATAAAAAACAAAAATTATTATTATTATTAATATTGTACTGGTTGGACATGCTCAGGACTTCGACTTGAGCACTAAAATGTAATAACTCGGTTGGTCAGGCCTATTTGGGAAATACCTAGCTCGGCCTTGGATAAATAATAAGCCCAATCATAAGTCCAGAGATTGGCCTAGGCCATTGGGATTCCATATTGAAAAGATAATTAAGGTAAAAATGAAAGAAAGAATAATGGAATTAGTTAAGCACATGTATTGTTGTAATTTTCAATATAAATAAAAACTGCTAGAGATAATGTTGCCTATACTTGAAAAATAAAAGTGTATATTGACAAAATATTCTTGTGTTTGTTGAAACTGATGAAGAAAAGTCTACGAAAGTTATAAAAAGGGCTTGAGACCCTGAGCAACGGTAAGTTTTTTTGGTGACTCTACACTAATACAGATATTTTACTCAGATATTCATAGTTGAATGCTCTCACTGACTTGATCGTCGGAGTCTTGTCAACAGGTGGAGCTCCCTTTACTGACGAAGTATTAACATCTCGGAACAGAAACAACCAAGTAAAGACGATTCAATCCAGAGCCCGCCACCAAAGTCTGACCTAAGTAAGCCGACGAGAACATTTGGTGCCCACCGTGGGACACAGTAAAAACTAATCCCACCTACATTTATAGTTGAGCAATCCGAAGCAATGAGAAATACGAGGCAAGGAATGCAAGGATCTGAAGGAGCTGAGACCCCAGCCTTGCAACAGATTATGGAGACCATGAGAGTTCTTTAGGAGGCAAATGAAGAATACTGACATGAGCAAGAGCAAATTTAGGAAGAAGCTAGGGCCAAGCAAGAACGGCTATGAGTAGAAGCCTGGGCTGACTAAGAACACCTTCATGAAGAAACACGATTGAGTCAGGCACTCCTTCTTATACCGGAAATTGAAGCCTCCCGAAGAACTATGGAAGAGCATGCACAAGCTAATGAGGAGTTACGAAGGAACATGCATCGTCAAGGCCGACGCCCCACCTAAGAAAGTTCCCTAGACTTGTCATCGAGAGATGACCCCAAACCATTTTCTTAGCAAATCATGAAAGAACCCATACCGCCCCACTATATCACGCCCAAGATCGCCCTTTTTTATGGTGGAAGACCCTGAGATTCATTTAAAGGCATTCAGGGCCCAAATGATCTGGAGGGTCAGATGCAGTCCGATGTAAGATGCTTATGGGCATGTTCACGGGGACAGCTCTGCAATGGTTTAGTGGGATCCCAGATGGGCATATCACCTCCTTCCCTCAATTCTCCAGAATGCTTAAGGAACAGTTCTCGGGTAATAAAGTCAACCCTCCATGATTGCTTAATTTGTTTGATGTCAAACAAAGAGAAGGGGAATTACTAAAAGAATACTTAAATCGTTTCTGTGCAGTCTCCGTAAGACTTCAAACTCTGGATAAGGAGATGGTGGTCCCTGTTTTCATTAAAGGGATGATGGCGAGCCTATTCAGTGATTTGTTAATCTGAAATCGAACGAAAGCATTATCGGAAGTGCGTGAACAAGCTACAACCCATATTGAGGCCGAGGAGGTCGTGCTAAAAAAATTGACAGTTCATGGTCGAAACAGCCCGGGTACAACGAGAATAGTTGTGATCGATCCGTTAGAAATGATGAAACATCCACAACGAAAAGAACATAGCAGAGGTACGTCCCATATGTTGCCAAGAAAGATGAGCCTAAGACTAAAGCCAGTGAGGAGAAGACGGTCAGGCCTAGGTTCTGAGTATCCTGCAAAGAACTCATAGGCATGGTCGGGGTAGCAGATAGATTAAAGTTTCCGCAAAAGACAGATCAGTTTTTGGGGTTGCGGAGGGATACCTGTGGTGATTTTCACAGGGCTTATGGGCACAGTGTCGAACGATGCATCGCCCTAAGTTATCAACTGGAAAATCTAGTGAAAGAAGGGTTTTGATAAAATATCTCGAGGTCGGCCAGGAAGAGCAGAAAGGGGAGGCCACACCCCAAGAGCAAACACATGAAACTCCGATCTTTGGGAACCTGAACACCATTGCAGGAGGATTCTCTAGTGGGGAAAGCTCAGTGTCTAGCCGCAAACGATATACCCGAGTAGTGATGTCCTTAGATGCCAAGAGGTCCGAGCAGTCCACCGAACTATCCCTTTGTTTCACAAATTTTGACTTGGAAGATGTGTTTTCCCGTGAGGATGATCACGTGGTGATATCTGTTATCAATGTAGGGCGAAAGATGCACAGAGTCCTCATCGATCAAGGGAGCTAAACTGATGTAATCTTTTGGGGAACATTTGCCAATTTGCAAATATCCCTTGACTAGTTGAGGCCTTATGATGGTTGTTTAGTCGGTTTTGCAGGTGACCTGATGAAAAATGATTACTCTAAAGTACATCATCGCCAATACACCTTCCGCGTACAACCTGCTAATGGGTCAACCTTCCTTGAATAGGTTGGGTGTGGTGGCCTCACTTACCCACATGAAGATGAAGTTTCCCTCGTCCGAAGGAAGGGTAATCACGATAAAAGCTGACCAGAAGATGGCACGAAAGTGTTATGAGAGTAGTATGAAAAATCGAAGGGGAACTTATGCAGTCACTATCCAGCCCAGAGAACTAGAATGGATAGCCGAAGCCTACCTCAGTGACGAGAGGCGACCTGGACCTGCTGGAGAAGTTCGGGAGTTGGAAATAAATGGTAAGAGATTCAAGTTCGGTGCCTCACTCTGCAAGGAATTGGAAGATAAAATAGTCGAAGTCATCTTGAAGAATATGAGTGCTTCGGCATGGTTGTTCGTCGACATGCCTGGGATAGACCTAGATTTTCTATGCCATCGGCTTACCATGTGATAGGTTGAGCTTCATTTCCTATTGTTCTACTTGAAGGATTAAGGTGAAAAGTGGCGAAAGCAAATGGATGTGATGGATCAAGGATTGTTCATATAAAGCAATGGATTCCTTGGAGGTGCATGAAAGGTATGGAGAGTGATTGGTTGGGCCATATCACTTGGAGAAAGGTGAAGGTGAAGATCAAAGTGTCTAACCTAGAGAGACTAGACAAGGGAGTAGAAGCTAGCAAAAATTTGACAGCATTTTACTCATAAAATTGATCTTACAAAACATGAGCCAAGAACCCCATTATATAGGTGAAAGTGCCTTGGAGAACAAGGAGAGAGGAGGTTATAAAAGTCGTAAAGTGAGGGCGGCTAGGTCATTGATTAAGTCAATGATGCCCCTTAGTCCTAGGTTCTAGAAGCTAAGGCTACATTCTACCCTAAAGGGCCTAGACACAATGATAAATACAGCTCCCTATTATGCTAAATGTATCATACTCTACTGAAATTAAAAATAAAGAAATTAGTTAATGATCAGCTCCCATGGCTTGGGCTCTACTCCTTGTGATCCTCTGAGGGGTCTTTGAACATGTAGAGTGATGGAAGAGGCCCAAGCCCAAGTCCAAGCCCAAACCCATGTTCAAGTCCAAGGCCTATCTCAAGCCCACCAAATAGAAGATATGGGCCAACTACAAGGGCTATGGCAAGAAGAATACAAGAGGATTGGGACACTGCTACTGATGGCAGAGAGACTTTCCTCTACATGATAAAGATGCCATAAGTTTAGTGTAGAAGTAGAATTTAATTTTCTTGTCAAAATTAGAATAGGAAAATAATTGTAATTTTCTTAGAATTAATTTTGGCACCTAAAACACCAACCTAGGTTAATTTAGGGTTTTTAAAACCACTAAATTAACCAAGGCCGGTTTGGAAAGCCTAGAGAGGGTGAGCGTGAAATACTAATCACACCCCTCCCATGTGCTCTCATTTTTAGGCTCCACCTTGAGGAGAATTTCATTTTGAATTTCCCTCCATTTTCATTTGAATTTTCAGCCCTCTAAACACTATAAATAAGAGGGCTTGGCTCATGTAATTCTCAAGATTAATTTGAGTGAAATTGCTGCCAACTTTGTGCCAATTATCACTCTTGTCTCCTACCTCTAGGATAGACACCTTAGTCTTCATTCTTCATCTTTTCCAAGTGAGATGGCCTCACCACTCACTCTCCACACCTAACACTTCACCTTCAAGGAAACCACAACTCCTAGGAGCTCCTTGCACATCTTCAACCATAGCTTCCGCCACCTTCAAATTCATTTTCAGCTCATGGAAGAAAGCACTCAAGCTAGGCTACATCATAGAGAAAAGTTTCTTTGCCATCAGTAGCAGAGTCCCAATCTTCTTGAATCCTCTTTGCCATGGACCTAGTTGTTGGGCCTAAGCTTGGGCATGATCCTAGGCCTTTTCCATCATCTGATCTTGGGCCTCTTCCATCACCATGGATGAGAAAGTTAGACCCGTGGTTCAGAAGCGAAGAAAATTCAATGAAGAAAAATGTCTCGCCATGCAAGAGGAAACTCGAAAACTCCTGGTTGCTGGCCACATAAGGGAAATCCAATACCCTAAGTGGTTAGCAAATTTGGTTATGGTAAAGAAGGCAAATGGAAAACAGAGAATGTGTGTCGACTTCACCCATCTGAATAAGGCCTACCCCAAAGAATCTTATCCTCTGTCGAACATAGACTCCCTAGTGGATAGCGCCTCAGGTTGTGGCTTGTTAAGTTTTCTTGATGCATTTCAGGATACAACCAAATTTGCATGCATCTAAACGACGAGAGTAAGACAGATTTTATGGCTGAGGTCGCTAGCTATTGCTACAAGGTCATGCCTTTTGGTCTGAAAAATGCTAGGGTGACCTACGAAAGACTCATGGATCAGATCCTTTCACCAATACTCAAACGTAACGTCCAAGCATATCTAGACGACATGGTCGTCACCTCAGAAAAGGTGGACCAGCACATCACCGACTTGAAAGAGCTGTTCGCTACTATAGCAAGGTAAAATTTGAAGCTCAACCCTAATAAATGTGTGTTTGAAGTTCAAGCAGGAAAATTCCTTGGTTTCCTACTAATCGAGAGAGGGATAACAGCAAATCCTGATAAACGTGCAGCGATCATAGAGATGAGAAACCCAACCAATGTTAAGGAAATGCGATGACTGACCGGGCGTATGGCCGCTTTGTCACGTCTTTTGTCAACCAGCAGGGATAAAGGGTATCCTTATTTCCAATGCCCCAAGAAGAACAACCATTTCGCATAGACTGATGAATGCGAAAAGGCTTTCGTTAAATTAAAGGAATACTTGGCTAGTCCACCAATTCTTGGCTAGTCCACCAATTCTTGGCAAACCTACTCCGGGAATCCCTATCAGTCTGTACTTTTCAGTAACAGACTGGGCCATCGGCTCGGTTATCTTGCAGGAATAGGGGAAGGTGCAAAATCCGATTTATTTCATCAGCAAAGTATTACAAGGGCACGAAGTTTGGTATCAAGCTATCAGAAAAGCAGCCCTAGCAGTGGTATTCACGGCCCGATAACTTAAGATAAAGCATGTAAATCAATTATACCAAGTTCATGAAGGAAAACTAGTACACATAAAAAGAAGGACTATTGTCCCTGCCATAATGTAGATCAGAAATCTAATTCTGTATGGCTTCAATCTGCTCATCCAGGTTTCCAAAACGTGCATCGAGTCTGGAAGTTCTGATCGAATTGCTGAAATCGACTTTGGCACATTTCATAGAGATTGTTTTGTTGTTCAGCAAAGCTATCCAATCGATTGACCATTAGAGCTCTCAACCAAAGACTTTGAGCCCAATCCAAATGATTTCCAATGGGTCCTTTCCGTTGATGGGTCCTCCAACCTACAAGGGAGTGTGATATGAGTTGCATTTTAGATGTTTTCATTTAAGGTGACACTTTACTTTAGGATTGAGATTTTATCAATTAAAGGTGAGGACCTAAGGAAGATTCCCACTGGACATGAACTTAACCAAGTGGTTAACTAAGTGTCAAGGTTCACTTCACATAGGTAAAGATGGAAAAACAAGATATAGTGAGGATGAGATGCAATTGTGGAATTGAAGAAAGGAAACTAGGAAACATCAATGGTGATCAAGGCCAACCAAATGATGAACCAAACTCATCATAATGAGCCCAAAACCGAGAGCAACAAATAAGAGTAAAAGAGACAAGAACATAAATGGAATGGAAAATGGAAGGAAATGGAATGAGAAAACTTATGGAGGTGGTGGAGATGATCACGCCACTTGAGGTGTGGAAACCACCAAGATAAGTGTTAGGCCGCCACTTGAGAGCTTCATTCTCATCAAGATAAGACCAAGGAAGAGGATATAACACTCACTCAAGCTCACACAATATTTGTGCAGAGTAACTCTACTTCAATTTCAACTTGTAAAATACAATGGGTAGGCCTCCTATTTATAAGTGAAGAAGCCTTGGAAAATAAGCAAGAGGGGTAGGATGGGAAAAAGGAAAAAATGGGCAGCCTTAGGGTTTGACTAAGTCAATCCCACATCCTAGGCTTGTCCTTCTAGAAACTAGGTCAAAATGTCCTCCTATAGGAACAAGCTAAAATGATAACTACACCCCCTATTATGCTAAAGGCACTTTATTCTAGCCTATATTTGCTATTTAGACCTCTAAAGTGAGCCCAAATTATTATTTATAACTTGTTTCATTCTTAAGAAGACCAGGAGGAAGAACTTGAGATGCTCTAGTCTTTGCCCATTTCTCCCTCTGATGAGGTCTTCACTTGAATGTTGAGATGACCTTTCATAGTGTGCATCCTTAGTCATGTTCTTATTGTCTTGGTTTGTATCATGCCCCCTAGGTTTGAGAGAATTCAACCTCGAATTTAGAACTCCTGCAGATAACATAGTTGGTTTGTTCACATATAAAAGAGTGCAAGGTGTGGAAAGTGAAACAAACTTATGTTCTTTAAGCTTGGGGAGTTCAAAAGAATAAGCTCTACATACAAGCCATGTTGGTAAAGAATATTTGGGAATGAAATAACTTTTTGATGAAAATCATCTTAGAAGGTGAAGACCTTTAAGAGGTGTTTGAATTTAATCCTGAAACTTCTTTGTCCAAGATGTCAAGTATTTACATTTATTGGGTAATGAAAAAGACAAGGAAGAAGAACACCTTAGAGGTGTAGTTTGCAGTTCAACACAGGTCAACATGATTGTTTTTGCAGTGTAAGGTGTAAGGACCTAGAAACTTTAATTGGAATGAAAGTGTTATATTTAAATAATTTCAGAAGATGTTATTATTTAAAATACAAAGAGCTGGTAAATGAAGTTTCGTAGTAGTCGGACCTCGGACGTCGCCCAAGGTCTGGGTTCAGCTGGTAGAGGTCGGTCGGCTGACCATTGTATTAACCAAGTAGTCAGATGCGATGACTTTATCGTGAGGTAATCACGTGGATGAGCTCGAGGAAGACATATGGATCAAGAAGAGTAAAGGAAGAAAAGTGTAGCTTAGAAGTCCTCTACGAGATCGCCGTTATTGAAGACGGAGGCGATCTCCGACTTCTCTGGCACATAATCGCCTGTCGCCTGGAGGAGACATGACCGCCAATCGCCTATGGTGTACGTGATCGACGGGAGTGCACGTAGTATGTGGTCAAGATGCTGGATCAGCCATAGTGGGTTCCAAAAACCACACGTATCAAGGTGTGGGTTAAGCCTTAGATACGCTGTGCATGCGAAGCTCTATGCTTGAGCATAAGAAATCGTCCTTAGTGTTGCATGCATGGGCGCACGAGGAGTAGTGCTGATTGTAACATCCCGCCAAATCCTTTTCATATTTATATAATAAAAATAAAGGTAAACAAATATATTGAAGTGAACATAATTATATATATGTAATGAAGTTTCTCCTCACAGGGAGTTTAATACATACTCGGTCAATTTTCCAAAAACGTAAACAAAATTACAGTAAACTAGAAAGACAGGCGATCTCCTAACAGCAAAAGGCGATCTCCTATCAGATAACGGCGATCTCCTATCAGAAAACCAAAAAAAGGGTGATCGCCTAACGGAAATAGAACCGGGCGATCTCCTTCCAGCGACCACTCACTGAGGAGCTCTACTACCTGCAACCTCGTCTGTTCCCGTGCAAAAATACACGATCATCACAGGTTTAAGAAAACAATCACAATACCAGATAGAAGGGTAAGCTAGATGTTTTAAAAACTTTAAATATGAAACTTTAAATCGATAGAAAACATAAATCTTCACACCATTCATAATCCATATCAATTTCAACCATCAACATTCCCATATTCCACAAACTCGTCAAGTGTCTATTCGCTACTTTCAATATTCATGGTTCACACGTCAGACTTTCCACTGACTCATAACATATAGACACATGACTCTACTTCCGAAAGACTCGTGCATTGACTCAGGCTCAGAGATCTGCACCTGTCATACCACACCACTGTGAAATCCACACAGGGTCGCTGTGAAATCCACACAGCCATGCGCATACATAATCTCAATATCATCACTCTCCCGGTATGACAGGGTTAATTCATATAACAGGTCAAGCTCGTTCTCTTTCAAACAACTCACCCATACATATGAACCTCCTTTGACTCTCCACAACTGAATAACTTCATCTATGTGATTTCATTATATCAGCAGAGTCAGGATATCTCCTTCTAGACAAGCCCCTAGTCAATACACATTACACATGATCTTACACGGTATTTTCTTTCCTGAAAATACTATGCCTTGATCCCACATTCACAACATTCAACACGTCATACAACACTTAATGAACGATTCCAGTCACAGCAAAACTCATGCCAAGGTTCAGATTTTCGAATATCACATTTAAATCTCAAACAGTTTCAAACAACACCAAAAACAGGGGAGTTCGAAAAACAACGCCAAAACCGGCAATCTCATTCAAAAACAGGGGATTATGCAATAACAGTTGAAAACCGGCAACCACGTCGCCCCATCATCTCGATCATCTAATATAAGGTTTTCGTTGGAAATAAGCGTAGCTTCCCTTACCTTGACTTGCGCAAAACACCAAGAGCTCCAAAACCCACCGAGCTTAAAGGATGCCTTAGCTCTGTTTTAGCGTCTGGTTTGTAGAACTTGCAGAGAACCTCCCAGGTGCTCCAAGGGCAGTCGTCGCTCGTCGCACTGGTGCTTGAGGATGCCTGAATCGCAGCGCAAAGGAGAGAAAAGAGAAGGATGAAGGTGAGCTCACTCTTTCACTCTTGAACCACTGCAACCTTCTTTTCCTCTCAGAAGTGGGTTTTTGAATGTTAAACCAACTTGTCCACAAAAGCCGCTGCAACCACTCACTCTGCAGGGAAGTTTGCGTGTACGCTTCCCTGAACAGTACGACTACGCGTGCCTCTGCGCAGGCCAACATTCTGATGTCACTATTCTGAACCACCCTTTTTGTCTACGTGTCGCGCGTGCAGTACGTCTCCTGTTGAGAGCCTGGGTCCCACCTTATCTGTGTGAAACTCGACATCGCGCGATAACCTTCCACCGATGACCGCTCGCGCGATGACTATCCACTGATGTCTCATACTGGCGGACGACCGATGTCTCTCCCTGGAAGACGACCGATGTCTCTCCCTGGAAGACGACCGATGTCTCGCCCTGGCGATGACCGCATGCTTCGCGCCCTGGCGATGCCCGCAAGCCTCGCGCCCTGGCGATGCCCGCATGCCTCGCGCCCGGCGATGCCCGCATGCCTCGCGCCCGGCGATGCCTGCATGCCTCGCGCCCTGGCGATGCCCGACGACACATCGCCACGCCTTGCTGAAGGTTCTTCATTCCACTATGTTACGTCCAAGGTATCATCTCCACATGACTTGGTGACGTCGGTAGCTTCACATTTCCAAGAGTAGATCAGCACCACTCCTCGTGCGCCCATGCATGCAATACTAAGGACGATCTCTTTTGCTCAAGCATAGAGCTTCGCATGCACAGCGTATCTAAGGCTTAACCCACACCTTGATACGTGTGGTTGTTGGAACCCACTCTGGTTGATCCAGTATCCTGACCACATACTGAGTGCACTTCCGGCGATCATGTGCACCAGGCGACTGGCGATCACGTGTAATCTAGGTGATAGGCGATTATGTACTAATCAGGCGATCTCATGGTCTTCTAAACTACACTTTCCTTCCTTTTTATTTTAAATAAAAACATACTTAGAATTCATTTAAAATATATTCCTTTTTATTCCAATTTAATTTTACAGGTCCTTACACTGATCTACTCTTCGAAATGTGAAGCTACCGACGTCACCAAGCCATCTGGAGGTGATACCTTGGACGTAACATAATGGGAGGATGAACCTTCAACAAGGTGTGACGATGTGACATCGGTGACCAGAGTAAGGCGATGTGTTCTCGTCACACACAAGGGCGATAAGAGATCGCCAACAGGTTGAGAGGAACATCGGTCATCAACCAGGATGGGAGACACATCGGTGGTCTGCCAGGGTGAGACATCGGTGGTCTGCCAGGGTGAGACATCGGTGGTCCTCCAGGGTGAGACATCGGTTGTCTGCCAGGGTGAGACATCGGTGGTCCTCCAGGGTGAGACATCGGTTGTCTGCCAGGACGAGGAATCAGTCGTCCGTCAGGAAGAGGAATCAATCATCACCGGGATGAGGCACATCAGTCATCGCCGGTATGAGAGATAGACGGTCATCGCCAGGATGAGGGACACATCGGTTGTTTTCCAGGGAGAGACATCGGTCGTCCGCCAGGATGAGACATCGGTGGATAGTCATCGCGCGAGCGGTCATCGGTGGAAGGTTATCGCGTGGTGTCGAGTTTCACACAGATAAGGTGGGACCCAGGCTCTCAGCATGAGACGTCCTGCACGCGCGACACGTAGACAAAAAGGGTGGTTCAGAATAGTGACATCAGAGTGTTGGCCTGCGCAGAGGCACGCGTAGTCGTACTGTTCAGGGATGCGTACACGCAAACTTCCCTGCAGAGTGGGTGGTGGCAGCGGCTTTTGTGGACAAGTTGGTTTAGATTCAAAAACTCACTTCTGAGGGCAGAGAACGTTGCTGTGGTTCAAGAGTGACAGAGTGAGTTCACCTTCATCTCTCTCTTTTCTCTCCTTCGCGCTGCGATTCAGACATCCTCAAGCACCAGTACGACGAGCGACGACTGCCCTTGGACACCTGGGAGGTTCTCTGCAAGTTCTCCAGACCGGACGCTAAAATAGAGCTAAGGCACCTTTAAGCTCGGTGGGTTTTGGAACTCTTGGTGTTTTGCGCAAGCTCAGGTAAGGGAAGCTAGCCTTATTTCCAACGAAAAACCTTATATTAGATGATTGGGATGATGGGACGACGTGGTCGCCGGTTTTCAACTGTTATTGCATAATCCCCTGTTTTTGGACGAGATCGCCGGTTTTGGCGTTGTTTTTCGAACTCCCCTGTTTTTGTGTTGTTTGAAACTGTTTGAGATTTAAATGTGATATTCGAAAATCTGAACCAGGGAATGATTGTTGTTGTGATTGGAATCATTCATTTAAGTGTTATATGATGTGTTGAATGTTGTGAATGTGGGATCAAGGCATAGTATTTTCAGGAAAGAAAATACCGTGTAAGATCGTGTAGGATGTGCATTGATCGGTGATTTCTATAATGAGATATCCTGACTCTCTTGAGATAATGAATTCATATAGATGAAGTTATTCAGGCGTTGAGATTCGATGGAGGTTCATACGTATGGGTAAGTGTTTGAAAGATAACTACTTGACCTGTTGTGTGGATTCACCCTGTCATACTGTGAGAGTGATGAGATTGAGATCGAGATTATGTTGATGCGCATAGCTGTGGAAACTTTACAGCAGTGTAGTATGACAGGTGCAGATCTCTGAGTCTAGTCAATGCACGAGTCTTCCGGAAGTAGTGTCAAGTGTCTTGTGTGATGAGTCAGTGGAAGTCTGACGTAAGAAATGAGAAACATTGAAATTGATAGACACTTGATGAATTATGTGAATTGAACGACTCTTGAGGAATTGTGAAATATGTGATTACTAGATGGTCATGTGAAGGGAATGAGAAAGTTGATGGTTTTTACGTGGGTGTCTTAAATCTATTTTATCTTGATTTTAAAGTTTCATATCTAAATTCTCTTTCAAATATCTAGCTTACCCTGTGTTTTTGGTGTTGTGTTTGGCTTTTTCTTAAACCTATGATGATCGTGTATAATTTACACGGGAGCAGATGATGTTGCAGGAAGTAGAGCTCCTTAGTGAGTGGTCGCCGGAAGGAGATCGCCTGTTTCTGTTTCTGTTAGGCGATCACCCTTTTTCTGTTTTCTGATAGGAGATCGCCTTTTTCTGATAGGAGATCGCCTTTTTTTGTTAGGAGATCACCTGTTTTTTTTTATTTTGTTGTATTTTGTTTAAGATTTG
The DNA here is from genome assembly GCA_013389735.1 of Phaseolus lunatus. Classification (NCBI taxonomy): domain Eukaryota; kingdom Viridiplantae; phylum Streptophyta; class Magnoliopsida; order Fabales; family Fabaceae; genus Phaseolus; species Phaseolus lunatus. The sequence continues at coordinate 16,085,718 of CM023863.1, read as the reverse complement.
GAAAATTGACCGGTATGTATTAAACTCCCTGTGAGGAGAAATTTCATTATATATATATATATATATATATATATATATATATATATATATATATATACACATATGTTCACTTCAATATTATTGTTTTACCTTTATTTCATTTTATAATTATGAAAAGGATTTGGCGGGATGTTACATAAGGTGATATATTGTGACTCGGTTTATCTGTTCTTTCTTTATCTTTTTCATTTTCTCTTTTTTTTTTTCATTTTTATTTGGTCCTCATGAACTTCTTTAGGAGAGACAGGTTTTAAGATAACCTTGTGCCCTTGGAAGTTAAAAGACATCTTGTTGGTCTGGCCATCATGTAGAACTTGTCTATCATATTGCCAAAGTCTTCCCGAAAGAATATTTTTTGCTTCCATTGGCACAACATAACATAAAACTTCATCTTGATACTTTCTGATAGCAAAAGTTATGAGGACTTGTTTATTAACCATGATTTCTCCTTTGGCACTAAGCCATTGAAGTTTATAGGGCTTTGTATGAGAGATAGTGAGTAATCCAAGCTTCTCCACTACTCTTGTACTTGCCACATTAGCACAACTACCCACATCTATTATCATGGAACATAACTTTTTGTTGATAAGGCAGCGGGTGCGGAAAATATTTTCTCTTTGGGTGTCATCCAAATGTTTTGGAATTGTTCCCAACATTCGCCTTATCACCAATAAGTCACCTTCACAAGGTATTTCACATTCATTTTCACTAGGAGATTTTGAAGGAGAAGGGGAGTTGGACCTAGAAGATTAATCATTATGGTCACTTACGACTATTCCCCCCTTAACTATCATGGTTCTTTTTGTTGGACAGTTGGCCGCTATGTGCCCAAAACCTAAGCATTTAAAACATTTTGTTCTTGAGGTTTTGGTTGGCGATTTTGTCCTAGAAGGAGAAGGATGTTCTTTTTGTAGGGTGGATACTGTGGAGAACTTGGAAGGATTATCTTGTTTTGAAATTTGATTTTTACCCTTCCAAGTTGAGTTATAGAAGCCATCATTATGAGTATTTTTGAAAGATGTTTTCTTTAAAAGTTGTGATTCAACCTTGATGGCTAGGTGATGTGAGTTGATTTTAGGTTCATTATATTTGTGACACTTTCTTAGAATTAGGATCAAGATTCTTAGCAATTTAGAGTGAGTCACCTAAGGAAAATCCCCACTGGACATTAACTTAACAAGTGTTAAGTAGATGTGAAGGTTCATTTCCAAAGGTCCAAGGTTAAAACACAAATAGAGATATGAATGGATGACAATTAAGGTGCATAATCCAGATTTGAATGGTGCAAAACAAAGCTGGAAACAGAATTGAAATTAAGCACAAAAACAGAATTGAAACAACACACAAATTCAAGGAAGCTTAAGGAATCATCAATGGAGACAATGCCTTCCAAAATGATGAACCAAACTCAACTATGAGTGCTATATCCTTGTACACAACAATTGATATAGGAAGAACACAAAAACAGAACAGAATTGGAAAGGAAAACAGAATTACTGAATAGAAACACAAATTGAAACAAAAGAACCGATTGAAATTCAAGAACAAGACATAGAATCAAAACTACCGATTGAAATGACAATGGAAGATGAAAGAAGATGAAACTTATGTGGTTGTAGCCATGGATTGGGAATGGACACGCCACTTGGAGGTGATGATCCAAGATAAGTGCAGATTTGCCGCCACTTGAGTGCTCCCAAAGCTTCACAAGATGAGACAAGGAAGAGGAGAACAAGTCTCACAAAATTCACTCACAATTTGAGTATAGTAACTTTTCTTCTAATTTCAATATTCTTTTACATGAGCATAGCACCTCTATTTATAGTGTGAGAGGGCTGAAATTAAAGTGGGAAAATTCAAATGAGAAGCATTTGAATTTGGAGCCAAAACACATGTCACAAGGGAGGTGTGACTTGATTTCTACTTTGGCACCTCCTAAAACTACACCTACACCTACTCTTTATGTCACATGGAAGGTGTGACTTGTTTTTGTACATTAACACCCCTTATTTTAATTCCTACACCTTCCTTCAAAGTTCTACTAAAAACTATACATAAGTAATTACAAAAAGAGACATCCATTGATGCTCTTCTCCCAAAGCTTTAGCCTTGCTCCTAGTCATCCTTTGAGGCATGAAGGATGTTGAGCTAATTGGTTGGGCTTGGGCCCCAACTTGGGCTTGGGCTTCATGGGCTTGGGCCTCAGGCACCTCCTCTACTTGGTCTTCATCATGCTCCCCGGGTTGGAGAGAATTCGTCCACGAATTTGGAAGACCTGCAGAAAAGGGAGTTAGATCACTAATATTAAAAGAATTACTTCCAAGAAATGTATCAGGCATATCTAACTCATAGGCATTATCGTTAATCCTCTTGATGACCTGAAACGGACCATCTCCTCGAGGCATAAGTTTGGACTTCCTTTGAGTAGGGAATCTATCCTTCCTCAAGTGTAGCCAAACCCAATCGCCAGGTTCAAAGATTAATGCCTTACGCCTTTTGTTGGCATTTTCAGCATATTTGCCAACTTTCTTCTCAATTTGTAACTTGATGTGATTATGCAAGTCTTTAATAAAAGAAGCTTTTTCAAAACCATCCTTGCATAAAATCTCATCAAGTACAGGTATTGGAAGAAGATCTAGAGGTGTTAAAGGGTTGAACCCATAAACAACCTCAAAAGGAGAATGGGCAGTTGTAGAATTTACTACTCTATTATAAGAAAACTCAATATGAGGTAGTAAATTCTCCTAAACCCTTGGGTTCCCAGAAATAAAGCATCTTAACATTTGACCCAAAGTTCTATTGACCACCTCTGTTTGACCATCAGTTTGGGGGTGGCAAGTAGTAGAAAACAAAAGTTTTGTGCCAAGTTTGCCCCATAAGGTCCTCCAAAAGTGGCTTAAAAACTTTGAATCCCTGTCGGATACAATACTTCTAGGAAGCCCATGCAAACGAACAACTTCCTTAAAGAAGAGATTTGCAATATAACAAACGTCATCTACTTTGTGGCAAGGAATAAAATGAGCCATCTTAGAAAAGCGGTCCACTACCACAAAGATAGAATCCTTTCCTGTCGATGTCTTGGGAAGACCTAAGATAAAATCCATTGAAATATCTACCCAAGGGATTGATGGGATAGGAAGAGGGGTATATAAACCATGGGGATGGACTTTAGATTTAGCCTTCCTACATGCTATACATTTATCACAGAAGCTATGTACGGATTTTCGCATGTGAGGCCAAAAGAAATGTTCATGCAATGTTTCTAAAGTCTTAGCAACCCCAAAATGTCCCATAAGCCCACCCTCATGAGCCTCTCTAACAAGAGATTGTCGTATAGAACCATGGGGAACACAAAGTCTTTTTCCTTTGAAAAGAAAACCATTATGTAAGAAAAAGTCTTTGTGTCCTCCTTTGGAACACTCTTGATAGATAAGTGAGAAATCTAAGTCATCATGATATAGTTCCTTTATGTGATCAAAACCTAAATATTGAACATCCAAAACATTTAACAAGGTGTGTCTTCTTGAAAGAGCATCAGCAACCACATTAATTTTACCTTGTTTATGTTTGATCACATAAGGAAACTGTTCAATAAACTCCACCCACTTGGCATGTCTCTTATTAAGCTTGCTTTGGCCTTTCAAATATTTTAGGGACTCATGATCACTATGGATCACAAATTCCTTAGGAAAAAGATAATGTTGCCAATTTTGCAAAGCTCGAACAAGAGCATAAAGTTCTTTATCATAAGTGGAGTAATTGATATGACTCCCTTTGAGTTTCTCACTAAAATAAGCTATGGGGTGGCCCTCTTGAAGGAGGACAGCCCCAATGCCTATATTAGAGGCATCACACTCAATCTCAAATGTTTTAGCAAAGTTAGGAAGGGCTAAGATGGGGGCCTTAGTCAATTTTTCTTTTAAAGTCACAAAAGCTTTTTCTTGCTCTTGTCCCCACTTAAAGACCACATCCTTCTTTACTATAGCATTGAGAGGTGCAGCAATAGTACTAAAGTCTTTCACGAACCGCCTATAAAAGCTAGCAAGTCCATGAAAACTTCGTACTTCACTAACATTGGAGGGTGTTGGCCAATGTTGAATTGCTGCAACCTTTGTTTGATCAACATGCACCCCTTTATAACTTACAACAAACCCTAGGAATTCTATATGATCAAGTGCAAACATACATTTAGCAAGATTAGCATACAAATGTTCCTTCCTAAGGGTTTCTAAAACTTCCCTAACATGCTTCTCATGATCTTTCAAAGACAAACTATATATAAGAATATCATCAAAATAAACCACAACAAACTTGCCAATGAATGGTCTTAAGACATGATGCATGAGTCGCATGAAGGTACTAGGAGCATTAGTCAAGCCAAAAGGCATGACCAACCACTCATATAAACCAAATTTGGTCTTAAAAGCAGTTTTCCATTCATCCCCCGGTTTAATTCGGATTTGGTTATAACCACTCTTAGGATCAATCTTGGAAAATATTTTAGACCCATGTAATTCATCCAACAAGTCATCTAACCTAGGAATGGGATGCCTATATTTGATTGTAATGTTATTTATAGCGCGACAATCCGTACACATTCTCCATGACCCATCCTTTTTAGGAACAAGGATGACAGGCATAGCACATGGGCTCATGCTATCTTGTACCCATCCCTTAGCAATTAATCCCTCAACTTGTTGTTGAATTTCTTTGGTCTCTGTGGGATTTGTCCTATATGCTGGGCGATTTGGTAAAGAAGCCCCGGGAATGAAGTCTATTTGGTGTTCAATCCCTCTTAAAGGTGGTAAGCCATTAGGAGGATCTTGAAACACATCTTCAAATTCCTTCACCAAATTGTCCAAACATGTGGGACTATCCTTAGCCGACTCACGATCAATAATACTAGGAATAGCTAAAAAAATAGGCTTTTGAGCAACTATTACCTTTTTAACTTCTTGAGTAGTCATGAGAAGGCTTCTCTTGGAACTTTTTTTATCATTTTCATGCTCTCTCTTTTGCTTCATTTTAATTTGGTCCTCATGGACTTCCTTTGGAGAAAGAGACTTAAGTATGACCTTGTGCCCATGGAAGGTAAAAGAAATTTTGTTGGTAAAGCCATCATGAAAAACTTTTCTATCATATTGCCATGGCCTACCTAAAAGAACATGTGTTGCTTCCATTGGGACAACATCACACAAGACCTCATCTTTGTATTTACCAATGGAAAAAGCAATGAGGACTTGTTTGTTAACTAGGATTTCTCCAACCTCACTTAACCATTGTAGTTTATAGGGCTTTGTATGAGAGATAGTAGACAATCCAAGCTTATCTACCACTCTTGTACTAGCCACATTTGTGCAACTCCCCCCATCCACAATCAAAGAACACAACTTATCATTAATGAGACATCTTGTATGGAAAATATTTTCTCTTTGGCTCTCTTCAAAAGGTTTTAAAACTTGGCCAAGCATTCGTCTCACTACTAATAAGTCGCCTTCAAGTGGACTTTCACTCTCATGCTCACTTGGGGACCTAGGAGGTGTGGAAGGTCTAGAGGAATCCGAACTATGCTCACTCACAACCACCCCATCACGCATCATCATAGTCCTTTTGGAAGGACAATTAGCCGCTATATGACCATAGCCTAAACATTTGAAACACTTTTTACTTGAAGATTTAGTTGGTGATTTAGGAGTAGAAGTTGAAGGCTTAGAATCTCTAGGTTTGAAAGTAGAATCTTTTGAAGGAATTTTTGAAAAAGATTTTCCTTTGTTTTTCCAAGATGAATTGTAAAAGCCATCATTATGAGTATTTTTAAAAGAATTTTTCCTTGCAAGTTGAGTTTCTACCTTGATGGCAAGGTGAACCAAATTTTCTAAAGAAGAATACTCATTAAGTTCTACAACATCTTGGATATCCCTTCTAAGACCACTAACAAATCTAGCCATTTTAGCTTCATCATTCTCATGCATATTGGCTCTAGTTAAAAGCGTTTCAAGTTCTTTATAATAAGCATCCACACTTAGCGTGCCTTGGTGAAGCCGTTGGAGCTTCAACAATAGGTCTTTCCTAAAGTGTGGAGGCACAAATCTAGCGCGCATGCAAGCTTTTAAATCATCCCAAGAGACCACGGGCGGCCTCTTGTTTAGCCCAATGTCCATGAGAGTTTTGTGCCACCATTGCATGGCATAGTCCATAAATTCTAGGGAGGCTAGCTTAACCTTTTGGTCTTCTTGGACCTCACGTACAAAAAATATTTGCTCTACCTTAGCCTCCCATCCTAAATACACATTAGGATCTCCTTCACCACTAAAACTAGGTAATTTTACATAAGGCATAAAAGGCTTAGCCACATTTTGGCGCCTATCTTCATGATGGTGATGCATCCTCCAAGCATTTTCTTCATGATATCCATAAGAATTTTGTGAAGACCTTGAAGTATGCCTATGATGATGGTGTTGTCTTCTCTCACGGTGGTGATGCATCTCTTCACGGTCCAACTCCAATCTTTGGAGCCTTGCCTCCATTTGTCTTAATGCCTCATCTTTTTGTGCAATTGTTAGTTTAGCATCCTTTAATTCACCAATTAGGTATGCTTTTTGAGGTGAGTGAGGCTTAGATGATTCTCCACTAGAAAGATTAGCCATGATAAAATGAAACACAAAAACACAAAGAAGAAACTATTATAGAAAACAAAGTTAGAAAAACAAGGTGAAAAACAAATATAGCTTGCGGCAATGATGTAAAATCTCTCAAACCACTCCAAGAAAATATATCCTTCCTTTATCAAGCCTCTCTTGTGGATTGGATGAGCCTCAAGTGAAAGATGCCAAAGCAAACCACACTTAGTCAAAGAACAATTCACCAAAAAACTAGAGGAAACAAGAAAGACAAGCAAGAAAAGGTATAAGCAAGAAAAGCTAAACCAAAGTGGAAGTAAAGATATGACAAAACTTTGGAAAAGAATATTGAATAAAAATGACAAGCAAAGAAAATAAGGCACTCAATAAAAGGTAGTACACAAATAGAACCTAGAGAATGGTACTAGAATTGGATTAACAAAACCAAAACAGTACTACAGAATATTAAGGTGTCAAAATGCGTGACTTAAACAAATTATGCTGAGCTGGATAATTCAAATTTGAATTTGAAATTTAAACCACAGAAATTTCAAGATCTTAGCTCAAATTTGGCGCTGGAATCACACCAAAATGATGCACCAATAAATTGTGATAATTTTTTTCAAATCTGATGCCACTTCACCGTTTTTTTTGGCGCCAGAATTGCACACTGATTGTATTTGATTTATCATTTTTTTTCTATTTTGAATTTTTCCTCACTTTTTTTTTTAATTTTTTCTAACACATCAATCTGTTCAGATCCAGAATTTTAGAATTTTTCATAAATGGAATTAAATTCTGTAAACAAAAACAGCCAGCACAGTTTCAACAAAAACAGAGGAAGCCTAATTTGGAATTAAAACAATATTAAGAAACTTCAAAGACACAATAGAATTGATGTATGAGAACTTGTATGGATCTATCACACAAGCATGAACTCAAATCTAAAATTAAAAATGCACCAAAGGCTCAACAAAACAGATTAGAAACTGCACTCAAAATTAAAAGCAATCAACCAAAAATTATCAAGAAAAGTACTACATAGAAGTGATGACAATTTAGGAGAAACATGACTTGACAAAACTTGTATGGATTCAAAAAGCAAAATGACTCAAACACAATTAATTTGCACCAATTAAAACAGCAAGGAAAGACTCAAATTAAAGCAAAAACAGAATAGCTAACACAACAAGGAACCTAAAAAAATTCTGCACAAAAATAAAGTGCTGGAAAATGGAAATTGCTTGAATAGAAAGTGTCAATTCAACTCAACAAGAACAAAACATCACCATAGCTCTGATACCACATGATGTGAGTTGATTTTAGGTTCATTATATTTGTGACACTTTCTTAGAATTAGGATCAAGATTCTTAGCAATTTAGAGTGAGTCACCTAAGGAAAATCCCCACTGGACATTAACTTAACAAGTGTTAAGTAGATGTGAAGGTTCATTTCCAAAGGTCCAAGGTTAAAACACAAATAGAGATATGAATGGATGACAATTAAGGTGCAGAATCCAGATTTGAATGGTGCAAAACAAAGCTGGAAACAGAATTGAAATTAAGCACAAAAACAGAATTGAAACAACACACAAATTCAAGGAAGCTTAAGGAATCATCAATGGAGACAATGCCTTCCAAAATGATGAACCAAACTCAACTATGAGTGCTATATCCTTGTACACAACAATTGATATAGGAAGAACACAAAAACAGAACAGAATTGGAAAGGAAAACAGAATTACTGAATAGAAACACAAATTGAAACAAAAGAACCGATTGAAATTCAAGAACAAGACATAGAATCAAAACTACCGATTGAAATGACAATGGAAGATGAAAGAAGATGAAACTTATGTGGTTGTAGCCATGGATTGGGAATGGACACGCCACTTGGAGGTGATGATCCAAGATAAGTGCAGATTTGCCGCCACTTGAGTGCTCCCAAAGCTTCACAAGATGAGACAAGGAAGAGGAGAACAAGTCTCACAAAATTCACTCACAATTTGAGTATAGTAACTTTTCTTCTAATTTCAATATTCTTTTACATGAGCATAGCACCTCTATTTATAGTGTGAGAGGGCTGAAATTAAAGTGGGAAAATTCAAATGAGAAGCATTTGAATTTGGAGCCAAAACACATGTCACAAGGGAGGTGTGACTTGATTTCTACTTTGGCACCTCCTAAAACTACACCTACACCTACTCTTTATGTCACATGGAAGGTGTGACTTGTTTTTGTACATTAACACCCCTTATTTTAATTCCTACACCTTCCTTCAAAGTTCTACTAAAAACTATACATAAGTAATTACAAAAAGAGACATCCATTGATGCTCTTCTCCCAAAGCTTTAGCCTTGCTCCTAGTCATCCTTTGAGGCATGAAGGATGTTGAGCTAATTGGTTGGGCTTGGGCCCCAACTTGGGCTTGGGCTTCATGGGCTTGGGCCTCAGGCACCTCCTCTACTTGGTCTTCATCACTAGGTGAACCACTTTTTCCAGAGAAGTATACTCATAAAGTTCTATGACATTTTGAATCTCTCTTCTTAATCCACTCACAAAGCGAGCCATCTTTGACTCCTCACTTTTTCATGCATGTCAATTTTAGTTAAAGTTGTTTCAAGCTCTTTTAAATACTCATCAACACTTTTTGGTCCATGTTGAAGTCGTTGGAGCTTCAACAAGAGTTCCTTCCTATAGTGAGGAGGAACAAACCTAGCTCGTATGCATAATTTCAAATCATCCCAAGAGACCACGACTAGCCTCTTGTTAAGTCCAATGTCCATTACAGTTTTATGCCACCACTGCATGGCATAGTCTACGAATTCTAAGGAGGCTAATTTGACTTTTTGGTCTTCTTGGACCTCATACACATTAAAAATCTATTCAACTTTAGCCTCCCATCCTAGATAAACATTGGGATCGCAATCCCCATTAAAACTAGGCAATTTAATGAACAGAAAAGAAATTCTTGGAGCATGTTGGCGCCTATCTTCAAAATTGTTCAATCTCCAATCTTCCTCTTCTTCTTGGATGCCATATTGATTATAACTCCTTGAGGCACGCCTTTGATTCCATCTTCTTCCTCTTGGGGGTCTCTCATGGGCCGATTCTAGTATTTGGAGTCTCTCTTCCAAATGTCACATTTCTTCGTCTTTTTGGGCAATTGTTCGCTTTGTCACTGCCAATTCACCCATATGGAAAGCCTTTTGGGGAGATTGAGGCTTAGATGATTCCCCTGAAGAAAGATGAGCCATAATTCACAGTGAACAAACAATTAGTGAAATAGAAGTTAGTAAACAAAGTTTGTGTCACTTTTGGTGAAATTTAAGAAGAGAACACTCAAAGCACTCAAAGAAAATTCTTCCCTTCACAAAAGGTCTTTCTTGAGGTTTAAAACTCTCAAATGAAAAAGGTCAAAGCCTTAAACACTTTATCTTAATGGAACCCACAACAAAACTTAAGAAGAAAATAAAAAGACAATCAAGAAAATCTTAAGCAAGAAAAGCTAAACCAAATTTGAGAAAGAGATTAAAGACAAAACTTTGAAGAAAGACAAGCAAGAAAAAGGCACACAAAAAGACTCTAAGATACTTACTTAACCCTTAACTATGAAGTTTTAATTTTTCTAGAAATTGTAAAAGCAAAAGAATCAAATTCCACAAAGATGAAATCAATTTGCAAAATAAAATAAATCCTTTTTTTAAAATATAAAGCTTGAGAACAAAAGAAAGTGATATTTGTGTGAACCTTTTTTTTTTATCCTTGTTTTTGGTTTTTGGAGTAAAGACATTCATAATTCTTATCATGCATATTTTCATTCACTTTCAATTGTCACAAAAAAAAAAAAAAAGTTTGGGATTCAATTTAAATGAACACTTGAAATCTATGTTTGGAACTGAATCAACTTCTACTCAAAACAAATTTCTAGTTACTTTTATATCTTCACAATTAAAAGAAAAATAAGTAGAAGCAAAAATAAGGACTCCTAGAATACTAAGAACATATGACTCAAAGAAAAAAGAGGCAATAAGAAAAGACATAAAATAACAATCCCAAAATCGAAACAAAGCTATGAAAATTAAAAGGCCGAATGAAATTGCAAGAAAGAATAAAGGGCTGAAATTATATTGCAAGAATGTAAAAACAAAAAATTAAAGGTGCAAGAAAGTAAAGTGCCAAATCAACTTAAAGCAAGATAAAGCTCAAAGAACCAAAGCTCTAATAACCACATGATGTGAGTTGAATTTGAGATGTTTTCATTTAAGGTGACACTTTAATTTAGGATTGAGATTTTATCAATTAAAGGTGAGGACCTAAGGAAGATTCCCACTGGACACAAACTTAACCAAGTGGTTAAGTAAGTGTCAAGGTTCACTTCATAGAGGTAAAGATGAAAAACCAAGATATAGTGAGGATGAAATGCAATTACGGAATTGAAGAAAGGAAACTAGGAAACATCAATGGTGATCAAGGCCAACCAAATGATGAACCAAACTCATCATAATGAGCCCAAAACCGAGAGCAACAAATAAGAGTAAAAGAGACAAGAACATAAATGGAATGGAAAATGGAAGGAAATGGAATGAGAAAACTTATGGAGGTGGTGGAGATGATCACGCCACTTGAGGTGTGGAAACCACCAAGATAAGTGTTAGGCCGCCACTTGAGAGCTTCACTCTCATCAAGGTAAGACCAAAGAAGAGGAGATAACACTCACTCAAGCTCACACAATATTTGTGCAAAGTAACTCTACTTCAATTTCAACTTAAAAAATACAACAGGTAGGCCTCCTATTTATAGGTGAAGTCCCTTGGAAAACAAGCAAGAGGGGTAGGATGGGAAAAGGGAAAAAATGGGCAGCCTTAGGGTTTGACTAAGTTAATCGCACATCCTAGGCTTGTCCTTCTAGAAACTAGGACAAAATGCCCTCCTAAAGGGCTAGGAACAAGCTAAAATGATAACTACACCTCCTATTATGCTAAAGGCACCTTATTCTAGCCTATATCTTCTATTTGGCCCCCCAAAGTGAGCCCAAACTATTTACAACTTGTTTTATTCTTAAGAAGACCAGTATGAAGAACTTGAGATGTTTTGGTCTTTGTCTATTTCTCCCTTTAGTGAGGTCTTCACTTGAATGTTGAGATGACCTTTCATAGTGTGCATCCTTGGTCATCTTCTTGTTGTCTTGGTTTGTATCTAAGTGGGGCTGGAGTCATTCTAGTAGGACCAAATGGGCTTCTAATCGAGTAGGCTCTTAGGTTTGCATTTAAGGCGAGTAACAACCAAGCCGAGTATGAAACTCTGATAGCAGGAATGTTGTTAGCAAAGGAGTTGGGAGCACAACACTTACCGGCGAAGAGTGACTCTTTGCTCATAACAGGACAAGTCACCGGTGAGTATCAAGCTAAGGACCCACAACTAGCCTTATACCTCAGGTATGTAAATATTTTAAGAACAACTTTCTCTACCTTTAACCTTGTTCATGTCCCCAGAGAACAAAATTCTCAGGCGGACCTATTGTCTAGGTTAGCCAGCTCGGGGAAAAGTGGCCGTCAAATGTTGGTAATCCAGGAGACCTTGAAATCACCAAGGACAACCGCTGAAGGTGACCATCTTGAGATCTTGTAGATAAGCTCAGAACAAGGAAGAAGACTTCGGTCTGTAATGCAAGAAACCTTAAAAACTCTGAGGACAACTGTCCATGGGCTTTTCGAAGAGGGTCATCTTGAGGTTAAGCAGATCAGCGCCATGGATACTTGGTTAACACCGTATACACGGTATCTCATCGATGGATTACTTCCTCCGAGCCCACAGAGGCCAAAGTTATCAAGAGGAACATGAGTCAGTACACCCTGATAAATGGTTATCTCTTTCGTTATGGTTATACTCACCCACTTCTCTCTTGCGTAAGTGGGGACCAATGAACACGGATAATGGGGAGCTTCATGAAGGCATTTGTGGCAGTCATATTGATCGACGAGCCCTCTCTTTAAAAGTCATCCGAGTAGGATACTACTGGCCAACGATGAAGGAAGATTGGGGAAAATATGTCCAGAGGTGTGAGCAATGTTAGAAGCACGCTAATTGGTGCCATGCACCAGTTGAGGAGCTATGATCAATCTGTAACCCATGGCCTTTCCATACTTGGGGTATACACATCTTGGGCCCTTTCGCTTTAGCCCTAAACCAGATGAAGTACCTCATCTTCGTCATTGCATTTTCACTAAGTGGATCGAAGTTGAGCCGATTGCACAAATAACTGCTCACAAAGTCCAGCATTTTATATAGAAGAACATTGTATGCCGTTTTGGGATTCCCAGGTGATACAAGCCAAGTTAGCAAGAAGATGACCAAGGACCCAAGAGACATTTCATATTCATCTAAACAAAGAAGTCAAGACCCCACCAAAAATCTAGCGAACCTCACCAGAAGAAGAAGTAGGCGTAGATCAAAACACCAATTGTTCTTTCTTCTGGTCTACTTAAGAATAAAACATGTTGTAAATAATTTGGGCTCACTTTAGGGGTCCAAATAGCAAAGATAGGCTAGATTAAGGTGCCTTTAGCATAGTAGGGGGTGTAGTTAGCATTTTGGCTTATTCTTGGCCCTTTTGGAAGGCATTTTGACCTAGTTTCTAGAAGGATAAGCCTAGGATGCGGGTTTGACTTAGTCAAACCCTAAGGCTACCCATTTTTTCCCTTTTCCCATCCTACCCCTGATGTGAGTTGATTTTAGATTCATTAATATTGTGACACTTTTTAAGAATTAGGATCAAGATTCTTAGCAATTTAAGGTGAGTCACCTAAGGAAAATCCCCACTGGACATTAACTTAACAAGTGTTAAGTAGATGTGAAGGTTCATTTCCAAAGGTCCAAGGTAAAAACACAATTAGAGATGAAGAATGATGACAAATGAAGGTGCAGAATCCAGAATAGAATTGATACTAAAAACAGAATACAAAAATAGATTTAAAGCACACAAGATTCAAGGAAGCTTAAGGAATCATCAATGGAGTCAATGCCTTCCAAATGATGAACCAAACTCAAATATGAGTGTTATTTCCTTGTATACAACAATTGAATTAAGATGAACAAGAAAAAAAAACAGAATTGAATTTTAAAATCAAATGAACCGAATAGGAATACAAAAGGAACAAGAATAACCGATTGAAATTGGAAACTAAGAAGAACAACCAATTAAATGAACAATGGAAGATGAAAGAAGATGAAACTTATGTGGTTGTAGCCGGAATGGACACGCCACTTGGAGGTGATGATCCAAGATAAGTGTTGGATTGCCGCCACTTGAGAGCTCCCAAAGCATCACAAGATGAGACAAGAGGAGAACAAGTCTCACACAATTCACTCACAATTTGAGTATAATAACTTTACTTCTATTTCAATCTTATCATTACAAGAGCCAAGCACCTCTATTTATAGCATGAGAGGGCTGAATTTCAAATGAAAAAAGAGAGGGAAAATTCAAATGAAAATCATTTGAATTTGGAGCCTAAATGAGTCACATGGAAGGTGTGACTTGATTTCTACTTTGGCACCTCTTAAAACTACACCTACACCTTCTGTTTATGTCACATGGAAGGTGTGACTTAGTTTTTTATATTAGCACCCCCTATTCCTATGTCTAAACCTTTTTATTTTCTACTAAAATTACTCTAAAGAGATTACAAAAAGTGACATCATTTAATGCTCATCTCCTTAAAGCCTTGGCCTTGCTCCTAGTATTTCTTTGAGACATGAGTTGATCTTGGGCCTTATGTTGTGCTTGGGCCTCTTGTTGGTCTTGGGCCTCATCTTTTTAATAAGACTAATAGGAAGAACTTCAAATGTTTTGGCCCTTGTCCATTCCTCCGATGAATGAAGTCTTTATTTACTTGTTGAGATGACCCTTCAAGTTTAGCATCCTTGATCATCTTCATGTGGTCTTGGCTTGCATCAACCCCTTTAGCTTCTCCAAGGCTCCTTCACCTATGAATAGGAGGCCTACCTAGTGTATTTTTCATGTTGAAATTGAATAGTAAAGAAACTCTACTCAATTTGTGTGAGAATTGTGAGCTTGTTGGCTTAGGTCTTATCGTGTGAGAGTGTGAGCTCTTCAAGTGGCAGTCATCTTTCACTTATCTTGGAGGACCTCCATACTCCAAGTGGCGTGTTTCTTCCATTGCCATCACCATAAGCTTCCTCTCCTTCATCTTGTTTCTATTTTCATTTATATCTTACTTTCTTAAAGTTCATGTTCTTGTTTTCCTTTTGTCTTCCATTTGGCCATCTCTTCTTTAATTTATTTCCTTTCATGTTCTTAAATTTCCTCACCATCATCATGTTCACCATATCATGTGTTTTCCTTTTGCCTTTGTGAAGTGAACCTTCACACTTACTTAACCACTTGGTTAAGTTCGTGTCCAATGGGAATCTTCCTTAGGTTTCACCATTAAAAGTGCTAAAATCTCAATCTAAGTAAAATGTCACCTCTTAAAATGAACAATCCTAAATTCAACTCACATCATGTGGTTATCAGAGCTTAGGTTCTTTTTAGCTTAATTGCATGAGTTGATTTCGGCACTTTACATTCTTGCACTTTTAATTTCTTGCTTTTACCTTTCAAGCAATTTAAATTCCGCCCTTACATTCTTGTCTTTACATTCTTGCAATTTTAATTTCAGCCCTTTATTTTCTTGCAATTTCAATTCGGCTATTTTTACCTTTCCATAGCTTTGTCTCGCTTTTGGATTGTTATTTTGTGTCTTGTTATGTTCTTGCCTTTTGCTTTGAGTCATATGTTCATTAGTGTTTCAAGGAGTCCTTGCTTTGATTCTACTTACTTGCTTTTAATTTAGAAAATTTATAAGTATTTGGAAAATTGTTTTGGTAATAGTAGATTTAAGTTCCAAACAAAAGATTTCAAGTGATCAATTATTTTGAAGCCCAAACTTTTTGTGAAAATTGGAGTTATATGAAAATATGCATGATCAATACTATGGACATCTCTTTTTCATAATCCAAACACAAGTATAAAAAAAAAAAAAAAAAGGAGAAAAGGAGTTTGCGCAACAAGTTTGTGTTCCTTTCTTTCAAAGAGCAATATTTTCAAAAAATTTGGGTTCAACTTGGTTGACAAATTGATTTCAACAATTGTGGAATTTTTATCCTTTTGCTTTAGCAATTGCTAAAAGAAAAAGTTTCTTTATTAAAAGTTTAGTAAGTATCTTTGAGTCCTTTTTGTGTGCCTTTTCTTGTTTGTCTTTCTTCAAAGTTTTGTCATATATCTCAATTCTTGGTTTAGCTTTTCTTGTTTAAGCTTTTCTTGCTTGTCTTTTTGTTTTCCTCAAGTTTTGTTGTGGTTTGCTTTAAGATCAAGTGTTAAGGGATTTGTCCTTTTTCATTTGAAGAGCTTTATACCCAAGAAAGACCTTTGTGGAGTGAAACAAAATTTCTTTGAGTGCCTTGAGTGATTTCTACTTGTTTTACACCAAAGTGATGCAAACTTGAGAGTGTTTTTTACTAACTTTTATTTCACTAATTGTTTGTTACTTGTGCATTATGGCTAATCTTTCTTCAGGAGAATCATCTAAGCCTCAATCTCCCCAAAAGGCTTTCCTTATGGGTGAATTGGTCGCAGCAAAGAGGTCCTTGGCCCAAAAGGAGGACGAAATGAGACAAATGGAGGAAAGACTCCAAAGGCTAGAAATGCCTCAAGAAAGACAACCTCGAGGAAGGAGATGGGATCAAAGGAGAGCATCTAGGAGCTACCACCATTTCGGCAGCCAAGAAGGGGAAGAATAATGGAGGTCGAAAACCTTTGAGGAAAGGCACCAACAAGCTTCAAGATTTTCTTTCCCTTATGTAAAATTATATAGTTTTAGTGGGGAAAGTGATCCCAATGTATATCTAGGATGGGAGGCTAAGGTAGAACAAATTTTTAATGTACATGAGGTTCAAGAGGACAAAAAGGTTAAGTTAGAGCACTCTCTCTCTCAAGCTTGCGTCACTTTTGTGCAAAAACAAAGAGGAGCACACAAAGCACTCAAAAAGAAAAAGTCCTCTCAACAAAGGTCTATCTTGATGTTGAATACTCTCAAATGAAAAAGGACAAAGCGCTAATCACTTGATCTCAAAAGGGACCACAACAAAACTTAGGGAAAAAAAATTAAAAGACAAGCAAGAAAAGCTCAAAGCAAGAAAGCTAAACCAAATTTGAGAGAAGATGTTATGACAAAACTTTAAAGAAAGACAATGAAAAAAAGATACACAAAAGGACTCTAAGATACTTACTAAAATTTTAACAATGAAACTTTCTTTAAAAATTGTTAAAGCAAAAGGATAAAAATTCCACAATGTTGAAATCAATTTGCCAATCAAGATGAACCCCAAAATTTGAAATGTTGCTCTTTGAAAAGGTTGGAAAACCAAGTTTGCACAACTTCCTTTTTCTGTTCTCTTTTTTTTTTATTTTTATATATATATATACTTGTTCTTGGATTATGGAAATGAAATGTCCATAGTGCTGATCATGCATATTTTCATAGAACTTCAATTATCACAAAATGTTTGGGATTCAATTTAGTTGATTACTTGTAATCTTTTGTTTGGAACTTAAATGTACTTCTACTAAAACAAAGTTCTAATTACTTATAACTTTCACAATTAAAAGCAAAGTAAGTATAGGCAAAAAGGTAAGGACCCCTAGAACACTAAAGAACATATGACTCAAAGCAAAACAGGCAAGAACCAAAAGAAGACACAATTATCATCCAAAAGTGAAAACAAAGCTAATGACAAGATAAATATCGACTTGAAAAGCAAGAAAGTAAAGGGCTGAAAATTAAATGTGCTTGAATGTAAAGACAAGAAATTAAAGGTGCAAGAAAGTAAAGTGTCAAATCAACTCTAAATAAGATAAGCTCTAAAACCAAAGCTTTGCTAACCACATGCTGTGAGTTGATTTTTAGAGGGTTCCATTTTATGGTGACACTTTACTTAGAGTTGGGATTTTAGCAATTTAGGGGTGAAACCTAAGGAAGATTCCCGCTGGACACGAACATAACCAAGTGGTTAAGTAAGTGTGAAGGTTCACTTCACAAAGGCAAAGATGAAAATCAATATAAGATGATAGATGGAATGCAAAGCGGAATAGAGAAACTATAAGGTAACATCAATGGTGGACATGGCCGAACCAAATGATGATCCACAAGCATACAATCAAGAGCAAATAACCATGAACAAGAATTTAAGATAAAAACAATAATGAAAGTGGAAATGGAAATGGAAAAGGAGATGGAGGAAGGAACTTATGGAGCAGTGGTGAGAATGGTTCACGCCACTTGGGGTGTGATAGCCCCAAAGATGAGTGAAGGGCCACCACTTGAGAGTCTCACACTCTTTAAGATAAGACCATGCCAAGAGGAAACAAACCTCACTAAGAGCTCACACAATTTGTGCAGAGTAACTTTTCTTTAAAATTCAACATGAAAAATACAATGGGTAGGCCTCCTATTTATAGATGAAGGAGCCTTGGAAAACAAGCAAGACGGGTAGGATGGGAAGGAACAAAAGTGGTGCGTCTAGGGTATTGACCTTGGTCAATGTCGCACCATAAGCCTATTCTTCTAGAAGATAGGTTAAACAAGCTAAAGTGATAGGGCACCCCCCTTTTATGCTAAATGACACTTATTCTAATGAAATTAAAAATAATGAAACCAACTAATGCTCTGCACCCAAGGCCTATGCTCTACTCCTCATGATCCTCTAGGGCAAACTAGGTGCTGAGGCAGTGGCTGGAGGATCCTGACTTGACCCTATGTTTTGAGGCATGCTTCTTGTCTTCCTCCTTAGAGGTTGGGTCTTGTCAGTAAGTGCACTCTCTCCTAGGTCCTCATCATGCTCTCCATGTGGGAGGGAATTCGTCCACAAATTTGGAAGGCTTGCAGAGAAAGGAGTCAGATCGCTCATACTGAAAGAATTACAACCTAAATACGTATCAGGCAAATCCAACCCATATGCATTGTCATTGATCCTCTTAATGAACTGAAAAGGACCATCGCCACGAGGTAGAAGTTTGGACTTTCTTTGAGTAGGGAAGCGATCCTTCCTCAAGTGAAGTCAAACCCAATCCCTGGGTTCAAAGATCAATGCCTTGCGCCCCTTATTGGCATGCTCGGCATACTTGCCTACCTTCCTTTCTATTTGGAGCTTGATGCGATGGTGCAAGTCTTTAATAAAGGAAGTTTTTTCAAAACCATCCTTGCATAACACCTCATCAAGTATAGGAATAGGAAGGAGGTCAAGGTGTGTGAGGGGATTGAACCCATACACAACCTCAAAAGGGGTGTGGGAAGTAGTAGAATTAACTACCCTATTATATGCAAACTCAATATGAGGTATCAAGTTTTCTCACACCCTTGGGTTTCCTGAAATAACGCACCTCAACATTTGATCCAAAGTTCTATTAACCACTTCTATCTGACCATCAGTTGGGGATGGCAAGTAGTAGAAAACAAGAGTTTAGTTGCCAGTTTTGCAAGGTTCTTACAAGAGCATAAAGTTCCTTATCATAGGTGGAGTAATTGAGATGACTCCCCTTGAGTTTCTCACTAAAATAAGTTATGGGGTGATCCTCTTGTAGGAGGACAGCCCCAATGCCCATGTTGGAGGCATCACATTCAATTTTGAATGTCTTAGTAAAGTTGGGTAGTGCCAAAATGGGTTCCTTGGTTAATTTATCCTTCAAAGTTTCAAAAGCTTTTTCTTGTTCCATGCCCCATTTAAACACCACGTCCTTCTTTACTTTGGCATTGAGAGGTGCGGTAATGGTACTAAATTCTTTCATGAACCTTCTATAAAAACTAGCAAGTCCATGAAAACCCTGTACCTCACTAACATTGGTGGGTGTGGGCCAATGTCTAATTGCTACAACCTTTTCTTCATCCACATGCACCCCTTGTGAACTTACCACAAACCTTAGGAAGCCTATGTGATCTATTGCAAACACACATTTCTCAGGATTAGCATACAATTTTTCCTTCCTAAGGGTTTCCAACACTTGCCTAACATGCTTCTTATGGTCCTCTAAAGACAAGCTATAGATGAGAATATCATCAAAATAGACCACTACAAACTTGCCAATGAAAGGTCTTAAGACATGGTGCATAAGTTGCATGAAGGTGCTTGGAGCATTGGTTAAGCCAAAGGGCATGACTAACCACTCATATAAATCAAACTTGGTCTTAAAGGTGGTTTTCCATTCATCTCCTGGTTTAATCTGAGTTTTGTTATAACCACTTTTAATATCAATTTTGGTAAATATTTGAGACCCGTGTAACTCATCCAACAAGTCATCTAACCAAGGAATGGGATGCCTATACTTAATGGTTTTGTTGTTTATAGCCCGACAATCCGTACACATCCTCCAACTGCCATCCTCTTTAGGGACAAGAATTACAAGCATTGCACAAGGACTCATTCTATCTTGCACCCACCCCTTAGCTATTAAATCCTCCACTTGTTGAATTTCCTTGGCCTCGGTTGGATTGGTCCTCTTGGCTAGCCTATTTCGTAAAGAAGCCCCTGGTAGGAAGTCTATTTGGTGTTCAATTTCCCTGATAGGAGGTAGTCCTTTAGGGGGGTCTTGAAACACATCATCAAACTCTTTTACCAAATTTTCCAAGCACATAGGACTATCTATCTCCAACTCACTCCTAAGGTTTTTCTTTGGAAAAAGCTATGAAAATAGACTTTTGTGAAAGCATTACCTTTTTAACCTCTTGGGCGGAAATGAGAAGGCTCTCTTCAAACTCTTTTTTTTCTTTTTCTTTCTCTCTCTTTTCTTTCATTTTCACTTGGTCCTCATGGACTTCTTTTGGTGAGAGAGATTTAAGTGTGATCTTATGCCCATGGAAGGTGAAGAGATTTTGTTGGTAAGGCCATCGTGTAGGGTTTTCCTATCATATTGTCATGGCCTACCTAAAAGAATGTGTGTAGCTTCCATAGGTACAACATCACACAAGACCTCATCCTTATATTTACCAATAGAAAAGGCTATGAGGACTTGATGGTTTACTATTATCTCCCCCTCTTCACTTAACCACTAAAGTTTATAGGGCTTTTCATGAGATATGGTAGGTAACCCAAGGTGTTCTACCACTCTTATGCTTGGCACATTAGCACAACTCCCTCCATCCAAAATTAAGGAACACAACTTATCATTAATGAGGCACCTAGTGAAGAAAATGTTTTCCCTTTGACTTTCATCAAAAGGCTTTAAAACTTGGCCTAGCATGCGCCTCACTACTAATAAGTCTCCTTCACATGGAATTTCACTTTCTTCCTCACTTGGGGATCTAGAAGAGGTAGGGGACCTAGACCTTTGTGAGCTATGGTCACTCATGACAACCCCCCCCCCCCCCCCCCCCCCTTTTAATCATCATAGTTCTCATAGAAGGACAATTAGATGCAATATGCCAAAAATCTAAATATTTAAAACACTTTTGATTTGAGGTTTTGGTAGGTGTAGAAGTGGAGGGTTTAGAATTCCTAGGATTGTAAGTGGAATCTTTCACAAAATTTGAGGAAAAAGTTTTTGAAGAAGACTTGTTTTTTTTTCCAAGATGATTGGTAATAGCCATCATTATGAGAGTTTATGAAATGAGTTTTCTTTGAAAGTTGAGATTCAACTCTGATGGCAAGGTGAACCAATTTTTCTAAAGATGAATACTCATAAAGTTCTACCACATCTTGGATTTCCCTTCTCAATCCACTTACAAATCTAGCCATTTTAGACTCCTCACTTTCATGCATGTCAATTTTAGTTAAAGTTGTTTCAAACTCTTTAAAATACTCATCTACACATTTTGGTCCTTGTTGAAGCCGTTGGAGCTTCAACAAGAGTTCCTTCCTATAGTGAGGAGGAACAAACTTAGCGCGCATGCATAATTTCAAATCCTCCCAAGAGGCCACGGCTAGCCTCTTGTTAAGTCCAATGTCCATTACAGTCTTATGCCACCACTGCATGGCATAGTCTAAGAATTCTATGGAGGCTAATTTGACTTTTTGGTCTTCTTGGACCTCATATAGATTAAAAATTTGTTCAACCTTAGCCTCCCATCCTAGGTAAAGGTTGGGATCACTTTCCCCACTAAAACTAGGAATTTTTACATAAGGAAAAGAAATTCTTGAAGAATGTTGGTGCCTTTCTTCAAAATGATTCAATCTCCATTCTTCCTCTTATTCTTGGCTGCCGTATTGATGGTAGCTCCTAGAAGCTCTCCTTGACTCCCACCTTCTTCCTCTTGGTTGTCTTTCATGAGCTAATTCAAGCCTTTGAAGCCTCTCCTCCAATTGTCTCATTTCTTCATCTTTTTGGGCAATTGATCTCTTTTCCGCCACTAATTCACCCATAAGGAAAGCCTTTTGGGAGATTGAGGCTTAGATGATTCCCCTGAAGAAAGATGAGCCATAATTCACAAGTGAACAAACAATTAGTGAAATAAAAATTAGAGCACTCCCTCCTAAGCTTGCGTCACTTTTGTGCAAAAACAAAGAGGAGCACACAAAGCACTCAAAAAGAAAAAATCCTCTCAACAAAGGTCTCATAGAACTTCAATTATCACAAAATGTTTAGGATTCAATATAATTGATCACTTGTAATCTTTTGTTTGGAACTTAAATGTACTTCTACTAAAACAAAGTTCTAATTACTTATAAATTTTACAATTAAAAACAAAGTAAGTAGAGGCAAAAAGTTAAGGACTCCTAGAACACTAAAGAACATATGACTCAGAGCAAAACAGGCAAGAACCAAAAGAAGACACAATTATCATCTAAAAGCGAAAACAAAGCTAATGA
This sequence comes from Phaseolus lunatus, assembly GCA_013389735.1. Lineage (NCBI taxonomy): Eukaryota > Viridiplantae > Streptophyta > Magnoliopsida > Fabales > Fabaceae > Phaseolus > Phaseolus lunatus. The sequence goes on along the minus strand of CM023863.1, from coordinate 16,063,198 downwards.
CAAGATAAATGCCGAATTGAAAAGCAAGAAAGTAAAGGGATAAAAATTAAATGTGCTTGAATGTAAAGACAAGAAATTAAAGGTGCAAGAAAGTAAAGTGTCAAATCAACTCTAAACAAGAAAAGCTCAAAAACCAAAACTCTGATAACCACATGATGTGAGTTGATTTTTAGAGGGTTCATTTTTATGGTGACACTTTACTTAGAGTTGGGAATTAACAATTAGAGGTGAAACCTAAGGAAGATTCCCACTGGACACGAACTTAACCAAGTGGTTAAGTATGTTTGAAGGTTCACTTCACACAGGCAAAGATAAAAATTAGTATATGGTGATGGATGGAATGCAAAGCAGAAAAGAGAAGCTATGAGGCAACATCAATGGTGCACATGGTTGAACCAAATGATGACCCACAAGCATACATTTAAGAGCAAAATAACCGAGACAAGAAATTAAGCTAAAGACAATAAGGAAGATGGAAATGAAAATGGAAAGGAGATGAAAGAAGGAACTTATGGAGTGCTGGTGAGAATGGTTCACGTCACTTACGGTGTGGTAGCCACCAAGATGAGTGAAGGGCCGCCACTTGAGAGTCTCACACTCCTCAAGATAAGACCAAGTTCAAAGGAAACAAGCCTCACTCAGAGCTCACACAATTTGTGCAGAGTTTCTTTACTTAAAATTCAACATGTAAATACATGGAGTAAGGCACCCTATTTACAGGAATGGGTGCCTTGGTGACCAAGAAGGGCAAGGGTAGGATGGAAAGAGAGGGAGGGGCGGCCTAGGAGGGTTGACTAAGGTCAAAACCGCACCTTTAGGCTCTCCTTCTAGAAACTAGGTCAAAACCCCTAATTCTAGGTGACTTGTCTTGAAAAAGTGGGTTTGTGCAAGCCCATTTCGCTAAGTACACTCCCTTTTATGCTATACAAACCTACTCTAACCTATTTTTCTATATGGACCCCTAAAGTGAGCCCAAGTTATTTACAACATGTTTTATTTTTAAGTAGACTAGAAGAAAGAACAATTGTTGTTCTGGTCTACGCCAACTTCTTCTTCTGATGAGGTCCGCTAGATCTTTGGTGGGGTCTTGACTTGATTGTTGAGATGAATGTGAATGGTCTCTTGAGTCCTTGGTCATCTCCTTGCTGACTTAGATTGTATCAGGTGTGATAGCCTCCAAGATGAGTGAAGGGTTGCCTCTTGAGAGTCTCACACTCTTCAAGATAAGACCATGCCAAGAGGAAACAAACCTCACTAAGAGCTCACACAATTTGTGTAAAGTAACTTTTCTTCAAAATTAAACATGAAGATACAATGGGTAGGCCTCCTATTTATAGGTGAAAGAGCCTTGGAAAACAAGCAAGAGGGGTAAGATGGGAAGGAACAAAAGTGGTGCAGCTAGGTTATTGACCTTGGTCAATGCCGCACCATAAGCCTAATCTTCTAGAAGATAGGTCAAACAAGCTAAAGTGATAGCGCACCCCCCTTTTATGCTAAATGACACCTATTCTACTAAAATTAAAAATAATAAAACCAATTGATGCTCAGCACCCAAGCCTTGTGCTCTGCTTCTCGTGATCCTTTGGGGCAAACTAGGTGCTAAGGCAATGGCTGGAGGATCCTGACCTGGCCCTATGTCTTGAGGCATGCTCCTTGTCTTCCTCCTTAGAGGTTGGGCCTGGTTAGTAGGCGCATTCTCTCCTAGGTCCTCATCAAGGAGCCACATTTAGCTCGGTTAACAATTTGTTCTCAAAAATTGATAAGGGAAGGCGTAATAAGACTTTGGTGAAGAATGTGGCATAGAAAAAACAGAACGGCCCATCAGGGTTCGATGACTCATCACTACATACGGGTTCACCCTCCCTACGAGCTACCACTTTTACTAAGTTTTCATCTTTCTTAATGCCCCCGATTCCCTTAATTCCCTAATTCTCAAACAGGTGGTAAAAATGGAAGTTTCTCTAAGCAGTTCCTTTTTTGCCCAAGGATAAGCAGAACTTTAATCCATCTTCGAAGACAACTAAGACATAAATAGAGATAGAATATAAACATAGTTTAGAGCAAAGCACATGCAGAATGAATCGGATCAACGTATACTAAGGTGCATTATTTAAATTAGAATCAATGAAAAAATGATAATCACCAAATGAAATTAAACTGATAAAACATACCTGTTTTTCCAGTGGAAAACGGCGGCGTGAGGTGGTGCGATGAAGGAAGGAAAGCTTTTATTTGCACAGAGAAAGAAAACAAGAGTGATGAGTTCGAAGAAGAAAAGCGTTATGTATGGAAGAAGGGAAGTCGAAACGGTAGGATTTCCCCACCGTTTATGTGTGTGCCACGTGTACACATCATATTTAGTATGGTGGAATGTCTTTTCAAAAGACGCTTCGGAAACCACACTCCAACTACCCCCTGAGAGAAACGTCGTATCAGCTGTCGGTACAAGTAAAGCCTCTTTGCCTTGTCAAGCTCGGCTTGAGCTTGGGGGGCTATATATGTATTGCTCGGGCGTGCTCAGGACTTCGACCCGAGCACTAAAATATGATAGCTCGATTGGTCAGGCCCATTTGGGAAATACCTAGCTCGGCCTCGGATAAATAATAAGCCCAATAATGTGTCCAGAGATCAGCCCAAGCCATTGGAATTCCATATTGAAAAGATAATTAAGGTAAAAATAAAAGACAAAATAACGGAATTAGTTAAGCACATGTATTGCTGTAGTTTTCAATATAAATAAAAACTGCTAAAGATAATGTTGCCTATACCTGAAAAATAAAAGTGTATATTAACAGAATATTCTTGTGTTTGTTGAAATTGACGAAGAAAAGTCTACGAAATTTATAAAAAGGGCTTGAGACCCTAAACAAAGGTATATTTTTTCTGGTGACTCTACATTGATACAAATATTTTACTCAGATATTCATAGTTAAATGCTCTCACTGACTTGATCAACGAAGTTTTGTCAATAGGTGGAGCTCCCTCCTCTTATTGAAGAAGTATTAGCATCTTGGAACAGCAACAACCAAGTAAAAACGATTCAATCCAAAGCCTGCCACCAAAGTCCAACGTAAGTCAATCAACGAGAACAATTATTATTAATGGTGAATGTCATTAATTTTTTTTTTTTTTACATTAAGTATTTCAATTATCTTTCAACGATATTTAGAATATTTATCAATAATTAAAAAATTATACGTAGATTATATTTTCATGTTTGAATCATTCCCCTCTCTCTCTTCTATTATGTGTTACTGAAATTATTTAAGAAGACTCTTTACAATTTTTTCTCAAAATGACCTTTAAAACCTAATTAAAAAAAAAGTTTACTTATTTTTGCTATGAATAATTTTAAGAGAATTAAAGTGTTCAATATTAATGAGGTATATTTAATCAAATAGAATAACCATTTTATTTTGGAAAAACTTTATATACTTATTACAGTCAATATTTTTCATATATGTAAACTTAATTTATATGTTATTAAAAAATTATTATATATTTGTAAGTTAAGTCCACTCAAACTTTTATTATTATTATTTTTTATTTTTAAATTAATCTTTATGTACATTAGGTTGATGCTATCGTTATATTAATTAATTCAATATACTACTTTAAGGTCATTTTTTATCCTGAAATCCACACATATTACTTATTTATTATATTATATTTTTTAGTGTTCTGATGACAATTATATAGATTTTGTTTAATGCCCTATTAGAGTGGGCTTGACACACTTTATTAGTATCCCCTAAATGCCCTCCTTATTTTGCGGTAACTAATTATTAATGTTCTTTTGTAGTAATTATATATAAACTGATATATAAAAACACAAAACAAATAGTAGAACCATTTTAATATGGTTTTTCTTATTATCCTATCCTACTAAATTATGATCACATCGTCATATATTATGAAGCGCATATTAATCGAGTATAGATAGTATTCAAACTCCTAGATTTATTATCATTGTTTCAATGAAAAAGTACGAACTCTTTGACGATGAATTAATATTATTATGGCTCAATGACAGGTGTTCATTTTATAAACTTCATACTTATTAAGAACTTCTGAAAATACACGATAGAAAAAGACCAAAAAGAAAAGCTTCAAAACGAATTCGAATGTGATTAAAATAGTTGTTTCTCATTGACAAAATAAAATGTTTATATTTTAAAGAAAAAATATATTTTTTCTACATCTCAATAAAATATAAAAATATATTGTTCTAATGTAAAGTAATACAAGCTCGCTATTATCCGTAACAAACAATAAAATTAAGAAAATCAATGTTTAAAAGTATTCATTAAACATTTTAAAATGACTAAATGTAAATATCGAAGAAAAAGACCCACCGAATAACGGGTGGATCATGTTTGTAGCATTGCACTTTGAGATATTTCCACGTTTCCGAACATTCTTCGCAGTCACTGACCTGTGTTTTGTCTCCATTATGTCAATCCCTTTACCTACATACTCTTAAATTCTTATTCCACAACTCTACACTTGCACAGTTTGGAGCACGTTTTCAGCTTTCTCTTTCCCTTTTGTACAATATCCAGGGAACTATCACCAAGTTCATGCACAATACTTTCGAACTTAGAAGTAAAAAGTTTTACCTCTCAAAAAGTAATTAACGGTTCCTTTCAATTTGTAGCGTTGCACACAACAGAAAGTTATGTTTATATATAATAACAACCCGACCAGAAGATTCTTTTTTCTTTCTATAAACACTTTGATCAATAAAAATTCCATTTCTCTTCCTCTCACCAGTGCCCTTTTTATATATAAAAAAAATCTGAACCAACCACTGCTTTAACCAGTTTGATTCTGAACTACTGTATTCTTTCTCTTCTTCTCTCGTTTTCTTCTGTTCAACTTCTTTTATGTCCATGGCGTCAACATCCACACCAAGGTCATCTTCAGAATTAACTATCGCAGTTGAACACAATCCTTCCAAATCACGATTAGCCGAGCTGGGTATAAATTCATGGCCAAAGTGAGTGAAATTTATCCATTTGATAGATTATTGCTACTCTAGGTGTTAGAGAAATTTTTTTGTCAGCTATGGATGATTATCCGATGGATCTGAGATGAAATTTTGTGTATTTTCAGATGGGGTTGTCCTCCTGGGAAGTATATGCTCAAATTCGACGCCCAAGAAACGTGCTATTTTCTGAGAGGGAAAGTGAAGGTTTATCCAAAAGGTTCGTCTGATTCAGTAAAATTTGGTGTGGGGGACCTTGTCACCATACCCAAGGGACTTAGTTGCACATGGGAGGTATCCGTTGCAGTGGACAAACATTACAAGTTCGAGTCTTCTTCCACTCCTACACCCTCCTCAAAATGTATCAGTGATATTTGAATTTTATTTTATTGTTTATCGTGCTTAATATTATTCACTGGAAAATAAATTTTAATAAAGGGTATAGGTACTACTCACTACTGGTGTAGAATTTGAAACGAATATATATATTAGGGTTATAACTTATAATATGAATGTTTGCTTGTAATTTAATGTTTGAAGTTTTCTTTGGCTCTGTATATGATTAAAAAATGCATAGCTTATCTAGGAAAGAAAGAAGGAGCATGCATTTGCAACTCGTGTTTCAGGATGCATGCACTTTTCTATGTTGCGAATGCTTATTTTGACCGGTCAGCTTTAATTTTTTGGCCGTTTACTGTTCATGTTGTTTACATCGTGCAATGAGAAGCTTGATTTTGCCTTCTCTTTATCAACTCAATGTTCATAGACAAACAAGAGGTTGGGTGATGTGAATCCTAGCTAGCTGCAATTGGAGTCTATCAGTATCAGAATAGATGCTTTGGAACTGAGTAACGAATAAAGATGGTCCTCATTTAGTTTTGATCTTTCTGCATGTGATCCCACAGCCACTACCTTGAAAATCTCTGGCTTTATGGCGTATGCAAGAATATAGGAGGCAAATGTTGCATGCACGCATATTCTTTATTGATTAGGAATTGATGCTGGAGATTTGCACCGTTGATGTCTAATTTGACCCTTTAACAAAGAATAAAGGGTACCAGCATCACATTATTTTTGAGTGAGGGCAATATCTATATGCATCTCTGAGCTTATTTGTCATTTGTGGGCGCATAAAACTTGTTTTTAATTTCAAAGGTGGCATGCCTTCTTAACCTTTTTGGCATAATCTCAAGTTCCACATCGGTGGATTCATTGTTTGGAGAGGAGGTTTGAGGTTTATAAATTAACCTTTCCTCCTTCATTGTAAAATATCTCAATTTGTAGTATCTTCTCTCACATTAATAAAAGCAGGATGTTTCAGCTGTGTTTGAAGATTAGGCTAAACTGGCCAAACTCTGTTAACAAGTTTCAGGTGTGTTTTTTTCCTCTTTATCTCTTCTATTTTTCTGCTATATTTATTGGTATTATGATGCTTTCTTTTCTGTTATAGTATAGTATTCAATATTATTTGTCGGGTAACTCTGTTAGTGTTTTGTCTGATTCATTTGTTCTGAACTTGGTTCATTTCACTAGTCGTGTTGTTTTAGTGGAGAAATTACCCGATTTTCCCAACAAGTGGTATCAAGAGCCGAAGGTTCACCCTTGGGTTGTCTGAAATTTTTTGTAATATTGAATACTATATCTTAAGTCTGTAATGGCAAATAAAGATCAAGAAGCGAAGGATGTTGTCTTAAATATTCCATCCAGGGTGTCAGGCTCCTCGTCATCATGGTCGAGGTTCTTGGTGCCCAGTTTGAAATTGGCGGTGGAAATATTTGATGGCACTGGCCATTTCGGCATGTGGCAGGGAGAGGTCTTGGACTCTCTTTTTCAGCAGGGTCTTGATATTGCTATTGAGGAAGAAAAACTAGAAGAGGTAGAGGATAAAGATTGGAGTTCCATCAACCGATTGGCGTGCGAAACTATTTGATCCTACCTATCCAGAGAGCAGAAGTATGCTTTTAAAAACGAGACTTCTGCATACAAACTGTGGAAGGCATTGTAGGACAAGTTTCTGAAAAAGAATGGTCAGAACAAGCTCCTGATGAAGAAAAGGCTGTTCTGATTTGACTACCAAAAGGTACTACTATGAATGAACACATTATTGAACATGAGGCTTTGATGACCCCAAATCTGTGAAGAAAGCTTGAAGCTTGAGTTGCTGGTGATGGAAGAGGCCCAAGCCCAAGCCCAAGTCCAAGCCCAAACCCATGTTCAAGTCCAAGACCTAGCTCAAGCCCACCAAATAGAAGATATGGGCCAACTACAAGGGCTATGGCAAGAAGAATACAAGAGGATTGGGACACTACTACTGATGGCAGAGAGACTTTCCTCTACATGATAAAGATGCCATAAGTTTAGTGTAGAAGTAGAATTTAATTTTCTTGTTAAAATTAGAATAGGAAAATAATTGTAATTTTCTTAGAATTAATTTTGGCACCTAAAACACCAACCTAGGTTAATTTAGGGTTTTTAAAACCACTAAATTAACCAAGGCCGGTTTGGAAAGCCTAGAGAGGGTGAGCGTGAAATACTAATCACACCCCTCCCATGTGCTCTCACTTTTAGGCTCCATCTTGGGGAGAATTTCATTTTGAATTTCCCTCCACTTTCATTTGAATTTTCAGCCCTCTAAACACTATAAATAAGAGGGCTTGGCTCATGTAATTCTCAAAATTAATTTGAGTGAAATTGCTGCCAACTTTGTGCCAATTATCACTCTTGTCTCCTACCTCTAGGATAGACACCTTAGTCTTCATTCTTCATCTTTTCCTAGTGAGATGGCCTCACCACTCACTCTCCACACCTAACACTTCACCTTCAAGGTTTCCACAGCTCCTAAGAGTGCCTTGCATGCTTCCAACCATTGCTTCCGCCACCTTCAAATTCGTTTTCAGCTCATGGAAGAAAGCACTCAAGCTAGGCTACATCAAGTGGTATCTAGAGCCATGGTTCTTCAAGAGCTAAGTGTCTTCTTCTAATTTTTTTTTATTTTGTGTCGTTCTTCATATTTCCATGTTGTTCTTCATTAGATCCTTGAATGTCTTGCTGTTTTTTGCAATTTAATTTTGATTTGAATGCTGTTTGGATGAATCCAATCAGTAGAATGTGTTCAACTTGTTCTTGAGCTTCTAATTTCAATTTTGTGTAGGATTCTTGTGTGTTTGTGTGTTGTTTGATTTTATTAGGATTTTAAGTCTTTTTTGCACATTTTAATCGGTTCAATTTGTTTTAATTTGAGTCATTTTGATTTTGAAATCTATACATGTTTTGTCAAGTCATGTTTCTCCAAGAAATGTCATCAAATCCTAGTAGAACTTTTCTTGATTGATTTTGTTTCTTGATTTGCTCTTGAGTCCAGTTTTTAATCTGAATTGTTTGATCCTTTGGTGCATTTTTCTTTTAGATTTGAGTTCATATTTGTGTGATAGATCCACACAAATTCTTATACAATCATTCTATTGTGTCTTTGCAAGTTTTCAACTCTGTTTTTTAATTCCAGATTAGGATTTCTAAACTATGCTGGCTGTTTTTCATTGTGAAAATTAATTCCGTTGGAGAAAAATTCTGGAAATCTGGATCTGAGAAGTTTGATGTCTTAGAAAAAAAGGAAAAAAAAAGTGAATCAAAATTCGAAGTGAAAAAAAAAATGATAAATCAAACAAAATCAGTGTTCAAAACTGGCGCGAAAAAAAAACGGTAATCTGGCACCAGATTTGAAAATTTTATTGTAATTGATTGGTGCATGTGTTTTTAGTGATTTCAGCGCCAAAATTCAGTTAACATCTTGAAATATCTGTGTTTAAAATTTCAAATTCAAATTTAAAAAATACAGCTCAGCATAAATCGTGTAAGTCACATTTTTTGACACTTAAATTCCAGTAGTTCAGTTTTTGTAATCCAATTCTAGTACCTTTCCCTAGGTTCATTTTATGTGCTAGCTTTGTTGATTACCTTATTTTTTCTTGATTGCCAATTTTTCTTCAATATTCCTTCTAGTTTTGTCACATTTAAATCCCTTTGCTGTTGTCCAAATTTAAATTGAGCTTTTGTTGCTTTAATTTTTTGTTGACCTCTTAAGTGGTGAAAGTTTTCAAAAGGTGCTTGTTAAGTTTGGAGCTAACCTTTGTGGTGAGTGCCATTTTTACTTAGTAGGTGCTGAATTGATTACTTTAGTGACTATCCTAAAAGAAGTAAAGCAAGAGTGCAGCAACAAAAATATACAAACATACATCAAAGAGAGGAGTGCAAAGCAAAAAGGAGGAGTACCAAAAAGAAAAGGAAGCATAGAATAGGATTCTAAACTTTTGTAATTCAAAAATTTCCATTGTATTTCTTTTGAGTTGTAAGTTGTTAAACATTCAATAATTAGTGGAATTAATCACACCACTTAGACGGTGAGTGTGTCTTCAAAGGTTCTAAGTGCCAAAGAAGCCTCACCTTAGGAATTCGCCTAGTTTAAATGCTTTTGAATTAGAGTTAATTGTTCATTGTGATTAATTGTTTTTAAGTAATTTCGTTTTCTTGTATTAAAGCTTGTGTTTTCATTCTTGATTGTGCTCTAAGTGAATTACTTAGAGAAAGGTTTGTGAAAGTCTTGAAGGATAGAATCTGGCTAGGAAAGGCTTGGTACTTAAGTGATCCAAGTGATCCACCTCCCTTTCCTGGGAATCTACCTACATTACTCCACCTATCTTTCTTGTGGTAAATTGCTTTTAACACATAGCTTTAATCATGTCTACTCATTCTCCTAACTCTAGTGAAGATGATAGAAAGTCAATCAAATCTCTTTTAAAACAATTAGCACAAGACTTTCAATCACTTTCATATAGACAACTCCAACATGAGACCCAACTCAAAGAGAGGGATGCTCATGTTGCTTTGTTGGAGAACGAGTTGAGGATGGTTAAAGAAAAAGATGAATGCACCCATAAAACAAAAAGAAGTTCACATGCATCTAGCTCTAGGGGTAGTGATTCTCTTGGTGAACAAAGCCTTAGGATTAATGAGTATTATCAACCACCCCTTAGGAGAGTTAGAAAAGAAAGAAAAGAAAGTAGTAAGGAGGTTAAGGTAGACTTACCTTATTTCCATGGGAAAGAAAATGTAGAAGCTTACCTAGATTGGGAAATGAAGGTAGAACACTTATTTGCTTGCCATAGAGTAAGTGAAGAACGAAAGGTACCCCTAGCTACCCTTAGCTTTCAGGGAAATGCTATGTATTGGTGGACTGCTTTAGAGAGAGATAGGCGCCTTCATAAGGACCCTCCCATAGAATACTGGAATGACCTTAAGGGAGCCTTAAGACACCGTCATATCCCTTCCTACTATAATAGGGAGTTAATGGACAAGCTCCAGAGACTACAACAGAAATCTATGAGTGTGGAAGAATATAGGCAGAAAATGGAGTTTTATATGATGAGAGCCTCCATTAGGGAGGAAGAATCCACCACAATAGCAAGATTTTTGAGTGGACTCAATCTTGAGATTAGAGATAAAGTTAAACTTTTACCCTACAGAGACTTGAATGATTTAATTCAACTTTATATCAAAGTTGAACAACAAAATTTGAGAAAAATATCAAGTCGTAGGGAAGGTTCATATTCTAACTCCTATCCCAAGAGAGAGTATAAAAGGGAGGAACCCATAAAAGAAAAACCAAAAGAAACTCCCAAGAAAACAGAAATAGATACCTCTAGCTCACAACCCCGTAGCAGAGACACTAAATGTTTTAAGTGCTTTGGTAGAGGTCATATAGTTGCCCAGTGCCCAAACAAGAGAACCATACTCTTAAGAGGGAGGGATGAATATAGTAGCCAAAGTGAAGAAGTTAGCGGGGGAGAAGAGAAAGTAAATAGTAAGGGAGTGTATCCATGTGAGGGGGAGTTAATGATGATCCGTAGAACCCTCAACAACCAACCTAGTGTGGACCAAAAGTCACAAAGAGAGAACATCTTCCACACAAGATGTAAAGTTTTTGAAAATGTATGTTCTCTCATTGTGGACAGTGGTTCCTGCTGCAACTGTTGTAGCTCTAGGATGGTTGAGAAGCTGAATCTACAGGTAATACCTCATCCTAAACCTTATAAACTTCAGTGGATAAATGAAGATGGGGAATTAACTGTAGATAAGCAAGTGAAAGTCGAGTTCTCCGTGGGAAGCTATAAAGACAAATTTTTATGTGATGTAGTTCCCATGGAAGCTTTTCATATTTTATTGGGTAGACCATGGCAATTTGATAAGAAAACTATGCACAATGGTCTTACCAATGAGATTACTTTCACTCATAGGGATACAAAGTTTGTACTCTATCCCTTATCACACTCACAGGTGATAAAGGATCAAGTACAAATGAAACTCAAAAGAGAGGAAGAAAAAAAAAAAGAAAACCAAGAAAAAGCCCTTAGGGAAAAAGAGGCGTGGGAGAAGAGTGTTCCTTCCCACAAGGTCATTCAGAAGGAAGAAAAAGTTGAAAACAAAGTTAAAAAAATACTTCTTTCTGAACAACCTACAGGCCTCCTGCTGTGTAAAGGAACACTTACATGCACTGCCACATCTTCTGAAACTAGTATTCTACCTCCTCAAGTAAAATAACTTTTAAAAGAGTTTGATGATTTATTTCCTAAGGAAGGACCATTGGGACTTCCCCCTTTTAGAGGAATAGAACATCAAATAGATTTAGTTCCAAGAGCTAGTCTTCCTAATAGACCAGCTTATAGAACTAATCCTGAGGAAACCAAGGAGATAGAATCATAAGTTTAGGATTTGTTGGAGAAGGGTTGGGTTCAAAAGAGCCTCAGTCCTTGTGTTGTACCTGTCTTGTTGGTGCCTAAAAAAGATGGCAAGTGGAGAATGTGCTGTGATTGTAGGGCCATCAATAACATCACCATCAAGTACAGGCATCCAATTCCAAGACTAGATGACATGCTTGATGAATTGCATGGGTCCACTATATTTTCCAAAATTGATCTTAAGAGCGAATATCACCAAATACGAATTAAAGAGGGTGATGAGTGGAAAACCGCTTTTAAAACCAAATTTGGGCTATATGAGTGGTTAGTGATGCCTTTTGGTCTTACTAATGCACCTAGCATATTCATGAGGCTAATGAATCATGTCTTGAGAGATTGTATAGGTAAATATGTAGTAGTTTATTTTGATGATATCCTAGTATATAGCCAAAACCTAGAAGCCCACCTAAGTCACCTTAGGAAAGTTCTCTTAGTGCTTAGGGATAATAGTCTATTTGCTAATATTGATAAGTGTACCTTTTGTGTTGATAGTGTAGTGTTTTTAGGTTTTATAGTTAGTAAAAATGGGGTACATGTTGACCTTGAGAAAATCAAAGCCATCCAAGAATGGTCAACCCCACAAAATGTAGGAGATGTTAGGAGTTTTCATGGATTAGCAAGCTTTTATAGAAGATTTGTGCCTAACTTCTCGAGTCTAGCTTCACCACTCAATGAGTTAGTGAAGAAGGACACTCCATTTTGTTGGACTAAGAAGCAAGATCAAGCCTTCAAGAGGCTTAAAGCTCTGCTCACTAATGCACCCGTTTTAGCTCTACCAAATTTTGCAAACACTTTTGAGCTAGAATGTGATGCATCAGGAGTAGGCATAGGTGCGGTATTGTTGCAAGGTGAACACCCTATTGCTTATTTCAGTGAAAAACTCCATAGTGCCACCCTCAACTACCCAACCTATGATAAAGAGCTCTATGCACTTGTGAGGGCCCTGAAGACTTGGGAGCACTATCTAGTATCCAAAGAATTTGTAATTCATGGTGATCATGAGTCTTTAAAATACTTGAAGGGTCAGCATAAGTTGAATAAACGTCATGCAAAATGGATGGAATTTCTTGAACAATTCCCTTATGTTATCAAATACAAGAAGGGCAGTACTAATATTGTGGCTGATGCTCTCTCCAGGAGACACGCCCTCTTTTCAAAACTTGGTGCCCAGATTCTTGGATTTGAAAACATACCTGAACTGTATAAAGAAGATCGAGACTTTGCATCCACTTTTGTTAAATGTGAACATAAAGCACAAGGAGGATTTTATGTGTCCGAGGGTTATCTTTTTAAAGAAGAAAAACTCTGTATACCCCAAGGAACACATAGAAAGCTTCTTGTAAAAGAAACACATGAAGGAGGTCTCATGGGCCATTTTGGAGTTGATAAAACTCTAGAGCTTTTAAAAGGAAAATTCTTTTGGCCACACATGAGAAAAGATGTTCAAAGACATTGTTTTAGATGCATTTCATGTTTAAAAGCCAAATCTAAAATAATGCCTCATGGACTCTATACTCCTTTGCCTGTTGCAAGTGCTCCATGGGAAGACATTAGCATGGATTTTATTTTAGGACTCCCTAGGACTGTAAGAGGTTTTGTGTAAGGACCTATAAATTAATTGGAATAGAAGTGTTAGATTTTAAATAATTTCTGAGTATGTTATTATTTAAAATAAAACGAACATAAAAATAGAAAATATCATAGTGGTCAGACCTCAGACGTCGCCCAAGGTCTGGGATTAGCTGGTAGAGGGCGATCGATTGACCATTGTACCAACCAAGTAGTCAAGTGCGATGACTTTATCGTGAGGTAATCAAGTGGGCGTGCTTCAAGGGAGGGAGGCACGTGAATCAAGAAGGGTAAGAGAAAGGAAGGTGTAGCTTAGAAGTCGATGAGATCGCCGTTTGTTGAAGAAGGCGGCGTCCTCCGACTTCCCCCGTATGAAATCAGAGATCGCCTATTTTGCGCATGATCGCCGTGTGCGAAGATTTCACATAATCGCCAATCGCTTAGAGTACATATGATCGCCAATCGCCTATGGTGTACATGATCGCCGAAAGTGCACTTAGCATGTGGTCAAGATGCTAGATCAACCATAGTGGGTTCCAAAAACCACGCGTATCAAGGTGTGGGTTGAGCCTTAGATACGCTGGGCATGCGAAGCTTTATGCTTGAGCATAAGAAATCATCCTTAGTGTTGCATGCATGGGCGCACGAGGAGTAGTGCTGATCTATTCTTGGAAATGTGAAGCTACCGACGTCACCAAGCCATGTGGAGGTGATACCTTGGACGTAACATAATGGGAGGATGAACCTTCAGCAAGGTGTGACGATGTGACATCGGTGACCAGAGTAAGGCGATGTGTTCTCGTCACACACAAGGACGATAAGAGATTGCCAACAGGATGAGAGGAACATCGGTCATCAACCAGGATGGGAGACACATCGGTGGTCTGCCAGGGTGAGACATCAGTGGTCTACCAGGGTGAGACATCAGTGGTCTGCCAGGGTGAGACATCGGTTGTCTGCCAGGGTGAGACATCGGTGGACCTCCAGGGTGAGACATCGGTTGTCTGCCAGGATGAGGAATCAGTCGTCCGTCAGGAAGAGGAACCAGTCATCGCCGGGATGAGAAGGACATCAGTCATCGCCGGGATGAGAGGCACATCAGTCATCGGTGGATGGTCATCGAGCGATGTCGTGTTTCACACAGATAAGGTAGGACCCAGGCTCCCAGCATGAACGTTCTGCATTCGCGACACGTAGACAAAAGGGTGTTTCAGAATAGTTAGCATCAGAGAGTAGGTATGCGCAGAAACCCACGTGGTCATACTGTTCAAGGAAGTGTGCACGCAAGGTTGCTCAAAGAGTGGGTAATGGCAGAGAAGGCTAAAGAGCCGTTCGACCTTAAGAGCTGAGGGAATCAGCTCATTTAGTTCCCCTTTCTCCTTTCTCCTCCACTCGGAGACGCGGCTATCCTCACGTACCAGTGCTACGATCGGCGACTGCCATTGTCCTTTTGGAAAGTCTCTGCAAGTTCTCCCGTCAGGACGCTAGAACAGAGTAAGTCGTTTTACTCTGTTTTTCGAGTCGAATCTGAGCTTGAGAGGGTTGCCTCTGCATAGGCGTTGCCGGCGACTCTCTTAGCTCCAGAAATCGTCTCTGTTAGCGTAGAAAATGAGTAGTATAGTCAGTTTTGTGATGAAGGCTCCATGGTGCAGGTTAGGACATCTTTAAGTTTCGGTGGGTTTTGGAGCTCTTAGTGTTTTTGCGCAAGTCCAGGTAAGGGAAGCTAGCATTTTTTGTTTATAAAAACTTTAGGCGAGTAGGTTCTGAAGTGAGGGCGACGTGGTCGCCGGTTTCATATTCTATTTCACGATGCTCTGTTTTTATGTGTGGGGCGACGTGATCGCCGGTTTTAATGCAAATTTCGAAATCCCCTGTTTTAGTGCTGTTTTGAAATTGTTTGAGATTGAAAGGTGAAATGCATATGATATTCGAAAATCTGAACTTTGGTATGATTGTTTCTGTGATTGGGATTGTTTAAGAAAAGATTCAAAATATTATATGATGGAATTGTGCTTTTACGTGTGGTATGATGTACTGGATGAATGTGAAAGAGTGATCAAAGCATAATATTTTCAGGAAAGAAAATACCGTGTGGAGATTTTATGAGGGTGTATTGATCTGTGAGTATCCTGTGAATGAGGCGATCCTAACTCTGCTGATATGATGGAATCACATAGATGAAGTCATTCAGTTGGTGAGAGTCGAAGGAGGTCCATATGTATGGGTAAGTCGTTTGAAAGATAACTGACTTGACCTGTTATATGGATTAACCCTGTCATACTGAGAGAGTGATGATATTGAGATTGAGACCGAGATTATGTTTATGCGCATAGCTGTGGGAACTTTACAGCAATGTAGTATGACAGGTGCAGGTCTCTGGATGCTAAGTTCAACGCACGAGTCTTCCGGAAGTAGAGTCATGTGTCTATGTGTTACGAGTCAGTGGAAAGTCTGACATGTGAACCATGAGTATTGAATGTATTGAATAGACACTTGACGAGTTTGTGGAATATGGGGATATTGATGGTTGAAATTGATATAGATTATGAATGGTGTGAAGATTTATGCTTTCTATTGATATAAAGTTTCATATTTAAAGTTTTTAAAAATATCTAGCTTACCCTTTTGTTTTGTATCGTGGTTGTTTTTCTTAAACCTGTGATGATCGTGTATATTTGCACGGGAGCAGATGAGGTTGCAGGTAGTAGAGCTCCTCAGTGAGCATTTCTGGAGGAGGAGATCGCCGGTTTTTGAATGCTGTTGTTTTGTTTTATTTTGAAAACTTCTGTATGGAGATGTATTAAAACTTCCTCAAAAAGGGATATTATTTTGAGGCACATTTGTATTAATGGATGAATTATATTATGTATATATCTATGTTAAAATTTTTGATATTATTGTGTCACCTTTATTTTATTATATAAAAATGAACAATATTTTGATGGGCGTTACATTAATGGTATCAGAGCAGTTCGTCCTTAGGATGACCTGCGGGCAGTGGATCCATTGTGTTTCTCCTGCTCACAAATTTTATTGGGGTTTTAAATAAAAGCTATAGTGAAAGGTTTTGAAGGTTTTCTTATTGAAATTTTGTGTGTGTTGTAGTGAATATATGCTCTAACTGAAAATTTTAGTATTAAGAATGAAAGGATCTTGATAAAGTAGTGAGGGTGCACACTTATAACTGGATCGAGATGATTCTCAATCTTAATACTAAAGGTTTGATGTTTAGCATACATTGAATTCGGGTGTGATTTATTTCATTTTATTGAGTGCTTTTGTAATTGATTGAAAGTGGTTGTTTGGATTGATGGTTTTATACCAGTAGCTGTTCTGGTGTTATGCTTGATGTTATAAGTATCATGATCTTGCTGATAAACTCAAAATTCTAGATGATTTTGAGATGCTGACCTTTGTAAGACCTAAATGTGGCCTTCTAAATGAATTGATTCGTTATCAAGTTCATTTTATAGGAGTATGATTAGAGAAAAATAGTTTCCTAATCTTACGCAGAAAATGGCTCCTAGACCGCCTACCCCTCCCCAACCTTCTGCAGAAATGGGCCAGATCGCCAGGGCCATTGAGATGATGGCGAGTGCTATCCAGCAGCAGAATGCGGCAATGGCTCAGAATCATCAAGCTGCAATGCACCATTGGGAAACTACTCGGTCAGCTGAAACAACTTCCCACGTCGGTCAGCCTCAGGAACAGATGGGACTGGCCGAGTTCATGAGGCACAACCCACCCAAGTTCAGTGGGAATGCTACCCCTGATCAAGCAGATCAGTGGGTCAGGGAGTTGGAGAAAATCTTTAGGGCGACCTCCTGCCCTGAAGAGAAGAAATTGGTGTTCGCCACCTATCTGCTATCTGGAGAAGCCGAGTTCTGGTGGATGGGAGCTCAGCAGATGATGGAAACCAGAGCTGACGTTTTAGACTGGGAAAGCTTCCAAGAGAGGTTCCTAGAGAAATATTTTCCAGATAGTGCAAGGTTTGCGAAGGAAGCAGAATTTCTCAGGTTGGAGCAAGGGGAGATGTCCATGAACGCTTATGCTGCTAGGTTTGAATACCTAGCCAGATTTTATACCCAAGCTACCTCTGAGGCTTGGAGGTGTAGGAAGTTTGAAGAAGGTTTAAAGCATGAGCTGAAGAAGACCATAGCACCCATATGCATCAGGGAGTTTCATGCCTTAGTAGAGAAGGCAAAGATGGTGGAAACCTTGGAAAGGGGTAATTCTCGGGTGATCAGATCACACCCAGGGGGTTCTTCCAGTGGGAAGGCCAAGGTGCAGCACCCACAAAGCAAGCCTTATGCGAGACCTCCACCACATCGGGCAAGAGCAGTTCCGCCCCAGTTTCAGCAGCAACAAACATGGAAACCCAGATGTTTCACATGCCAAAAGATGGGGCACATTTCTAGAGATTGTCCTAGCAGAAATAGGATGACTCAACCCGTTGGTTCTCAGCAGTTGAGGAATGGAGGCAGTAGACCTCAAGCAGCAGGGAGAGTGTTTGCCATGACAGGAGCAGATGCGTCTCAGTCAGGTAACCTAGTGCAAGGTGTTTGTTTTATAGCTGGTAGAGGTGTAAAAGCCTTGTTTGATTCTGGAGCGACACACTCCTTTGTGTCAAGCCTGTGTATGGCCGAGCTGGGCCTTCTAGTGAAGGAGCTACCTTTTGAACTGTTGGTCTCTACACCTGCATCAGGACAGGTTATGACCTCCACAGTTTGCCCAGAATGTCCAGTGATAGTAGAGGGATGCAGGTTCAAAGTAAATTTGATCTGTCTACCTCTGCAGGATCTGGATGTTATCCTAGGAATGGATTGGCTATCTGCCAATCACATTCTCATAGACTGCGGTAGGCAGAAAGTGGTGTTTCCCGATCTCCGAGAGCCAGATGTGATATCTGCTCAGCAGGTACAGTCGGAGTTGAAAGAAGGGGTGACGTGCTTTGTGATCCTAGCTCGAGGGGGAGTGAAGAATGAAGAGGATATGGGCAGTATACGTGTGGTGAAGGATTTCACGGATGTGTTTCCAGAAGAAATACCTGGACTACCGCCTAAGAGAGAAGTGGAATTCTCTATTGATTTGGTACCTGGAGCTGGATCAGTGTCAATGGCGCCATACAGAATGGCTCCAGCCGAGTTGGTAGAACTAAAGAAAACAAGTGGAAGAGTTGTTAGAGACGCAGTTTGTAAGGACCTGTAAAATTAAATTGGAATGAAAAGGAATATATTTAAAATGAATTCTAAGTATGTTTTTATTTAAAATAAAAAAGGAAGGAAAGTGTAGTTTAGAAGACTATGAGATCGCCTGGTTAGTACATAATCGCCTGTCGCCTAGATTACACGTGATCGCCAGTCGCCTATGGTGCACATGATCGCCGAAAGTGCACTCAGTATGTGGTCAGGATACTGGATCAACTAGAGTGGGTTCCAACAACCACGCGTATCAAGGTGTGGGTTAAGCCTTAGATACGCTATGCATGCGAAGCTCTATGCTTGAGCATAAGAGATCGTCCTTAGTGTTGCATGCATGGGCGCACAAGGAGTAGTGCTGATCTACTCTTGGAAATGTGAAGCTACCGACGTCACCAAGTCATGTGGAGATGATACCTTGGACGTAACATAGTGGGATGAAGAACCTTCAGCAAGGCGTGGCGATGTGTCATCGCCAGGGCGCGAGGCATGCGGTCATCGCCAGGGTGAGACGTCGGTCGTCTCCTAGGGAGAGACATCGGTCGTCCTCCAGGATGAGACATCGGTGGATAGTCATCGCGCGAGCGGTCATCGGTGGAAGGTTATCGCGCGATGTCGAGTTTCACACAGATAAGGTGGGACCCAGGCTCCCAGCATGAGACGTACTGCACGCGCGACACGTAGACAAAAAGGGTGGTTCAGAATAGTGACATCAGAGTGTTGGCCTGCGCAGAGGCACGCGTAGTCGTACTGTTCAGGGAAGCGTACACGCAAACTTCCCTGCAGAGTGGGTGATGGCAGCGGCTTTTGTGGACAAGTTGGTTTAGATTCAAAAACCCACTTCGGAGAGGCAAAGAACGTTGTAGTGGTTCAAGAGTGACAGAGTGAGTTCACCTTCATCCTTCTCTTTTCTCTCCTTCGCGCTGTGATTCAGGCATCCTCAAGCACCAGTACGACGAGCGACGACTGCCCTTGGAGCACCTGGGAGGTTCTGTGCAAGTTCTCCAAACCAGACGCTAAAACAGAGCTAAGGCATCTTTAAGCTTCAGTGGGTTTTGGAGCTCTTGGTGTTTTGCGCAAGCTCAGGTAAGGGAAGCTAGCCTTATTTCCAACGAAAACCTTATATTAGATGATTGAGATGATGGGGTGACGTGGTCGCCGGTTTTCAATTGTTATTGCATAATCCCCTGTTTTTGGACGAGATCGCCGGTTTTGGTGTTGTTTTTCGAACTCCCCTATTTTTGTGTTGTTTGAAACTGTTTGAGATTTAAATGTGATATTCGAAAATCTGAACCAGGGAATGATTGTTGTTGTGATTGGAATCATTCATTTAAGTGTTATATGATGTGTTGAATGTTGTGAATGTGGGATCAAGGCATAGTATTTTCAGGAAAGAAAATACTGTGTAAGATCGTGTAGGATGTGCATTGACCGGTGATTCGTTTAGTATGAGATATCCTGGCTCTCCTGATATAATGGAATCATATAGAGGAAGTTATTCGGGCGTTGAGAGTCGAAGGAGGTTCATATGTATGGGTGAGTTGTTTGAAAGAGAACGAGCTTGACCCGTTGTATGGATTAACCCTGTCATGCTAGGATAGTGATGATATTGAGATTCATTTATACGCTTGTGAATGTGTGTGATTTCACAGCGACCCTGTGAATGTGTGTGATTTCACAGTGGTGCAGTATGACAGGTGCAGATCTCTGAGTCTAGTCAATGCACGAGTCTTCCGGAAGTGGTGTCAAGTGTCTGTGTGTGATGAGTCAGTGGAAGTCTGACGTGAGAAATGAGAAACATTGAATTGATAGACACTTGATGAATTATGTGATTTGAACGACTCTTGAGGAATTGTGAAATATGTGTTTACTTGATGGTCATGTGAAGAGAATGAGAAAGTTGATGGTTTTACGTGGGTATCTTAAATTTGTTTTATCTTGATTTTAAAGTTCATATCTAAACTCTCTTTCAAATATCTAGCTTACCCTGTGTTTGGTTCTGTGGCTGTTTTTCTTAAAACTGTGATGATCGTGTATAATTTACACGGGAGCAGATGATGTTGCAGGAAGTAGAGCTCCTCAATGAGTGGTCGCCGGAAGGAGATCGCCTGTTTCTGTTTCTGTTAGGCGATCACCCTTTTTCTGTTTTCTGATAGGAGATCGCCTTTTTCTGTTAGGAGATCGCCTGTTTTTCTATTTTGCTGTATTTTGTTTAAGTTTTGGAAAATTGACCGATTATGTATTAAACTCCCTGTGAGGAGCAATTTCATTATATATATATATATATACACATATGTTCACTTCAATATTATTGTTTTACCTTTATTTCATTTTATAATTATGAAAAGGATTTGGCGGGATGTTACACAATTAGTCAAGCCCAATATATCTCCATGGGGTTTCCAGTGTTGTTGGTTAAAAAGGAAGATGAAGGGTCTCAATTGTGTATGGACTACAGGAAGTTGAATAAGTTGACCATCAAGGACAACTATCCTCTAACCGTAATTGTATGAAACTCAATTTCAGATGTTCAATGAATACTTGTTTGATCCGAAACAGTTGAACATGAGGTAGAGAAAAGGGGTGGAGTTTATGAAAGATTATGATTTCCAACTTATGTATCATCCAGGGAAGGCCAATGTAGTGGCAGATGCTTTGAGTAGAAAATCAATGCAAGTATCAATCATGATGATTGAAGAGCAGAAGCTGATTGTAAGGACCTGTAAAAAATTTAATTGGAATAAAAGAGATATATTTTAAATGAATTCTAAGTATGTCTTTATTTAAAATGAAAAGGAAGGAAAGTGTAGTTTGGAAGGCTATGAGATCGCCTAGTAGTACATGATCGTCGGCCACCTGCTACACATGAGCACCAGGGCGCGAGGCATGCAGGCATCGCGCGGGCGCGAGACATGCAGGCGTCGCGCTGGCGCGAGGAATGTGGACGTCGTGCGGGCGCGAGGCATGTGGACATCGCGCGGGCGCGAGGCATGTGGACGTCGCGCGGGCGCGAGGCATGTGGACGTCGCCAGGGCGCGAGGCATGCGGGCATTGCCAGGGCACGAGAGGCATGCGGGCATCGCCAGGGCGCGAGGCATGCGGCCATTGCCAGGGCACGAGAGGCATGCGGGCATTCGCCAGGGCGCGAGGCATGAGGGCGTCGCCAGGGATAGGCATCGGTCGTCCCCCAGAGGGAGACATCGGTCGTCTTCCAGGGCGAGGGAGACATCGGTCGTTCGCCAGAATGAGTCAGCAGTGGAAAGTTATCGCGCGACGTCGAGTTTCACACAGAGTAAGGTGGGACCCAGGCTCCCAGCATGAAACGTCCTGCATGCGCGACACGTAGACAAAAAGAGTGGTTCAGGCTAGTGACCTCAGAGTGTTAGCCTGCGCAGAGGCACGCTTAGTCGTACTGTTCAGTGAAGCGTACACGCAAACTTCCCTGCAGAGTGGGTGGTGGCAGCGGTTTTTGTGGAGAAGTCAGCTTAAGATACAAAAACCCATTTCTGAGAGAGAAAGAAAGAAACGTCGCAGTTGTTCAAGAGCGAAAGAGTGAGTTCACCTCCCTTCTTCTCCATTCTCTCCTTCACACTGCGATTCTAGCACCTTCACACAAGAGTACGACGAACGACGACCACCATTAGAGCGCCTGGGAGGTTCTCTGCAAGTCCTTCAACCAGACGCAAAAACAGAGCCAAGGCGTTGTTCAAGCTTCGTTGGGTTCGGAGCTCCTGGTGTTTTGCGCAAGTCCAGGTAAGGGAAGCTAGCCTTCGTTTTCAATACAAGCCATAGTTTTGCTGTTTCTGAAGTGAGGGCGACGTGGTCGCCGGTTCTCTGTTTCTTTCGAAATGCTCTGTTCTATGTGGTTGGGCGACGTGGTCGCCGGTTTTAAATACGGGTTTCGAACTCCCCTGTGTTTGACGTTGTTTGAAGCTGTTTGGGATTTAAATACAATATATATGTGGTATTCGAAAGTTTGAAACGTTGAAATGATTGTTGCTGTGATTTGAAATATTCCTTTGCATGGTATGACGTCTTGAATGCTGTGAATGTGGGATCGAGGCATAGTATTTTCAGGAAAGGAAATACCGTGTAAGATCTGTATAGGTGTATTGACTAGGGGCTTGTCTAGAAGGAGATATCCTGACTCTGCTGAGATAATGGAACCACATAGAGGAAGTTATTCAGTTGGTGAGAGTCGAAGGAGGTTCATACGTATGGGTGAGTTGTTCAAGAGGGAACGAGCTCGGCCTGTTATATGAATTCACCCTGTCATACCGGGAGAGTTGATGACATTGAGATTATATGCGCATGGCTGTGTGGATTCACAGTGACCCTGTGTGGATTTCACAGTGGTATGGTATGACAGGTGCAGATCTCTGAGCCTGAGTCAACGCACGAGTCAATCCGGAAGTAGTGTCATGTGTCTATGCATTGTGAGTCAGTGGAAAGTCTGACGTGTGAACCATGAATACTGAAATTTGAAATAGACACTTGACGAGTTATGGAATATGAGTATGTTGATGGTTGAAAATTGATATGGATCATGAATGGTGTGAAGTTTTATGCTTACTATTGATTTAAAAGTTTTTAAACCATCTAGCTTACCCCTTTTCTTTTGTATTGTTCTGTGGTTATTTTCTCTTAAACTGTGATGATCGTGTATTTTACACGGGAGCAGATGATCTTCCAGGGAGTAGAGCTCCTTAGAGAGTGGTCGCCGGAAGGAGATCGCCTGTTTCCGTCTCTATCGGGTGATCGCCTGTTTCTGCCTCTATCGGGTGATCGCCTGTTTTTTTGTTCTGGTAGCAGATCGGCTGTTTTGGGTCCCCTGATAGGAGATCGCCGGTTTTCATTTTAGTTGGCTGTATTTTGTTTATATTTTAGAAAAATATACCGGTTATGTATTTATCTTCCTGTGAGGAGAAACTTTATTTACATATATATGATTTTGTTCATTTCAATCTATTTGTTACTTTTATTATATGAACATGTATGGTATTTTGGCGGGATGTTACACTGATCGAGCAGTTCAGAGATTTAAACTTTGGAGTGGAATTTCATGTTAATCATATTAGTTGTAGTAAGTTAACTATAACTAATGATTTCATTGGAATGATAAAGGATAAGCAATTAGAGGATCCTAGCCTGAAGCGTATTGTAGAATTACTAGGCACCGATCAAGCTAAAGGCTTTGCGATGGGAGATGATGGGATCTTGAGATTAATGGCAGGATTTGCATACCAACAAATGAAGAATTTAAGAGATATCAAAAATTTTAACTTTGCTCTTCTGGCAAAATGGAAATGGTGGATGATGAGTGATGAAAAAGGGAAATGGAAAGATATTCTTGTATCCAAATATGGCTCGGAACTTGGAAGAAGCCAAGCTCATTTGAAATATCAATCGTGGTGGTGGAGAGATGTATGTAAAGTGTGCGAGGAAGGTGAAGATGATGGTTGGTTCCAAAAAGTTATCGTTTGGAAAGTTGGAGATGGAGAGAATGTTAGATTTCAGGAGGATGCGTGGGCCACTAAATATAACCTTAAATCTTTGTTTCCTAGACTTTACTCCATTTCTGTGGACCAAGGCAAGACGGTGGGAGAGGTAGGTTTTTGGGAGGATTCTGGGTGGCAATGGTATGTTGTATCTGGGAGAAGAGGAATAGAGTTGTCTTTAAGCAAGAAATTCCGGATGCAGAGAAAATTTTCCAATCGGCTCCACTACTTGTATGGTTGTGGTTGAGATGTCATACCTGTAATAATGGGAGCAGAAAGCCGGGTTGGTAAAAGAAGTCATAATAATGATTTAGAAAGTAAATAGCAGCAGGAACAACTTTTTAACTAATATGGATAGGAAGTTTTGCGGGTACCTTGTCTTTATAAGGTGCAGAATTATGTAGTTTAGTGGTGAACCAAGGGTATTTTCCTTTAAGGAGCGTGAGAATTAGATCTGCAATTGGGAAATCGATGGATGGTTTTGATTGAGACGCAGAGGTTGATTTGTAGAAAGATATTAATGCAGCATATTCCATATGCAGGGATGTAGAATGGAATTTGATGAAGTATTGGAGTAGTAAGAGGGAGCAGCAAGCGTTGGATTCTGTTGAATTTTGCTTGGGTATGTCAAGTTATGAGCTGGTTGTGGTTAAGTACATGAAGGAGCATATGCTGGAGTGGGAAGCTGAGTTTCCCCGTGAGTCATCAGTCTGTTTGCAGGTATATATTAGGTGTTTTGATGATGGAGGAGGCAAGCAACACTCAGGTTAGGCAAGGGTCAACCAATTTTGTGGTATAGTGTTGGCCCCTTTTGGAGGTGGTTCTGCTTTAAGTCGCCTGTAAGGTTAACTAATGAATAGCTATGTTTGTATGAGAAATGAGGGAAGCCTGTCCCTATCTCCTTTCTGGTAAGTTCATTTTCGAGGACGAAAATTTTTCTTGTTGGGGAGAATATAAGGACCTATAAATTAATTGGAATAGAAGTGTTAGATTTTAAATAATTTCTGAGTATGTTATTATTTAAAATAAAACGGACATAAAAATAGAAAATATCATAGTGGTCAGACCTCGGACGTCGCCCAAGGTCTGGGATCAGTTGGTAGAGGGCGATCGGTTGACCATTGTACCAACCAAGTAGTCAGGTGCGATGACTTTATCGTGAGGTAATCAAGTGGGCGTGCTTCAAGGGAGGAAGACACGTGAATCAAGAAGGGTAAGAGAAAGGAAGGTGTAGCTTAGAAGTCAATGAGATCGCCGTTTGTTGAAGAAGGCGGCGTCCTCCGACTTCCCCCGTATGAAATCAGAGATCGCCTATTTTGCGCATGATCGCCATGTGCGAAGATTTCACATAATCGCCAATCGCTTAGAGTACATATGATCGCCAATCACCTATGGTGTACATGATCGCCGAAAGTGCACTTAGCATGTGTTCAAGATGCTGGATCAACCATAGTGGGTTCCAAAAACCACGCGTATCAAGGTGTGGGTTGAGCCTTAGATACGCTGGGCATGCGAAGCTCTATGCTTGAGCATAAGAAATCGTCCTTAGTGTTGCATGCATGGGCGCACGAGGAGTAGTGCTGATCTATTCTTGGAAATGTGAAGCTACCTACGTCACCAAGCCATGTGGAGGTGATACCTTGGACGTAACATAATGGGAGGATGAACCTTCAGCAAGGTGTGATGATGTGACATCGGTGACCAGAGTAAGGCGATGTGTTCTCGTCACACACAAGGGCGATAAGAGATCGCCAACAGGATGAGAGGAACATCGGTCATCAACCAGGATGGGAGACACATCGGTGGTCTGCCAGGGTGAGACATCGGTTGTCTGCCAGGGTGAGACATCGGTGGTCCTCCAGGGTGAGACATCGGTTGTCTGCCAGGATGAGGAATCAGTCGTCCATCAGGAAGAGGAACTAGTCATCGCCGGGATGAGAAGGACATCAGTCATCGCCGGGATGAGAGGCACATCAGTCATCGGTGGATGGTCATCGAGCGATGTCGTGTTTCACACAGATAAGGTAGGACCCAGGCTCCCAGCATGAACGTTCTGCATGCGCAACACGTAGACAAAAAGAGTGTTTCAGAATAGTTAGCATCAGAGAGTAGGTATGTGCAGAAACCCACGTGGTCATACTGTTCAAGGAAGTGTGCACGCAAGGTTGCTCAGAGAGTGGGTAATGGCAGAGAAGGCTAAAGAGCCATTCGACCTTAAGAGCTGAGGGAATCAACTTATTTAGTTCCCCTTTCTCCTTTCTCCTCCACTCGAAGACGCGGCTATCCTCACGTACCAGTGCTACGATCGGCGACTGCCATTGTCCTTCTGGGAAGTCTCTGCAAGTTCTCCCGTCAGGACGCTAGAACAGAGTAAGTCGTTTTACTCTGTTTTTCGAGTCGAATCTGAGCTTGAGAGGGTTGCCTCTGCATAGGCGTTGCCGACGACTCCCTTAGCTCCAGAAATCGTCTCTGTTAGCGTAGAAAATGAGTAGTATAGTCAGTTTTGTGATGAAGGCTCCATGGTGCAGGTTAGGACATCTTTAAGCTTCGGTGGGTTTTGGAGCTCTTAGTGTTTTTGCGCAAGTCCAGGTAAGAGAAGCTAGCATTTTTTGTTTATAAAAACTTTAGGCGAGTAGGTTCATAAGTGAGGGCGACGTGGTCGCCGGTTTCATATTCTATTTCACGATGCTCTGTTTTTATGTGTGAGGCGACGTGATCGCCGGTTTTAATGCAAATTTCGAAATCCCCTGTTTTATTGTTGTTTTGAAATTGTTTGAGATTGAAAGGTGAAATGCATATGATATTCGAAAATCTGAACTTTGGTATGATTGTTTCTGTGATTGGGATTGTTTAAGAAAAGATTCAAAATATTATATGATGGAATTGTGCTTTTACGTGTGGTATGATGTACTGGATGAATGTGAAAGAGTGATCAAAGCATAGTATTTTTAGGAAAGAAAATACCGTGTGGAGGTTTTATGAGGGTGTATTGATCTGTGAGTTTCCTGTGAATGAGGCGATCCTGACTCTGCTGATACGATGGAATCACATAGATGAAGTCATTCAGTAGGTGAGAGTCGAAGGAGGTCCATATGTATAGGTAAGTTGTTTGAAAGATAACTGACTTGACCTGTTATATGGATTAACACTGTCATACTGAGAGAGTGATGATATTGAGATTGAGATCGAGATTATGTTTATGCGCATAGCTATGGGAACTTTACAGCAATGTAGTATGACAGGTGCAGGTCTCTGGATGCTAAGTTCAACGCACGAGTCTTCCGGAAGTAGAGTCATGTGTCTATGTGTTACGAGTCAGTGGAAAGTCTGACATGTGAACCATGAGTATTGAATGTATTGAATATACACTTGACGAGTTTGTGGAATATGGGGATATTGATGGTTGAAATTGATATAGATTATGAATGGTGTGAAGATTTATGCTTTCTATTGATATAAAGTTTCATATTTAAAGTTTTTAAAAATATCTAGCTTACCCTTTTGTTTTGTATCGTGGTTGTTTTTCTTAAACCTGTGATGATCGTGTATATTTGCACGGGAGCAGATGAGGTTGCAGGTAGTAGAGCTCCTC
Organism: Phaseolus lunatus; assembly: GCA_013389735.1. Classification (NCBI taxonomy): domain Eukaryota; kingdom Viridiplantae; phylum Streptophyta; class Magnoliopsida; order Fabales; family Fabaceae; genus Phaseolus; species Phaseolus lunatus. The sequence continues at coordinate 16,035,563 of CM023863.1, read as the reverse complement.
AGTGAGCATTTCTGGAGGAAGAGATCGCCGGTTTTTGAATGCTGTTGTTTTGTTTTATTTTGAAAACTCTTGTATGGAGATGTATTAAAACTTCCTCAAAAAGGGATATTATTTTGAGGCACATTTGTATTAATGGATGAATTATATTATGTATATATCTATGTTAAAATTTTTGATATTATTGTGTCACTTTTATTTTATTATATAAAAATGAACAATATTTTGAGGGGCATTACATTTTGATTCTATTTTTGTGGTTGTGGATAGGTTCAGTAAGATGGCACATTTTATACCATGCCACAAAATAGATGATGCAAACAATATCTCTAGACTCTTCTTTAGAGAAGTGGTGAGACTTCATGGTCTACCCAAAAGCATAGTGTCTGATAGAGATCCAAAATTTATAAGTCATTTCTGGAGGACTCTCTAGGAAAGGCTTGGAACTAAACTGAAATTTTCAACTTCTTGTCATCCTCAAACGGATGGACAAACTGAAGTAGTAAATAGATCTTTTTCAACTATGCTTAGGGCAGTTATGAAAGGCAACCACAAATCTTGGGATGAGTACCTTTGTAAGGACCTGAAAAATTTATTGGAATAAAAGAGTTATATTTTAAATAAATTCTAAGTATGTTTTTATTTAGAATAGAAAGGGAGGAAAAAGTTAAGTTTAGAAGGCTACGAGGTCGCCGGTCGCCTGCTACACATGAGCGCCAGGTGGACATCGCGCGGGCGTGAGAGGCATGCAGGCATCGCGCGGGCGTGAGAGGCATGCAGGCATCGCGCGGGCGCGAGAGGCATGCAGGCATCGCGCGGGCGCGAGAGGCATGCAGGCATCACGCGGGCGTGAGAGGCATGCAGGCATCGCGCGGGCGCGAGGGGCATGCGGGCATCGCGCGGGCGCGAGGCACGCGGGCATTGCCAGGGCGCGATGCATGTGGACGTGGCCAAGGCGCGAGAGTTATGAGGGCGTCGCCAGGGAAGACATCGGTTGTCTCCCAGAGGAAGACATCGGTCGTTCGCCAGGAAGAGGTCATCGGTGGTAGTCTTCGCGCGAGGTCATCGGTGGTAGTCTTCGCGCGGGGTCATCGGTGGTAGTCTTCGCGCGAGGTCATCGGTGGTAGTCTTCGCGCGAGGTCATCGGTGGTAGTCTTCGCGCGAGGTCATCGGTGGTAGTCTTCACGCGAGGTCATCGGTGGTAGTCTTCGCGCGAGGTCATCGGTGGATCGTCTTCGCGCGAGAGGTCATCAGTGGTTTCTCTTCGAGCTGGTAGTCATCGGTGAAAGGTCATCGCGCGACGTTGAGTTACACCCAGAGAACGTGGGCCCCAGACTCCCAGCAAGAGACGTTCTGCACGCGCGCCACGTAGACGAAAAAGTGGTTCAGAATAGTGACCTCATAGCGTAGCCTGCACAGAGGCATGCTTAGTAGTACTGTGCAGGGAAGCGTACACGCAAACTTCCCTGCAGAGTGGGTGGTGGCAGCTGCTTTTGGAGGGATAAGTTGGTTTAAGTTACTGAAATCCACTACTGAAGAGGAAGAAAACGTTGTTGTAGTCGAAGAGAGAAAGAGTGAGTTCCCTCCTCCGCGTTGCGATTTCAGCCTCTCCACACAAGAGTACGACGAGAAGCAACACCATTGGAGTACTTGGGTAGTCCTCTGCAAGTTCTTCAGACCAGACGCGAAAAACAGAGCCAAGGTATTCTGCAAGCTTCGTTGGATTTCGAAGCTCCTGGTGGTTGCGCAAGTCCAGGTAAGGGAAGCTAGCCTTCATCTTTACTACGAGCCATAGTTGAACCATTTCTGAAGTGTGGGCGACGTGGTCGCCGTTTTCGCTTTCGTCTTCGTGAAATGCTCTGTGTTGTGTGCTTGGGCGACGTGGTCGCCTGTTTTAATATACAGCCTTCGAAATACCATATTTTGAACTAGATCGCCGGTTTTGGCGCTGTTTTGCGAACTCCTTGTGTTTGATGTTGTTTTGAGAACTGCTTGAGATTTACATGAGATATTCGAAAATATGAATCCTTTGAAATGGCTATTGCTGTGATTGAAATCATTCTTTTAAGTGTGGCATGATGTCTTTGAATGCTGTGAATGTGGGATCGAGGCATAGTATTTTCAGGAAAGAAAATACCGTGTAAGATCTTGTGGTAGGTGCATTGATCGGTGATTCCTAAGGGGATATCCTGACTCTGCTGAGGTAATGGAATCACGTAGAGGAAGTTACTCAGTTGTTGAGAGTCGAAGGAGGTCTATATGATGGGCGTCTCGTGTGAAAAAGAACGAGCTCCGTCTGTCCTATGGATTAACCCTGTCATACCAGGAGAACTATGGTAACATTGAGATGATATATGCGCATGCTGTGTGGATTCACAGCGACCCTGTGTGGATTTCACAGTGGTGTGGTATGACAGGTGCAGATCTCTGAGTCTAATCAACGCACGAGTCAATCCGGAAGTAGTGTCAAGTGTCTTGTGTGGTGAGTCAGTGGAAAGTCTGACATGTGAAATGAGAAACTTGAATATTGATAGACACTTGATGTTGTATTGTGAAATGGAATGACTATGGGTGAATGTTGTGAAGTTTGTGATTTTGGGCGATCAGCTGAATGCTATGTGCAGCTCTACGTTTTACATGGATATTTTGGAACTTGGTTTACTTGGATTTTCATGTTCTTGATTTAAACTTCTTTTAAATTATCTAGCTTACCCTTTTATCTGTTATTGTGGTTGTTTTCTCAAAACTGTGATGATCGTGTAATTGTTACACGGGAGCAGATGATCTTCCAGGAAGAAGAGCTCCTTAGTGAGTGACTGCCGAGGAGGAGATCGCCGGTTTCCTTCTGTCTCTATCGGGTGATCGCCTGTTTCTGCCTCTATCGGGTGATCGCCTGTTTTTTTTTCTGTCTTGATAGGTGATCGGCTGTTTTGGCTCCTCCGATAGGAGATCGGTTTCTTCCGATAGGAGATCGCCTGCTTTGTTTTTTTTTTTACTGTATTTTGTTTATGTTTCTGGAAAATTTGACCGAATTTGTATTAAACTCCCTAAGAGGAGCAACTTCATTTCATATATATATTATTTTGTTCATAGAATCTATTTGTTACCTTTATTTTCATTATATACATTTGTATAGTATTTTGGCGGGATGTTACATTAATGGTATCAGAGCAGTTCGCCTTAGGATGACCTGAGGGCTGTGGATCCATTGTGTTTCTTCTGCTCATAAAATTTATTTGAGTTTTAAATAACCACTATAGTGGAAGGTTTTCAAACGTTTTAGTTTTGAACTCTTGCGTGTGCTTGGGTGAACGTGTGCCTAACTGAAAATCTTAGTATTAAGAATAAGAAGGTCTTGATAAAGTGGTGAGGGTGCACACTCATAACTGGATCAAGATAATTCTTAATCTTAATTCCAAAGGTTTGATGTTTAGCCTACATTGAATTCTGGTGTGATTTTTGAGTGTTCCTGAATTTGACTGAGGTGGTAGTTTGGACTGATGTTTGCACACCAGTAACTGTTCTGGTGTTTTGTGTGAAGTTATAAGTGTTATGATTCTGTTGATGAACTCAAATTCTAGATGACTTTGAGATGCTGACCTTTGTAAGGTCTAGCTGTTACCCCTTGAATGAATTGATTCTTATCGATTTCATTCTTATAGTTGTAGGGAATATAGAAGTCAATAGATTCAGAAGATGGCACGTAGACCTGCTACCCCACCCCAACCTTCCTCAGAGATGAGTCAGATCGCCAAGGCCATCGAGATGATGGCGACTGCCATTCAGCAGCAGAATGCGGCGATGGCTCAGAACCATCAAGCCACAATGCAGCACTGGGAAACTGCCCGATCTGCTGAGACAAACTCCCACGTCGGTCAGCCCCAAGAACAGATGGGACTGGCCGAGTTCATGAGGCACAACCCACCTAAGTTCAGTGGGAATGCTACCCCTGACCAGGCAGATCAGTGGGTCAGGGAGGTGGAGAAAATCTTTAGGGCGACCTCCTGCCCTGAAGAGAAGAAGCTGTTGTTTGCCACGTATCTGCTATCAGGAGAAGCTGAGTTCTGGTGGATGGGAGCTCAGCAGATGATGGAGGCCCGAGAGGATGTTCTGGATTGGGAGAGCTTCAGGGTGAAGTTCTTGGAGAAATACTTCCCAGACAGCGCCAAGTTTGCAAGGGAAGCTGAGTTCTTAAAGTTGGAGCAGGGGGACATGTCAGTAAACGCCTATGCTGCCCGTTTTGAGTACCTCGCCCGGTTCTATACCCAGGCGACCTCCGAGGCCTGGAGGTGTAGGAAGTTCGAGGAAGGGCTGAAGCATGGGCTGAAGAAGACCATAGCCCCGATGTGCATCAGGGAGTTCCACGCCTTAGTGGAGAAGGCGAAGATGGTGGAGACCCTGGAAAAGGGTGAGTCTCGGGTGATCAGGTCACACCCAGGAGGTCCTTCCAGTGGGAGAGCTAAGGCACAGCACCCACAAAGCAAACCCTATGCGAGACCCCCATCACATCGGGCAGGAGCAGCACCTCCCCAGTTCCAACAGCAACAACCTTGGAAGCCTAAGTGTCTTCACTGTGGTGGACCACACGCCTCCAATGCTTGTTACAAGAAGACTTCAGAGAGGAAATGTTTCGTCTGCCAAAGGACAGGGCACGTTGCTAGAGAGTGCCCTAGCAGGAATGGGGCGACCCAACCCAGTGGCTCCCAACAGTTGAGAAACGAGGGCGGCAGACCTCAGGCAACAGGGAGGGTGTTCGCCATGTCTGGAGCAGAGGCAGCTCAGTCAGGTAACCTCATCCAAGGTGTTTGTTTTATTGCTGGTAGAGGTGTAAGGGCCTTGTTTGATTATGGAGCGACACACTCCTTTGTGTCAAGCCTGTGTGTAGCCGAGTTGGGCCTCCTAGTGAAGGAGTTACCTTTCGAGCTGTTGGTCTCTACACCTGCGTCAGGACAGGTGTCGACCTCTACAGTGTGCCCTGAATGTCCAGTGATTGTAGAAGGACGCAGATTCAAGGTGAACTTGATCTGCCTACCCCTTCAGGACCTGGATGTCATCCTGGGAATGGATTGGTTAGCTGCCAATCACGTTCTCATAGACTGTGGTAGGCAGAAGGTAGCGTTTCCAGGCCCCCAAGAACCGGATGTGTTGTCAGTTCAACAAGGGCGATCAGAGCTGGAAGGAGAGGCGAGGTGCTTCGTGGTGCTCGCCCGGTTGGAAGTGGAGAATAAAGGGGACGTAAACAGGATACAAGTGGTGAAAGATTTCACAGATGTATTCCCAGAAGAGGTGCCTGGGTTACCCCCTAAGAGAGAAGTGGAATTCTCTATTGACTTGGTACCTGGAGCTGGACCAGTGTCAATGGCACCTTACAGGATGGCACCAGCCGAGTTAGTGGAGTTAAAGAAGCAAGTGGAAGAGTTGCTGGAGAAGCAGTTCATCAGACCCAGCGTATCTCCATGGGGAGCTCCAGTGCTCCTAGTCAAGAAGAAGGATGGAGGGTCTCGGCTGTGTATAGACTACAGGCAATTGAACAAATTGACCATCAAGAACAAGTACCCCCTACCTCGGATTGATGATTTGATGGACCAAATTCATGGGGCCTCGGTGTTCTCCAAGATTGACCTGAGATCGGGGTATCACCAAATCTTGGTAAAAGCTGAAGATGTTCAGAAGACAGCTTTTAGGTCTCGATATGGGCACTACGAGTATGTAGTGATGCCATTTGGAGTCACCAATGCTCCAGCTCTATTCATGGACTACATGAATAGGATCTTTCGCCCTTTCTTGGATAAGTTTGTGGTGGTCTTCATAGATGACATCCTCATTTATTCAAGGACCGAGGAAGAGCATGAGGAACACCTGAGGACAGTATTGGAAATACTGAGGGAGAAGCAGCTCTATGCCAAGTTCTCTAAGTGTGAGTTCTGGCTAAGGGAAGTCAACTTCTTAGGACACGTGATATCTGCCCAGGGGATCTCGGTAGATCCAGCCAAGGTAGAGGCAGTGCTGCAATGGGAACGTCCTAAGACAGTGACTGAGATAAGGAGCTTTGTGGGGTTGGCGGGCTACTATCGGAGGTTTATTGAGGATTTTTCCAAAGTAGTGGCTCCTTTAACACAACTGACCCGCAAGGACCAACCCTTTGCTTGGACCGACCGATGTGAGCAGAGCTTCAGGGAACTAAAGGAGAGGTTGACCAGTGCTCCAGTGCTGGTGATTCCAGAAGTAGGAAGAGCTTTTGATGTCTTCTGTGATGCCTCACATCAAGGCTTGGGATGCGTCTTGATGCAAGAGAAGAGAGTGGTTGCATATGCTTCAAGGCAACTCAAGGTGCATGAGAGAAACTACCCTACTCATGATTTGGAGTTGGCAGCGGTAGTGTTTGCCTTGAAGATCTGGAGGCATTATCTTTATGGAGCTCGGTTCCAGGTATTCAGTGACCACAAGAGCTTGAAGTACCTGTTCGATCAGAAGGAACTAAACATGAGACAAAGAAGGTGGATGGAATTCCTAAAGGACTACGACTTTCAACTCATGTATCACCCAGGGAAGGCCAATGTAGTGGCAGATGCCTTGAGTAGGAAGTCTATACAAGTCGCCACCATGATGATGGAAGAGCAGAAACTGATCGAGCAGTTCAGAGACTTAAACTTTGGAGTGGAATTTCACGTGAATCACATTAGTTGTAGTAAGCTGACTATAACTAATGACTTCCTTGGGATGTTGAAGGATAAACAATTGGAGGACCCTAGCCTGAAGCGCACTGTGGAGTCACTAGGGACAGATCAGGCGAGAGGCTTTGAGATGGGCGATGATGGGATCTTGAGGTTTGATGGCAGAATTTGCATACCTGCAAATGATGAGTTGAAGAAGATGATCCTAGAGGAAGGTCATAAGAGTCGCCTTAACCTTCATCCAGGCATGAACAAGATGTACCATGACTTGAAGGAGTCATTTTGGTGGTCGGGCATGAAGAGGGACATCGCCCAGTATGTGACAACCTGCTTAACGTGTCAGAAGGCGAAGGTAGAGCATCAAAGACCTGGCGGGCTGTTGCAGCAACTGGATATCCCTGAGTGGAAGTGGGACAGCATCGCCATGGATTTTGTCACTCATTTACCCAGATCGACAAAAGGTCATGATGCAATCTGGGTCATCATTGATAGGCTGACGAAGAGTGCCCACTTTCTTCCAGTGAATATGAAGATGCCTATGGTCAAGCTGGCACAGCTATACATCCAAGAAATAGTAAGGCTGCATGGGGTGCCTTCCAGCATCATTTCAGATAGAGATCCCAGGTTTACTTCACGGTTTTGGCAGACCTTACAAGAATGCTTGGGAACCAAGTTGAGGATGAGCTCTGCATATCATCCCCAAACAGATGGTCAGTCAGAGAGGACGATCCAATCTTTGGAAGATCTGCTGAGGGCATGCGTTTTGGATCAATTGGGAAGTTGGGAGGAGGTGTTGCCACTAGTGGAGTTTACCTATAACAATAGCTACCACGCCAGTATTGGGATGGCACCATATGAAGCCCTGTATGGGAGGAAATGCAGAACTCCCTTATGTTGGTACCAGGAGGGCGAGGCAGTCTTGGTTGGGCCAGAGTTGATTCAGCAGACGACCGAGAAGGTGAAGCAGGTACAAAGCAGAATGAAAGCCTCTCAGAGTAGGCAGAAGTCCTATGCAGATCAGAGGAGAAAGCCTTTGGAGTTTGCTGCTGGAGATCACGTGTTCATGAAAGTGACACCAACCAAGGGTGTAGGGCGGGCGATCAGGTCAAAGAAGTTATCCCCTAAGTTCGTGGGACCATATCAGATCTTAAGAAGGATTGGCCCAGTGGCGTATGAGATCGCCCTACCTCCCCATCTGGCGAATCTGCACAATGTGTTTCACGTGTCACAGCTGAGGAAGTACATGGCAGACCCTAGTCATGTACTGGATGTAGACGACGTGCAGATTAGGGATGACTTGTCCTTTGAAGCCAAACCAGTCAGGATTGACGATCGGCAATGTAAACAGCTCAGGGGCAAGACCATCGACATGGTGAAAGTAGTGTGGGATGAGAGATCGGGGGATTCTACTTGGGAGTTAGAAGAACCCATGAGGGAGGCTTATCCATACCTCTTTTCCTTGTAATCCAATTTTCGAGGACGAAAATTTTTCTTGTTGGGGAGAATGTAAGGACCTGAAAAATTTATTGGAATAAAAGAGTTATATTTTAAATAAATTCTAAGTATGTTTTTATTTAGAATAGAAAGGGAGGAAAAAGTTAAGTTTAGAAGGCTACGAGGTCGCCGGTCGCCTGCTACACATGAGCGCTAGGTGGACATCGCGCGGGCGTGAGAGGCATGCAGGCATCGCGCGGGCGTGAGAGGCATGCAGGCATCGCGCGGGCGCGAGAGGCATGCAGGCATCGCGCGGGCGTGAGAGGCATGCAGGCATCGCGCGGGCACGAGGGGCATGCGGGCATCGCGCGGGCGCGAGGCACGCGGGCATTGCCAGGGCGCGATGCATGTGGACGTGGCCAAGGCGCGAGAGTTATGAGGGCGTCGCCAGGGAAGACATCGGTTGTCTCCCAGAGGAAGACATCGGTCGTTCGCCAGGAAGAGGTCATCGGTGGTAGTCTTCGCGCGAGGTCATCGGTGGTAGTCTTCGCGCGGGGTCATCGGTGGTAGTCTTCGCGCGAGGTCATCGGTGGTAGTCTTCGCGCGAGGTCATCGGTGGTAGTCTTCGCGCGAGGTCATCGGTGGTAGTCTTCGCGCGAGGTCATCGGTGGTAGTCTTCGCGCGAGGTCATCGGTGGATCGTCTTCGCGCGAGAGGTCATCAGTGGTTTCTCTTCGAGCTGGTAGTCATCGGCGAAAGGTCATCGCGCGACGTTGAGTTACACCCAGAGAACGTGGGCCCCAGACTCCCAGCAAGAGACGTTCTGCACGCGCGCCACGTAGACGAAAAAGTGGTTCAGAATAGTGACCTCATAGCGTAGCCTGCGCAGAGGCATGCTTAGTAGTACTGTGCAGGGAAGCGTACACGCAAACTTCCCTACAGAGTGGGTGGTGGCAGCTGCTTTTGGAGGGATAAGTTGGTTTAAGTTACTGAAATCCACTACTGAAGAGGAAGAAAACGTTGTTGTAGTCGAAGAGAGAAAGAGTGAGTTCCCTCCTCCGCGTTGCGATTTCAGCCTCTCCACACAAGAGTACGACGAGAAGCAACACCATTGGAGTACTTGGGTAGTCCTCTGCAAGTTCTTCAGACCAGACGCGAAAAACAGAGCCAAGGTATTCTGCAAGCTTCGTTGGATTTCGAAGCTCCTGGTGGTTGCGCAAGTCCAGGTAAGGGAAGCTAGCCTTCATCTTTACTACGAGCCATAGTTGAACCATTTCTGAAGTGTGGGCGACGTGGTCGCCGTTTTCGCTTTCGTCTTCGTGAAATGCTCTGTGTTGTGTGCTTGGGCGACGTGGTCGCCTGTTTTAATATACAGCCTTCGAAATACCATATTTTGAACTAGATCGCCGGTTTTGGCGCTGTTTTGCGAACTCCTTGTGTTTGATGTTGTTTTGAGAACTGCTTGAGATTTACATGAGATATTCGAAAATATGAATCCTTTGAAATGGCTATTGCTGTGATTGAAATCATTCTTTTAAGTGTGGCATGATGTCTTTGAATGCTGTGAATGTGGGATCGAGGCATAGTATTTTCAGGAAAGAAAATACCGTGTAAGATCTTGTGGTAGGTGCATTGATCGGTGATTCCTAAGGGGATATCCTGACTCTGCTGAGGTAATGGAATCACGTAGAGGAAGTTACTCAGTTGTTGAGAGTCGAAGGAGGTCTATATGATGGGCGTCTCGTGTGAAAAAGAACGAGCTCCGTCTGTCCTATGGATTAACCCTGTCATACCAGGAGAACTATGGTAACATTGAGATGATATATGCGCATGCTGTGTGGATTCACAGCGACCCTGTGTGGATTTCACAGTGGTGTGGTATGACAGGTGCAGATCTCTGAGTCTAATCAACGCACGAGTCAATCCGGAAGTAGTGTCAAGTGTCTTGTGTGGTGAGTCAGTGGAAAGTCTGACATGTGAAATGAGAAACTTGAATATTGATAGACACTTGATGCTGTATTGTGAAATGGAATGACTATGGGTGAATGTTGTGAAGTTTGTGATTTTGGGCGATCAGCTGAATGCTATGTGCAGCTCTACGTTTTACATGGATATTTTGGAACTTGGTTTACTTGGATTTTCATGTTCTTGATTTAAACTTCTTTTAAATTATCTAGCTTACCCTTTTATCTGTTATTGTGGTTGTTTTCTCAAAACTGTGATGATCGTGTAATTGTTACACGGGAGCAGATGATCTTCCAGGAAGAAGAGCTCCTTAGTGAGTGACTGCCGAGGAGGAGATCGCCGGTTTCCTTCTGTCTCTATCGGGTGATCGCCTGTTTCTGCCTCTATCGGGTGATCGCCTGTTTTTTTTCTGTCTTGATAGGTGATCAGCTGTTTTGGCTCCTCCGATAGGAGATCGGTTTCTTCCGATAGGAGATCGCCTGCTTTGTTTTTTTTTTTACTGTATTTTGTTTATGTTTCTGGAAAATTTGACCGAATTTGTATTAAACTCCCTAAGAGGAGCAACTTCATTTCATATATATATTATTTTGTTCATAGAATCTATTTGTTACCTTTATTTTCATTATATACATTTGTATAGTATTTTGGCGGGATGTTACAACCTTCCCCATATTGAGTTTGCATATAACTGGGTAGTCCATAAAACTACCAATATTTCTCCATTTGAAGTTGTATATGGGTTTAATCCTCTTACACCTTTAGATTTGTTGCCTCTTCCTAATCCACAAGAATTTGTGCATAAAGAAGGAGTAGCAAAAGCTGAATTTGTTAAGAAAATGCATGAGAGAATTAAAAAACAAATACAAAGGTAAACAGAGAAATATGTAAAGCATGGCAATAAGGGGAAGCAAGAGATAATTTTTGAGGAAGGAGACTGGGTTTGGCTACATCTTAGAGAGGATAGATTTCCCACTAGAAGAAAATCTAAGCTTAGCCCCCGAGGAGATGGACCCTTCCAAGTTCTCAAGAGAATCAATGACAATGCATACATTCTAGATTTACCTGAAGAATATGGAGTTCATAATACTTTCAATGTTATGGACCTAATCCCTTTTGCAGGAAGTAATGAAAAGATGAAGCATTGGATTTGAGGACAAATCCTTCTCAAGAGGGAGGGGATGATGGAAGAGGCCCAAGCCCAAGCCCAAGTCCAAGCCCAAACCCATGTTCAAGTCCAAGACCTAGCTCAAGCCCACCAAATAGAAGATATGGGCCAACTACAAGGCTATGGCAAGAAGAATACAAGAGGATTGGGACACTGCTACTGATGGTAGAGAGGTTTTCCTCTACATGATAAAGATGCCATAAGTTTAGTGTAGAAGTAGAATTTAATTTTCTTGTCAAAATTAGAATAGGAAAATAATTGTAATTTTCTTAGAATTAATTTTGGCACCTAAAACACCAACCTAGGTTAATTTAGGGTTTTTAAAACCACTAAATTAACCAAGGCCGGTTTGGAAAGCCTAGAGAGGGTGAGCGTGAAATACTAATCACACCCCTCCCATGTGCTCTTATTTTTAGGCTCCACCTTGAGGAGAATTTCATTTTGAATTTCCCTCCACTTTCATTTGAATTTTCAGCCCTCTAAACACTATAAATAAGAGGGCTTGGCTCATGTAATTCTCAAGATTAATTTGAGTGAAATTGCTGCCAACTTTGTGCCAATTATCACTCTTGTCTCCTACCTCTAGGATAGACACCTTAGTCTTCATTCTTCATCTTTTCCAAGTGAGATGGCCTCACCACTCACTCTCCACACCTAACACTTCACCTTCAAGGTTTCCACAGCTCCTAGGAGTGCCTTGCATGCTTCCAACCATTGCTTCCGCCACCTTCAAATTTGTTTTCAGCTCATAGAAAAAAGCACTCAAGCTAGGCTACATCAGCTGGTGTTAGGAAATAGTTTTTGAATGTTTAGAATTTGTAAGAATCATTCTTAAACCAAAGCACAACTAAATCAATCTTGTTTTGAAAATTAAAAATGATGTTCTGTGCTAAGTGATAAACAACCGATTGATTTATTAGTATAATCGGTTGTTTTACACATAGTCTATTTGGAGGGTTTTCAAATTGATTTTGACTTGGTTGACTAATAGTCATAACCAATTCAACCGGTTAATTCGTCTTTTCAATCGGTTGACCTTTTGATTTCTAACAGCTTTTCAAAAACTTGTTAAACTTGATTTCAGTTGTTTTTGGAACTATTTTTGGCTCATTTTCAACTGCCTAAAACGGCTAGATTGAAGAGCTATAAAAAGGGATTACCCTCCTCATTTCAAAACATAGAAAGAGAGATTAAGAAATTGTTTTGAGAGATTTTTGATTCAAAGCTTTGCCAAGATTGCTTAAGGCTGTACAAGTGGTTCAAGAAGTGATTTAGGATCTCTATAATTTCTTGTAATCAGGTGTTATCTCTTCCCTACTCTTCTGTAATTGTATTTCTATACTTGTGTTATCAAGAAGTGTTTTGTGTTATTGAGGGGATCAAGATCAACATTCTTGGTGTATTGTAGCCAAAGGAAGTGTGTGCTCTTGAGGGGTTCAAGATCACTTTTTTGGTGAGTCTATGGTTGTAATCTGTTGTTGGTTACATAGTGAAATACCCAGTGGTTTCTGGAGATTGGATGTAGCTCAGAGTTGAGTGAACCAGTATAAATTTGCTGTGCAATCTCTCTTTCTCTCTTTCATCATAAAATTATTTGATAATTGTTTTTGCCACTGCTGCTATAAACAACCGGTTAAAACGAAATATCAACCGGTTGATTTTTTGCTAACAGTTTTAATTGCTTTGTTTTCTTGGCTTCTTTGATTGCTCTTTCTGTGATTCTTTAAATAACTTCATTCTTATTCAATATTTGCGAAAATATTTCATCAAACAACTCACCCCCCTCTTGTTTAAGCCATTAATTCTTACAATTGGCATCAAGAGCTAGGTTCTTGAAAGTTTCTCAAGTTTTGATTTTCAAATCTGTTTTTAAATGGCTGAAAAGTTTTCTTTAGGGGAAGGTGCCTGTTCAAATACACCTTTGTTCTGTGGTATGAACTATGAACTATGGTGTATAAGAATGAAATTCTTTGTTGAATCTATAGATAGGAAAATTTGGAATGTCATTACAAATGGCTTTCTCATGCCTATGTCTGTAACTAATAAAGTTTTTTCTGAAAATTTTGTTTCTCAATGGACTAACAATGAAAATGAAAGAGATCATCTTGATTGTGTTGCTATAAAAATTATTGCATCTGCTCTTGATTCTAATGAACTTAGTAGAGTTTCAAAGCGTGTTTCAGCCAAAGACATGTGGGACACTCTTGAAAGAACTCATAAAGATTCAAAGAATGCTTGGCTGGACAATGACATGTCCTCTTCTGGATCATCCTCTGAAGTTTCAAAAACCAGCATGTGTTTAATGGCAAAAGAAGAGTCTACATCAAACAGTGTAAGTACAAACTCTTCCATTAATGCTTAAAATTATTATCAACTTCTTGAGGCTTTTAAAGAGACTCATGAAGAAGCCTCTAGATTGAGCCTTTTGAATAATTAGTTGAAAAGTCAAAACATCTGGTTGGAAAATAGAGTCAAGGTCTTGGAAGAAGAATTGGATAATTCTAAAACTGATTTCAAAAACTTAGAAATGATTTATCAAAATTCTTCTTGCAAGTGTGATTCTAGTGTTTGTAAAAATTATGATTCTCTTCAAAAGAAGTTTCATTATCTTATAAAAATTGTGGATAAGCTTTCTAAAGGGAAGTCTAATTTTGAAACTGTGCTTGCATATCAGAACTGTGTTTTTGGAAAATCTAGAGTTGGCTTTTATCCACAGAGCAAGAAAAATAGAATTTCAAAACCGTTTTCAACCATTGCAGAAAAACAACCGACTAAAAAGTCGAAACAACTGGTTGTTTCTTGTTTCTACTATATGAGAAAGGGTCATTCTATCAGGTTTTGTAAAATTTGAAAAGTTTCTGTTCCCAGAGGTATTTTAAAGTGGGTTCCTAATATTTCTAAGGATCCTAATGTTCTAACACTCATGGACCAAATTTATAAGGGGACCAAATCTTGCCACTTGATTTTGTTTTTTGCAGGGTTCTTTGACAGCAAACTAGCACTTATGATATCTGGACTGTGGTTGTTCTAAAGCACATAACAAAGGATAAATGCAAGTCTGTCAAAATTATTCCTTAAGCAAGAAAATTATGAGAAATACGGTTCAGAAGTATGCATCTTGACAAGTCAAAAATTCATGACCCATGTAAAATAAGTTGTATATTCTCATCATATGCATTGGCCTCATATGATCAAATGTTTTTCTAAACATGTTTCTCTTAGTTAAACCTATTGAGATAGTCTCTGTGCAAAGGTATGAATGTATTTCATCATGCATTTTCCATCTCTTTGAAAGTTTATTTGTCTAGAATTTTTTTTCCTGTCACAGAAAAATAATCGATTGTTTTCATGAAACAACTGATTATTTTCCCTCTAGCACATTTGAATAAAGCTGTTATGAATCCTTATGCATGGTTACAGTTGTTTCTTTTCTTTCAAAACTCATTGTGAGTCAAATATGCATTTATTGTGCCTGTTAATCAAATAATAAAGGGATATGTTCTTTATTTTCCCTGAAATTCAAATCTTTTTATGTATAGCAATCACATTGGTGGTCATGGGGTTAATGAATATTTGTATATGTGATTACATTTGAAGTCTTTATCTTGCTTGGGTTTATTATATTGATTGCTTGTGGGTCTTTGGGTTGTGTGAGTTGGAAGAGCTGCCCAAGGTTAAGTGATTTTGTTACAGTGACTGCAATCGAGTACATGTGGCTCTATAAAATTTAGTTTCTGCAGGAGCAAACATTATATCAGCTTCCAGTCAAAAGAATATTTTGTTGATGGTTCAAAAGATTTGGGTGTACTTGGTTGGGGATGTGCTAAAAGTGCAAAAGGATCACTTTTATCCCAGCTGACTTGCCTCTGTTGACATTAAGAGACATCTAGGCACATGCATTGTGGTTGCTCAGGTTTTGTTTGGAATACTTTCTGTTATGTATCTTCCTACTTTGGATTCTTATTCAGTTTTTCTATAATTAGTTTCTGGATTATCTGGCCTTATATCTGCTTTATTCACATTCAAATTATGTGTGCCTTGATCTGTATATCTGTTTCTCGAGTTTTGTTAAAGGATTTGGATTTATAAATTTCAAAATCCCTGTCACAGAAAATCAACCAATTAATTCTACGAAACAACCGATTGTTTTAGCCCTGACAGTGCTGTGATTAATTCTGCTTTATTTCTCTAAGCTTTGATTTGAATCCTTGATTTTTTCTCAATACTGTTGGTAGTCAATATTGTATTAATTACTATGTTGAACATGGTCTCTCTGTGCAATTATTGTCCTTTAAAGAATATATTCCTCTTTGTGTTGGAAATCAAAATCTTTTAAAGCTTGGTCAAATCTACATGTGATTTTTCTGTGCCTTCTGTTAGGATCTAACAAACAGCTTTATTGACTTTGAATTGATTCTTTTCATTTGAATTTTAACCCACTAAATGCCAAAGACTTGACTGCCTTTTCTGGTTTTATATAAGTGAGGTAATGGGTTGTTCTTCTTCATAAGAAACAACCAACTGTTTTTTCTCCTCTACACTAATTTGTTTCTACAGTGTGTCTTCTCTGTTCTACTCTTACTCAACAATGGAATCAACTCCTCCATCTTCCAAGAGAACAAAGACAAGGGCTATGAGAAGAGAGGGCAAAATGGAAAGTTGGTTCATAGGAGAATCTGAATCAATTGAAAATACCTTCATGAGACAAGTAGGAAGGTGATAAACACTCCAAAAGTGATCTCTTTCAGCTGGATGAAGCAGCAAAAGCTTATGGAAGTGAGAAGCCTACTGAAAGAACAAATGTTGAAGCATTTTCTGGAAATGTCAAGAAATATATATATCCAAATTTGGTAAGGGTTTTCTATACAAACCTTCAATTTAATGGTGACAATTTTTTTCTCATGTGAAAGGGGTATATTTGGAGATAACGCATGAGGTTTGGACTGCTGTAGCTGGGCTGAAATTCTCTGGGCTGAGAATCAATAAAGGGAATATAGGAGTGGTAGATGAATTCAACAAAATGCAGTTCTACAAGAGTTGCCTCAAAAACCCACTCTCAGGAGTGAGGAATTTCTCTGTTGGAGGCTTAAGACTAAATAAAAGGCTTGTTGCCTTCATCATCTCCTGGATTCTCACACCTTAGGGGCAACAACCACTCAACTCTATCAGAGGAAGATTTGGTTTTGATCTTCTGTATCATGAACAAGGTGAAGCTGAATTGGATTCACATCATTAAGGACCACATGCAAAAAGCTACAAGGTTAAGTGATTTCCACTATCCCTATGACATCTTAGTTACTAAATTTCTTCACTATTTTGAAGTGGACTTAGAAGATGAGTTGTCGGAGGTTGTAAAATCCTCAAGTGAAATCAATAGTGGTTCCCTAAGTAAAATGGGATTTACCAAAATTGATGGGAAATGGATTAGCAAAGGTGGTGACCAAGCTGGACCTTATAGTGCTACTCAAGTTGAAAATAAGGAAGATGATCAAGCTGTTGTTGGTAATGATGAAAATGATTGTGTCGGTGCTCACAATCCAGAAGTTGGTGGTTCAAGTGCTGGAAATCAAGGGGAACGTGTTCTCTCCATGTCTCCATTTGAAAGATTTATGGTAAATTAGATGGATAGCTTTGCAGACAACCAAAGGAATCTTCATGATTTTTGTGCTACCAGGTTTTAGAACTTTGATGACAGATTCCAAAGCATAGGTGCAAGTTTTCAGAACTTGGATGAGCAGATAGTAGATGTGCATAACCAACTTTTTGAGCTGCAGTATGGCAAAGATGAATGAAGTTGTTTAATGTCTACTATTCAGCTAATTGGTTTAGAATTCTGAACAATTTATTTTTCTTCTATTATGCTATTTTTAATCCCTTCTTTTAACTCTATTTGTGAAGACAAATAGGGGGAGAAGTGGCTTTGGGTTGTAATCATCTTATACCTGCACTATTTCTGTTTTGCAAACTGTTTAGGAAGATGATAAAATGCTTAAATCTGCTAACTCTAATATTTTAACCAATTATTCCTGTATTTTAATCGGTTATTTTTCTGCTACTGATCCCCTGCATGTGTTTCTGGCTTTCACACTGATTTGGTTGATCTTCCTGGTTGGAAATCACCTAGTGAAAACTGGTTTTGTGGTGCTTAGCATATCTGGAATAGATTATCCTATGTTTTTGCATCTATTTGTGATTGCAGGTTGTGCCAAATTCTAAACAAAGCATCCCAAAGCAACCCAGGGATTTGTCTTCATCAAATAGGGGAAGAATGTTGAACATGAGGCTTTGATAACCCCAAATCTGTGGAAGAAAGCTTGGAGCTTGTGTTGCCGGTGTTAGGAAATAGTTTTTTAATGTTTAGAATTTGTAAGAATCATTCTTAAACCAAAGCACAGCTAAATCAATCTTGTTTTGAAAAAGAAAAAATGTTTTTTTGTGCTAAGTGATAAACAACCGATTGATTTATCGGTATAATCAATTGTTTTACACATAGTCTGTTTAGAGGGTTTTCAAACTAATTTTGACTTGGTTGACTAACAGTCATAACCAATTCAACCAATTAATTCGTCTTTTCAATTGGTTGATTTTTTAATTTCTAACTGCTTTTCAAAAACTTGTTAAACCTAATTTCAATTGTTTTTGGAACTGTTTTTGGCTCATGTTCAACTGCCTAAAAAGCCTAGATTGAAGAGCTATAAAAAGGGATTACCCTCCTCATTGCAAAACATAGAAAGAGAGATTAAGAATTTGTTTTGAGAGAGATTTGATTCAAAGCTTTGCCAAGATTGCTTAAGGTTGTGCAAGTGGTTCAAGAAGTGATTTAGGAGCTCTATGATTTCTTGTAATCAGGTGTTATCTGTTCTATACTCTTTTGTAATTGTATTTCTGTACTTGTGTTATCGAGAAGTGTTTTGTGTTCTTGAGGGGATCAAGATCAACATTCTTGGTGTGTTGTAGCCAAAGGAAGTGTGTATTCTTGAGGGGTTCAAGATTCTTTGGTGGGTGTGTGGTTGTAATCTGTTATTGGTTACATAGTGAAATACCCAGTGGTTTCTGGGGACTGGGTGTAGCTTAGGGTTGAGTGAACCAGTATAAATTTGTTGTGCAATATCTCTTTCTCTCTCTCATCATAAAATTGTTTGATAATTGTTTTTGCCACTACTGCTATAAACAACTAGTTAAAACGATATATCAACCGGTTGATTTTTTGCTAACAGTTTTAATTGCTTTATTTTCTTGGCTTCTTTGATTGCTCTTTCTGTGATGCTTTAAAGAACTTCATTCTTAATCAATATTTGCGAAAATCTTTCATCAAACAATTCATCCCCCCCTCTTGTTTAAGCCATTAATTCTTATACACTTCACTATGTTTAATCAATTAGTAGCAGACCTGTTGAATTTAGATGTGAAGTTTGAGGATGAGAATTTGGATTTGAAGTTGTTATCATCTCTTTCAGATGAATTTGAACATTTGGAGACTACGCTACTTCACGCGAAGGAGAATGTGTCATTAGATGGTGTTTGTTCTGCTTTGTATAGTCATGAATTGAGAAAGTAGGATAAGATGAAAACCAAATCAACGACATCAGAAGAAGCATTGGTGGCAAGAGGTCGTCAGCAAAGGCAGACAAAAGGGAGAAGAGGAATGATGTGAATTCAAGAACATAATATGAAAAGTTCTTGACATTCTTAGGAGACATCTTGAGTTGGTCATATGAGAGGCATTTTCTCTTAGAATTGGATCAATGTTCTAAGACAAGAACTCACCAAAACTAATGCCAAAACACAATCTCAGTTAGACGTTCCATCTATTGTCAAATTGAACCGATTGAAATACAAGAAAAAGGAAAAGAAACAGAACATAGGTGCTGGAAAATGAAAAATGCTGGACAGATTTGAAATAGGAACAAAAAACACCTAATAGAATTGCAAGATAAGAACAAAATAGGAAATGGAATGGAGAATGGATTAGAAGACTTATGAAGATGAGACTTGGAGATGATCTCGCCACTTGAAGGTTGGATTGCTTCAAGATAAGAGTGTGATGCTGCCACTTGAGTTCCAAGAGCTCTCAAGATGAAGCAAGGAAGAAGAGACACACAAGTGCTCACAAATGCTCTCAAAAAATGAGTAGAGTTTTCTTACTAATAATTTCCAATCTGCATATACAAGGGGCAGCACCTCTATTTATAGTTTTTAGGTGCTGAAAAATAGGTGGGAAAATTCAAAAGAAACTCCTTTGAAATTCCCACCAAAACAAGTCACATGGGAGGTGTGACCTTTTTCTACTATGACACCTCCTAAAAACTACACTTACACCTACTCTCCTAAGTCACATGTACAATGTGACTTTATTTTACATATTCACACTACTATATTTAATATCCACACCTCCTACAACTTATACAAAAGAAATACAAATGATGCTCTTTTATTAATGCTTAGCCTTACTTCTCATGGGTTGGACTTGGGCTTCTTGGGCTTGGCCTTTTTGGGCTTGGGCTTTGGGCTTGGGCCTCCTCTTTTAAAACGACTAATAAAAAAAACTTTAAATGTTTTGGTGGATGGCCTCTTCCTCCATTAGTGAAATCCTTTCTTCCTTGATATCCATCAAGGAAGGTCTAAGTCTAAAGGTCGAGCCATTGCCAAATATGAGTGTGCTTTCTGTCACGAGAAAGGACACTAGAAGAAGGATAGTCCAAAACTAAAGAAGAAAGAGAAGGCTCCGCAAGATGCAAATGTTGTAGAATGCAAAAGTGATGTGGAATCAGATATCTTTTTTACTGTCTCGCCTTCAGCATCATCGCATCCAGATGAGTGGATATTGGTTTCAGGTTGTACCTATCATATGTGTACCATTCGCGAATGGTTCTTTGAATTTCAAGAACTTGATGACGGGGTTGTTTACATGGGAAATGATAATCCATGTAAGACAGCCGAAATAGGTTCAATCAAGCTGTGGAATCATGATGGATCCACCAGAATTTTATGGGATGTGCGGTACGTGCCAAAGTTGAAGAAGAATCTCATCTCATTGGGGCTTTAGAATCTAAAGACCTAGTTGTGACGAAGCGAGATGGAATTCTTAAAGGAACTTCAGAAGCACTGGTGATGTTGAAGGGCGTGAGGAAGAACAATCTATATTACTACCAAGGTAGTACAGTGGTGGAGACAGTAATAGTAGCAACTTCTAGCACTAAGAAGGATGTTGAGGCAATGAAGCTGTGGCATATGAGGTTGGGACATGCTAGAGAGAAATCCTTGCAAATTCTTGCCGAACAGGGATTGTTGAAAGGTACGAAGGCTTGCAAACTTGAATTTTGTGAGCATTGTGTTCTGGGAAAACAATGAAGAGTGAAGTTTGGCACTGCAATTCACAATACGAAGGGTATTCTGAATTATGTGCATTCATATGTGTGGGGACCTGCCAAGACTCCATTAATCGAAGGTAGGCATTATTTTGTCACTTTTATTGATGATTTTTCCAGGAGAGTTTGGGTGTTTACCATGAAGAACAAAGATGATGTGCTTGGAATTTTCCTTAAGTGGAAAGCTCAAGTTGAAAACCAGACAAGAAGGAAGATCAAGGTTCTCCGAACAGATAATGGAGGAGAATACAAGAGTGATCTGTTCCTGAAGGTATGCCAAGATTGTGGCATAGTTTGGCACTTCACTGTTAGAAAAACACCACAGTAGAATGGGGTGTCGGAGCATATGAACAAGACACTTGTGGAGAAAGTTCGTTGTATGTTGTCTAATGTTGAGTTAGGCAAAAAGTTTTGGGCTGAGGCTGTGACATACGCTCAACATCTCGTCAATCGTTTGCCATCATCTGCTATAGACGGCAAAATCCCATTAGAGGTATGGTCTAGAAAACCTGGAACTGATTATGATTCTTTGCATGTTTTTAGTTCTATTGCATATTATCATGTGATTGAATCAAAGTTAGATCCACGGGCAAAGAAGGCTCTTTTCATGGTCTTTAGTCCTGAAGTGAAGGGATACCGTTTGTGGTGTCTAAAGGCAAAGAAGACAATTATCAGCAGGGATGTTACCTTTGATGAATCTGCCATGTTAAAGAAGGTAAATCTAGAAGGAGCTGATAGTACTCCGCAGCAGGTGGAGTTTGAGCAGACAATGGTGATCCCAGCACGAACCACTAGTGACTCTGTTATGGTAGAAGAAGAGTTAGATGAGGAAGAGGTTCCTACCCAAGAACCTCAACAACAATCAGTGCCAATCGCAATTAGAAGACAGAGACGAGATATTCAGAAGCCTGCTCATTTCATGGATATGGTTGCCTGTGCACTTCCAGTTGTTGATGACATTCCATCCACTTACCCAAAAGCCATTCTGAGTTCAAAGAGAGGTAATTAGGCAGGTGCAATGGAAAAGGAGATGCAATCTTTGAAGAAGAACAAGACGTGGAAGCTAGCACAGTTACCAAAAGGTAAGAAGGCAATTGGTTTACCAGGGTGGCTGTACAAATAGCCCCCCTTGTAAATCCAAACACTTGATTTACAAATGCGGCTTAACAAATAGTCGCACTTGTAAATGAACTTAATTACAAAAATGCCTCCGCATTTTTAACGAAAGCGTTTGAGCCCAAAGCCACACTAAATAAACCATACTTGTTTATACATTTTGCACTAGTGTTCGTTACAAGGCAAGGTTGGTTGCTAAAGGCATTGCTCAAAGGGAGGGGATTGATTATAATGAGGTATTTTCTTCAGTTGTTAAACATTCCTCCATTCGAATTTTGTTGGCCTTGGTAGCATAGTTGAATTTGGAACTAGCTCAACTCGATGTAAAGACCGCATTCCTACACGGTGATTTGAAGGAGGAAATCTATATGACTTAGCCAAAAGGATACAAGGTTGTTGGTAAAGAAGATTGGGTTTGTAAACTTAGCAAATCGTTGTACAGACTGAAACAATCTTCGAGACAGTGGTACAAACGATTTGACAAGTTCATGAAGGATCAGAAGTACAAGAGAAGCAAATACGATCACTGTGTGTATTTGCACAGACTTCAAGATGGTTCCTACATTTACTTAGTCTTATATGTTGATGATATGCTGATTGCAGCAAAGAGCCAAGTTGAGATTCACAGGTTAAAGGCTCAGTTGACTAAAGAGTTCGAGATGAAGGATTTGGGGGAAGCTAAAAAGATTCTCGATATGGAGATAAACAGGGACAGAGAGAGGGGGAAACTTTGGTTGTCACAGAAGCAGTATTTGCAGAAGATACTACAACATTTTGGTATGCACGAAGATACAAAACCTATAAGTACCCCACTTGCTCCTCATTTGAAATTGAGTAGCCATTTATCTCCGACAATTGATGAAGAATGAGAATACATGGCGAAAGTCACATATGCAAATGCAGTTGGAAGCTTGATGTATGCAATTGTGTGTACGAGATCAAATATTTCACAGGCTGTTAGTGTTGTTAGTAGGTACATGCATGATCCAGGCAAGGGTCATTGGCAAGCTGTGAAATGGATTCTATGGTACATTCTTGCCAGTTAACTTGGCCGCCGATTAACTTGGCTGCCGGTTGACTCTGATGACTGGTTCTGGCTTCGTCTATCTCCGTTGGAAACTGTGCCTTCCTTGGTTGTTTGGATGTTGTTCTTGTGAAACAGAGGACGTGATGTGAGTTGAATTCATCTTTGTTTAATTTGTAACACTTTATGAAGAATTGGATCAAGATTCTTATGGCAATTATGATGAGTCACCTACAGAAAATCCCCACTGGACATTAACTTAGCAAGTGCTAAGTAGATGTGAAGGTTCATTTCTAAAGGTCCAAAGGAAAAACACATGTTTATGTCTCTTTTATGAATTTTATGGATTAAAACCATGTGGGTATATCAAGAACAACAAGGAATATGTATGAACAACACAATAACAGTTCAAGAACACAAGATTAAAAGTAGAATCAAAACAAGAATTGAAACTACAATAAAAACACAACAAGAACACAACCTACTATTAGAAATTCAAGAAAATAACATGAACATGGTTACTCTATGGAAGCCGAACCAAAATAGGTTGCTATAACAAAAATGAACCATTCAAAATGGAAGAACACCATATCAAATGAAAGAGAACAACATAAGGAAGAGAATGAACCAATTAGAATTGAAAACAAACAAGTAGAACAAAAATGGGTATTTTTAGAAGATGAATAGAAATGACTTATGTGGTTGTAGTCTTTTGGAGAATGTGATCACGCCACTTGGAGGGTGGTTCTTCCAAGATGAGTGGGAGGTGCCGCCACTTGAGAGTCTCCAAAGCTCACAAGATAAGACATGGAAGGAGGAGGAAGAGACAAAAGCTCACAACTCCCTCTCACAACAACTCAAGATAGTTTATTTACTTCTAAATTTCAACTTTTTTCTTATTTATGAACCAAGGTCTCCTATTTATAATGAGGAAGACCAGATTTGGGTTTACAAAGGAGGGAGTTGGAAGAGACACTTCCTAGGTCCTTCTTAGTCATTCTAGTGCCTAAAGAGAAAAGGAGTGTGAAAAGGCACTCTTCTAGTCCCTTCCTACTAAAACTAGCGCCAATGTGCCTTTGTACAAGAAAGGTGTCTTTTTGGTTTTCCTCTTTGGCATATCCTAAAGCTATTTCTATATTATTTACAAAATTTATAAAAAAGAAATTACAAAGAGAGATATTAATTGGAGCCCATTCTTGAATGCTTGTAGTCTTCTTGTTGGCTTTGGACTTCGTCCTCCCTTTATTTTAATTCTTCTTTATTTTTGGAGAAGACTAGAAGGAAGAACCTTAAATGCTTGGGTGGATGGCCTCTTCCTCCATTATTGAAATCTTCTTCTACTTGATCTCCATCATGCTCCCCGGGTTGGAGAGAATTTGTCCACGAATTCAGAATCCCTGCATATAACAAATTCAGTTTGCTATAAAATAAAGCAGTGGACGATAATAAAGGCAAACTTGACTTAGAATTATGAATCATGGGGATGTCGGAAATAGAAGTCCTATAGACAAACCAGGTTGGAAAAAAATGTGTGAGAATGATTATTTTCTTTGGAAAAATTCTCTTTAAAGGGTAAAAACCATTAGTAGGTATGGAAAAATCATCCCTAACATTTTTCAACCAATATGGAGTGCAACTAGGAACTTTTGGTAATGAAAAAAACAAAGAAGAAGAATACCTTGAATGCTCAAATTGAGGCATAAATTGAACATAGTATGAGTCAAAAAGATTGATTTAGTTGATAAGGTATTATGACTCATTTTATCATTTTCTTCTTTTTCATTTTCTCTTTTATTTTTCATTTTTAATTGGTGCTCATGAACTTCTTGTGGAGAGAGGGGTTTTAAGGTAACCTTGCACCCTTGGAAGGAAAAAGACATTATATTGGTGAGGCCATCATGTAAAACATGTCTATCAAATTGCTAAGGCCTCCCTAAAAGAATATTGGTTGCTTCCATAGGCACAACATCACATAAAACCTCATCTTTATACTTTTCTATTTCAAAATTTATGAGGACTTGTTTATTAACCATGATTTCTCCCTTTTTAGTAAGCCATTGGAGCTTATAGGGTTTGGGATGAGAGATAGTGGGTAAAACAAGCTTCTCCACCACTCTTGTACTAGCCACATTTGTACAACTACCCCCATCAATTATTATGGAACATAACTTTTGGTTGATAAGGCAGCAGGTATGGAAAATATTTTCTCTTTGGGTATCATCCTAAGGTTTTTTAATTGTGCCCATCATGCGCCTTATCACCAATAAGTCACCTTCACATGGTATTTCACATTCATTATCACTAGGGCTAGGGGAAGGGGAGTTAGATTTAGAAGAATTATCACTATGTTCACTTACAACTATATCCCTTTTTACCATCATGGTTCTTTTTGTTGGACAATTGGCGGCTATATGACCATAACCTAAATACTTAAAACATTTCTTACTTGAGGTTTTGGTTGGTGATTTAGAAATAGAAGAATTATGAGAGTCCTTTTGTTGAGTGGATTCTTTAAAAGATTTGGAAGGAGTATCAAGTTTTGAAATGTGATTTTTACCCTTCCAGGTTGAGTTATAGAAACCATCATTATGAGTTTTCTTAAAAGAATTTTTCTTCAAAATTTGTGATTCAACCTTGATGGCTAGGTGAACCAATTTTTCCAAAGAAGTGTACTCATAAAGTTCTACAACATTTTGAATATCTTGTCTTAATCCACTTACAAAACGAGCCATCTTAGATGCTTCACTTTCATGCATGTTAATATGAGTTAAAAGCGTTTCAAGTTCTTTATAATAAGCATCCACACTAAGCATGCCTTGATGAAGCCTTTGGAGCTTCAACAAAAGGTCTTTCCTATAATGTGGAGGCACAAATCTAGCATGCAGGCATTCTTTCAAATCATTCCAAGAGACCACGGGAGGTCTCTTGTTTAGCCCAATGTCCATAAGAGTCTTATGCTACCATTGCATGACATAGTCCAAAAATTCTAAGGTAGCTAGCTTAACTTGTTGGTCATCTTTAACCTCATGAATACTAAACACTTGTTCTACCTTAGCTTCCCAACCTAAGTAAACATTGGGATCATCTTCACCACTAAAGCTAGGAAGTTTTACAAATTGCCAATAAGGCTTTGCCACATGTTGGCGCCTTTCTTCATAATGATGATGCCTCCTCCATTCGGTTTCCTCTTCATGTCCATGAGAGTTGGAAGAAGGTCTTGATGAATGCCTTGAAGAATGGCGTCTTCTATGGTGTGTATGGCTGGACCTTTCATTAGTCACTTCAAGCCTTTGCAATCTTTCTTCCACTTGTCTTATAGCTTCATCTTTTTGTGCAAGTGACCCTTTTGCTTCTTTTGGTTCACCAAGAATGAAAGCTTTTTGTGGAAAGTGTGGTTTGGAAGATTCACCACTTGAATATTGAGCCATTTTCAAAACAGTACAGCAAACACAAATAGCAAACAATTAAAGAAAACAAGGTTGGACAACAAAGAAAATATGGTGCGGTTTTGGACAAAAAATAAAGGCACTCAAAATCACTCCAAGAAATTATACTTCCCTCAACCAAGCTTCTCTTGTGGAATGGAGTAACCTCAAATGAAAGATGCCAAAGCACTCAACCACTCATCCAAAAATAACCACCACAAAACTTGAAGAACAAGAAAAGACGAGCAAGAAAAGGTACAAAACAAGAAAGGGTAGTGCAAAAGAAATACAAGATATATGACAAAACTTAAGGAATGAAAGACAAGTGTTCCGGTCGGTCATCGGTAGTCGATGACATCAGCAGCAGTTGACCACGTTGTGGACCATTCACAGAGTAACACGTGGTAGAGGATAGCAGGCGAATCAGGGAGGTGATCACTCAGAATGGTAATCGCCTCTCGCCTGTGATGATGAGTAATCGCCTATCGCCTTGAGGTGAGTAATAGCCTATCGCCTTGAGAATGAGTAGTCGGTCATCGCCGGTATGATCAGTAATCGCCCAGATTGCACATGATCGCCGTGTGTTAAGGTTGGGAGATCAGGTGGTCAGCAAGTCGCCGAAAGAGCACATCGCCGGGTGTTTGAGAAGACTTGGCATGCACTTGTTGTATGGTCTAAGTACAGAGGATAAGTGGCATATCTGCCACCATGTGTAGTGCGAGCTGCAATGCCCAGAGTAGCCTGCGTACTAAGCTACTCCCTGTGTGGATAACTTAGTCGCAGGGGCACAGTGGAAGTAACGTTTCAGCTGCAGATACTCCAGATGGTGCCACGTGTACGACCAGATGTTATCCACGTGTCAAGAGGAATAACCGTCAGGAGAGAGAAAGACTCAGGTATATATACAAACTCTTAACGAAATTAAGGGAAGGTTTTTTCAGATTCTCATAGCTCACACATCTGAGAGTTTCAGTCACACACGGGTCTCACAGAGAGATTCAGATATAGTTTTGGTATTCCTGTTGCCTGACTTGAGCGTCGGAGCTACAACGGCCGCTAGAGGCGCCGTCTGTGTGTTTTGCAGGCAGCGTTTGGAGTTCCAGCGGTGGTTCTTAGAGCGTTCCTGCAGAACAGAGGGCTAGACGAAGGAGTGACGAGGCAGTCCTCCACGTTCGAGTCAAGCGGCCGGAACAACAAGCAATAAAAGGCACACAATAAGACTCAAAGAATACTCACTAAACTTTATAATCAAGAAAGAAAGTACAACTCATAAACTTGTCAAAATACAAGGATCAAAAGTTCCACAAAGTAGACAACAATTTGCCAATCACTATGAATCCAACTTTTGTATAGAAAGCAATGTGCAAAAGAATGAATAGATGCAAGTACCAAACTGTTTTTTGATGTTTTAAAACAGAGGAGATTCTGTTTTGGTTCTGTTTTGGTACTGTTTTAATTTTTTTTTTTAATACAATATGGAACTTAAGTAGTGAAAGAACCATAATATGCATCATATGGAAGTTGAAACATCAATCAATTTGCACAAAAATTTTATGATGGATTCAAGACAATTGAACACTTGAAATCAAATGTTTGAAACCTCTAATCAACAAGTACTAAAACAAATTCAAGAGAAACACAAACTTTCAAAATAAAAAATAAGCAAGTATAGACAAGATTTGGACACCTAGAACACTATGGACATAAAACTCAAAGCAAAAGGTATGATCTATGAAAAGGCACAACTAAAAACATATTCAAACCAAACAAAAGTATGAACATAAGGTGCTGGAAAAACAAGAAACACAAAAATATAGGTGCTGGAAAAAAAATTGCCCAAAATTAAAGTGTTACTTCAACTCAAAACACAAAAACACACCAAGGCTCATGATACCACATGATGTGAGTTGAATTCATCTTTGTTTAATTTCTAACACTTTATGAAGAATTGTATCAAGATTCTTATGGAAATTATGGTGAGTCACCTACAGAAAATCCCCACTGGACATTAACTTAGCAAGTGCTAAGTAGATGTGAAAATTCATTTCTAAAGGTCCAAAGGAAAAACACATGTTTATGTCTCTTTTATGAATTTTATGGATTAAAACCGTGTGGGTATATCAAGAACAGCAAGGAATATGTATGAACAACACAATAAAAGTTCAAGAACACAAGATTAAAAGTAGAATCAAAACAAGAATTGAAACTACAATAAAAACACAACAAGAACACAACCTACTATTAGAAATTCAAGAAAATAACATGAACATGGCTACTCTATGGAAGCCGAACCAAAACAGGTTGCTATAACAAAAATGAACCATTCAAAATGGAAGAACAACACATCAAATGGAAGAGGATAACATAAGGAAGAGAATGAACCAATTAGAATTGAAAATAAACAAGTAGAACAAAAATGGGTATTTTTAGAAGATGAATAGAAATGACTTATGTGGTTGTAGTCTTTTGGAGAATGTGCTCACACCACTTGGAGGGTGGTTTTTCCAAGATGAGTGGGAGGTGCCGCCACTTGAGAGTCTCCAAAGCTCACAAGATAAGACATGGAAGGAGGAGGAAGAGACAAAAGCTCACAACTCTCTCTTACAACAACTTAAGATAGTTTCTTTACTTCTAAATTTCAACTTTTTTCTTATTTATGAACCAAGGTCTCCTATTTATAATGAGGAAGACCATATTTGGGTTTACAAAGGAGGGAGTTGGAAGAGACACTTCCTAGGTCCTTCTTAGTCATTCTAGCGCCTAAAGAGAAAAGGAGTGTGAAGAGGCACTCTTCTAGTCCCTTCCTACTAAAACGAGCGGCTATGTGCCTTTGTACATGAAAGGTGTCTTTTGGTTTTCCTCTTTGGCACATCCTAAAGCTATTTCTATATTATTTACAAAATTTATACAAAAGAAATTACAAAGAGAGATATTAATTGGAGCCCATTCTTGAATGCTTGTAGTCTTCTTGTTGGCTTTGGGCTTCGTCCTCTCTTTATTTTAATTCTTCTTTATTTTTTGAGAAGACTAGAAGGAAAAACTTTAAATGATTGGGTGGATGGCCTCTTCCTCCATTAGTGAAATCCTCTTCTACTTGATCTCCATCAGGACACCCTTACCGTCAGTCACACTCCGACGATCAAGTCAGTAAGGGCTTATGAAAGAATAAGAAACAAAGAGCTTCAGTATTCAAAAAACTATATTCAAAATTGCGTACCTTCACCTGGGACTTTCAGCCTCTTTTATAGCATACCATGCACCAATTGTACTTAAGATAAACAAATATTAACTAAAAATAAGCACATTATCTTATATCTCTAATAGTAAACCACCTGCCACAGGCACCAATAATCTTCAGGTGTGAAACTGCAGGCTTATCTTTCTGTTATACATGCACATCCCTATCTTTTTAGGGTTAACAACAACTATCAACAGGTATTTTACGTGCAATAAACATGTACGCGTAATAACCAAGCAACAGAAAATATCTAACGTGATAACAACAAACATATCTATACATAGTCATAACAAACACATGAGCAACCATATATATACATTTATCTTTCAGTACATGCCACTGGTTATTAGCACATAGCAGCTTTGTAATGTGTTTCGGGGCCATTAAACAAATTAGGCCAGCGTCGCAACCTTGACGCAAGGACCCACCCAGTATAATAATCATGCATTCATTCACATACAAATGCGCTCCTACTAATACATCCTCATTCATATACTATTACGTGCCATGCATGCAGCTTAGCTTGGGTTGCCCTAGCGTTATTGGGCTTGGACCTTGCAGTTAACACTTTACTTATGATAGACCTGGACACGCTAAGCACACCCCTAAGCCTATTACGTTTCTTTACTTTAGCAATTAATCTCATGCGTGAAGGATTATATTATACACATGAATGAGAGTTAATATATACGCATACCTGGAGCCCAGTCACATGACATACAAGTGGGACCATGTGTCGAGCTGACCTGCTTGAGGGAAATGCGGAGGTTCGATCGGTGAGCTCTAAGCGCTACTAGCTTTGGTCCAGTATACAAGCCCCAGGCTCAAGCTGAACTTGCTTCAGTGAAGAGGCTATTTTCTCACCCGAGTCGACCTACGTGGCAAATGAGTAGAGTTACGTGCACAGTACCCTGAGTTGATGTTTCATCACATTCCATCACGTGCTTCCATGTGGCTTTCATCAACGGTCACAAGACATTGCCGCTTACGCTCCCCTACTACAATAGGGCTCCATAAACTCAAACGTCTCCATTGTTTCATTACGCTCTTAGCAATTTTCACGCTTTTCTTCAAGCTTTCTGCGTCCTCATCGTCGTCCACACAATCTCGTCCTCGAAACCTTTTCGATCATCACAAAGGTACTAACTTTACCTTGCCCTACCCCCGCAATGTGCTTTTATTGCTTCTGCTCTGCTCTTGCTTACTGCACTGGGGTTGTTCATACTCTGTGATATTGATATCATTTTTCATGCTTGTTGTTCCCTTTTCTAAATGCATATATTGTTGAATCTGAATGTATCTATGTTTCCTATTTGTTTGCTTGCTCCGGTTTTAGATGGATTACCAGTAGAAATATTCTTGGGCCCCTGTGAACCTCTTAACCGAAATCTCAGAATTTACTTCTAAGAAGAAAATAGTAGACTATAGGAAAGCTGAGTACAAAAAGACCCCAAAAGAACCATATTCGGTAGAGAACACGATAAGTTTGTCCGCGTAGTACCTTGTGGGGGAGGGTGAACCTGTGTGTAGCGATGAGTCCACAGACCTTGAAGGCCCCTTCTGCTTCTTTTATTCCACCCTTTTCCAGAAAGTCCTTCTTCGCTTACCCCTATTCCCCTTCGAGAGAGCCTTGTTTACCGAAGTCAATGTCGTCCCCGCCCAGGTACACCCAAATAGCTAGGCGTTTATATGGGCCTTCACCATCCTTTGTTCCCACTTTGGCCTTCTACCCTCAATGGATGTCTTTTTATATTTCTTTGAGGCCAAGAGTTTGGGTCGTCAACTTGGGGTGTCCTTGAACGGGATTGCTGGGAGATCCCTGTTATCCCTCTTCCAGCAATCCTATAAGGGTTTTAAAAAGAAATTCTTCAAAATCCAGAATGATAAGAGGGACCCAACCCTTTTGGACGGGTTTCCCTTGTACTGGACCCAAAAACCTATTTTTCAGAGCCTCAAACACCTAGACGACCTACCCCCACCAGAAAGTGAGGTGTGAATCCATCTCTCCAACCTCAAGGTGATTTTTGATACTGCCATTCTGATACGAAAGGAGTTTTCCCCAGTAGGGCTCAAGGCTTATAATGGTATCTTCCTATTCCTTGTTGTGCTTAGGTATTGTTGTAATTGCTGGATTTGTCTTGACTTGTTATGTAGATAACATGTTGGATGCGCAAAAAAGAAAGAACCTAGCTGCCCTGGTCAGGCAGAAAAAGGCTGCTGCAGAGGACCCTCCTACTGAGGATCACAAATGAAAGGCCATAGTTGAAATGACGACCTCAGGGGATGAAGAAACATATTCTGGACTCGTTTACAAGAGAAAACAAAATGATGCAGCGTCCTCCACGCACTCAACTTCATGTGGGCGAGCTACTTCAACTTCCCATTCTCCAAACTCGCACCCCTCACCTTTCAGGGAAGTCATAGTCCAAGAGAGCAAGGAGGAACACACCGAAGAGGAGGGACTATGGGATCCTTTCGCAGATCCCATTCTCACAATACAAAATTCCCTACTTCCTCCTAAGACTAAAGAGAACTTGGACCCCCTAGAGGAGAACCAAATGCTGGAGCAAGCCACAAGGCAACTAGGGCAAGTGCTGGCCACGAGCTGGCTATTCCTTGCCAAAGTAAAAGGCATTGCCTAGGGTAAAGCTTCTAAGTCTAAAGGACTTGCCCAATAGGTGAGGGGTCTTACTCTAGAGGTGGAGAAGCTGAGAAAGAACCACTAAGAGACCAAGGCCCTCCCCTTCGGCAAATCTCAAGAGGCCATGAGTCTCTATGCAAGGAACAACGACTTTCGTACTGAGATGGAGGTGTTGAAGGAAGAAATGGCCAAGCTGTTGGCAAAACAAAAGGCAGAGCTAGCACAGAAGGATGAGTTGATGGCCAAGACCAAGGAGGAACTCATGGATGATGTTGCCAATTCGTATGTTGCTGGCTTCGAGGACGCTGTTGCCTAAGCCGCAAGTGTCTACACTGGCACTGACTTCTCCCAGCTCGGCCCAGGGAAAGTCATGGTGGACGGACACTTGGTGTGTGAGGATGAGCAGCAACCGGAAATACCTTGTACTTATTTACATTTTGTGGTTGGCTGAACAATGTACCATCTTATGTATATATGTATGAAACTTATTGTGCCTTTGCTAGTTTAGAGTTAAATACATGCAACTAACATGACTTAACTAATTAATGAGAACCACTCTCAACTACTTTAAAAAACAATACGAATTTCACAACGCAATTTATTAATGACAACTCCAAATGGACAAGACAATTCACAATGCTCAGTGCTCAATGGTAGGGCTCAAACCAGACTCTGGCGAGCAGCGATTTGGGGGTGCATATGCTCAAAATGCTGAGGCCCCAAATGCTCAATGGTAGGGCTCAAACCAGACTCTGGCGAGCAGCGATTTGGGGGTGCATATGCTCAAAATGCTGAGGCCCCAAATGCTCAATGGTAGGGCTCAAACCAGACTCTGGCGAGTAGCGATTTGGGGGTGCCTATGCTCAAAATGCTGAGGCCCCAAATGCTTAATGGTAGGGCTCAAACCAGACTCTGGCGAGCAATGATTTGGGGGTGCCTATGCTCAGAATGCTGAGGCCCCAAATGCTCAATGGTAGGGCTCAAACCAGACTCTGGCGAGCAGCGATTTGGGGGTGCCTATGCTCAGAACGCTAAGGCCCCAAATGCTCAATAGTAGCAATATAATGACAGATCATCTTTTTTCAAATACTTTTTCATTGGGTGATCTCATTAAAAAACCCTCATGAGGGAAAAAGAGTGTCCCCTTAACTGTTCATGATTGACATTATACGTTAATTGAAATAAAATTTAAGGTTGGCTCCATTCCATGTTCAGGGTATAGGGCCCCCCTTTAGAGTCTCGAGTTTGTAAGCTCCATTCCTAAGTGTTTCTGCGACGCAGAATGGTCCGGTCCATTTGGGAGATAACTTGTTCTCACACTAATACGGGTGAGCTTTCCTCATAACCAAATCGATGACCTGGAATTGCCGAGGTCTGAGTTTAAACATTTGCTTCTGCTCCACCTTTCTTTTCAAAGCTTCGACTTTAATGCGTGCCTGCCCTCGCATCTTATCAAGTAGGTCAAGATTCATCTTTTTCCCTTCATTAGACTCCTCTGCCACGAAGTTTTGGAATCGCAGCGAGCTCTCCTGTATCTCTGCTGGGATCATGGTATTAGATCTATATATCAAGCTGAAGGGTGTCTCCTTCGTAGTGGATTGAGGAGTAGTGTGGTAGGCCCATAGAATTCGCGGAACCTCTTCTACCCAACTCCCCTTTGACTTTTCTAGTCTCCTTTTCAAACCCCTGAGCAAAACCCTATTGGCAGACTCGACCAGTCCATTGGTTTGGGGGTGTTCTACAAATGCAAATACCTGCCTAATGTTAAGCTCCATGCACAACTTTTCGAGTTGCTGGCTTACGAACTAGGTACCATTATCAGACACCAAGCGCTTTGGAATCCTAAAATGACAAACAATATTCTTCCATACAAAATGTTGAACCTTATCAGCGGTGATCTGTGCTACAGGTTCAGCTTCTATCCACTTGGTGAAGTACTCAATAGCCACTATCAAGTACTTCATTTGTCGAATGGCCAGTGGGAAGGGTCTTAGAATGTCAATGCCCCATGTGTGAAAGGGCCACGGACTACTGATCGATCGCAATTTCTCAGGGGGCACGTGAAGCCAATAAGCATGTTTCTAGCGCTGCATGCACCATTGCGCATACTTCATACAATCCTCCCGCAAGTCGGCTAGTAATACCCTGCTCGAACAGCTTTCAAAGAGAGAGCTCGCCCTCCAATGTGGCTCCCACAGATACCCTCGTGGAGCTCTAGCATAATACGTGTACATTGATCACCACTTATACAGGTCAGAGTAGGATGGGTGTAACCATGCCTAAACAGTTTCCCATCTATCAAAGTATACCTTTCCACGTTCTTCTTCACAGTTTTGGCCTCCGTAGGCTCCACTGGAAGCACACCATCTGCAAGGTAATGCCTATAGGGTGTCATCCGATTCTCACCTATATCAATAAGGAAGATGTCCAGAGGCCCTTCTTCAAATAAGCTGTAAACACTTATCTTAGGCACCCTCAAAGTCTCCTGAGTCAGTGATTGATGCCTTCTTTTTCTAATATCCACTAGATTCACCCGTTGTTCGTCACCCGCATCATCTACAACAGTTTTGGGCACCTTCAAGGTCTCTTGGATTACTGACCTCTGGTGACCTCCTTTGCCTGAGCTGGCGAGCTTTGTCAATAGGTCTACTCATGCATTTTGCTCCCTTGGAACATGTATCAGCTCAAACGCGAGAAAAGTTTCTTTCAACAGCATGACATATTTCAAATACGAGGCCATCTGGGGGTCTTGGCCTGATATCCTCCTGTAACTTGCCCAGATATCCTCCTATAACTTGCCCAGTCACCAGCAATGAAGCACTCTTTACCAATAGGCTTCGAGTGCCCATCTCCTTGGCAAGCAATATTTCAGCCACCAATGCTTCATACTCAGCCTTATTATTACTAGCCTTGAAGGAAAATTTCAGGGCCTGCTCAATCAACAACCCCCATTTGGCCCTTCCAAGATAATACCAGCTCCGCTACCCTACTGGTTAGAAGACCCATCTACTGAAAGAATCCACTGAAAGTCTCCACCATCTGGTGGGGTAATTCTCGTGGAGAGTTCCGCCACAAAATCAGCATAAACCTGCCCCTTGATAGGACCTTTGGGTTCATACTGTACATCAAACTCGGAAAGCTCAACTGCCCATCACACCATTCTACCAGCCATGTCTGGTTTCTGTAGTATTTTGCAAATCGGCAGGTCAGTCATCACTATCATCGTGAAACTCTGGAAATAGTAACGGAGTCTCCGAGCTACAAATACCACTGCTAAGGCCCCTGCAACACCTTACTTACAAAATATATGGGCCTATGGACGTGCTCCTGCTCCTGCACTAGGACCGAGTTGATCGCTCAATTTGTGATTGCAAAGTAGAGACGAAGGGGAGTACCTGGCAGTGGCTTGCAAAGAACTGGTGGGCTAGCTAGGTACTCCTTCAACTTCACGAATGCTTCTTCACATTTTGTTGTCTACACAAAGCGATTATTCCTCTTCAAACACTGGAAGTAAGTGATGTAGTTGTGCCTTCATCCGTGAGCTTGATTTTGAAATTGGAAGTGGTTGGCGGAACCATTCATGGATTGAAATGTGCAAGGCACTCCTAGGAGCTGCGGAAACCTTGAAGGTGCATGCTAGGTTTGGAGAGTGAGTGGTGAGGCCATCTCACTTGAACTAGGTAGAGAATGAAGACTAAAAGGTCTATCCTAGAGAGGTAGGAGACAATGAGTGAAATTAGCACAAGTTTGGCAGCAATTCACTCTTCAATTAATCTTCCTTTACATGAGCCAAGCACCTCAATTTATAGGAGAGATGGCTAAACATTTTGGAGCCAAAATTTGAAATTCAAAATAAAACTCTCCAATGAGAAGGTGCCATGTGGAGTCATGCTTTCCATGTTTAGCTCACACCTTCCATGCTAAATCCTCTCCACTCCTAGGCTGCCATGTGCTCCATGCCAAGGTGATTTTCATCCTCCAAAATACTCTAGACGTTTAAGGGTTACATTGGGCTCAAAGAAGCCCAATTGTTACCCTAACTAGCCACTTTTAATCCTAACTAATCATATTTTACTATTGGCCCAAATACAAGCCCAAAAACCTATGCTACTTGGCCCAAATATTTGGTCCAATTATTTTATGCTACTAGGCCCAATACATGGCCCATGAAATCCTAAACAACTTTATACAATTTATTTAAGCTAAAGCTTGGCCCAAAAACAATGTTGACTAGTGCTCTCGCCGGTTGACTTGCTTGCCGGCTGACTCTAACGACGTGTGGACGACTCCTCCAATCAACAAGGTAGTGGAGCTGGCGTTATCTTAGAAGGGCCCAATGGGTTGTAGATTGAGCAAGCCCTGCGTTTCGCTTTCAAGGCCAGAAAAAATCAAGCAGAATATGAGGCTTTGATCGCGGGAATGCTGCTAGCTGAGGAGATGGGTGCGAAGAGTCTGCTGGCAAAGAGTGACTTCCAGTTGGTCACGGGCCAAGTAACAGGAGGGTACCAAGCCAAAGATCCCCAGATGGCCGCCTAGCTGGAGTATGTCTAGGTCTTGAAGGAGACGTTCGTGATGTTTGAGCTGGTCCATGTCCCTAGAGAGCAAAATGCCCAAGCTGACTTGCTAGCAAAGCTCGCCAATTCGGGCAAGGGGGGTAGACAAAGGACAGTCATCCAGGAAACCCTAAGGACACCTCGGACCTTCACTGCAGATAACTTGGTAGAAGTCCAGCATATTAGCACATCGGATGGAGTGAAGAGGAGTCATCGGTCACTAACTCAGGAGACATTGAAGATACCCAGAATAAGCACATATCCAGCTTTTGGGGAAGAGTTGGTGCAGGTCTACCTAGTTCAAATAGGAGAGACCTGGATGACACCCTACAAGCGTTACTTGGCTAATGGGATGCTCCCCATGGAGCCCACAGAGGCTAGGAAAATAAAGAAGAACTCGAGCAAATACATTCTCGTCGACGGGGAATTGTACAGACATGGGTTCACTCACCCTATCTTGGTATGTGTAAGTGGATAACAGTGCAAGCAGATAATGGCAGAACTCCATGAGGGGATATGTGGGAGCCACATCGGTGGCCGATCTCTCGCATCAAAGGCCATCTGTGCAAGATATTATTGGCCAACCATGAGGGAAGACTGCACAAAGTACACACAATAATGCAAGCAATGTCAGCAACACGTTGACTGGCACAAGGCGCCGTCGGAAGAGATCAGATCGATCTAAAGCCCTTGGCCATTTCATACTTGGGGATTGACATTCTGGGGCCTTTTCCTTTGGCGATACGCAGATGAAGTACCTTGTGGTTGCCATAGAGTATTTCACGAAGTGGATAGAGGCTGAGCCAATAGCGCAAATCACAACACAAGATCCAGCACTTCATGGGGAAAAACATAGTATGTCATTTTTGAGTTCCCAGACGGTTGGTGTCTGATAATGGCACCCAGTTTGCGAGCCAACAGTTGGGCAAGCTATGCACATAACTTGGGATAAAATAGGTGTTCGCATCAGTCGAACACCCCCAAACAAACGGGCAGGTTGAGTCCGCCAACCGAGTTATGCTCAGAGGTCTGAAGAGAAGGCTAGAGAAAGCTAAAGGGACCTTGGCAGAAGCAGTCCCTAGAATTGTGTGGGCTTACCACACTACTCCCTAGTCCACCACCAAGGAAACACCATTCATCTGGGTATATGGTTCGGACGCAATGATTCCTGTAGAGATCCAGGACAACTCGCCGCGTTTTCAGAACTTTGTGGCCGAAGAGTCCAATGAAGAAAGGAAGGTGAACCTGGACCTATTGGATGAGGTAAGGGAGGAAGCCTCAAAGTTGGGATAGGATGGTTCACAAAGAACGCCTCCCTCTTAAGTGAGAACGCCAAGGTGAAGACAGTGTGGTTCAAATAGGTAAGCTTTCCCTCGTCCCCATGAAGCGAGGTCAAGGTCAGAAGAGCGAACCTCTCCCTTGTTTGTAAGTAGAGGCTGAGAGCAGCATGCCTCACCAGCGGCATCAGGAAGACATCTCTAGACTCAGTAAAGTAAGGGCAAGGTTAGTTAGTGGATTTCTCTCTCCTTCTCTTGTCTTGTAAGGCAAGATCAAAGAGCAACAAAGAATTCCCTTATCTTAGCGTAGCCAAGGTAAGGCCAGTTAAGGGTTCGTGCACACATCACCATTACCTTAGGCCACTAAAGAATCGAAGAAGGCAAGGTTGAGCAAGTGGTGGACAAGCGCGCTACCTAGAGTACGAATATTCGTCAACTGTGTTGTTAGCGATGTTAGGGTGACACATGGCAGTTAGCAACCAAGGCAAATAAAGTAGCTTAAAGCAGATAGATTCATAAATAAGGACAAAGTATATATACAGAGTACAAATTGTTCTTCATAAGGCCAAGTTATTACAAGTTAAAGTGAGCTAGATCCTAGGCGCGAGCTGCCCATCAACGACGCACTTCGTCACCGCGAAGGGAGAAAGGTCCAACTCAGGGTGTAAGCAGGCAACCTAAGCAAGGGCATCCTCAAACCCTGCTCCGCCTCAATCTTGTTGAAGAGCTCAATCTTTTGAGCAAGCTCACCCTCCACACGACCCAACTGGACCTCTTGTTGGGTGGCCCGCTCCTCTAGTTTGGCCATCTTAGCCTTTGCCCCCTCTGCCTACTCCTCCAGATTGATCACTTTGTTGCATAGAGGCAGGATCTTCGCCTCCAGCTGAAGGACCTCCTGACCCTTGTCAAAGAGCAGCTTCCTGGTCTCTTTCTCCGATTGGCAGAGGCTGCTCAGTCCTTGGTTCAGGGCAGTTTCACGGTTGGTGAAGACCCGGGCTTGGAGCGCAAGTTCCCCTTTCATCCTTGCCTCCGCTTGGCTCACGAAGGCGAGGGAGTTGACGAGGAACTCCCCAAGGCTCTGTCCCATGCACTCCCTCAACAAGTCTCTACCCAAAGCCTTTGCAACCTCCTTATCTTGGAAGCACTGGGGGGCTTGTTGGAGTATGACGAGGAGCTCAGGGGCAAGGGGCACTTGGCCACCCCCAGGAGTGCTCTCCCCACCGCCTTCGATCGCGGGATGTCTGCGAGGAGAAGAGGCACTGGGGCAGTTGTCCCTAAATGATGGAGGGTGGTCATCAGTAGCAGAGAGTGAGGTCGTCGCGATCCCCACCCTTGGCCTCTTGAAGACAAGGCCCTCCTCGATGTCCTCGTCCTCGAAGTCGATCGCAACCACCCCTTTATCAATGGGGTCTGGGTTGGGCGAGTCCTGGGCAATGGTTAAAGGACTGGCAAGGGCTGAGCCACTTGAACCAATAAGTGCCGCTTGGCGGTAAGCAATCAGCTCAGCCAATTTTTTCCTCTTCTCCTCATTGAGCATCATACCTGCACCAAGACAATGAAACATGAAAAGATAATCCTACACAGCATACAACCAACAACAAGAAGCACAAGAGCCACAGTATGCAAAGGGTAAATCAGTGGATGCACAAGCATGGAAAGCCAAAGCGCGTGATGTGTAAGCTAACAACAAATATGCAAAACGAGGCGGGGAAAAGGTAGAAACAAGTACCGATGTAACCCTTGAGGGCCTTGGTGTTGAACTCATGCTTGATCAGTAGAACAGTGTTAAACACCATTCCCAAGCTTGAGAGATGTTGACATAGGTTGCGATCAGAGGGAGTCAGCTCCTCAAGACCCCTGGATTTCTTGAACTTCAGTTTTCCCACCTAGTAAAGGGGGAACCCATCTAGCAGGGTGGGGTCATGATCGATGTAGCACCCCTTAAAGAACTTCCCTTTGAAGCCCTTATAAGATTGCTAGAAGAGGGTTAGGAGAACTCTCCTCGCCATCCCGTCGAAGCTTACCCAAAGCCTCTTCGCTAGGTTCTTTGCCTCAAAGAAGTAAAGGAAGACGTCCACTGAGGGGGTGTTCCCTAGATGGTTGGACAAGATTGTGAATGCCCTCACGAAATCCCAGCTGTTGGGGTGCAATTGGGCAGGGGCCACATTTATTTCAGTTAAGAGCGCCCACTCAAACCCCG
Source organism: Phaseolus lunatus (assembly GCA_013389735.1). Lineage (NCBI taxonomy): Eukaryota > Viridiplantae > Streptophyta > Magnoliopsida > Fabales > Fabaceae > Phaseolus > Phaseolus lunatus. Next base: position 15,995,487 of record CM023863.1, on the reverse strand, counting down.
TGTGTAAGGATCTAGAAATTTATTTGGAATAGAAGAGGTGTAATAGAAAATTCATAGTGGTCAGACCTCGGACGTCGTCCAAGGTTTGAGGGCGGCATGGTAGAGATCGGTCGGTTGGGTCATTGTGGGTTCCAGGAAATCACATGCACCAAGGTGTGATTTGAACCTTAGATACGCTATGCATGCGAAACTCTATGCTGGGGCATAAGAGATTGTCCTTAGTGTTGCATGCATTGGCGCGCGAGGAGTTGGTACCGACCTGTCCTCGGGCTGGAGAAGCTACCGACATCACCGAGTCATGTAGGAGTGATACCACAGACTTAGAGTAATAGGAGGATGAGCCCTCAGTTGGGTGTGACGATGTGACATCGGTGACCAGAGTGAGGCGATGTGTCCTCGTCACACACAAGGGCGATGAGAGATCGCCAGGAGGAGAGACACATCAGTCATCGACCATGATGAGAGATCGCCAGGAGGAGAGACACATCGGTCGTCTTCCAGGATGAGGCATCGATCGTCTGCCAGGGTGAGGCATCGGTCGTCTGCCAGGGTAAGAGACACATTGCTCATCGGTGGATGGTCATCGCGCGAGGTCGTGTTTCACACAGATAAGGTGGGGCCCAGGCTCCCAGCATGAGCGTTCTGCATGCGCGACACGTAGTCAGTAAGAGTGCTTCAGAACAGTTGGCACCAGAGAGTTGGTATGGAATGTGACCCAGAGTTAGTGTGCGCAGAGACCCACGTGGCCATCCTGTTAGAGGAAACCCACACGCAAGGTTGCTCAGAGAGTGGGTGATGGCCGTGAAGGCTACAGAGTCGTTTGACCATAATAGCTGAGGGAATAAGCTCATTTCGTTCCCCTTCTCCTTTCTCCTCCTTCTCTCAACATCACAGACGCCTCCCTCACCAGTTTGATGACGGCGACTGCCACTAGACTGTGGTGTTTTTCTCTGCAAGTTTTCCGATCAGGACGCTAAAATAGGGTAAGTTGTTTTGCTCTATTTTTCGAGTTGATTCTGAACTTGAGAAGGTTTCCTCTGCATAGGTGTTGCATGCGACTCTCTTAGCTTCAGAAATCGTCTCTGTTAACGTAGAAAATGAGTAGTATAGTCAGTTTTGTGATTAAGGCTCCATGGTGCAGGTTAGGACATCTTTAAGTTTCGATGGGTTTGGAGCTCTTAGTGAGTTTTTACGCAAGTCCAGGTAAGGGAAGCTAGACTTATTTTCAATAAACCTTAAGCTAGAAGATTCTGATGTTGGGGTGACGTGGTCGCCGGTTTCAAACTTTCTTGCACGATGCTCTGTTTTATGTGTGGATCGGAATTTGTTTGAGCTTGAAAATGTGATACTTTAAATATGGTAGATGCTGTGAAATGCATATGATCTTCTAAATCTTGAACTTTAGTATGATTTGGATTGTTTAGAAACGGTGTAAAAATATGTATGATTGACTGGTTCAAATTGTGTGTTGTATGATATATGGAGTAATGTGAAAAGTGGGATCAAGGCATAGTATTTTCAGGAAAGAAAATACCGTGTAAGATCGTGTAGAGTGTGCATTGACCGGTGATTTGTCTAGAAGGAGATATCCTGACTCTCCTGATATAATGGAATCATATAGATGAAGTTATTCAGGCGTTGAGAATCGAAGGAGGTTCATATGTATGGGTAAGTTGTTTGAAAGATAACTAACTTGACCTGTTGTATGGATTAACCCTGTCATACTAGGAGAGTGATGATATTGAGATTGAGATTATTTTTATGCGCAAAGCTGTGTGGATTTCACAGCGACCCTGTGTGGATTTCACAGTGGTGTAGTATGACAGGTGCAGATCTCTGAGTCTAGTCAATGCACGAGTCTTCCGGAAGTAGAGTCAAGTGTCTACGTGTTGTTAGTCAGTGGAAATTCTGACGTGAGAAAGATGAATATTGAAATTATTGGTAGACACTTGATGAAATTGTGAAATGTGTGAAAAATGATGGTTTATGATGATATCAAGTTTCATATTTAAAGTTTTTAAAATAGTTAGCTTACCCTGTGTTTTGTTTTGTGGTTGTTTCCTTTAAAACTATGATGATCGTGTATAATTTACACGGGAGCAGATGATGTTGCAGGTAGTAGAGCTCCTCAGTGAGAATTTTGGAGGAAGGGATCGTCTGTCTTGAATGCTGTATTTTGTTTTATTTTGAAAACTCCTGATGGAGATGTATTAAAATTCCCTAGAAAAGGGATGTTATTTTGAGATACAATGTATGGAATGGATGAATTATGTTATATATACCTATGTAAATTTTTGATATTATTGTTTTACCTTTATTTTATTATATAAAAATGAATAAGATATTGAGGGGCGTTACACCGTGAGTGGCAAGCGAAGTTTGATCCGCTTGAAGATGGTGGCGTATAGGAAGAAGAAAGGTTCCCCATCATTGACATGATCGTCAGTGCATATAGGTTCGCCCTCCGTGCAAGGTCGAACGGAGACGTAAGCGTAACACTCCCTGCCGAACACGCGGCTCATACAAGCAGCCTCTTCCTCCCTGTGTTGTATCACGTCCCCACTGGAAGTGAGTTGGGAGGTCTCGGCAAAGAGGTCCTCAGAGGCCCAAGGGTAGAGGGCTTTGTAATCAATATTGGGGGGGAAGGTTGGAGGTGGTTTTGGTTCTGTCCATCTTGAAGAAAGCTAAAAAGGGATAGGAGAAAGGAAGAAAGACAAGGGTTCAGAAGAAGTGACGGTGTGACTCAATGAACCAAAGAAATAGAAGTGAAGAACACAATAGTGTAAAATGCAGGAAAACCTAAAGTGCGAAAATCTTAAACAGACCCAAAGCAGTTATAGCATGTTATGAGTAGTGGAATCACGAAACAAGAGCAAGTCATGAGATAAAAATCATACCTTTAAAGCAGTTGAGGGTTGAAGGTCGAGATTGGTGAAAGAGAAGTGAGAGTGTTTGAGAGAAGCAGAATGATCGAAGAGAGTTTGTAGTGAAATGATGGAATAGTCAATAAGCGCGGGGTTTTGGAAAGAGTTAACGTAAACAAGGGAGCGCAAGCGGCAATAAGTCCTAGTTGTTGATCAAGCCACGTGTGCGCAGATTAAAACGAGTACGGAGAGACGTCATTTCGACGCACTATTCACGTCCTTTCACCCAGTGCCACGTAGGTCACCAAAGGCAACGACTTAGTCTCTTCACTAAACCAGTTAACAACTCAAGACTGGGGGGCTTATGTACCGACCAGTTCTCGAACATTGACGACCACTAGCAATGGTGGGCCACGTAAGTTAGGTCCCACAGTTGGGTCCCACAAGCGACGTGAGACAGTGTCCCACAAGCGGCATGAGCTAGTATGCCGATTAGTGGTTGGATGTCGATCACCAGGATACGCCGACGTGTACTCGGCAATAGAGTGAGGCCAATGTGACATCGGGCATCGGTGGTTCAAACAGTTAAATTGGGCCATGAAAGGTGGACCCTAGGAAACACACCACTTATTAGTGAAACGCCCAGAGGTAGGGGGAAGCCTGAGTCACAAGGTGCTCATGCGTGAGGTGTGAATAGCGCATTTGGGCGCGGCACAAGCAAAGGGCCTTAGAGGCGCTAAGACCCGTTAGGGTTAGGGTTTCCCGGGGGTAGACTACATGCATGGCACGTGAACAGTTAAGGCGCCCCCAGAACGGATGGCCCCAGAGACTAGGTGAACAAGTTGGTATCCAGGTGGTCATTTCGTTAGAGGTTGCACTCCAGCAAGGGGAGTCTTACGCCCTAGATTACACTAAGACTGGGTAATAGCGGCTTAAGGGCATTCCTCCAGAAACCCTAAATGCGGGTAACGAAAACAGAGGAAACCCTAGACTATATAGAGGGTAGTAAGAACCCTAAAGAGGTACGCAATTTCTGAAACAAAACTATTACTCTCACATACTGTTTCTTGCCCTAAGATTGACTTGAGCGTCGGAGTGCAAACGGCCTCTAGGGCGCCCCCTTTGTCTTTGCAGGTACAGCTATTTTGATCCAAGGAAAGCACAAACCTAGGCAGAGAAAAGAGGGCATGTGAACGACGTTAGAGTTAGCCGGCAAGCGAGTCAATTGGCGAGAACAACTAGTCAGCAGGAACTCAGTCTTCTTGTGTTCTTCTGACCAAAGCTTTAGTTTATGTTTTGATGACTTGGAGGTCTTCTTGGATATGATTGTACATTCCTTCACCCTAGATTTCTCCTCTTGATTGGGCCTACAAAAAGAAACAAAAGCCCAATTAGACCCATATTTGCAAATAAATCCATAAACAACCTATAGGTCTTCATCCTCTTTATTTTGTGGTTGTGTGTGGCTGGACGGTTTCCATCAGTAAGGGTATCGCAGATCTCCCCCGATTTACAGGAAGTGAGAGAGAGGGGCCATCCTTCCTGTCAATTGTTGCACTTCCTTCACGGTGGCGGGACTCCTCATGGCAATGATCGCCACACACTTCTCAGGATTTGCTTTTATCCCCCGTTTTGTGAGGAGAAACTCCAAGAAATTTCCTGCTTCTACCCCAAACACCCATTTCTCAGGGTTCAATTTTAGATTATACCTGGCTATCGTAATAAATAGCTCTTCCAAATCCGCCACATGTTGTTCCTGCTCTGTTGAGGGGACAACCATGTCGTCCACATACGCCTGCACATTTCGCCCTATCATGGGGGCAAGAATCCTGTCCATCAACCTCTGGTATGTCGCTCCAGCATTCTTCAGCCCAAATGGCATCACCTTATAGCAATAGCTGGCGAGCTCCGTCATGAAAGCAATCTTACTTTCATCTTAAGGGTGCATACGAATCTGATTGTACCCTAAGAACGCATCCAAAAAACTAAGAAGCCGACATCCAAATGCATTGTCTACCGAAGTGTCAATGTTGGGCAGTGGATACGAATCTTTGGGGCAGGCTTTGTTGAGATCCATAAAGTCCACACACATCCTCCACTTTCCACTAGCCTTCTTGACCAATACCATGTTTGCTAACCACTCAGGGTATTGGATTTCCCTTATATGGCTAGCATCCAGCAACTTCTGTGTTTCTTGCATAATGACATCTTCATTGAATTTTCTCTTTTTTGAATGACTGGCCTGACCTTCGGGTCCATCATGAGCCGGTGACACGGAAAGTTTGGGTTAATGCTTGGCATATCTGATATGGACCATGCAAAGGCATCCAAAGTGTTATCACCTTGGCAATCTTATTCTGCAATTCTTGGCTCAAAGACTTACCAAGCTTAAATTTCTTACCCCTAATCTCCCTTTCCTGAACCTCGCCTTTCGGCTCAGGTCGTCTATCAGTGGCAATTTCCACACGTGTTGTGTCTTCAACTTTCGCTGGTTGAGTGGTAATCATGCATACTCCTCGCTTTGTCTTCAAACTATTCTTGTAGCATTTTCTCACCGCCTTCTGGTTGGACTTAATAAAAATTACACCCCCTTCTTGAGAGGGCAACTTCATCTTCATGTGCCTTGATGAGGCCACCGCCCCTAACCTATTTATGGCAGGTTTACCCAAAAGAATGTTATAAGGAGAAGGAGCGTTCACGACCAAGTACCTGATACTAATGGTCCGAGATAAGATGCCATATGAGAAGGTTTTCCTCAATTCCACGTGCCCCCTCACCTCTAGGCTCATAGGGTGTTTGTCGCACTGACTTCTTTTCCGTTGTGGTCTTGTGTACCCTCAGAGGCTGGGTATGACTACTCTGACAGGCCTTGGTTGGCCCTACACCCATGATCCCAAGCTTCGTGCTCACCAAATCTTCAACGGTGATGTGGGGAACGTGATGTGAATTCAAGAACATAAGATGAAAGGTTCTTGACATTCTTAGGAAACATCTTGAGCTGGTCATTAGAGAGGCACTTTTTCTTAGAATTGGATCAATGTTCTAAGTCAAGAACTCACCAAAACTAATGCCAAAACACAAACTCATATGGAAGTTCCAATTATTGTCAAATTGAACCGATTAAAGTGAAATTAAAAGCAAGGAAACTGAATATAAGTGCTGGAAATTAAAAGTACCGAACCAAAACACATGAACATAAGCTAAGACATGAAAATTAAAAGAGAAGGAAGGAAGGAGAAGAGAATGCTCTTGAAGATGTAGGAATGGTTGGATGATCACGCCACTAAGAGGATGAAGGCTCCTAAGCCGCCACTTGAGGTAACCATTGAACCTTCAAGATAAGACTAGTGAAGAAGATGCAAAGCTCTCCAATGCTCACTCAAAAATTGAGTAAAGTTTCTCTAATTCAAAATTCAAATCTGAAAAATACAAGGGCAGCACCTTAATTTATAGTGTGAAGGTGCTAAAATGCAAACTAAATGAATTCAAAAATTCCCCCCAAATTCAAATGAAAATGGCGCCTAAACAAGTCATGAGGAAGGTGTGACTTCTTCTTTCACTTTGGCACCTCCTATTTTAACTCCTACACCTATTTACTAACGCACCCCCTCCTAATGCTCCTAATTAAAGACCTAAAGATGCTTTAACACAAGAGGTTTCTCATGTTTTCCTCTAAGCATCCTCACATAATGAAATTACAAAAAGGGAAAATAAATGTCCCCTTGCTCCTAAAGCTTTGAACATGCTTCTTGTGAGCCTTTGAGGTTGACTTTGATCTCCATGAACGTCCTCAACCTCTTTTTCTTCGTGATGATTGGCCTCCATGTCCTCTTGAGCTTGATCTCCATCAGGACGGCTCGACACTTGATCTCTGCAAACGTCCTAGGTTGATTTCTTATCAAAGAATCACTAAAAGGCCCTGACCTTATCCCCTTCACAAAAGCATGTACTATCAATGCCTCGTCCTGAGTGTGGAGTTGTACCACAAACGCTCCAAATCGATTTAAGAAATCCTTCATAGATTCTCCCTAGTTCTGAATCACCCCAAAAAGATCAAAAGGAATAGGGGGTGACGCTTGATTAACCTTGAAGTGCTCCCTAAACAATGTGGAAAATTGGTAAAAAGTGGTCTAAGGCCATTTGGTAAGCCGATAAACCACTTTAGTGTCATGCCTCAGAGCGTGCCCACGAATAACTTGCAATGTGCAGCGTCTGTACCCCCTAGAATCATTGTCTGAAAGGCTGCAAGGTGGACATCTGGATCTTCAATACCGGTAAAGGTGATCTTAGGCGTCGTCATGTTCTTTGACACGACCGAATCTAAGATCTCTTGTGAAAAGGGCATTGTGCGAGCCCTATTCTAGACAGGTGGGCACTGGTCGCCCACGACGTGCTCTCCCACACGCTACCAATTCCTGCGCAGTTCGCCATTAGCTCTACACAACTCCTCATTAGCTACTCGTGGCACATCTAACTCAGCCCTGAATTGGTCTTGTCTTTGAGCCTACTCAACCCTAGTTGTTGCCATTGTCTCTCGAAGAGTTGTGATGATCTCCATAAGCTACTGGGTTGTGGAGGCTTCGCCTCCTTCAGATCTTGTGAAACCGCCTTGTCGGGTATTTTTCATGTCTTCTGATTGTCTGTTTACTAATGTGGATGGGACCTAGTTTTATCGGGCCCCACGGTGGGTGCCAAATGTTCTTGCTGATTGACTCCGATGGTTGGTTTTGGCTCCATCTATCTCTGCTGAAAACTGTGCCTTCCTTGGTTGTTTGGATGTTGTTCTTGTGAAACAGAGGGCACCCTTACGATCGGTCACACTCCGACGATCAAGTCAGTAAGGGCTTATGAAAGAATAAGAAACAAAGAGCTTCAGTATTCAAAAAGTGTATTCAGAATTGCGTACCTTCAACTGGGACCTTCAGCCCCTTTTATAGCATACCATGCACCAATTGTACTTCAGATAAACAAATATTAACTGAAAATAAGCACATTATCTTATATCTCTAATAGAAAACCACCTGCCACAGACTCCAATAATCTTCAGGTGTAAAACTGTTGGCTTATCTTTCTGTTATACATGCACATCCCTATCTTTTTAGGGTTAACTGCAACTATCGACAGGTATTTTATGTGCAACAAACATGTACGCGTAACAACCAAGCAACAGAAAATATCTAACGTGATAACAAACATATCTATACGTAGTCGTAACAAACACATGAGCAACCATATATATACATATTTATCTTTAAGCACATGCCACTGGTTATTAGCACATAGCAGCTTTGTTATGTGTTTCAGACCCATTAAACAAACTAGGCCAGTGTCGTAACCTTGACGCAAGGACCCGCCCAGTACAATAATCATACGTTCATTCACATACAAATGCGCTCCCACTAATACATTCCCATTCATATGCTATTACGTGCCATGCATGCAGCTTAGCTCGGGTTGCCCTAGTGTTATTGGGCTTGGGCCTTGCAGTTAACACTTTACTTATGATAGACCTGGACACGCTAAGCACACCCCTAAGCCTACTATGTTTCTTTACTTTAGCAATTAATCTCATGCGTGAAGGATTATATTATACACATGAATGAGAGTTAATATATACGCATATCTAGAGCCTATACACATGACATACAAGTGGGACCATCTGCCAAACTGACCTGCTTGAGGGAAATGCCGAGGTTTGACCGGTGAGCTCTGAGCGCTACGAGCTCTGGTCCAGTACAGGTATCACCAAAATACCGTAGATGTTGGATTGGCATTTGAGCAAGATGAATCACTTGGCCAATGCATAGTTGGATGTTGTGATTCTGATTATGCAGGTGATTTGGATAAGCGACGATCTACAATTGGCTATTTGTTTGCTTTAGCAAAAGCGTCAGTTAGTTGGAAGTCTACCTTGTAGTCTACGGTGGCTTTGTCTACAACAGAGGCAGAGTATATGGCGATTACAGAGGCTGTGAAGGAAGCAATTTGGCTTCATGGGTTGCTTAAAGAATTGGGAGTTGGTCAGAAACAACTTGAGGTAATTTTCTGATAGTCAGAGTGCTATTCATTTGGCAAAGAACCAAGTCTTTCATGCACGGACGAAGCACATTGATGTTCGCTATCACTTTGTGCGTGAGATTCTCGAAAAATAGGAGATTGTTCCCCAGAAGATTCACACTATGAAGAATCCTGCAGATATGCTCACCAAGGTGGTTATAAGGGCCAAGCTTGAACGTTGTTTAGACTTGGTTAATGTCTTGCACATTTCAAGATGGCGCTCAGAGGCACAAATTTGAAGCACCGCAAAGATAGGTTTTTGTTATGTTTGTTTGAGAAGATTTGTATTTGGTGGGACTTTGATGTGAGTTCATTATGAACCTTTCTTGGTTTGGGTTGAGTTGATATAGGTTTCATTGTATTCATGACACTTTCAAGAATTAGGATCAAAATTCTAAAGAGCAATTAATAGAGTTTCTACTCAAGAAAACAAAGGTTCATACTAAAAACACATGAATAGGTAACTTGTAGTGTAAGATAACAATGGAATATGAATGGGTAATTCAAGAACAGTACCAAACTTCAAAGGAAACACAAGAACATCATAAGAACACCAAGAAGAAGTGAAAATACTGATTGAAATTCAATAGGAATTAGAAAATCACAAGAAACTCATCAAAGAACAAAAAACCCATGGATGGAAAACAAGAACAACACATGTATATGGAAACCCATGGTTTGGACGAAATTAAAACAGCAAGAAAACAAGGAAATAAACCAAACAAAGTGCAGAACAATGGCAGCAAATGAAAGGAAACAACTCATGGAAAAGATTGAACCGATTAAAAATGGAAAAACTATAAGAAAACATAAATGGGTATTTTTAGAAGATGAATAGAAATGACTTATGTGGTTGTAGCCTTTTGGAGATGTGATTCACGCCACTTGGAGGGTGGTTCTTCCAAGATGAGTGGGTGGTGCCGCCACTTGAGAGTCTCCAAAGCTCACAAGATAAGACATGGAGGAGAAGAAGAGACAAGTCTCACAAACTCACTCTCTCTCTCAATTTCAAGATAGTTTCTTTTCTTCTAACTTTCAACTTTTTTTATTCAAAGTACCAAGCACCCCTATTTATAATGGAGAGGGCTGGTCATGTTACAAAGGGGAAGGAGTGGGAAGAGTCACTCTTCTAGCTCCTTCTAGTGCCTAAGAGAGAAAGGAGTAGAAAAGTCACTTTTTCCTAAAGAAAGTGCCTAAAATGCCTTACATTTAGAGGTTTCTTTTGGTTTTCCTCTTTGGCATACTCCTAAGGCTATTTCTATATTATTTACAAATTTATACAAGACTATTTACAAAGATTTATTTATACTACTATCTTTTGAATTTTCAAGAGAACCCAAAATGTTCTACTTTTTAAGAAGACTAGTAAGAAGAATTTTAAATGCTTGGGTGGATGACCTCTTCCTCCATTAGTGAAATCCTTTTCTACTTGATCTCCATCAGACTTGAAATTAATCCAATGTGGAGATTTGTTGACCTTTTTGGCTTAATCCCAAGTCCCTCTTCGGTGGGTTCATTGTTTTGGGAGGAGGTTTGAGGGTTATAAATTAACCTCTCCTCCTTCATTGTAAAATATCCCAATTTGTAATATCTTCTCCCATATTAATGAAAGCGGGCTGTTTCAGTTGTGCTCGAAGATTAGGCTAAACTGGCCGAACTCCGTTAACAAGTTTCAGGTGTGTTTTTTCCTCTTTATCTCTTTTATTTTTCCACTCTATTTATTGGTATTATGCTGCTTTCTTTTCTGTTATAGTATAGTATTCAATATTATTTGTCGGATAGCTCTGTTAGTGTTTTGCCCGGTTCATTTGTTTTGAACTGGTTCATTTCACTAGTTGTGTTGTTTTAGTGGGGAGATTACCAGATTTCCCAACATGCCTTAGGTTCTAGGATAAGACATACATTTTTGTCTTTATACTATAGGGCTTCCTTTCGGATGGATTCCCTTCTGAAAATTTAATGGTATATGTTGATTTAGATTCTATTGACCGCCAACGAAAAAAATAAATAAATATATATATATATATATATATATATATATATATATATATATATATATATATATTTATATTCATGTATTACTCTCACATCATGATAATTGAGATAACATTATGATAATTGAGATAACATTTGTAAGATCAATCACCACATTTGAGATATTATCTGTTTTTAGAGTTCAAAGTTCTATCACGGTTTTGTCTTTAAAAGACATTTCAAAGATTTATAGAAGGAATGTGTATTTAAATTATTCTTGTCTTTGACTTCTAAACGATGTGAATTTTTGAGTGTACCAAAACAAATCCTCCAATAGACATTTAAAGGGAATGAGGCTTCATCTTTGTAACCACTTTTTCATTCCTCCAAATTGAGGGCTAACGGAACGTGAGTTTGTATTTTGAACAACTTTTCTATTCCTACAGGCGACGTCAATGTTCTAACCTAAAGTATGTTAAAATAACATCATTAGAGACAATCATCGCATTTGAGGTATTGTATGCTTTGGAGCTTAGAGCTCCAACACGGTTTTGTCCTTAAAAAGCGCCTCAAAGGGTTAAATGAGAAATATGTATTTGAATTGTTCTTGGCATCGACTCCTACGTGATGTGAGACTATTAAGTGTACTAAAACAACCCCCCCCAAGTTGAGGTCTAAGGAGCAACGAGGATTCCTCTTTGGAACCTATTCTAGTCGGTTGGACTGGATGGAGAGTTCCGCTTCTGATTTGTCTCTCTTGCTACTCTAGAATGCAGCTCTATTGGGACAGAGGGGCTCTACCTATTGATCACACTCTGACGATCAAGTTAGTGAGAGCATTCAAGATAAGTAATTATTTTCAATCTTAGTCTCTAGAAACAACGTACCTTTACCAAGGTTCTTAAGCCCTTTTATAGACTTTTCCTTCAACCACTTTCACTAACGAGAGTGTAATCTCAACAGAAAATATTTAATCATAACAGAAAAACCACCTATTAACGGGCACCACTTATCTTCAGGTGCTAACAATAGGAAAATATTTTGTTCACATGTGCACCATTATTCTCGAGTGCTACTCTTTTATTCTCAACAACTATTAATTAATATGTAACTAACATGTATTAATCAATATATAACTAACAGGCATATTATCACAAGAGATAAAATATCTCTTTATCTTCAGAATAATATCACAACAGACTTAAAGATCATGATAATTAATCATTTATGTTATCTTTAGAATAACATGATAACAGATTTACATATATCTGTTATTTTCATAATAATATGATAACAGATTTAAACAATAACAATTATATCTTTCATCTTCAGAATAATATCACAACAGATAAAATATTTATTTATCTTTTATCTTAATTACCTTTTTTGGGCTGACCAACATCTGGGTCGAGCTCATGACCCACCTCTTGGGCCCAAACACCAAGCTGACCTCATACAAATACTTGGGCTGAGATGACGAGCTCTTCTGCCCGGTACCCAAGCCCCCCAGGCTCGAGCTGAGCTTGACTGGGCGGAGAGGCTCTCTAGCGTTTTGGCAACTGACGCGACGTTTACCCCAGCAGGTAGGTGATAACTCAGTAAACTTAACTAGCTTAATCTAACCACTAGTGCAAAATGTAGAAATAAGTACGGTTTATTTAGTGTAGCTTTGTGTTTAGACACTTTCATTAAAAATGCGGTGGCATTTTTTAAATTAAATTGATTTACAAGTGCGGCTATTTGTAAAGCCACACTTTTAAATCCTTTTTTATCCTAATTTTTGAAGCGTGTCATACTCTTTCATATTTTCTTTCTCCTCTTTGCATTTCATTTGCACTGTTCCTGTAACATCCCGCAAAATAAAACCATACATACATGTATAATGAAAATAAAGGTAAACAAATAATATTGAAGAGTACATGATAATATATATATAAGTAATGAAGTTGCTCCTCTTAGGGAGTTAAATACATAACCAGGTCAAATGTTTTCAAAATTTAAACGAAATTCAACCAAATACAACAAGACCGGCGGTCTCCATACATGAACCGGCGATCTGGTAACAGAAGGCCCAAAACAGGCGATCTGCAGCAGGACATAAATCCGGCGATCACCACCAAGAGATAGAAAACCGGCGATCTCTTCCTCGGCGACCACTCACTAAGGAGCTCTACATCCTGGAAGATCATCTGCTCCCGTGTAACAATTACACGATCATCACAGTTTTAAGAGAACAGCCACAGCACCAAAACACGCAGGGTAAACTAGATATTTTAAAGAGAGTTTAAATAAGAACATTAAAATCAAGGTAAAAACATTTTTCAAGATATCCATGTAAAACTTAGAGTTGCTCATACCCTTCACCTGATCGCCCAGAAACCACACATTTCACAATATTTCCCAGAGTCGTCCTATTTCACAAACAGCATCAAGTGTCTATAAATTCCAAATTCCTCATTCCACACGTCAGACTACCACTGACTCAGCACACAAGACACTTGACACTACTTCCGGATTGACTCGTGCATTGACTAGACTCATAGATCTGCACCTGTCATACTGCCCACTGTGAAATCACACACATTCACAGGGTCGCCGTGAAATCACACACATTCACAAGCGTATAATGAATCTCAATATCATCACCATCCTAGCATGACAGGGTTAATCCACACAACAGGCCGAGCTCGTTCTCTTTCAAACAACTCACCCATACGTATGAACCTCCTTCGACTCTCAACGCCCGAACAACTTCATCTATATGATTCCATTATATCAGGAGAGTCAGGATATCATGACGAATCACCGGTCAATGCACATCCTACACGATCTTACACGGTATTTTCTTTCCTGAAAATACTATGCCTTGATCCACATTCACAACATTCAACACATCATACCACACTTAAAGGAAAGATTTCAATCACAGCAAAAGCTCACTCCAAGGTTCTTATTTTCGAATATCTCATTTAAATCTCATACCGTTTCAAAGCAACATCAAAAACAGGGAGTTCGTAAACAACACCAAAACCGGCGATCTAGTTCAAAAACACGGTATTTCGAAGTCTGCGTTTAAAACCGGTGACCACGTCGCCCAAACACATAGCACAGAGTATTTTACAAAGAGGAAGACGAAAACCGGCGACCACGTCACCCTCACTTCAGAAATAGCTAAACTATGGCTTGTATTGAAAATGAAGGCTAGCTTCCCTTACCTGGACTTGCACAAACACCTAGAGTTCCGAAACCCAACGAAGCTTGAAGAACGCCTTGGCTCTGTTTTTGCGTCTGGTTGAAGGACTTGCAGAGAACTGCCCAGGTGCTCTAATGGTGGCTGTCGCTCGTCGTACTCTCGTGTGAAGGTGCTAGAATCGCAGCGCGAAGGAGACAACTGGAGGAGAAGGGAGGTAACTCACTCTTTCTCTCTTTGAAGGCTGCAACGTTTCTTTCTCTCAGTAGTGGGTTTCTGCATCTTAAACCAACTTATCCACCAAAAGCAGCTGCCACCACCCACTCTGCAGAGAAGTCTGAGTGTACGTTTCTCTGAACAGTACGACTACAGTTGTCTCTTGCGCAGGCCAACCACTCCCTGAACAGTACTACTAAGCGTGCCTCTGCGCAGGCTAACACTCTGAGGTCACTATTCTGAACCACCCTTTTTGTCTACGTGGCGTGCGTGCAGGACGTTCCATGCTGGAAGTCTGGGTCCCACCTTCTCTGTGTGTAACTCGACGTCGCGCGATGACCTTTCACCGATGACCACAGGCGCGAAGTCTATCCACCGATGACCTCTCCCGCGAAGGCTATCCACCGATGACCTCTCGTGCGAAGACTATCCCCCGATGACCTCTTGCGCGAAGGCTATCCACCAATGACCTCTCCCGCGAAGGCTATCCACCGATGACCTCTCGCGCGAAGACTATCCACCGATGACCTCTCGCGCGAAGACTATCCACCGATGACTTATCCTGGACGATGACCGATGTTCCTCTCTTACCGGCGATGACGGACGTTCCTCATCTCGGTGATGACTGGTTCCTCATCCTGGCAGACAACCGATGTCTCACCCTGGTGGACCACCGATGTCTCTCCCTGGAAGACGACCGATGTCTACATGGCTCTTGTCCTGGCGATGCCCGCATGTCCCGCGCCTGGCGACGCCCGCATGCCTTGCGCCCTGGCGATGACCGCATGCCTCGCGCCCCGGCGATCATGTGCAGTAGACGACCGGCGATCATGTATTAACAAAGAACTCTTATAGTTTTCTAGACTGCACTTTCCTTCCTTTTTAACTTAAATAAAAACATACTTAGAATTTATTTAAAATAATCCTTTTTATTCCAACTTAATTTTTCAAGGTCCTTACATTCTCCCCATCAAGAAAAATTTTCGTCCTCGAAAATTGAATTACAAGGAAAAGAGGTATGGATAAGCCTCCCTCATGGGTTCTTCTAACTCCCAAGTTGAATCCCCCGATCTCTCATCCCACACCACTTTCACCATGTCGATGGTCTTGCCTCTGAGCTGTTTACTTTGCCGATCGTCAATCCTGACTGGTTTTGCTTCAAAGGACAAGTCATCCCTGATCTGCACATCGTCTACATCCAGCACATGACTAGGGTCTGCCATGTACTTCCTCAGCTGTGACACGTGAAAGACATTGTGCAGATTCGCCAGATGGGGAGGTAGGGCGATTGTAACATCCCGCCAAATTTCTTTGAAAATAAATATAAAACGAAAATAAAGTGACAAATAGATTGAAGTGAGCAAAATCTTTATATAAAATAAATAAGTTTCTCCTCACAGGGAGTTTAATACAAACGATCACTTCTCCATTAAAAACGTAAACGAAATACAATACAAAAGACAGATAGGCGATCTCCTGGCAAAAAGGGCGATCTCCTATAAGAAGGGCGATCTCCTTTCATATAGGCGATCTCCTATTATAAAGCAGCAAGAGGGGCGATCACCCAACAGAAAAGAAAACAGGCGATCTCCTTCCAGCGACAATTTTCTAAAGAGCTCTACTTCCTGCAACATCATCTGCTCCCGTGTAAATTATACACGATCATTACAGGTTTAAGAAAAGGCCACAACACAAACGAAAACACAGGGTAAGCTAGACATTTAAAAAGAGTTTAAATAAGGATACTTAAAATAAAATCAAGGTAAACAATTTCAAGATATTCACGTAAAGTTATCAAGTTTCTCATACTCTTCACCTGATCACCCAGAAATCACACATTTCACAATATTCTCAAGAGTCATTCTATTTCACAACTGTACCAAGTGTCTATAAATTCAATGTTTCTCATTTCTCACGTCAGACTTTCCACTGACTCACCACACAAGACACTTGACACTACTTCCTGAAGACTCATGCATTGATTAGACTCAGAGATTTGCACCTGTCACACTGCCCACTGTGGAATCTCACACATCCACAGGGTCGCCGTGAAATCTCACACATTCACAAGCGTACGATGAATCTCAACACATCACCATATAGCATGACAAGGTTAATCCACGCAAAACAGGTCGGTTTGTTCTCTTTCAAACAACCCACCCATACAGGTGAACCTCCTTAGACTCTCCCCAACTGAGTAACTTCCTCTATGTGATTCCATTATCAGCAGAGTCAGGATATCTCGTTCATAATCACCGATCAATGCACCTCTTACACGATCTTACACGGTATTTCCTTTCCTGAAAATACTATGCCTCGATCCCACATTCACAACATTCAACATATCATGCCACACTTAAAAGAATGATTTCAATCACAGCAATAGCCATTTCAAAGGATTCATATTTTCGAATATCTCATGTAAATCTCAAGCAGTTCTCAAAACAACATCAAACACAAGGAGTTCGCAAAACAGCGCCAAAACCGGCGATCTAGTTCAAAATATGGTATTTCGAAGGCTGTATATTAAAACAGGCGACCACGTCGCCCAAGCACACAACATAGAGCATTTCACGAAGACGAAAGCGAAAACGGCGACCACGTCGCCCCCACTTCAGAAATGGTTCAACTATGGCTCGTAGTAAAGATGAAGGCTAGCTTCCCTTACCTGGACTTGCGCAAACACTTAGAGTTCCGAAACCCAACAAAGCTTGAAGAACGCCTTGGCTCTGTTTTTGCGTCTGGTTGAAGGACTTGCAGAGGACTGCCCAGGTGCTCTAATGGTGGCTGTCGCTCGTCGTACTCTTGTGTGAAGGTGTTAGAATCGCAGCGCGAAGGAGGCAACTGGAGGAGAAGGGAGGTAACTCACTCTGTCTCTCTTTGAAGGCTGCAACGTTTCTTCCTCTCAGCAGTGGGTTTTCTGCATCTTAAACCAACTTATCCACCAAAAGCAGCTGCCACCACCCACTCTGCAGAGAAGTCTGAGAACCACTGCCCTGAACAGTACGACCACTGTTGCCTCTGGTGCATGCCAACCACTGCTCTGAACAGTACTGCCACTGTTGTCGCTTGTGCATGCCAGCCACTGCTCTGAACAGTACGACCGCGAGTGTCTCCCGCGTATGCCAACATTCTGATGTCACTATTCTGAACCACCCTTTTTGTCTACGTGGCGTGCGTGCACTACGCTTCATGCTGGGAGTCTGGGTCTTACCTTCTCGGTGTGAAACTCGACGTCGCGCGATAACCTTTCGTCGATGACCCCTCGCGCGAAAACAATCCACCGAATGACATCTCGCGCGAAAGCTATCCACCGATGACCTCTCGCGCGAAGACTATCCACCGATGACCTCTTCTGGTGGATGACCGATGTCTCCTTTGCCCTGGAAGACGACCGATGTCTTCCTCTGGGAGACGACCGATGTCTCCTTCGCCCTGGAAGACGACCGATGTCTTCCTCTGGGAGACGACCGATGTCTTCCCTGGCGACGCCCTCATAACTCTCGCGCCTTGGCCACGTCCACATGCCTCGCGCCCTGGCAATGCCCGCATTGCCTCGCGCCCGCGCGATGCCCGCATGCCTCTCGCGCCCGCGCGATGCCTGCATGCCTCTCGCGCCCGCGCGATGCCTGCATGCCTCTCGCGCCCGCGCGATGTCCACCTGGCGCTCATGTGTAGCAGGCGACCGGCGACCTCATAGCCTTCTATACTTAACTTTTTCCTCCCTTTCTATTCTAAATAAAAACATACTTAGAATTCATTTAAAATATAACTCTTTTATTCCAATTTAATTTTTCAGGTCCTTACATTCTCCCCAACAAGAAAAAATTTTCGTCCTCGAAAATTGAATTACAAGGAAAAGAGGTATGGATAGGCTTCTCTCATGGGTTCTTCAAATCCCCAAGTTGAATCACCCGATCGCTCATCCCACACCACTTTCACCATGTTGATGGTCTTGCCTCTGAGCTGCTTACTTTGCCTATCGTCAATCCTGACTGGTTTCACTTCAAAGGACAAGTCATCCCTGATCTGCACCTTCTCGGTCGTCTGCTGAATCAACTCTGGTTCAACCAATACTGCTTCCTGGTACCAGTACAAAGGAGTTCTGCATTTCCTTCCATACAAAGCTTCATACGTTGCCATCCCAATGCCAGCATGATCGCCGTTATTATAGGTAAACTCTTCTAACTCGGCTGGAGCCCTCCTGTAAGGTGCCATTGACACTGGTCCAGCCCCAGGTACCAAAATCAATAGAGAACTCCACTTCTCTCTTAGGAGGTAATCCGGATATTTCTTTCTGAAATTACATCCATTGAAATTTTTCACCACAGGTATCCAACTTACGTCCTCTTCATTCTTCACTCCCAACTGAGCTAGGATTCACGAAGCACCTCGCCCCTTCCTCCAACACCGACCACCCTCGCTGAGTAGATATCACGTCTGCCCCTTGGAGGTCTGGGAACGCTATCTTCTGACTACCACAGACTACGAGAACATGATTGGCAGCTAGCCAATCCATTCCCAGGATAACATTCAGATCCTGAAGAGGTAGGCAGATCAAGTCCACCTTGAATCTGCGTCCCTCTACTATCACTGGACATTCGGGGCAAACTGTAGAGGTCAACACCTGTCCTGATGCAGGTGTATAGACCAACAGTTTCAAACGGTAACTCCTTCACTAGAAGGCCCAACTCGGCTACACACAGGCTTGACACAAAGGAGTGTGTCGCTCCAAAATCAAACAAAATTCTAACGCATCTACCAGCTATAGAGCAACATTCTGTACTAAGTTACCTGACTGAGATGCCTCCGCTCCAGCCATGGCAAACACTCTCCCTGCTGCCTGAGGTCGACTGCCTCCATTCCTCAACTATTGGGATCCACTGGGTTGAGTCATCCTATTCTGGGTAGGACAATCTCTAGCAACGTGTCCCGTCCTTTGACAGGCAAAACATCTTCTCTCTGAATCTCTCTTGGGGCACACATTGGCTGTGTGTGGTCCACCACAGTGGAAACATTTAAGTTTCCAGGGTTGTTGCTGCTGAAACTGGGGCGGTGCTGCTTCTGCCCTATGCTGAGAGGGTCTCGAATAAGGCTTGCTTTGTGGGTGCTGCACCTTGGCCTCCCCACTGGAAGAACTCCCTGGGTGTGACCTCATCACCCGAGAATCACCCTTGTCCAGAGTCTCCACCATCTTCGCCTTCTCTACTAAGGCGTGAAATTCCC
Organism: Phaseolus lunatus; assembly: GCA_013389735.1. Taxonomy (NCBI): domain Eukaryota; kingdom Viridiplantae; phylum Streptophyta; class Magnoliopsida; order Fabales; family Fabaceae; genus Phaseolus; species Phaseolus lunatus. The sequence goes on along the minus strand of CM023863.1, from coordinate 15,975,960 downwards.
TGATGCACATCGGGGCTATGGCCCTCTTCAGCCCATGCTTCAGCCCCTCTTCGAACTTCCTACACCTCCAGGCCTCGGAGGTCGCCTGGGTATAGAACCGGGCGAGGTACTCAAAACGAGCAGCATAGGCGTTCACTGACATATCCCCCTGCTCCAGCTTCAGGAACTCAACTTCCCGCGCAAACTTGGCGCTGTCAGGGAAATATTTCTCCAAGAACTTCACTCTGAAGCTCTCCCAATCCCAAACGTCCCCTCGGGCATCCATCATCTGCTGAGCCCCCATCCACCAGAACTCAGCTTCTCCTGATAGCAGATAAGTGGCGAACAGCAATTTCTTCTCTTCAGGGCAGGAGGTCGCCCTAAAGATTTTCTCCAACTCTCTGACCCACTGATCTGCCTGATCAGGGGTAGCATTCCCACTGAACTTGGGTGGGTTGTGCCTCATGAACTCGGTCAGTCCCATCCGTTCTTGAGGCTGACCGCCGTGGGAGTTTGTCTCAGCCGACCGAGCAGTTTCCCAGCGGTGCATTGTAGCTTGATGGTTCTGAGCCATCACTGCATTCTGCTGCTGGATGGCAGTTGCCATCATCTCGATAGCCTTAGCGATCTGGCTCATCTCTGAAGAAGATTGGGGAGGGGTAGAAGGTCTACGTGCCATCTCTCTTCGTTTTAGAGTTGAAACTACAGGTTTCTATATTCCCTACAACTACAAGAATGAGATCGATAAGAAATCAATTCATTCAGGAGGTAACATATAGACCTTACAAAGGTCAGCATCTCAAAATCATTAAGAATTTGAGCTCAACAACAGAGTCATAATGCTTATAACATCAAGCATAACACCAGCACAACTACTGGTATGCAGTCACCAATCCAATCAACCATTTTCAATCAATTACAAAGACACTCAAGAGAATGAGATAGCTCACACCAGAATTCAATATATGCTAAACATCAAACCTTTGGAATTAAGATTGAGACTCATCTCGATCCAGTTATGAGTGTGCACCCTCACTACTCTATCAAGACCTTCTCATTCTTAATACTAAGATTTTCAATTAGAACATATATTCCCCAAAGCACACACAAAATTTCAATACAAAAACGTTTGAAAACCTTTCACTATAGTTATTATTTTAAACTCAAATAACTTTCATGAGCAGAAGAAACACAATGGATCCACAGCCCTCAGGTCATCCTAAGGACGAACTGCTCTGATACCATTAATGTAACATCCCGCCAAATTTCTTTGAAAATAAATATAAAACGAAAATAAAGTGACAAATAGATTGAAGTGAGCAAAATCTTTATATAAAATAAATAAGTTTCTCCTCACAGGGAGTTTAATACAAACGATCACTTCTCCATTAAAAACGTAAACGAAATACAATACAAAAGACAGATAGGCGATCTCCTGGCAAAAAGGGCGATCTCCTATAAGAAGGGCGATCTCCTTTCATATAGGCGATCTCCTATTATAAAGCAGCAAGAGGGGCGATCACCCAACAGAAAAGAAAACAGGCGATCTCCTTCCAGCGACAATTTTCTAAAGAGCTCTACTTCCTGCAACATCATCTGCTCCCGTGTAAATTATACACGATCATTACAGGTTTAAGAAAAGGCCACAACACAAACGAAAACACAGGGTAAGCTAGACATTTAAAAAGAGTTTAAATAAGGATACTTAAAATAAAATCAAGGTAAACAATTTCAAGATATTCACGTAAAGTTATCAAGTTTCTCATACTCTTCACCTGATCACCCAGAAATCACACATTTCACAATATTCTCAAGAGTCATTCTATTTCACAACTGTACCAAGTGTCTATAAATTCAATGTTTCTCATTTCTCACGTCAGACTTTCCACTGACTCACCACACAAGACACTTGACACTACTTCCTGAAGACTCATGCATTGATTAGACTCAGAGATTTGCACCTGTCACACTGCCCACTGTGGAATCTCACACATCCACAGGGTCGCCGTGAAATCTCACACATTCACAAGCGTACGATGAATCTCAACACATCACCATACAGCATGACAAGGTTAATCCACGCAAAACAGGTCGGTTTGTTCTCTTTCAAACAACCCACCCATACAGGTGAACCTCCTTAGACTCTCCCCAACTGAGTAACTTCCTCTATGTGATTCCATTATCAGCAGAGTCAGGATATCTCGTTCATAATCACCGATCAATGCACCTCTTACACGATCTTACACGGTATTTCCTTTCCTGAAAATACTATGCCTCGATCCCACATTCACAACATTCAACATATCATGCCACACTTAAAAGAATGATTTCAATCACAGCAATAGCCATTTCAAAGGATTCATATTTTCGAATATCTCATGTAAATCTCAAGCAGTTCTCAAAACAACATCAAACACAAGGAGTTCGCAAAACAGCGCCAAAACCGGCGATCTAGTTCAAAATATGGTATTTCGAAGGCTGTATATTAAAACAGGCGACCACGTCGCCCAAGCACACAACACAGAGCATTTCACGAAGACGAAAGCGAAAACGGCGACCACGTCGCCCCCACTTCAGAAATGGTTCAACTATGGCTCGTAGTAAAGATGAAGGCTAGCTTCCCTTACCTGGACTTGCGCAAACACTTAGAGTTCCGAAACCCAACAAAGCTTGAAGAACGCCTTGGCTCTGTTTTTGCGTCTGGTTGAAGGACTTGCAGAGGACTGCCCAGGTGCTCTAATGGTGGCTGTCGCTCGTCGTACTCTCGTGTGAAGGTGTTAGAATCGCAGCGCGAAGGAGGCAACTGGAGGAGAAGGGAGGTAACTCACTCTTTCTCTCTTTGAAGGCTGCAACGTTTCTTCCTCTCAGCAGTGGGTTTTCTGCATCTTAAACCAACTTATCCACCAAAAGCAGCTGCCACCACCCACTCTGCAGAGAAGTCTGAGAACCACTGCCCTGAACAGTACGACCACTGTTGCCTCTGGTGCATGCCAACCACTGCTCTGAACAGTACTGCCACTGTTGTCGCTTGTGCATGCCAGCCACTGCTCTGAACAGTACGACCGCGAGTGTCTCCCGCGTATGCCAACATTCTGATGTCACTATTCTGAACCACCCTTTTTGTCTACGTGGCGTGCGTGCACTACGCTTCATGCTGGGAGTCTGGGTCTTACCTTCTCGGTGTGAAACTCGACGTCGCGCGATAACCTTTCGTCGATGACCCCTCGCGCGAAAACAATCCACCGAATGACATCTCGCGCGAAAGCTATCCACCGATGACCTCTCTCGCGAAGACTATCCACCGATGACCTCTTCTGGTGGATGACCGATGTCTCCTTCGCCCTGGAAGACGACCGATGTCTTCCTCTGGGAGACGACCGATGTCTCCTTCGCCCTGGAAGACGACCGATGTCTTCCTCTGGGAGACGACCGATGTCTTCCCTGGCGACGCCCTCATAACTCTCGCGCCTTGGCCACGTCCACATGCCTCGCGCCCTGGCAATGCCCGCATTGCCTCGCGCCCGCGCGATGCCCGCATGCCTCTCGCGCCCGCGCGATGCCTGCATGCCTCTCGCGCCCGCGCGATGTCCACCTGGCGCTCATGTGTAGCAGGCGACCGGCGACCTCATAGCCTTCTATACTTAACTTTTTCCTCCCTTTCTATTCTAAATAAAAACATACTTAGAATTCATTTAAAATATAACTCTTTTATTCCAATTTAATTTTTCAGGTCCTTACAGCGATCTCATAAGCCACTGGACCAATCCTTCTTAAGATCTGATATGGTCCCACGAATTTAGGAGACAACTTCTTTGACCTGATCGCCCGTCCTACACCCTTGGTTGGTGTAACTTTCATGAACACGTGGTCTCCAGCAGCAAACTCCAAAGGCTTTCTCCTCTGATCTGCATAGGACTTCTGCCTACTTTGAGAAGCTTTCATCCTGCTTTGTATCTGTTGCACTTTCTCGGTCGTCTGCTGAATCAACTCTGGCCCAACCAAGACTGCCTCGCCCTCCTGGTACCAACATAAGGGGGTTCTGCATTTCCTCCCATAAAGGGCTTCATAAGGTGCCATCCCAATACTGGCGTGGTAGCTATTATTATAGGTAAACTCCACTAGTGGCAACACCTCGTCCCAACTTCCCAATTGATCCAAGACGCACGCCCTCAGCAGATCTTCCAAGGATTGTATCGTTCTCTCTGACTGACCATCTGTTTGGGGATGGTATGCAGAGCTCATCCTCAACTTAGTTCCCAAGCACTCTTGTAAGGTCTGCCAAAACTGTGAAGTGAACCTGGGATCTCTATCTGAAACGATGCTGGAAGGCACTCCATGCAACCTCACTATTCCTTGGATGTATAACTGTGCCAGCTTGGCCATAGGCATCTTCATATTCACTGGAAGGAAGTGGGCACTCTTCGTCAGCCTATCAATGATAACCCAGATTGCATCATGACCCTTTACCGATCTGGGTAAATGGGTGACAAAATCCATGGCGATGCTGTCCCATTTCCATTCAGGGATATCCAGTTGCTGCAACAACCCGCCAGGTCTTTGGTGTTCTACCTTTGCCTTCTGACACGTTAAGCAGGTTACAACATACTGGGCGATGTCTCTCTTCATGCCCGACCACCAAAATGACTCCTTCAAGTCATGGTACATCTTGTTCATGCCTGGGTGAAGATTAAGGCGACTCTTATGACCTTCCTCTAGGATCATTTTCTTCAACTCTTCATTTGCAGGTATGCAAATTCTGCCATTAAATCTCAAGATCCCATCATCGCCCATCTCAAAGTCTCTCGCCTGATCTGTCCCTAGTGACTCCACGGTACGCTCCAGGCTAGGGTCCTCTAACTGCTTATCCCTTAACATCCCAATGAAGTCATTAGTTATAGTCAGCTTACTACAACTAATGTGATTCACGTGAAATTCTACTCCAAGGTTTAAGTCTCTGAACTGCTCGATCAGTTTCTGCTCTTCCATCATCATGGTGGCGACTTGTATAGACTTCCTACTCAAGGCATCTGCCACTACATTGGCCTTCCCTGGGTGATACCTGAGTTGAAAATCGTAGTCCTTTAGGAACTCCATCCACCTTCTTTGTCTCATGTTTAGTTCCTTCTGATCGAACAGGTATTTCAGGCTCTTATGGTCACTGAACACTTGGAACCGAGCTCCATATAAATAGTGCCTCCAGATTTTCAAGGCAAATACCACAGCCGCCAACTCCAAGTCATGCGTAGGGTAGTTTCTCTCATGAACCTTGAGTTGCCTTGAAGCATATGCAACCACTCTCTTCTCTTGCATTAAAACACATCCCAAGCCTTGATGTGAAGCGTCACAGAAGACATCAAAAGGTCTTCCTACCTCGGGGATCACCAGCACTGGAGCACTGGTCAACCTCTCCTTTAGTTCCATGAAGCTCTGCTCACATCGGTCGGTCCAAGCAAAAGGTTGATCCTTGCGGGTCAGTTGTGTTAAAGGAGCCACTACCTTGGAAAAATCCTCAATAAACCTCCGATAGTAGCCCGCCAACCCCACAAAGCTCCTTATCTCGGTGACTGTCTTAGGACGTTCCCACTGCAGCACTGCCTCTACCTTGGCTGGATCCACCGAGATCCCCTGGGCAGATATCACGTGTCCTAAGAAGTTGACTTCCCTCAGCCAGAACTCACACTTAGAGAACTTGGCATAGAGTTGCTTCTCCCTCAGGATCTCCAATACTGTCCTCAGGTGTTCCTCATGCTCTTCCTCGGTCCTTGAATAAATGAGGATGTCATCTATGAAGACCACCACAAACTTATCCAAGAAAGGGCGAAAAATCCTATTCATGTAGTCCATGAACAGGGCTGGAGCATTGGTGACTCCAAACGGCATCACTACATACTCATAGTGCCCATACCGAGACCTAAAAGCTGTCTTTTGAACATCCTCAGCTTTTACCAAAATTTGGTGGTACCCCGATCTCAGATCAATCTTGGAGAACACCGAGGCCCCATGAATTTGGTCCATCAAATCATCAATCCTAGGTAGGGGGTACTTGTTCTTGATGGTCAACTTGTTCAACTGCCTGTAATCTATACACAGCCGAGACCCTCCATCCTTCTTCTTGACTAGGAGCACTGGAGCTCCCCATGGAGATACACTGGGTCTGATGAATTGTTTCTCCAGCAACTCTTCCACTTGTTTCTTTAACTCCACTAACTCTGCCGGTGCCATCCTGTAAGGTGCCATTGACACTGGTCTAGCTCCAGGTACCAAGTCAATAGAGAATTCCACTTCTCTCTTAGGGGGTAACCCAGGTACCTCTTCTGGAAATACATCCGTGAAGTCTTTCACCACGTGTATTTTGCTAACGTCCCCTTCATTCTCCACTTCCAACCGGGCTAGCATCACGAAGCACCTCGCCCCTTCTTCCAATTCCGTCTGCCCTTGCTGAGCAGATATCACCTCTGATCCTTGGAGGTCTGGAAACGCAATCCTCTGACTACCGCAGTCAATGAGAACGTGATTGGCAGCTAACCAATCCATTCCCAGGATAACATCTAGGTCCTGAAGAGGTAGGCAGATCAAGTTCACCTTGAATCTGCGTCCCTCTACAATCACTGGACATTCGGGGCATACTGTAGAGGTCGACACCTGTCCTGACGCAGGTGTAGAGACCAACAGTTCGAAAGGTAACTCCTTCACTAGGAGGTCCAACTCGGCTACACACAGGCTTGACACAAAGGAGTGTGTCGCTCCAGAATCAAACAAAGCTTTTACACCTCTACCAGCAATAAAACATACACCTTGTATGAGGTTACCTGACTGAGAGGCCTCTGCTCCAGACATGGCGAACACTCTCCCTGTCGCCTGAGGTCTGCTGCCTTCATTCCTCAATTGCCGTGAGCCACTGGGTTGAGTCGCCCCATTCCTGCTAGGGCACTCTCTAGCAACGTGCCCTGGCTTTTGGCAGGAAAAACACCTTCTCTCTGAATCCCTCTTGGGGCACACGTTGGCTGTATGGGGTCCACCGCAATGGAAACATTTAAGTTTCCCAGGTTGTTGCTGCTGAAACTGGGATGAAGCTGTTCCCACCCGATGTGGTGGAGGTCTCGCATATGGCTTGCTGCGTGGGTGTTGCACCTTCGCCTTCCCACTGGAAGAACCTCCTTGGTGTGACCTGATTACCCGAGAATCACCCTTTTCCAGGGTCTCCACCATCTTCGCCTTCTCCACTAAGGCGTGAAATTCCCTGATGCACATCGGGGCTATGGTCCTCTTCAGTCCATGCTTCAGCCCCTCTTCGAATTTCCTACACCTCCAGGCCTCGGAGGTCGCCTGGGTATAGAACCGGGCGAGGTACTCAAAACGAGCAGCATAGGCGTTCACTGACATATCTCCCTGCTCCAACTTCAGGAACTCTGCTTCCCTCGCAAACTTGGCGCTGTCTGGGAAGTATTTCTCCAAGAACCTCACCCTGAAGCTCTCCCAATCCAATACATCCCCTCGGGCCTCCATCATCTGCTGAGCTCCCATCCACCAGAACTCAGCTTCTCCTGATAGCAGATAAGTGGCGAACAGCAATTTCTTCTCTTCAGGGCAGGAGGTCGCCCTAAAGATTTTCTCCAACTCCCTGACCCACTGATCTGCCTGGTCAGGGGTAGCATTCCCACTGAACTTGGGTGGGTTGTGCCTCATGAACTCGGTCAGTCCCATCTGTTCTTGAGGCTGACCGACGTGGGAGTTTGTTTCAGCAGATCGAGCAGTTTCCCAGTGTTGCATTGTAGCTTGATGGTTCTGAGCCATCGCTGCATTCTGCTGCTGAATGGCAGCTGCCATCATCTCGATGGCCTTGGCAATCTGGCTCATCTCTGAGGAGGGTTGGGGTGGGGTAGAAGGTCTACGTGCCATCTTCTTCGTTTTGGATTCTGAATCTATTGGTTTCTATATTCCCTACAACTACAAGAATGAGATCGATCAGAAATCAATTCATTCAGGATGTACCATCTAGACCTTACAAAGGTCAGCATCTCAAAGTCATTAAGAATTTGAGTTCATCAACAGGATTATAACACTTATAACTTCAAACAAAACACCAGAACAATTACTGGTGTGCAGACATCAATCCAAACGACCACTCTCAGTCAATTACAAGAACACCAAATAAATCACACCAGAATTCAATGTAGGCTAAACATCAAACCTTTGGAATTAAGATTAAGAATCATCTCGATCCAGTTATGAGTGTGCACCCTCATTACTTTATCAGGATCTTCTCATTCTTAATACCAAGATTTTCAATTAGAGCATACATTCACTAAGGCACACACAAAATTTCAATACTAAAAACGTTTTTTGAAAACCTTTCACTATAGTTGTTATTTAAAACTCAAATAGATTTTATGAGCAGAAGAAACACAATGGATCCACAGCCCTCAGGTCATCCTAAGGACGAACTGCTCTGATACCATTAATGTAACATCCCGCAAAATAAAACCATACATACATGTATAATGAAAATAAAGGTAAACAAATAATATTGAAGAGTACATGATAATATATATATAAGTAATGAAGTTGCTCCTCTTAGGGAGTTAAATACATAACCAGGTCAAATGTTTTCAAAATTTAAACGAAATTCAACCAAATACAACAAGACCGGCGGTCTCCATACATGAACCGGCGATCTGGTAACAGAAGGCCCAAAACAGGCGATCTGCAGCAGGACATAAATCCGGCGATCACCACCAAGAGATAGAAAACCGGCGATCTCTTCCTCGGCGACCACTCACTAAGGAGCTCTACATCCTGGAAGATCATCTGCTCCCGTGTAACAATTACACGATCATCACAGTTTTAAGAGAACAGCCACAGCACCAAAACACGCAGGGTAAACTAGATATTTTAAAGAGAGTTTAAATAAGAACATTAAAATCAAGGTAAAAACATTTTTCAAGATATCCATGTAAAACTTAGAGTTGCTCATACCCTTCACCTGATCGCCCAGAAACCACACATTTCACAATATTTCCCAGAGTCGTTCTATTTCACAAACAGCATCAAGTGTCTATAAATTCCAAATTCCTCATTCCACACGTCAGACTACCACTGACTCAGCACACAAGACACTTGACACTACTTCCGGATTGACTCGTGCATTGACTAGACTCATAGATCTGCACCTGTCATACTGCCCACTGTGAAATCACACACATTCACAGGGTCGCCGTGAAATCACACACATTCACAAGCGTATAATGAATCTCAATATCATCACCATCCTAGCATGACAGGGTTAATCCACACAACAGGCAGAGCTCGTTCTCTTTCAAACAACTCACCCATACGTATGAACCTCCTTCGACTCTCAACGCCCGAACAACTTCATCTATATGATTCCATTATATCAGGAGAGTCAGGATATCATGACGAATCACCGGTCAATGCACATCCTACACGATCTTACACGGTATTTTCTTTCCTGAAAATACTATGCCTTGATCCACATTCACAACATTCAACACATCATACCACACTTAAAGGAAAGATTTCAATCACAGCAAAAGCTCACTCCAAGGTTCTTATTTTCGAATATCTCATTTAAATCTCATACTGTTTCAAAGCAACATCAAAAACAGGGAGTTCGTAAACAACACCAAAACCGGCGATCTAGTTCAAAAACAGGGTATTTCGAAGTCTGCGTTTAAAACCGGCGACCACGTCGCCCAAACACATAGCACAGAGTATTTTACAAAGAGGAAGACGAAAACCGGCGACCACGTTGCCCTCACTTCAGAAATAGCTAAACTATGGCTTGTATTGAAAATGAAGGCTAGCTTCCCTTACCTGGACTTGCGCAAACACCTAGAGTTCCGAAACCCAACGAAGCTTGAAGAACGCCTTGGCTCTGTTTTTGCGTCTGGTTGAAGGACTTGCAGAGAACTGCCCAGGTGCTCTAATGGTGGCTGTCGCTCGTCGTACTCTCGTGTGAAGGTGCTAGAATCGCAGCGCGAAGGAGACAACTGGAGGAGAAGGGAGGTAACTCACTCTTTCTCTCTTTGAAGGCTGCAACGTTTCTTTCTCTCAGTAGTGGGTTTCTGCATCTTAAACCAACTTATCCACCAAAAGCAGCTGCCACCACCCACTCTGCAGAGAAGTCTGAGTGTACGTTTCTCTGAACAGTACGACTACAGTTGTCTCTTGCGCAGGCCAACCACTCCCTGAACAGTACTACTAAGCGTGACTCTGCGCAGGCTAACACTCTGAGGTCACTATTCTGAACCACCCTTTTTGTCTACGTGGCGCGCGTGCAGGACGTTCCATGCTGGAAGTCTGGGTCCCACCTTCTCTGTGTGTAACTCGACGTCGCGCGATGACCTTTCACCGATGACCACAGGCGCGAAGTCTATCCACCGATGACCTCTCCCGCGAAGGCTATCCACCGATGACCTCTCGTGCGAAGACTATCCCCCGATGACCTCTGCGCGAAGGCTATCCACCGATGACCTCTCCCGCGAAGGCTATCCACCGATGACCTCTCGCGCGAAGACTATCCACCGATGACCTCTCGCGCGAAGACTATCCACCGATGACCTCTCGCACGAAGACTATCCACCGATGACTTATCCTGGACGATGACCGATGTTCCTCTCTTACCGGCGATGACGGACGTTCCTCATCCCGGTGATGACTGGTTCCTCATCCTGGCAGACAACCGATGTCTCACCCTGGTGGACCACCGATGTCTCTCCCTGGAAGACGACCGATGTCTACATGGCTCTTGTCCTGGCGATGCCCGCATGTCCCGCGCCTGGCGACGCCCGCATGCCTTGCGCCCTGGCGATGACCGCATGCCTCGCGCCCCGGCGATCATGTGTAGTAGACGATCGGCGATCATGTATTAACAAAGAACTCTTATAGTTTTCTAGACTGCACTTTCCTTCCTTTTTAACTTAAATAAAAACATACTTAGAATTTATTTAAAATAATCCTTTTTATTCCAACTTAATTTTTCAAGGTCCTTACAGTTCCTGCTCCCGTGCCACTCTTCACCAACATTGCCTTCACCATAGCGTCCATAGCTTCCTTGCGCCTGAAGTACCCAATCTCGAATACGCACTCCAATGCCAACACCTGCAGCTGCAGATCGCGTGAATTCAACAGGGCCATCACCTTCGAAATCTCGTCGTTCGATTCAATCTCGTCCACCAGAGGGGACCTAGTGGACCTGATCAGCGAGCATAGCACCTCCACCGAGTGCACAGAGCCCATCAACACCAAAGCACACATGGTTTCCAGTGACGAGAAGAGCTTGAGTTTGAGAACCAAATCCTGCAACTCACGATTAAATCCCTGGGAGATTCGGTCCCGGAACTGAGTCGACAGCACCGCCAACTGGTCAATACCATCATTGGGGTTTCGTAGCGAAGCGGAGAGGGTGAGAAGCATTTCACGGTCGATCCATGCTTGGATTTCTGACTCGATCGAGATGGCGAGGCGAGAGAGGCAATGCGTGGAGAGAGGGCGGGTGTAAATGCAGGTGCGTCTATACAAGTGCGGCTACCAGAAATAGCCGCACTTATAAATGGTATTTACAAGTGCAACTATATAGCCCCACTCTTATCTCTTCGATTTACGAATGCGTGCTGATCAAATGCGGCTATATAGCCGCCCTTATAAATGTAAAATAGCCGCACTCATTTTGCCTTTCTACACCAGTGAATGCATGTCTCGTTACTTAACTTAGTAAACCTCGACTAGCTTAAGCATAACAACTACTTTTGACGAACCACACACACACCTGGCTAAGGCAAGTCCATGCTCACTCTCGACTTGTATAGGTGTATCTCGCAAGCTTGGTCGGGGGCCATATATCTTGATCTCACCAAGCTTTGTTTCACAGAGCGCCTACTCGACTGATCATCTGATCATTCACTCACCGAGATAGACCGACTTACCATGCACCGAAACAACTTAACCATAACATATGCTTGCAAATCGCCTATACTTGGGTAGTCACTCTTACGCCGAGTTAGGTTGTCTTACCTTGCCTCAAATTAAACAACTTAACCATAACAAATCAAATTGCAGAGCACCGTATTGACACCGAGCTAGGTCGTCTTACCATGTCAAGTACTTTATCTACAACAGCTTTACCCACAGGGCGCCCATACTCGAGTGGTCGTACTGACACCGAGCTAGGTCGTCTTACATGCCACTAGGTAATCATTTTATACACAAGGCACTATACTCAGGTGGTCATACTGACACCGAGGTAAGTCGTCTTACCTGCCCATGCTCGGGTATACCTACTTACAATGAGGTAGGTCGACTTATTTGCGCTTAAGTAAATCAACAAACAGATGAATCCCACAGGGCGCCTATGCTCGAGCATACGTACTTACGCTGAGGCAGATCGACTTATCCATGCTTAAGTAAAGCAAATTAACCCCCCATGGCACCTATACTCGGGTATACGTACTTATACCGAGGTAGGTCTACTTACACAAGCTTGAGTAAAACAACAAACAAATCAATCCCATAGGACGCCTATGCTCGTACTTATACCGAGCTAGGTCGACTTACATGTGCTTAAGTAAATCAACAAACAAATCAATCCCATAGGGCGCCTATGCTCATACTTATACCGAGCTAGGTCAACTTACCGGTGCTTAAGCAAATCAACAAACAAATCAATCCCACAGAGTGCATATGCTCGTACTTATACTGAGCTAGGTCGACTTAGTTGTGCTTAAGCAAATTAACAAACAAATCAATCCCACAAAGTGCATATGCTCATACTTATACCGAGCTAGGTCAACTTACCATGTGCCAATTCATGTAAATCAACAAAACTAATTGCATCATCTTTCAAGGACAAATTTATCATTAGGTGACCTCATTAAAAAACCCTTTCAAGGGAAAAAAAGCATCACCTTAACCATCATATTGTTCAAAAAGAAAGCATTAAGCAAGAATATCTTAGCTTAAATACAACTTAAGGTTTGCCACATTCCACACTCGAGGAATGGCTTCCCCCTCCAGGGTCTCTAGTCTATACGTTCCATTCCTAAGCACCTCGACTACGCGATTGCATAAGTCTTCCTTCGATTCTTTAGACTACTCTAGTAGCACTTTCTGGCCTCCTTCTAATCGACTTTTATGATGATTACCTGATGTGAGTTGATTTTAGATTGATTCATTAGATGATACTTTCTTAGAATTAGGATCAAGATTCTTAAGCAATTTAGGTGAGAAGTCTAAGGAAAATTCCCACTGGACATTAACTTAACAAGTGTTAAGTAGATGTGAAGGTTCATTTCCATAAGACCAAAGGAAAAAAAACAATTATAGGTGATGGATTAAAGACAAATAGAAGCTAAAAAAGAAAGGAAACCAATTGGTTTAAGTGGAGAAACTTAAGGAAACATCAATGGAGCCTAAAGCCTTCCAAATAATGAACCAAACTCATGATTAAGAGTGCCATTCCACAAACCGATTCACAAACACAATTAATTGGAAACCGAAATACAAACACAAAGAACTACACACAACTACTGAATGATAATGGAGATTAAATGCGGAAATGAAAAGGAAATACATGAACAAAGCAATTCAACCGATTGAATTGAAAGATAGGTGCGGAATTGAGTAGGAAAATGGAAATGGAAGATGAAAGTAAGAAGAACTTATGTGGTTGAAGACATGGAAGGGAAGAACACGCCACTTGGATGGTGTTTAATCCAAGATAAGTGCATGAATACCGCCACTTGAGAGCTTCCCAAACACTCACAAGATGAGACAAAACTAGGATAAACAATTCTCACTATTCTTACACAATTTGTGCATAAATTCTTTACTTCAAATTTGAGTTATCAATACAAGAACCAAGAACCTATATTTATAGCTTTAGAGGGTCGGTTATCATAAAGCAAAGAAGTGGAAAATTCAAATTCTAAGCCATTTGAAAATGGCGCCTAAACTAAGTCACATGGAAGGTGTGACTTGGTTTCTCACATTGGCACCCCCTAAATCTATACTTACACCTTCTTTTTATGTCACATGGAAGGTGTGACTTAGCTTTGTATATTGGCACCCCCTATTCCTATGTCTACACCTTCCTTTTATGTTCTACTAAAAATTACTCTAAAGAAATTACAAAAAGAGACATTAATTAATGCCCATCTCCTAATGCTTGTGCCCTACTCCTAGTAATCCTCATGGGTTGGACTTGGGCCTCATGTTGTGCTTGGGCTTCTTAGGCTTGGGCCTCATGTTGGGCTTGGGCCTCTACTCCTTGGTCGTCATCATTACCCCTCCCTCATCAGAAGGCAGTCTCATCCTCATATGGGTTGTCGAGGCTACTGCTCTCAACCTTTTCTAGGATGGTCGATCTAAAAGCAAGTTGTATAGAAGACATGTTAACAACAATATACCTGATGGCAATGGTTCTGGCCGTGTTTTCATCAGCGAAGGTTGTTCTCAGCTCAACGTGCCCTCGTACTTCTACTTGATCTCCCGCGAAGCCGACCAAACACCCATCCTATGGCCTCAACTGGTCAGCCTTGGCTTCTTCATTTGCTGTTTGAAGGGATCTCATGGTCTTCATGAGTTGTCGTAAGTTGGGGGCATCGCTTCCTTCAAATCCTAGCGATGCTTGCCTTGTGTTCCTCATTACATCAGAAAACTCAAACACAACTGTGGATGGGATCAAGTTTTATCGGACCCCACAGTAGGTGCCAAATGTTCTTGCCGATTGACCTCGGTTGGATTGGATGGAGAGCTTTGCTTCTGATCTCTCTCTCTTGCTGCTCTGGAACGCAGCTTTGTTAGGACAAAGGGACTCTGCCTATTGATCACACTTCGACGATCAAGTTAGTGAGAGCATTCAAGATAAGTAATTAGTTTCAGTCTTGGTCTCTAGAAATAGCGTATCTTTACTAGGGTTTTCAAGTCCCTTTTATAGACTTTTCCTTCAACCACTTTCACTAACGAGAGTGTAATCTCAACAGAAAATATTTAATCATAACAGAAAAACCACCTGTTAACGGGCACCACTTATCTTCATGTGCTAACAACAAGAAAACATTTTGTTCACATGTGCACCATTATTTTCGGGTGCTCCTCTTTTATTCTCAACAACTATTAATTAATATGTAACTAACATGTATTAATTAATATATAACTAACAGGCATATTATCACAAGAGATAAAATATCTCTTTATCTTCAGAATAATATCACAACAGACTTAAAGATCATGATAATTAATCATTTATGTTATCTTTAGAATAACATGATAACAGATTTACGTATATTTATTATTTTCATAATAATATTATAACAGATTTAAACAATAACAATTATATCTTTCATCTTTATAATAATATCACAATAGATAAAATATCTCTTTATCTTTTATCTTAATTACCTTTTCTGGGCTAACCAACATCTGGGTCGAGCTCACGACCCACCTCTTGGGTCCAAACACCAAGTTGACCTCCCCCAAATACTTAGGCCGAGATGACGAGCTCTCCTGCCCGATATAGATTCATTTTTTCATTTACTCCAATTAAGGTCCAAGGGGAATGAGGATTTTTTTACCTCAAATTTGTTGAGATAGTATCGTTAGGGTCAATCACCGTGTCCGAGTTATTTGTTCGCTTTGGAGTTCGGAGCTCCATACAATTTTTCCTTTAAAAGGCGTCTCAGAGGATTAGGAAGGTATATTTAAATTGTTTTAGGTCTTAAATTATAAGCGATGTGTGACTATTAAGCGTACCGGTACAAGTCCCCTAATCGCGGTCTAAGGGGAGCGAGGTTTATCTTTAAAATAATATTTTCTGTCCTATGAGTAGTGTCAATCTTTTAACCTCAAGTTCGTTGAGATAACATCATCAATTATCGCTTCAAAGGTATTGTTTGCTTTGGAGCTCAGAGCTACATCGCGATTTTGTCCTTAAAAGGTGTGATGCAATCCAAATTCTTAATTGTGAGAATGAATGGAGCAATGCAACAGAATGATTGGAAGAGATGAGCACCGGATGGAAATGAAGTGCTAGGGTTTCAGTGGTTGATGGTGCAATGAAGGGGAATGAGGTTTGGCCAACCTTCCTAGGTTCACTAGGCTAAAAGAGGCTCACTACCAAGAGAGATTTAGGAGAGAATAGTTTCAATTCAGAATACTTCATTCAATTAATGGAAAATCTGAATACATGGATGGATTTTAGGGTATTTATAGATGAAAGTAGCTTGTTCCTTAAGCTACCATAACTCTAGTTAAGTAAGCTTAACTATGGTGGCTTAAGGAAGTTGTATGCACTCTTCTAATGCTCTAGAAGCCCTTACTTGTGTGACAAGTTAGGGTTTCTAGAGTATCCTTACTTCATCTATAAAATACTCTAGATAAAAGTAGAATACAAATCCTATACAAGTTATTTCTATTATTGATACATACAGTTTTTCTTTTATTCTTGTGTATGGTGACTTTGGATGGTCCTCCATAAAGGTGTCTCAAATGACGAAAAGAGGAATGTGTATTTAAATTGAAATGCAAGTCATTTTAAAATGTATTACAATTGAATTGTTAAAAATAATTATGTATTATTTTTCATTAGCTCAATTTTTGTCCCTAAAAAGGATTTTACCAAGAAAGGTTTTTAATGAGGCATATTCTTCAAATGCATTTTTATTTTTCATATTTAAGAAATTACATCCAAAGTTATTTGAGGTCGTTTGAAAATAAACAAACATTACATTGGATGTAAAAAAATCAAAGCTATATAAGATCATTTGAAACTAAATGGTCAATACATCGAATCAAAGCAATACAATTGTTTGAAAAATGAAACGACCATCATAATTTAAGATCGGTTGAAAATAAATGGTCACTACATCAGGTCAAAGGAATACACTCATTTGAAAAGAAACAACCATTACAATTTGAGATTGTTTAAAAATAAATAGTCACTACATTTGATCGTAGTACGAAGTTATTTGAAAATAAGCTACCATCGTAAACAATCATCACATTTGATTATAACACAAAGTCATTTGAAAATAAGCGACCATCATTTGTAGTTGTTTGAAAATAAATGACAATTATATCATACCAAAGTAGTACAAATTCATTTCAAAATAAACAATCATCACAGTAATCTAAATTGCTTAAAAATAAGCAACCATCATAATCTGAGGTTGTTTGAAAATAAACAACTATCACATTGGATCATAACATGAAGTGGTTTGCAATTAAACGACCATCTTTCGAAGTCATTTGAAAATAAATAATCATCACATCGGATCAATGTAGTACGTAAATGTAACAGCCCGGAATTTTCTACTCATACATATATAATAAAATAGCGGTAGAAAAATAATATCAAATTAACATATGTATCTATAATAAAATACATCCATCCCATACATTGTATCTCAAAAGAACATCCCTCTTCTAGGGGTTTTAATACATATCCATCAAAAATTTTTAAACAACCGAAGGAAAACATTTAAAACTAAATTTATCCCATCCTCCAACACGCTCACTGAGGAGCTCTGCCACCTGCAACCTTATCTGCTCCCGTGTAAATTAACACGATCATCACAGATTTAAAAAAAAAAAAAAAACAAGCACAAAACAAAACACAGGGTAAGCTAGATATTTTAAAAACTTTAAATATGAAACTTAATATCATCATAAACCATCATTTTTCTTTTTCACACACTTCAAAATTTCCTCAAGTGTCTATCATATTCAATTTCCACATTACTCTTGTCAGATTTCTACTGACTCACAAATATAGACATTTGACTCTACTTCCGGAAGACTCGTGCTTTGAACTTAGCATCCAGAGACCTGCACCTGTCATATTACCCGCTGTGAAATCCACACAGCCATGCGCATACTCATCTCAATGTCTCCTCATTTCATATGACAGGGTAAATCCATTTGATCTGCTCTGATCAGTTCCTTCGAACCTCAGACTCAACCAAATGGACCTCCTTCGACTCTCACCAACTGAATAACTTCATCTATGTGATTCCATTATATCAGTAGAGTCAGGTGTTGAACCAAGTGGAGTTCAAGGTTTTGAAGAATCCAAATCCTTTGAAGGATGATGAAGCCTCTGCTTGTGTGATGTTGCTGTGCTGCTTTATAGTTTTGTTCTGGGGTAGTTCAAAGTGTAAACCAATATTAGATTTAATCTCAAAGCAAAAAGCATCTCAATCTTTAATGAAACAAAGTGTTTTTCAAACTAAGTTGAAACAACCGATTGTTCTGTCGAGACAACCGATTGTTTATACTTAGATGTTTTGAGAAAGTTTTGAAAACTGTTTTTGATTGGAGAAAACTGTTAAGTGACAAAACAACCGATTGATTCGAGGAAACAATCGATTGTTTGTTTTGGAACCATAACAGAAAAACTGTTTTCTTTGACTGAGCTTTAAATGATTTGAAACTGTATACGCTCCAGTCATTAAATGCTTTGACCAATCTTTTTTAGAGCAATTATGGATAAACAATCTTTCCTTTTATAATCAGAAGATCTGTATTATATAAGTTTTTTTTGGTTTTGAAAAAGAAATATATCAAAAGTACTAAGAACTGAAAAAGAGATTGCTGAAGTGCTTGAGAGATTGATTGAAGTATTGGGATAGGTTTTTCACTTGTATTGATTTCAGATCTCATCTGTAACAAGTGTAATTCTGTAAACTGTTGAATCTTTTCTGTATACGTTGCTGAGATTGTCTGTGTGACCTTGAGGTATTCAAGATCAGAGATCTCAGTGTTGACCAAGGAGAGTGTGTGTCTTGAAGGGTTCAAGGTCATTCTCTTGGTTGTTGTGTAAGTAATCTGGGTTTGATTGCTTAGTGGATTTCCTCAGGGTTTCTGAGAAGACTGGATGTAGCTCTGGGTTGGAGTGAACCAGTATAAACATCTGTGTAAAATCTCTCTATCCCTAACTCTTTAATTTCAGTTTATTTGTTGTTTGCTGGTATAAACAACCGATTGTTTCGAAGAAACAACCGATTGTTTTCCTGGCATTGCTGTATTGCTTGCTGTTTTGGCAAACTGAATTGCTTAATCATTTGATTTCTGAAAGATATTCATTCTAGCTTGGAAAAGTTTGCGAAAACCTCTTTAAACAATTCACCCCCCCTCTAGTTTAAAGCCATCTTTCCTAACAATTGGCATCAAGAGCTTGGTTCTTGAAAGTCATTCAAGTTGATCCTAAAATCTTTTAAAATGGCTGATAGACTACCTTTTGGGGAAGGTGCTTCAATAAACAGACCACCCTTGTTCTGTGGTTTGAATTACCAGTTTTGGAAAGTTAGAATGAAAATATTCATGGAATCTCTTGACAAAGGAATTTGGGATGCAATTGAAAATGGTCCTTTTATACCAAAGTTTGAAAAAGATGGTTCTGTCATTGAGAAGCCATGGTCTTAATGGACTGATGCAGAAAGCAAAAAGGCCAAATTTGATTGCATTGCCAAAAATATTATAACCTCTGCTTTAAATTCTGATGAGTTTTTCAGGGTATCACAATGTAAATCATCAAAGGAAATGTGGGATACTTTGGAGGTCACTCATGAAGGAACAAATGAAGTTAAAAGAGCTAGAAAGCATGCTCTAATCCAAGAGTATGAAATGTTCAGAATGCTTAAAGGTGAAACAATTGCTGAAGTACAGAAAAGGTTTACTCATATCATCAATCACCTTATGAGCCTTGACAAGACTTTTGACAAAGAAGAGCTAAACATCAAGATCTTGAAATGTCTTGATAGAGCATGGCAACCAAAGGTAACTGCTATTTCTGAATCTAAAGATCTAACATCCTTAAGTGTTGCTTCTTTGTTTGGAAAGCTTAGGGAACATGAGCTAGAGATGAATAGACTCAATGTTCAAGAGAATCAAGATAAGCACACAAGGAGCATAGCCTTGAAAGCATCCAAACACAAGGGAAAGCAAGATTCAAGTGATGATAGTGATGAGGAAAATCTGAGTTTGCTGTCAAGAAAATTCAGCAAATTCCTAAAGAGAAACCGCAACAAAGACAACAACAAGGATAGGTATGGAAACAAGAAATCCAATGATTTAAATTCAAATAACTATACTTGTTTTGGTTGTGGTGAGCAAGGTCACATAAAGGCAGACTGTCCCAACACAAGCAAGGAGAAAAAGGAAAGCTACAAGGAGAAGAAAGGCAAGACAAAGAGAGCCTACATAGCTTGGGATGAAAATGAGGTATCATCATCAAGTTCTTCATCAAGTGAAGATGAGAAAGCAAACCTATGTTTGATTGCTGAAGATGATGATGATTCAAGCAGTTCAAGTGAGGTAAGTTCTTGTGCTTCCTTAAATCAACAAAATTATTGTGAATTGCTTGAAGCTTTTCAAGAAACTCATGATGAAGCTAATCGATTGGTGCTTTCAAACAATCGATTGAGAGATCTTAACAATGGGCTTGAAAAGAGAGTTAAATCACTTGAAGAGGATCTGAGAAAAGCAAAAATTGATTTTGAAAAGATGGAAAATCATTTCAAAAACACCTCTTGTAAGTGTGATACTCTCATTTGTGAAAATTGTGAAAATCTTGAGAAAAAGGTTCAATATCTTGTTGAAACTGTGGACAAGCTTTCAAAAGGGAAATCAAACTTTGAGAATGTCTTGGCATCTCAAAGTTGTGTTTTTGGAAAGGCTGGTTTAGGCTTCAATCCACAGAACAAGCAAGATAGGTTTTCAAAAAGTTTTTTAAGAAAACCAGAAAAACAACCGATTGTTAAGACGAAACAATCGATTGTTACATGCTTTTATTGCATGAAAAAGGGCCATTCGGTTAGATTCTGCAAAATAAGAAAGTTTTCTGTTCCAAGAGGCTACATGAAATGGATCCCTAAAGGATGTGAGGTGCCAAGTGTGAAAAAGAAACCAATTGGACCCACATTTGTGAAAGGACCAAATCTTGTTGCTTGAACTAATGTTTGTGCAGGAAAATTTAATAGAAAAAGAGGAGCTGAGCCAACTGATTATACTGTTAAAGACAAAGGGCAATCATTGAAGCTGAATCAATGCTTTGCAGAAGGTCAATTCAATGAAAAGAAGCCTTCTTGATCAACAAGCAATTGGCTCATTGAGGAAACAACACAAGGATGAGTTTTTTCTTTTACTGTCCTCTATTTTAGTATTAAAGTTCTTTCCTGTGTTTAATCCCTCTTTGGTCAATGTTATCTGTTGTTATCTGCTTCTGTTTTTGGTTAAAATTTCTTGAAATCAAGTTTTAACTGCTGCAGAAAAACAACCGATTGTTTCTTCGAAACAACCGATTGTTTTGGGTCTGACAGCACTGTGAGAAAATTGATTTAATTCTATTTTTGGATTTCTATTCGTTGCAGATCATTTCAAATAGAGAATCTTGGTCAATGGTACTGTGATTGAATGCTGAACAAGTTCAGAAAAGAAGTTACAACTATCATAAAGGAATATATTCCAAAATCTTGGAAATTCAAGTGCCTTAATGACTAGTCAAAGTCCACATGTGAAGACCATGTGTTTTTCAGCTTTTTCTGACATGTTCTGTGCAGAACAGTCTTCTCTCTCTGAAAATCAAGTACCCATTGAATGGAATTAATCATAAATTGGTTTTTGGATGGTTATAAAATCAGGTGCAGATGAACAACCAATTGCAACATCTCTTGCACCATCTCTTGAGAAAAACTGTAAAGAAGAGCTGCCCTCTGTTTTCTCATCTCTGCTGCCATGGAAGCAACTCCTCCCACTTCTGGAAGAATCAAAACCAGAGCTGTAAGATCTGGAGGAAGGCTGGAAGGATGGTTTTCTGGAGATAAAGATCTCATAGAAAAATATAGATATGAGACAAGTCTCAAGAAAATCAACAACCCCAAGGTTGTAAGTTTTGATTGGCTGAAAAGTCAAAAGCTGGACAATGTGAGGAAACTTCTCAAAGATCAGTATCTCAGAAGGTTTCTGGAGATGAAGGGCAACATATATCCAGACTTGGTGAAGGTCTTCTACACCAATTTGAAATTTGAGGGAAACAACCTAGTTTCTCATGTAAAAGGTGTGGACATGGAGATAACCCATGAGGTTTGGGCTGCTGTTGCTGGACTCAAGTTTTCTGGTATGCGAATCAGCAAAGGCAATCTTGGTGTGGTGGAAGATTTCAACAAAATTCAGTTTTACAGAAGCTGTTTGAAAAACACTCAAGCTCAAGTGAGTGCATGCTCAGTTGGAGGATTGAAACTGGATGAGAGGCTGCTAGCTCTCATTGTGACATGGATTCTAACTCCAAGGGGGAGCAACCATTCTGTTTTGACTGAAGAAGATCTGGTTTACATCTTCTGCATCACCAAGAAGATCAAGCTAAATTGGATTCACATCATCAAAGAGCACATGCAAAAAGCAATGAGGTTGGGTGACTATCACTATCCCTATGCTATTTTGATATCTAAATTCCTAAACTATTTTGAAGTTAATCTGGAAGATGAGACTTCTGAGCTAGTCAAGTCAACTCAAGAGTTGAACAATGGATCACTCAGCAAGATGGGATTTACAAAAATAGGTGGAAAATGGGTAAGCAAGGATGGTGATCATGGTGCTTCCTCTAGTGGTGCTGCTCAAGAAGAACCTACAGATATGGATGTTGAACATGAAGATCCAACAGGAGGATTTCAAGATGCTGGACCCAGTGCAGCTGCTGAACATCCAGAAGAAAGGATTCAATCAATGTCACCTTTTGAAAGGTTCATGATGAATAGGATGGATAGCTTTGCTGAAAACCAAAGAAACCTCCATGATTTGTGTGTTAGCAATTTCCAGAGGTTTGATACCAGGTTTGACAACATGGATGCAAGGTTCATGAGCCTGGATGAACAAATTGAAGCTGTCCAGAACCAAATCTTTGATCTTCAGTTTGGAGATAAGGAAGAATGAAGAAAAACAACCGATTGGATTGTCGAAACAATCGATTGTTTTTGCTGCTGTTGAAGTTTGATTTTCTTTTCTTTCCTTCTGCTGTTGCTTTTATAATTCTGATGTAATATGAACTTTTTATGGCTTTATCTCTTATATTTGTCTATTTGTGAAGACAAATAGGGGGAGATTTTATGCTTGTTTGCGCTTGTTTGCTTAGATGCATGTTTAAGACTGCTTTTAGCTGTTTTTTCTGATATTAATTGTTTAAGCTTTAACTGTGAATTTTTTTTTTTAACCAAATATCAGAAGTTCTATGTCTGCTAAAAGTTCGTTTGCAGGAACTGCTTCAGATTTAATCAGATCAACACAAGCATCAGGGATCAAGCATCAGGGATTTGTCTTCATCAAATAGGGGGAGATTGTTGAACCAAGTGGAGTTCAAGGTTTTGAAGAATCCAAATCCTTTGAAGGATGATGAAGCCTCTGCTTGTGTGATGCTGCTGTGCTGCTTTATAGTTTTGTTCTGGGGTAGTTCAAAGTGTAAACCAATATTAGATTTAATCTCAAAGCAAAAAGCATCTCAATCTTTAATGAAACAAAGTGTTTTTCAAACTAAGTTGAAACAACCGATTGTTCTGTCGAGACAACCGATTGTTTATACTTAGATGTTTTGAGAAAGTTTTGAAAACTGTTTTTGATTGGAGAAAACTGTTAAGTGACAAAACAACCGATTGATTCGAGGAAACAATCGATTGTTTGTTTTGGAACCATAACAGAAAAACTGTTTTCTTTGACTGAGCTTTAAATGATTTGAAACTGTATACGCTCCAGTCATTAAATGCTTTGACCAATCTTTTTGAGAGCAATTATGGATAAACAATCTTTCCTTTTATAATCAGAAGATCTGTATTATATAAGTTTTTTTTGGTTTTGAAAAAGAAATATATCAAAAGTACTAAGAACTGAAAAAGAGATTGTTGAAGTGCTTGAGAGATTGATTGAAGTATTGGGATAGGTTTTTCACTTGTATTGATTTCAGATCTCATCTGTAACAAGTGTAATTCTGTAAACTGTTGAATCTCTTCTGTATACGTTGCTGAGATTGTCTGTGTGACCTTAAGGTATTCAAGATCAGAGATCTCAGTGTTGACCAAGGAGAGTGTGTGTCTTGAAGGGTTCAAGGTCATTCTCTTGGTTGTTGTGTAAGTAATCTGGGTTTGATTGCTTAGTGGATTTCCTCAGGGTTTCTGAGAAGACTGGATGTAGCTCTGGGTTGGAGTGAACCAGTATAAACATCTGTGTAAAATCTCTCTATCCCTAACTCTTTAATTTCAGTTTATTTGTTGTTTGCTGGTATAAACAACCGATTGTTTCGAAGAAACAACCGATTGTTTTCCTGGCATTGCTGTATTGCTTGCTGTTTTGGCAAACTGAATTGCTTAATCATTTGATTTCTGAAAGATATTCATTCTAGCTTGGAAAAGTTTGCGAAAACCTCTTTAAACAATTCACCCCCCCTCTAGTTTAAAGCCATCTTTCCTAACATCAGGATCGTCTCATTCACAGGATACTCACAGATCAAAACACCCTAATAACCATCTCAACACGGTATTTCCTTTCCTGAAAATACTATGCTTTAATCACACTTTCACATCATTCAGCATATCATACAACGCGTAAATGAACCAGTCAATCATAACATATTTTAAACCTTTTCTAAACAATCCAAATCACAAAAATCCAATCGCACCAAAGTCTAGAATTTCGAAAATCATATACATTTCACATTTCAATCTCAAACAGATTCCGATATACACAAAACAGAGTATCGTGCAAAACAATTTGAAACTGGTGACCATGTCACCCCCAACTTCAGAATCTTCTAGCCTAAGGTTTTTATTGAAAATACAACTAGCTTCCCTTACCTGGACTTGAGTAAAATCTCACTAAGCTCCAAACCCACCGAAAAGACCTAAGGATATCCTAACCTGCACCATAGAAGCTAAAAGAGTCGCATGCAAAGCCTATGCAGAGGCAACCCTCTCAAGTTCAGAATCGACTCGAAGAACAGAGCAAAACGACTTACTCTGTTTTAAGGCTTTGATCAGAAAACTTGCAGAGTAACTTCCCCAGGAGTCCAATGGCAGGTCGTCGATCGTTAACTGGCGAGGGAGGGTGGCCACGTCGTAGAGTGAAGGAGGGAAAGGAAGAAAGGAAACCGAAATGAACTTAATCCCTCAGAGATTATAATCGAACCGTTCCAGAAATCTTCGCTGCCATCACCCACTCTCTGGCAACCTTGCGTGTGGGTTTCCTCTGCTTGAGTGCAAAGCACGACAGAATGGCCACGTGGACACCTTTGTATGCCCAAAACTCTGGAGCCACCTGCCCTACTTACTCTTTGTTGCCAACTACTCTGGGGACCCTTACTGTCTACGTGTCGCGCCTGCAGAACGCCTTCGCTGGGAGCCTGGGTCCCAGCTTATCTGCGTGTAGCAGAACCCCCCGATGACCAGGCACCGATGACTGATCTCGCGATGACTATCCACCGATGTCTCACCCTGGCAGACAACCGATGTCTCATCCTGGCAGACGACCGATGTCTCGCCCTGGCAGATGACCGATGTCTCATCCTGGCAGACGACCGATGTCTCACCCTGGCAGACGACCGATGTCTCACCCTGGCAGACGACCGATGTCTCACCCTGGTAGACAACCGATGTCTCACCCTGGCAGACGACCGATGTCTCACCCTGGCAGACGACCGATGTCTGATGACACATCGTCACACCCTGCTGAAGGCTCATCGACTCACTACTCCACGTCTGTGTTATCACCCCCACATGGCTCGGTGACGTCAGTAGCTTCTCCTGCCCGAGGACAGGTCGGTACCAACTCCTCACGCGCCAATGCATGCAACACTGAGGACAATCTCTTATGCCAAAGCATAGAGTTTCGCATTTACCCCGCATGCATGGCATATCTAAGGTTCAAATCACACCTTGATACATGTGATTTCTGGAACCCACTATGGTCCACCGACCGACCTCTACCATACTGACCTCAGACCTCTTGGGCGACGTCCAAGGTCTGACTACTATGGATTTTCTATTATATGACCTTTTCATTTTCGATAATCAAATATTCAGAAAGAAATTAAAATATACCACTTCTACTCTAAATTAATTTTCTAGATCCTTACAGTAAACATTTGTAAATAAACGACCATCAAAATAAAGCCAAATTAATTTGAAAATAAACAACCATCACAGTAATTTGAAGGTGTTTGAAAATAAATGTTCATCACAATTCGACATGTCATTTGAAAATAAATAACCATCTCAAAGTAATCCAACTCATTACAAGTAAAATATCATTGGATCAAAATAATTCGTCGAACACTTGCAGAGCACTGAAACTCGTTCATCCATCAAATCAATCTATTTACACCTCATTTATGGATTCCGAGCTTAATGACTTATGTACCCATGTGTATCAAAGATATATAGAGATATGCATAATAATATAAAATATATTCAAATAAGATGTAATCTAATCAAATCATATGTAACAATTTAACTTGAATATTTATATATTAATAATTGATTGATAAAAAATATTCAATAATCAATTCTATCCCTTATTTGTTTTAAATATTTTTTTAAATACACTGAACATGCTAAAAAAAACTTAAAAATCAATTTATTTACACCTCATTTATGGATTCCGAGCTTAATGACTTATGTACCCATGTGTATCGAAGATATATATAGATATGCATAATAATATAAAATATATTCAAATCAGATGTAACCTAATCAAATCATATGTAACATGCTAAAAAAAACTTAAAATACAAAGACGAGGTCATACTCAATTCTCTATTAATTTATTTTACTCATCACAATTCGACAAGTCATTTGAAAATAAATAACCATCTCACAATAATCCAACTCATTACAAGTAAAATATCATTGAATCAAAATAATTCATCAAACACTTGCACAACAGTGAAACTCGTTCGTCCATCAAATCAATTTATTTACACCTCATTTATGGATTTCGAGCTTAATAACTTATGTACCCATGTGTATCGAAGATATATAGAGATATGCATAATAATATAAAATATATTCAAATCAGATATAATCTAATCAAATCACATGTAACAATGTAACTTAAATATTTATATATTAATAATTGATTGATAAAAAATATTCAATAATCAATTCTATCTCTTATTTGTTTTAAATATTTTTTTAAATACACTGAAAATGCTAAAAACACACTTATAAATACATAGACGGATCATACTCAATTCTCTTATTAATTTATTTTACTCATATTTTATAGTTTTTTCTAATATTACCAATTTGAGAATTTATATATATATAATAGAGAGAAAGGAAGCACTTTTATTTCAATTTTTCTCAAAATAAACATTTCTTCCTTTGTTCAAATTTCTTTTACCAATTATTAATTATAAAAAAACAATAAGAAGCCAACTTTGAAACGACCAGCAGATAGCTTTAATATTGAACAATCTGAGTTCTATAATACACGCTCTATTTTAATTAATGCATATATAATATTAAATCTTATTATTTTAGTTTTTTTATGCTTAGATTTTGTTAAGTTATGATGTGACTCATATAAAGACACGTCAGCGTATCTCGTAATATTGTCCGGTCCGGAATTTAGAAAAATACAAAAATTATTTTATATAGACTAAAATAAAAAATACAATTAAGTATAATAATAATAATTAATTAATTAATTATGATGTATGATAGTAATTGTACATTATATATACGGGGACTACGTTATTTCTAATTAAAAAGAATACTCTTTAACTTATTTTATATATTTCAAGATTTAAGACATTATTAATTATTCTCTTTTGTTATCTATATTCTTACCATTTACTTAGCTTTTAATCGATTTATATATTTATTTATCGTTATATGAAAAATAGAAAATATAAATATTTTATTAAAATAAAGAAAACTTAGTACATTTCGTAGTTTATTCAAAAGACTCTTAAACCACAATTAAAAAAAAAAAAAAACAGAGTAAGCAATTAGAAGTGTTAGATTAAAAGAAAATAAGGTTAATAGTCCTTTAAAGATTATTTTAAAATTAGTCTACCCTTATATGCTACCCTAACAAATTGATGGACTAGTCAAAAATTTTTAACTTATGAATTAATGCACATGGGTTTTCAAGTTTTAGTTCAGGCAGCAAGTAATGTTGTGCAATTAATTATGGTCACACTATCTCTATTTTTTTTAGAGTCACACATTACAAATTTTAAAATTTATAACAGGATGGCGTATAAAATTAAATTTCTATTTTATTTTCACTCATGACAACCTTATTGTGTGACGTGGAAGAGAGAAATTAAGTGTGACAAAATTAGAATGCAATTGTGATATATGAGACCTACACACATGTTAATATAAAATGTGGTTTTCTCAAATTTCAAATTTTAGAATGCAATTAGAGCGCTATATGCTGGAGATCAAATTAAGAAATAATCCCTTCGAGACCAATCGCAACTTAATTATCTCACTTTTTATTTACTAATCAATCAACTAAAAAGAACTCATGTTTTAATTCTCATTTGTATCTTATTTATTCACAAATTTTATTTTGGATCTTCTTTTAGAAAAAATCGTTTAATGCACGCGAAATATCTCTTAATCTTTAGGGACAATATCTCCACATTTTATGTTTCTCGAAACTGATACAAATTTTTAGGGGAAAACGGTTTAACTGGTCTTTATGAGCTGAAAATCAAGCCAAAAATTGATAACTGAACTTGACCCCTCTTTTTTTTATGTTTTTAGTGAATTAGGTGTAAAACGGATCCAATTTATGTGGGTTGTTTTATTACTCATTCGTTAGGATATCATACCTAAAATACGGATCGTCCTTGAATCAATAATAATCGGGCATAAATCAAATGATTTTTGGGGGCTCATGGGTCATCTTTGAACCGACCGTAACGAATGTTTATAGATTGATTCTAAGAGTTGCCCGCACAAATTACACAAAAGGGCAATTATTTTATTGGTTTTCTCGGTCGCTACGAACCTGGGCATGGGAGAGTGTACTGAGCATTATGGTGGTTCATAGGTTGGGTAGATGAAACATTTATTCGTCGAATTTTTTGTGTTTATGTACCTTTGAATTTTAAATTATAAGTATGCGTTGTGTCACGACGCCACACAGCCCCCCAACCTCGAGTTGAGGAGGCAAAAAGGCTTAATGGCGAGTGTACTGGACCAACGTGCCAAAGCTTAGTGCTCGGTGGTCGGACATTAGCGTCTACAACAAACTGGTCAACTCGACTATTAGGTCAAGTTGGCGAGTCACGTGATTAGGCCCAGGTATGTGTTTATTAACTCTCATTCATACATTTAGTGCAATCATTTGCGTATAAGGTCTGGTAGGTCAACAAAACGTGTGTTAATGGGCCTAGGGGTGCATTTAGTGCATTTGGGTCAAGTACGAGTAAAACGTTCTCTGTCAGCCTAAGCCCAAGTGCGCTAGGGTTTAATAGAGTAGTTTGCATTCATGATACGTAAGAGCATATGCATGATACGCAAAGGCACATGGAATAGATTGGACACTGAGAGTCAGTACATCGGTACCCAGGCAGTTATTCTGTTAAGATTTTATGCACTCCAAGGAGATAAGATTATGTGCAGTTGCAGCACTAAGGTTGTGCACACTATAGCGGGATCCTCTCCTATTGAATATGCATTCGTTCGAGATAAGATTCTGCACAGCTGTGCTGTTAAGACTACACACATTGTAGCGGGATTTTCTCCCATTGAATATGTTATTGAATATGCATTCATTTGAGATAAGATTCCCGAGAGAAGTTTGTTACAAGAAGTAGCCTAGTGTTGGTCTATAAAAGTGATCGGAGGTCCTAGGTGAAGGTACGCTTTTTCTAAGTCTTAAACTAGATACTTCTTGTTTATTATAAGTCCTGCACTGACTTGATCGTCGGAGTGCGACAGGCTGGTAGGGCGCCCTCTGTCTCAATAGGAACAACATCCAGACAACTAAGGAAAGCACAGATTCTACTAAGAGGCAGACGGAGTCAGAGCTTATCCGCAGAAGTCTACCGGCAACCAGGACCGGTAGGAACACCGAGCATTTAAATGTTTAGGTTTGTCATCATTATACCTTCTGATGGTTGCAGGTTTACCTTTATGCATTGCATCATTTGAGTGGTGAGCTCTTTTTCGAAACGTCATTCTCTCTTTTTGTTTATACAAAACATAACTTATGCAAAAATAATTTGTTAAACATTTCCTCTCATTTATTCAAGACCTTTCCCATTCTTTCCCTGGCATTTGAACTTCGTCCTCATGAATCTTAGGTACGTAAAAGTCATTTTTTCTCTTTGAGTTGCATTCTTGCGTGTGGGTGTTGTCTATGTTTTAAGCATATCTGGTTGTTAGGGTATCGTTTGGATTTGTATCGTCGTTTCCTTGTTCTTAAAATTTTCTCTTTGTTCAAAGTTAGGGTTTTTCATCATGGATTATTTTGTTGTGTATCCTTAGGCTTTGATGTGAGTTGATTTTAAGATTGCACATTTTATGGGTTGCACCTTTGTTTATGATTTTTGAGATTAACAATTTAGGGTGAGAACCCAAAGAAGATCCCTATTGGACACGAACTTAACCAAGTGGTTAAGTAAGTGTGAAGGTTCACTTCTAGAGGGCAAAGAGAATGGAAAGAACATAAGATGAAGAAAGATAAGTGATAACCAAAATTAAAAGACAAGCATAACAACATAAAGAGGAAATGGATGGATAACGCAAAAGGAAGAGAAAAAGAGGAAGGGGTGAAGAAAGCTTATGGAAGAAGAAGGGATGTCACACCACTTGGAGAAGGAGGCACTCCAAGATGAGTGGTGAAAGAGCCGCCACTTGAAGTGTTCACACATTCAAGATAAGACCCACTATGAGAACTCTCAAGTCTCACAAAAATACTCCTGCAGAGTTTCTTTACTATATTCAAATTCAATGTGTGAAATAATGAGGCAAGACACTCTATTTATAGGAGAGAGTGTCTTGGAGAACAAGATAGAGGGGTATGAGTGTCATTTGTGAGAAGCCTTCTAGAAGGTAGGTCAAAGAAACCCTAAACCTAGCAGCACTTGTCATGAAAGTTCAAATTACTAACCACACCCAACTCAAATTACTAAGCACACCCTACTCAAATTAGTAATCACACCCTACTCAAATTACTAAGAACACCCTACTCAAATTACTAAGAACACCCTACTCTAGTTTATTCTTCTATTTGGAACCCCCAAAGTGAGCCCAATTTATTTACTAACATTTTTATCTTGTAAGAAGACAGTAGAAAGAACATCTGATGCTCTAGTCTATGACAATCCCCTTGTTCTCAGAAAAGGGTCAAACTCACCACTTACTCAATTACCATCATATATAACTAACATGAGATGTTTGACATGGGCTTCTTGAGTACCGGATGGTTGCTCATATAACCTTTTAACCATTGAAATTCTTCCTGACATTGTTCAGTCAAAGTGAATTGGTCCTTCTGTCGTAAGCACTAGAAATATGGGAAACCTTTGCCTCTTACCTTTGAGAGGAAACAGGAAAGTGAGGCCACGTAAGCACTAGAAATATGGGAAACCTTTGTCTCTTTCCTTTGAGAGGAAATGAGAAAGGGCGGCCAGCCGAGCAGTCAGTCTTTGTACCTTCTTGACAATTGTGGGGATCTTCATGTTGATTATGACTCAGCACTTGTCGGGATTGGCTTTAATGCCTTTCTAAGTAAGCAAGATACCAAAGATTTTGCCACTTTGACTCCGAAGATACACTTTTTTCGGGTTGAGTTTCAATTGATATTTACTAATGGTGGTGAGGAATTCTTATAGGTCCTTCTTGTGATCTGCCAGATCTCGCGACCTGACTATTATGTCATCAACATAGGCAAGGACATTTCTGCCATTCATCGGCTGCAATATCCTTTCCATCAACCATTGGTATGTTGCCCCTACGTTTTTCAGTTTTGAAAGGAATCACTCGATAGCAATAGTTGGCATGTTCAGTCATGAAGGTCATCATATCCTCATCCCGGGGATGCATCTGGATTTGGTTATATCCAGAATAGGCGTCCATGAAACTCAGGACATCGCACCCCAAGGCGTTGTCAACCAATATGTCAATGCTCAGCAATGGATAAGAATCCTTAGGACATGTGTTGTTCAAATCAATGAAGTTGACGCACATTCTCCACTTTTTGTTGCATTTTCGGACCATGACTATGTTGGATAAATATTTTGGGTATTGGAGCTCTTTGATGTATCCTGTTCTTAGGAGTTTCTCTATCTCCTATTGCATAACTTGACTTTTCTTTTCCGAGTGTCTCTATCTTTTTTATATCATCGGTTTGGCTTTAGGATTGAGTGTTAATCGATGTCTCATGAAGTCGAGGTTAATTCATGGCATGTTGCTGCTTGCCTAGGCAAAGGAAGTGAGATTGTTCTGAAGGATCCCTATTAATTTGGCTTCAACTTTCAACGTTTTGTGATAGGTACCTTCTAGCCAATTGCATCTTTCTCTTGGATTTTTGGATGAAATTTGCAGAAGCTTTGTGGAAGAGATGGATAAATGAGAGCTCCAATGAAGCTATGGTTTCCTTGTAGGTGCATGAAGGGTATGGAAAGTGATTGGTTCAGCCATATCACTTGGAGAGGTGAAGAAGAAGACCAAAGATGTTTATCCTAGAGAGGTTTAGACGAAGGAGTGCTTAGGCTAGCAATTTGGTAGCATAACACTCATAAAATTGATCTTAAAAAACGTGAGTCAAGCACCCTAATTTATAGGTTTAAGGGTCAGTCATTGCTTACTTGTAATTTATAGGACTTGATGTACATTATGCCCCATCATTATGATCGAGAGGACAATGGAATCATCTTCGTGAGGGGTGATGTTCTCGAGGTCTGTGCCTAAAAAGCTAACGATAGGTTGTGGCAACCGCACTACTGAAATTGATAGGACCGAGCGCGTGTATCTTTTTTTACTGGAGTTTGTGACTCCATCACCAGCGAAGCCGCTCGTGATGGTGTTGAAATCTCCTAAGATTGTTGTTTCATTAGGGCATAGTTGTCGTGTGTGGGGTCATTCTCCGCAGACAAAGACCTTCATCCACCAAGCGCACCAACTATAAGGTCAGGGCATGACATCACTCAGTATCATGGTTGTTCTCTTGATGAAACTCACACCAAGCTTGTTGTAGGTGGTCAAGAATTTAGTCAGTCTTCATGGGGAACCAGAGGTGGGAAGCGATCCTTTCGTCCTAGAGCACCTATCGTCTTGATATGGTTAGGTGGGGGCACTATGGCAACTCGTTGTCTCTCGTCTTTCTTGGTTATTTGTGCGTTGCGTAAGGTACATAGCGTCGCTCAGTTCTCTTGCTTTGGTATCATTCGGAATCTCATTGGTTTGTTCGATCTCTACTGTGTTCCTTATATTTCAAGGTCATTGTGCGCTTCTCTTCAGACTTTTTCTGCTTCATCACTTCTTTGACTTCGATGTGCGATGCGACTTTGGTTCTTATCTCGGCCAAAGATTCTACTTTTCGAAGAATCAGAGATTTGCTGAACCGGTTGTCCTTGAGTCCTTTGATGAAGGCGACTACAAACATTTCATTGTTTGGTTGTTGAACTTGGATTGCAGTGTCACATAAGTAGTTCAAGTAATTTTTCAATGACTTTTCTTCTTGTTGTTTGATGTCGAAGAGACCGACTATCAACAGGGGTTTTGCTTGGTTGGTGGCAAACTGCTCAACGAACATTTGTGAGAAGGTACTAAATGAGTCAGTGGTTGTATCTGGTATTCTTCTAAACCATTGTAGTGTGACTCTTGTGAAGATTCCTACAAACATCTTGCATCTTACTCAGTTTGACCCACCTGAGAGCAACATCTGAGCCCAAAAAGCTTTAAGGTGGGACTTGGGATCCCCTGAACCTAAAAAGGGGTGATCTTTGGGACCATGTAATGCAGCGAGAATGGGTTCATCCATTATGGCCTTAGTGAATGGTTGTGGTTTCCAATTGGATCAACACTAGCTCCCTTCGTGATGCAGGGTCATTCAGGGTGTGTCGAAGTTCTTTGTTGGCCTTCTACAATTCTTCATGACCTTGCATTGCGTTTTCCATTAACTAATGAGACTCTTCAACTTCTTCTCGCAATTGCTCTCGTTCTTTTCGTGCCTTTTCCTATATACGGTTTACTTTTCGCTTGTTCGTCATCCACTCGCTATTTTGCTTTGAGGTTTTCCCATTGTAACTCTTTCATGGTAGTCAATATTTGTTGCAAGGTGGGATCAGAGTTGCCATCAGATATGGGTTGATTTAGCGGTGGTGGTCGTGGGTTGTTCATGTTTGAATGGTGTATAAAGACTCTCTACGTGGGGTTAGGGAAAGTTTCACCAGGGTCTCACGGGAGGTGCCAATTGTTTTGGCTGGAGATCAAATTAAGAAATAATCCCCTTCCAGATCAATAATAGTGCTCTCTAATTTACTGAATTATCCCAATTTTTACTTACTATCCAGTCAACTAAAAAGAAATCATGTTCTAATTCTCATTCATCCCCTATTATCCAAGAATTTTCTCTTGGACCTTTCTTTTAGAAATAAATGTTTAATGCACGTGAAATATCCCTTAATTTTTTGAGAGAATATCTCAATATTTTGTGATCCTCGGAACTGATACGAATTTTTGCGAAAAAACAATTTAATTGACCCTTATGAGCTTAAAACCAAATAAAAAATCGATAATTGAACTTGACCCCTCTTTTCTCCATGTTTATCGATGAGTCCAATTTATATGGGCCATTGTATTTCTCATTCGTTAGGATATCATACCTAACATATTGTCCTTGAATTGACAATAATTGGGCATAAACCAAACGACTTTTGGGGATCATGAGTCGTCCTTGAATCGACCATAATACCGATTCTAGGAGTTGTCCAAAACTTACATAAATGAACAATTATTTAATTGATTTTCTCGGTCACTCCAAATCTGAGTACGGGAGAGTGTACAAAATATTATAATCGTTCATAAACTAGATAAATGAAACGTTTATTTGTCGAATTTTTTTATATTTATCTATCTTTGGATTTTAAATTATAAAGACGTGTTGTGTCACGACGCCACAAATTTATTAAAATAAAATAAAATAATTAAAAATGTGGAATATAAATAATTTTTTCATTATTATAATTATCTATATTATATAAAGTGATATATATTTTTGTAATTACGTTATTTTTTATTTTTTAATTAATTAAAATAATTTTATTATTTAATAAAATATGTATTTATAGAATTTTTTATTAAAAATAACTACATTTACAAATAATCATTACGTATATTGTTTTAAAAATATTTACAATTTTTAAAAGTGTATTATTCTAATGTAATAAAAAAAGTAATAGGAGTTCACGTGTTATAAAGTAAAACAATGTGTTTATTTTCATCGGAGAGCCGGTCCAAGAAGTGGTGAATTTGTAGCGGCTAAGCCCA
Organism: Phaseolus lunatus; assembly: GCA_013389735.1. Classification (NCBI taxonomy): domain Eukaryota; kingdom Viridiplantae; phylum Streptophyta; class Magnoliopsida; order Fabales; family Fabaceae; genus Phaseolus; species Phaseolus lunatus. The sequence goes on along the minus strand of CM023863.1, from coordinate 15,940,471 downwards.
AAACGAAGTGGAAGGGTTGGGAGCCGCAATGGAAGAAGAGAAAGAAGCAGTAATGGTAACACCGGGAGAAGTGTTGGGAAGAAGCAGCGATGTCAAAGCTGGGAGAGGAGCATACGCGGCGCTTCACAACAACACCGTTTACGCCTCCCTAACCGGCTTCCGCCACACCATCCCTCCGCCGCCGGACTCTCCTGACAAGGTAGGGTTTCGTTTTCCTTTTCTCATTCCATGCTATAATCAATCCACCAAACAACGTATATCTGCTTTTCTTGTTAGTTTAATTTGATGTTGAGCTTAAATTATAGTGCTGTACTGTTTCTGATAATGATTATTTGTAACATGCAGAGGCCGACTGTTGAAGTAACTGGTCACAAGGCGCATGGACCTGTTCCACAACCTGGATCTGTTGTCATTGTTCGGGTAAATATATATCTATGGCTACGGCTACGGCCATGGCTATGTGTCTTCTAATCTAATACACTTTTCATTACGCTCTCTGTTTTCAACTGCCTGTCTTTTGCTTTGATAGGTCACCAAAGTGATGGCTCGGTCCGCTTCAGCTGATATTATGTGTGTTGGATCTAAGTGTGTTCGAGAAAAATTTACTGGCATTATCAGGTATGCTATTCTTACACCCTCTAAGTTATCTTTTGTAGCTTTAGAGGGAACGACTTTAGCAATTACGAGAAAAAGAAGGAAAAAAAGGACTGGAGGAATTGTAGTCATCAATTGTAGATATCATATGCTTAGAGTTTCTTCAACTTTCGGTTGAATTTACATGTATTGTTATCTTGTATCACGAATTTCGTTTTGTTGGACTTTGGGGATTCTGATAAGATGAGAGTTGTGTTTAAAACAGACAGCAAGATGTTAGAGCTACTGAAATTGATAAAGTAGACATGCACTTGTCTTTTCATCCTGGTGATATTGTTAAAGCTCTTGTGGTATTATTACTTTCTTTTAAGAGTTTTGATAAGTTCATTTGAATTTTCCATAATGTTTTTGAATTAATTTATTGCTACTTCAATAGCACCTTAACAAAATCTGTTTTTGTTAGCTTTCTCTTGGAGATGCACGGGCGTACTTTCTGTCTACTGCAAAGAATGAACTTGGTGTTGTTTCTGCTGAAAGCATTGCTGGTGAGATTTGGTTCAGATTTTGGGAACTGAACCACCATAAGTGGTTGTGGTTGTAGTTTGTTGCTAATTCCTTTTAGTTTATGTTAGTGACTTGTGTGACTGCTTGCTTATTTAGTTTGTTATGTATTGCTCAAGTCCGGTTTATTGTGTGGCATGTATCTATTTGTTTTCCATTTTAGGTCTATTTAGGACTTTAGTTTCTCTTCCGTACCCTTCTCCTTAGGAAGGGGTGCAATAAGAACAGTGGAAGTGCATTTGGGTTTGATGGAAGGTCCTCTAAGTCCGATACATATTTAAATTTCTGGGTTTAAACTTGTACAATTTCTGGGTCATTGACTACTCTGTGGAATATTATCTATTATCTATGAGGATAGGTCAGGTATTGTGTTAGGAACCAAGAATTATAAAGAGAAGAAAAGAAAGGTTTCTATTGAAAGAGAAAGAAAAGAGCAAGAAATAGGAGAGCACTCTCTCCTCCAAGGGTTTCCCCTTCACAAAGAGCTAAAGCTCAATCTACAAAATCATTACACACTCCCCTCCCCCTCTCCTTCTTTCTTATTTATATCTAACTAGCAAATCAAGTAACTAACTCATGACTATTCTAATTCTAACTAACTCCTCCTCCCTGAGTATCCTAACATATTGCTGAAGCCCAAGGGAGTAAATGCATATTTAAATTTTATGAGAATAATTTGATTTTTTGAATGTTCCCTACAATTGCATTAATAAACAGTTAAACACAGCAAAAATTATCATTTGAGTATGTGGGAGTAGTTTAGTGATGTGGCAGACTTGACCTTGTTATTGCTGACTTGTGATGATTTTAGCTGGAATCTAAATTATCTATGAATAAAAGGACACTACTAGAGATGATATTAAAAATAGTGTTAGATTCTACTTCAACTTTTGTGTGGTGAACACAGCTTGAAGTCTAGCTTTTAATTCATTTTCTGATAAATTATTTTAGCATGTTTTACGCTCTTATTGCTGGTTCATCTTAGTATTGGCAAGCACTGGAGTAAAATCTAATAATTACATTGTAAGTTGTACACATGCATGGGTTGGGCATCTATCAGGTAGGGATTTAAATCAATGCTTTGCAAATTGAAATGGATTGTTTCGTTTAAGCCTATGATCTTATGCGACTGTACTTTGTGAAATATTGTTTTACATATTGATTTTTCTTTTCCTAGAAAATACTTGATTGAATCAATATGTGCCTCAATGTGTTGTACATTTTTACTGTTTAGGTGCAACCATGGTTCCAGTAAGTTGGACTGAGATGCAGTGTCCTTTAACTGGACAAATCGAGCAAAGAAAGGTTGCAAAGGCTGCAAGCTGACTAGAATACTTCATCAAGCAGGAATGTGTTCTCTCTGTTTTGTAGAAATGTACTAACATGCATTGTTTTTAGGGTGAGAAATTATATATACATGAACAGTTTTATTTTTAGACATACAGAAATGCAAGCTTGTATTTACTTTGCAAGCTGGTCTACTTCTAAAGTAGCACAAACGCGGGATTTTCATTCACTCGTGTTGTGAGCAGGATTTTATTTCATTGTAAGAGATACTTTAATTTTCAACATGGAAGGAAACTGGAGTCACATTAGACTAGTGTTAAAATACAGTTTTCTAGTTAAATGTTGTTGTGTTGCATATGAACTTCTTTAAGTGTCAAGAAATTGGGCCTGTTGCTTCTTATACGTTATATTTTGTTGATGTGTGTATGCATATGTGTGATTGTGTGTCTATATATATATATATATATATATATATATATATATATATATATAGCCAATTGCTAGGATGAACCAGTCGTATAAGTGGTTATCATGAACCATTTTTATAGACCTTGAGATTCATCAGAAAAGTTTTTTTTCCTGGAGACCTTGCAGCTCATGGGGCTATCGCATTCCAACATCAAATCCAACCAAAATTGTCATTGTAAAACCGGTCTGATCCGTAAACCTGGTGGAGGACAGAGAATGATTCTCCTCTCCACAACCAATTGGGTCTAGTCCTTGCCGGAGCCTCCAAGGTGGCAACAAGACTCGGAGGAGTAAATAACCAAAATCAACGAAGTGCGAGCAATTAAAGTAGTGGTGCACTAAGCCCGAGGTCGAACCTGAAGAAGCAACCAAATGCGAAACCATAGTGGGTGGGTATTTCTTTATCAGCAAGGGGGTCTGTGTCTGTGATAATTGTTTTAATAAAATAAGAAAAACTACCAAAACTGATTCTTCATCTCATCTTCTATGAGCAGAAGAGGAAGTGTTAATCAAGGGTTCAGTATATAAATGAGGATGACAAATTGGATTCCATATCTCGTAACATAATCAACTTGACAGGTTGTCTTCAATGGATCTTTGAAACAAGTGGACAGCAGATCTTCGAAGAAAAACAAAAACTTGGAATTCAACAGTAGCCGAGTCTCACCTGCACCAAATGATGGTTCATAGAAGGGAGCAATGAATACCGTTATCATTAAACATATACATAATTTTTTTGGATAATTTTCTGGGTAAGTGTATGGATCTTGCCTTCCTTCCTTTAGTGCGGAGTATGAGTCAAGAAATTTGAAAAAGGATGGTTTCGGTTAAAAAGGAGAAAGCGTAATTTCTCTTTATCATACGTGCAATTAGTATGTATAACTAGAAGCCAGTCTCTGGTCAATTGAAATTAGGCTTTAGTTTCCGGCACCCCCAAATTTTCTACTTGCACTATCATAAGTTTGGAAATACCTGTTTTTGCCCCTTGGAGTTTTGTTTAAAAAGGTCTTCTCCTTGGAAAAAGTTGTGTTCCTCTATTGCTTCAAGCTCGAAAGAGAAGAATTCCGATAAGGTGGTTGTGCATGTGGGTATTGTTTTGAAGTCACTTAAGCTGAAGTAGCTGGAGAAGGTATGAAAAAGTATTTTTGTTTTATTTTGTTAGTTGGAATGGTGAACATTTTCTTACCAGAATTAGGAGTATGAAATAAGCTTTCGAAATGTGTTTTGGCACGGGCTTTTGGATTGGTGTTTCTAGAAAGTGTGGATGTGCATTTCAGAATGGTGTGAGAGGTGAGAATTGTATTTTAGATTCGTGTTTCCAGAATTTTGTACATTCTAAAAAGCATATTCTATAAGTATTACACAAGGGTTCTCAAATGCGAAATCCACCATATTTTCAGGATTTCCAGAAGGGTATGTTGAGTCGTTATTCCGGAAAACATATTCCAAAATAGTAAAATTAACATTCTTTAAAGCTCTCTAAAATAGTAAATTTTGTGTTTCGCAAAGTTCAATTCAGAATCGTAAATTTACATTTTCAAATACTTTTTCTAGAATATAAAATTACAATTCCAAAATAGTATTATAAATTACAAATTTACAATTTCAGATTGACCTTTTTAGAAGACATTTTGAGCTCTTGATTAACCATTTTGAAATATAAGAGAAATTATGTTTTTTTTGCAACTAAATTTCATTTTTGCAAAATTAACATAGATGAACACTTCAATACATGGATATCATATGAGGTTAACACGTGTTCGGGTGTAGATGATGTTGATATAGGATATATTGTATTTTGTAATGCATTAGATAATGAATGTAGGACATAAAATTGTAGTGATGTGTTTACAATAGATGAGGTAAACATACTGACACATTGATATTTGCATATTGTGAAATTGTCAAGAGTATTTGGTGAATTAAATATAAAGTTGTACTATGTTTTGGTAGGTTTTTATTACTCGAGATGACCTATTGTAGTGGGCAAGAAAAGTTACTTATAATTTTGGCTGTATTATTGCTATATTAAGGTCTAATACAATAAGTGAGCAATAAAGAATGAAGACATGCATATAATTAATTTATGAGAGAGGAGGTAAATACAAATGATACATAAAAGATTTAATTAGAAGTTGCTGTTAGTGGAAGTTGGAAATGTGAATATTCTCTTAGATTGTGAGAGAAACCAATAAAAGGTGGTGAATGATGGATTGTGAAATTACTTTGTACCTCTCATAATCCAACTTAGCAGATACGTTGGTATGTCATCCATCTGCTGGTAGGTTAACACGTAATGATAAGTCCATGCTTGTTGATATGGCAATAAGTTCAGTGAAGTCTAAAAATATTTTGCTAACAATAAATGAGCATAATAAAAAAATGTAATCACCATAAAGAAAGTTTATAATGCAACGTATGTATATCATAGATCGGATTGAGGTCATAGAACTAAAATGCAACAATTGATGTGTTACTTCAATGAGACATGTATATTCATTAATGTAGGTTTAATGAGGGTACAAATGTGGTGACATATATATTTTGGACACACCCTAGTTCAATAAAACTACTGGATTCTTTTAACATTGTATTTATGATGGATAGTACCTATAAAACTAACAAGTATATGATGCCCTTAAGATTGTTTGTGTAAGGGCATCATATACTTGTTAGTTTTATAGGTACTATCCAAGTATAAAACTAACAAGTATTGCTCAACTGGAATGTTTTTGAGTGGGCCCTTGAAAGAGTTAAAGGATTACTTGAGAGTTGATTCATACTTTATGGTCTTAGTCAGTGATGCAAATATTGCTCCCATGAATGCAATAAAGGTTGTGTTTTTCGAAACTTGTAATATGTTGTCACTTTTACATTGATAAAAATGTTGAAGTAAAGTATAAAGTGTTAGTGCATCTAAGAGAGACATGAAATCAAGTCATGGAAACTTGTGGAAGTGTGGTGAACTATGATGATTTAAAAAGATGTCAACATTGTGTTGGGGCATTTGAAGTTGCTTGTTCTTCATGGCCTACATTTGATAAATATGTTAGTGGTTTTTGGTTAATTCCCTACAAAGAAAAATATGTTTAAGGCATGGGTGGATAAGGTGATGCATTTAGGTAGCACAACAAGTAACAAGTATGACTCTCTCCACCATATATTTTGTCATATATCATGTGAAAGTTATGTCCATTCATAATTGTTTTGCTTTGTAGGTTTAAGTTTGCAGATTAAAGTTTAAAGAGGATGTTCCAAACCTCCACCAGAGACTTTTGTTTTTATTGGGATTCCATTAACAATATGATAACCTTAAATATAATGCAAATAAAGCTTCACTAAGGCGTAAATTTATAAAAGAAAAACCCATATACGACACATTAACTAAAGTGACACTTTTATTTGCAAAAATCGTGCAACTCACCAAGTGTAATAGATAAGCTCATGCAACAACTCTCCATTGCTTGTTACCACAAATGTTCTCATATACTTGTCTTAACAAGTTCAAATGCAAGTGGCCTCCTTTGTATTGTCTGGTTTCTACAACTACTACAACATGATTAACATGAGGGACTATACCAACAACTCAGTCACTCCAACCACATCTACAGTTACATAAGTGTAGAATTGGTTGACGATGGACAGGATCAACAAATTAAACACATACATCCAGTGTAATGGTCATCTCACTAGTAGGTAAATGAAAATAATTTGTATCACTATGTCACCTCTCAACAAAGGTAAACAACAATCCTTTGTCTGCAATCTCATAGCTTGCCCAAACAATATCTCCTAAGATTGATAACTCAATCACAACTTCTATCTGCTCATGTGGATGTCCTAACTTATTCATTTTTCTACCATGATACCAACTTCAACTCGCCACAATCCTATAATTGTCAATGAATATTATTTTAACATTTCAAATGAATAACATAGTAATGTGAATGTGTGTATATTAACATAATTTCTTACCACTCCATTCCATAGTTGTTGAGCAACATGCCCCTCATAACTAAGGATTAATAACTATCCATTAGCCCTCTGAGATAATTATCATCCTCCACCACATGAGTCTCCTCAACTACAATATTTTCCTCTGCATGCTTAGCTTCACCTATATTACTAGGTCTCACGCTCTCTTCGTCTTATATACGTAGTTGGACATACATGATCATTTTGATAATCATTTCCTCTAGTTCTAACCATGATTATCTGCATATACACAAAGAAAACTACAATTCTAAAATATTAAACACGTAATAAAAAGTATAAAAATCTTGAAACCCAATGCAATAACATGTTATGGAATGCCTATTTCATAAAGATATTCCAAAAAAGCGTAATTCAAGAAGACATTTTGGAATGTGCATTAGAGTTTGCTCATTATGAAACACACTTCTAGAATGATTGTTTTGAAACATATTTCCATAATACACATTCCATAACCTATTTTTGGATTAAAATTTTTGGAAAAACATTTTAGAATGGACATTCTAGATATGTATTCTAGAATAGTCATTTCAGAATGTGTTTAAGTTAAGGATGACAATGTGGGTCAGCCCGCCCCGCTTAGAAAATATGGGTTGATTTTATTGGCCCACATAAGTTTTTTTTTTTAAATTAATGAAAAATAATTTTTGAATGAATTTATTTTGTTTATTAAGTTTTTTTTATTTAGATGAATTAGGTAAATGGTTTCACAATATTATTCTCATGACATATGCGTAATAAGATATGAATAAAAAATATTATATTGATATTTAGATTTTCAATCGTACTAATAAAATATTTCATTAAATATATACATTTTTTTAAGGTAATAATGCATGTAGGCACATGATTACTATTCTAATTTGAAAAATAATTTAAAATATTATATATAATAAATATTTAAATTTTATTATAAAAAAGACTAAGGTCTGACTATTGCATTTAGCATTTGATGAGTATTGAAACCTAAACAATCTATGCATTTCAGAAAGACAAAAAAAAAGCACTATTAAATATTAAAAAACCATTATTGAATTTTGTAAAGGTGTTATGAATTAAGGATTGAGGGTAGTTTCTTCCTGCACCTTCATGCCTTTCTTCTTGCACCCCATACTTCAAAAAATACTCAAATTATCCTTTGACATTTTTTATTGAATATTTTTTCTTTAATTCCAGAATGTGGAATTTAGAGACTTTCCGGATTATAGAACTTGAAAGTTAAAACTTGTGTTTAGGATTGTACAATATTTCAGATTACATAATTCAAAATACAAATTTGTATTCTAAATTATAGAATTTGGAATGGATAATTTTAGAATTTTTAAGATTATGTGGCTACAAGAAAAAATTATGGGAATGTAGAAAGAAATTTTTAAATTTTAAAAATATACAGGTTATGCAGGTCAGCCGGTTGAAACAAGGAGCCTGCCCCGCATATATTTCAGCGAGCCGCCCTACGATCCATCCCGCTTTGTCATCCTTAGTTTAAATCTCCAAACCTCCCCCCTTTCTAGAATTCTCCTTCTTGGATAATTCTAGAATACGCATTCCAAAAAGAAAAAAATGTGTATCTATAGTGGAATGACGACCTCTATAAGTTGAAAATTGTGCTTTTTGTTGAGAATGTAGCAACAAACACACAACAACACACACCAACAATAACACTAGAAAGAAGAGGCGAAGGAGAAGTGACTTTGCTCGAGAGACGAGAGGCAACTATGTAGAACAAAGGATTTTGCAGGAAAAGCGGGGAAGAGAAGGGAGGAAAAAAAGTAGGGTTAAATTAAAAAAATACAATCAAACTTTATGCATGATCTATAGGAGTGCAGGAAGTAAAAGCCTTAAAATTATTGGTAATTTGTCAAAGGTCAGTGAACCAAAATTTTGGGCTTCATTTATGCACAAATTAATTTGTGTCCCTTTCTTTCTCCAACCTATAGTTTCCATGTGAGCTCCCATGGGGTTGTTCAAAGAGCAAACTAACTCATTGCAACTATCATCCCTCGTTGTTATGTCACCTTTATTTATGTATTGTGTCATATATAAACTTAAGGAATAAAATGTTTTAGATTGTACAATTAAAAAACACTTTCAGGTGCAACTCATAAGTAATTTTTTTCATAAAAAAATGTTTTTAAATTATGTAATCTAAAAGATACTTTCAGAATTATATAATTTTAAAATCAAAAAATAATTTTCAAATTATGTAATTTAAAAGATTTCGGATTATGTATATTTTTTTTTATAAGAAAATGACAGTTAGATTGTAGTTACGGGTTATACAATTTAAAATTTGAATATGATTTATGGATGAAAAAAAATTGAATGTAGAAAGAAATTGTCTCACTTAAGTGTATGTCTATCCTCATGCCACTTTGTTCATTTCAAAACGTATAGCTAGAGCTTTGATAACTTTTTCATTATAGTCTAGAACATTCCGCTTGTACAAAAGTAAAACGAAAAATATTTATCTTATTTAATGTGGTAGTAAAATAATAAGCCCCCAATGTTTTTAAAATAAGTTTTGTATTTCTGAAAAATAAGAAAAAAACTCATTTATCTACTACTCCATCCTGCTTATTATAAGATATTTTATAATTTAATATCCATTACTTACTTTTATCAAATATTTGAACAGTAAAAAACTAATTTTAAAAATTAATAATAATGAGAATTAATTAAGTACATTAGCATTTTTCTATAATTTAATTAAATCTAACTAATGTGTCGTATCAAGAAAAGGAACAAACAGATAAAGGACATGCTAATTTAAAATTTTGTGCCGGAATTTCAGTGGTAGACACCGAATTACCTAGCTTCAATCCAATCCGCTGGGAAGAAGAAAAAAATGGCTTCAGCTGCGCTTCAATTCTGGTATTTGACAGCTCCTATATCCCACCGTTACCATCATCAGTTGGCTTCCCTAACCTCACTCAAATTCGCAACTCCTGTTTCTGCCACCAATACCATTTATCTTCCCAAACCTCTCACTGTGCGTTTTGCTCTTACTGAGTCCGACTCGCCCAAATCCATTCAACCTGACCCTCAAACTCTTCTCCAAGAAATTGCTGTAAGTCATTCTTACCCCATCCTTCTAATTTAACGTTCTCTTCTGGGTGCGTTTAAATTTTCAACTTTCCAAATATTCCTTTCTCAATGTAAATTCTTGATTCAAGAGTTCATGTGCGTTTTCGTTGCAGGGCAGTTTCGATCTTCCTCCTGATTACTTTGCACAGTTTCCCCGTGATCTTCGATTAGACGTAAGTCATTCTTTGCTTTGCCCATGTCAGCATTATCATGCAATCGTTTCCATTATCAATCGATAGTGATATAAAGATGCCCCTTGGCCCTGGAATCATGTTTGTGTTTCAAATTTTGTGAAGCTAAACGACGCCGCGTTCGACCTTTCAAACGGACCTGTTTTAGATGAGGTTGGTACTCATTACTGGCTACAGTTTACGACCCCAATTCTGATTCCAATTAAGATTGAGTGTTACAATATGCAATGCTAATGGTTGACCTTGTCATTTAGCTTTCTATTCATAACAGTCAATATACTCGTGGTTGTTATCTTGAAGCACTTCATTTGATGCTCTAATCCATTGATTACCTCCAAAAGATGTCTCTACTTTGTGTTACGTGTATCTGGTGTATTTCCCATTCCCAAATATAATGGTTATATTTATGGGAATAAATATACTTTCTCAGTGTGGCCAAGAGTTGGGAGAGACTTTGCTAAACCTTTCTCGAGCGTGGGAACTTGCCGAGACAGCAACATCTCACTCTTTAGTGAAAAAGATTCCTTTGATTGAGGCCAAGTTGACAGGGTCTGCCAAATCAGGTAAACCCATGAGAACGTAATCAATGAGGTTCTGCCACCCATGAGAACTTAGCTTGAAGATGTCTTTGTTCTTTTTGCTGATCAGCACTTGGAAAGCGTTTGATATCTGCTGGAAGAAGGTTTCAATCAATGGGACAGTATGGCCAAGGTGAGCCACAAAAGGTATTATACTCTACTCCATTTGTGCCCGTGGATCTCTGGCCTTCGTCATTTTGATGTAATGAGAAAATGATTGAATTTCTTTGGGAAATAACTAGCTGGTATCTGTTCAGAATGAATGGTTGTTCTCTTTTCGTGTTTGTTGGCTATATATGGGGTCATTTACCCTCCATATGATATAATTTTAACTTCTTATTAAAGTTATTTTCTCTCACTAAAACCATATATTGTGTCGAAACACATTTAGGATATCACTAAAGAAGAACTGCGGAAGGGAACCACAAAGTACTTCACTTTAATAAGCTCTTAGGGGTTGTATGTACTTCATAGCTTGAAGTGTGATTACTTAGGTAGCATTTGACATAGCCGATTTCGGACTTTCCTTTTGAAAGAAGTCACGACACACAATGTTCTAGAAAAACTCTTGTTCTTGCCGGTTGACCCGCCTGTCGGTTGACTCACGACGCTCACACACCTCCTTCCTCACGTTGATATGTGCTTGGTTCTCTTGAAGCAATCTGCACCTGCAAAAGAGAAAGGGGGCGCCCTAGAGGCCGTTTGCACTCCGACGCTCAAGTCAGTGTAGGGCAAGCAACACCAATTGTATTGAGTTTCTCTCTGTGTGTTTAGGTCTAGAAACTGCGTACCTTTGTGAAGTATTTTACTGTCCCTTATATAGTCTAGGGTTTACTGCGCCGCTAGCACTAATTAGGGTTTACTGCGCTGCTAGCCATATTTAGGGTTTACTGGAATACCCTTGCGCCGCTATCACCCTCTAATGGGGTCCATTCCTCACGTGGCTTTGGCCCATGCTGTGGGACCCAGCTGACGTGGTTCGCCCTTTACTACCTGTTCTCGGTGTCCGAGGACTGGTCGGTACAACTCTTTAAAATAAAAGTAACTTTAATTGAAGCTAATTGCAGAAGCTTATACTTTTAAGAAGAGAAGACCAAAAAAGCTTGGCCAAACATGACCTAATTTCAGGGCATCAATGAAACACATGGGGTAGGAATCTAATTAGATTTTTTTTTTTTTTCACAAATATGGCTAAACAATTATAAATACATAGAATCTATGTCAACATAGTTAAAGTATTGATTTTTATCTCAATAATACTGATATATTGCAATGTTATCATAGATTGCAAGGGCAATGATTGCAGCTGGTAGAGCTCTATGTGCTAGTTCAATGTCAGAAGTGACAGTTGAAGAACCGAAAGAGGAGACTAGGGTGCTGAAAGTCTGTAATTATTCTGTCTATGGCACGTTTTATGCAATAAGAAACTATAACTATGAAAAATTAGTAACCTGATTGCCAATTGCAGTTTGGAGAGTTGCAGGTCGAAATAACACCAGATAAGGCCAATATCGGGGCTGTAATTGGATTTGTGTTTGGGTAAGTTTTCCAAGTTCAACTAAACTTTTATAAGAGAAAGGATAGAGATGGGGAAAACTTAGTTCTTGTTTATATTTGAAACATAGGATTCTTTCGTGGGAAATTGCTCAGGGAATTCAAAACATTCCTGACAGTTCTTTGGAGTATGCAAACGACAATGCTTTGCTGCTTGCTAAGGTGCTCTGAAATAACTTCTCACTCGCATCATTTCAACTTGTTTCTGTTAACTACTGGCATCTGATTATCAAAATCTCTAAATGTTCGGCTGCAGTCTTTAAAGGGAGCAATGCTTGCTCTTTTCTATTTCTCAACGTTCTTGTCTGCATTTACCTCGGGGGGACTTGTTCTACTTGGGTTACAGCTCAAATCAAAGAAAGGTTGAGCTTTTGGTGTGCCTTCCCTCAGTTTTGCTTGTAAATGGTGTATATGCACGGTCTAAGTTTGTGAGTATTGTAGTATATATTCATAGTAAAGTACCAAACTCATCACATGGTTGGAAAACAATGCACATAGTAGCAATACTTTTGTTCAACTTGAATATGGAATGATATGTACACTTCACGACTTCTGCCTTTTATTCTCGGTAAGAAAACAGAGTACCATTTATTACATTGTCATATTTTTTGTTTTTCTCACTAAAATACTTTTGTTGAAGAGGTTTATGAATTTGTCCTTTCTGTGTCACGAGTCGATCTGGTAATAAGAAACCATTTTATCTCTAGCCAGAGCATGTTCTGAGAGTTAAATGAAACAGTCCTGAATAGTAGTATGTTTTTTTATTAATCACTTGGGTGTTTTTTCCTGCACCCCATCAAATATGTAAAATGGTCAAATCCCATCTAATTCAGTCTCAGAAAGCTTTTTCTGGAATGTATAAGATTCCAGAAATATTATTCTGGAAAACACAGCTCGAAATATATTATACATGTTCTGGAAATCTTATTCCAAAATTTTTTTTCAGAAATTTTGGAAAACTTTTTCGGGAATATATTTATAAATTCTGGAAAAGGGTGTCTGGGAAGATTCCAAAAATGTTAATCCAGATGAGATAAAATCGTCTCTTCAGATATTGATCGGGTGGAAGAAGAATTTTGGTTCGTTACCAACCAAGGCCCATTATTTCAATTAATAAATATTCTGGTCTACTGTACTGCATGTCATGTATATGAATATGGAACAATAATTATGTTATGCGGACAGAACTGCTTCTCCGACATTGTGTGATGTAAATTGTAATGTACTAATGTCTATATTAATGAAAGTTATCGATGTTTAAAAAAAGTTAATGAATAAATAAATCAAAGCAGAGCAGGTAATGCTTGGAATCATATATGGGACCATATATGTGGGAACACAAGGAAAAATTAGAGATCCTGTAGCAAAATTGTTGGGTCATCAATGATAAGTTAAATTGTTTGAAACAATGTTGTCGATTTCCACCCTCCATTTATCTTGCTAGAAATGGAGAATTACTTTGGTTATGGTGATACATCAATTATCTTGCTAGGAATGAAGAATTACTTTTGGTTATGGTGATACATCAATTAGTAATATCATAATATATAATTGGGATGTGAAGGTAGTCTTTTTTAGGTTGAATAAGATTTAAATTTAATCAATAATATGATATCAGATTGATTAAAGTGAGATTCATTGGAGTTATTATGAAGAAAAATGTTACTTTGAATAATCTTTCAAAATCTTTCTACCTCCTCGTATGTCAATTCAGTGTTAAATTGTTATCAGAACTCTATTATGAGACCCCTGTAGACTCCATTAAATGACCTCCAAACTGGTATTGGTATTGGATTATTGATATTGTAAGATTAAATTACTAAATTATTGAATTTTATAAGATTAAACTAATTGATTCAATTTGGACTCACTTCCACACACCATCCATCATTCTCTGTAAGCATTAGGTCAGCGATTTGGACCTTACTAGATTCTCTATAAGCATTAGGTGAAGGCTATTTGAGAAGTTACTTCTGACAATTGAATAATTAAAAAATTTCGTGAGGAGTGCGAATTTCAGTCGTCAATGCATGAACATTCACTCATTCTCTTTGACATGGGCAACTTGATTTATTTAAAATAGCATATACTTGTCTCCAAAAATAAAACCAGTATTTGAAGTTGTGAGTGAGAAATTGGTCTGGAACACGCATCTAATTTAAAGATTCGTGTTTAAAGTACTGAAAGATTCGTATTGTGGTTGTAATTTGGATTTGTATATTGCCTTAAGTTCACACTCTTACTTGCGTATGTGATTTGTTTTTTAGTTGAAGGGTACACCGGACCTTCAAAAACCCATAAAATAACATACATTGCACATAAAAATAAAAATTCAACCAATCATCCATGCTCGTATCTTCTTGGCTAATAACTACAATTAATCTACCTAATACAACTTTCCTGTGACGATTTTTATCTTTTGGGATAATATGCGATTTAAAAATAAATAAATTAAGTATACAATTTATTATGATAACATTATTTTAACAAAAATACTCCCATTTAAGACAAAAAATAAAACACTCGGAACATAATTATAGATGTTTTGTTTTGTCTTATTTCAGAGATTTATTTAGTTTATGATAAGGTGACTGTTGTTGATCCCACAAGTTTTCACTAACTTTCATTTTTGCATGTATTAGTCTAATGTATCTAATCATTACACTAACTATCACGTTATTTATAAATTGATTATATCACTGTTTTCAATATTAGTTTTAGTGTTCTTTAATAAACCAGTTTTACTTTTTATTTTCTTAATATCCTTAAAACACTGATAAACCATTGTTTGGTAACAAAAAATAATAATAATAATAATAATAATAATAATAATAATAATAATAATAATAATAATAATAATAATAATAATAATAACTCACCAGCTCTCATCATCCAGCTCTGTAATTAACAAGACTGGTAAAAAAGTGGTTAAGTAAACAACTCACTTTTCTATTATTTAATTCATATCACTTATATTTAAACACAATTCATTTATATATTGTTCTGGTCGGTCATCGGTAGTCGATGACATCAGCAGCAGTTGACCATGTGGACCATTCACAGGGTAACACGTGGTAGAGGATAGCAGGCGAATCAGGGAGGTGATCACTCAGAATGGTAATCGCCTCTCGCCTGTGATGATGAGTAATCGCCTATCGCCTTGAGGTGAGTAATCGCCTATCGCCTTGAGGATGAGTAGTCGGTCATCGCCGATAAGGATCAGTAATCGTCTAGATTGCACATGATCGCCGTGTGTTAAGGTTGGGAGATCAGGTGGCCAGCAAGTCACTGAAAGAGCACATCGCCGGGTGTTTGAGAAGACTTGGCATGCACTTGTTGTATGGTCTAAGTACAGAGGATAAGTGGCATATCTGCCACCATGTGTAGTGTGAGCTGCAATGCCCAGGGTTAACCAGCTCGCCATGTTAAGGTTGCGCTCAGAGTAACCTGTGTACTAAGCTACTCCCTATGTGGATAACTTAGTCGCAGGGGCACAGTGGAAGTAACGTTTCAGCTGCAGACACTCCAGATGATGACACGTGTACGACCAGACGTTATCCACGTGTCAAGAGGAATAACAGTCAGGAGAGAGAAAAACTCAGGTATATAAGCGAAACTCTTAACGAATTAAGGGAAAGTTTTTTACAGATTCTGATAGCTCACACATCTGAGAGTTTCAGTGACACACGGGTCTCACAGAGAGATTCAGATATAGTTTTAGTGATCCTGTTGCCTGACTTGAGCGTCGGAGCTACAACGGCCGCTAGAGGCGCCGTCTGTGTGTTTTGCAGGCAGCGTTTGGAGTTCCGGCGGTGGTTCTTGGAGCGTTCCTGCAGAACAGAGGGCTAGACGAAGGAGTGACGAGGCAGTCCTCCACGTTCGAGTCAAGCGGCAGGATCATTAGGCGCCCACCGTGGGGCCGTGTAAATCTGGTTCCCGTCCACGACCAGTTCTTGAAGTTTCTTGAGGTTTCTTGAAGTTTCTTGGAGCTTCTTGATCATTTCGTCGAGGTTTCTTGAAGTTACGTCGAAGTGCAGAGGAGATGAGTAGAAGAACCAGGCAAACCTCACCTGCGTCATCTGCTGAAGAAGGAGCTGTTACCATGGCGCAGGTAGTGGAGATGATGCGCGCGCTGCAAGATAGCGTCGCAGAATCGAGAGTTGAGCAAGAGAGGATGCGTGCAGAGCTGACTGCATCGCAAAGAAAAAACGAAGAGTTGAACCGTATGAATGAAGAGCTGCGCAGGGAATTGCAGGCGCAGAAGGAGCGCGCAGCTGAAGAGAGGACGTCGACGCCACCGTCGCCTCCGCGAGCATTCCCTATGCCTTTCTCCCCCGAAATCATGAAAACGGTGGTGCCTCCCAATCTGGTGGGACTGAAAGCGTCGTTCACGGGGGCGGAAGATCCAGAAGCACACCTGACAGCCTTCCACACTCAGATGATGCTGACTGGAGGTTCAGATGCTGTGTACTGCAAGATGTTCATGAGCACGCTGAGCGGAGTGGCTATGGAGTGGTTCGTGAGCCTGCCAGAGGGCCACGTCACTTCCTTCCATCAGTTCGCGAAGCTGTTCATGGAGCAGTACATCATTAACCGACTTGCGCCAGTAGTGTCCTACGACCTGTTTGACGTGCGCCAGTATCAGGGGGAGCCGTTGAGGGACTACCTTAATCGCTTTGGGGCGCAGGTGGTGAGATTGCCCAGCAAGGACAAGGACATGCTGGTGCATGCGTTCAAGAGAGGTGTCCTCCCTGGTCCTTTCAGTGAATCGCTCATCAGGAGCCACCCTGCCACCTTCACCGAGATACGGCGACGTGCAGTGGCACACATAGTAGCAGAGACCGAGGTCTCTGAGAAGAGAGGAAGTGCTGCACCGTCGAAGCCACGTGGAGGTCAGGGGAGTCAACAGCAACAGGCACGGGTGCATGAGGTCAAGGAAGGGAGGAAGGAGCAGAGAAGGTCTCGCCCTTATGCACCAAGGAAGGACCAGACCAGGGGGCGTGCAAGCTACGCACCCCCCAGGTATGATTTCATGATAAGTTTGGCGGAGCTGATCGCCATCCCTGCTGTGACAGCAAGACTCCATGTGCCAGAGAAAACCGACAGGGTACTTGGAGGGAGGAAGGATGAGTGGTGTGAATTCCATCAAGCTTATGGACATACACTCCGTAACTGCCTGGCGCTGGGGCGTCAGCTTGCTGAGTTGGTGGAGACAGGGTTCCTGACCGATTACCTGCAGAAGGCACAAAGTGATCGCGCTTCGGGGTCCCAGGAAGGCGACCAGCAGCATGAACTCCCTGTGTTTGGGGAGGTGAGGTGATGGAAGAGGCTACACTGGGGGGGCTCCCAGAGCTGAAGCGGAAGGCATGATCGCCCCACGTGTGAGCATCGCCAGGGCGGTCATCGCCGGTTAAAGGAGACCCCATCCAGAGTGGTTGAGATGTTGGAGAACGGAGCTTGTCGGCTGGCGACTCTGGACGTAACGACTATTCCCAGAACCCAGGACGCTACACGCTTCTTTCTTGCTTTCGTTAAGTTGTAAAGTAGATGCGCTATCGCGCTGTACACATGCTTAGTGTATTAAAACAGTTGAGCAGATCAGGGGCACTCTTTTTAACGATGCCACCCAATAAAAGATTTTCAGTACATAAAGTGTGCGAGTGTTCCCAGTTTAAAGTTCTCCTTGCCCCAGGTGCAAGATCAGGTGATCGGTGGTGAGTTACCAAGTGGCCACCACCCGCAGATCAGCCCCCAGATAAGCGCTGGGATGTAGAGCGCGATCAGCCATCAGTGCATGCAGACCGCGATCAGCTGTCGGTGCATGTAAAGAGTGAGTACTCGGTCGGTGCACGGTCATCGGTGTCTTGCTAACACGTGTTAAGCTGGGACCCAAGTTCCCAGCTAGAGCGTTAAGCATGCACCTCGTATGATTCCAGAAGAAGAGGTCCTCGCCGGTCGGGACGTCGGTGAACGCGCGATGAGGCAATGCAGGTAGGGCGCGCCCAGTGTGTGCGCTTAGACAGCCACGCCTGGCGCCCCCCTGGGAGCGTGCACCCACGAGAAAGTCCTCTTCCTTTGCTTTTTACAGCAAGGTTGAGGCAACAGAGAAAGTCCTCACCTCTGCTTTATACAGCAAGGTTGAGGCGAGAGAAAGTCCTCTTCCTTTGCTTTTTACAGCAAGGTTGAGGCAACAGAGAAAGTCCTCTTCCTCTGCTTTATACAGCAAGGTTGAGGCAAGAGAAAGTCCTCTTCCTCTGCTTTATACAGCAAGGTTGAGGCAAGAGAAAGACCTCTTCCTTTGCTTTTTACAACAAGGTTGAGGCAACAGAGAAAGTCTTCTTCCTCTGCTTTATACAGCAAGGTTGAGGCAAGAGAAAGTCCTCTTCCTCTGCTTTATACAGCAAAGTTGAGGCAAGAGAAAGTCCTCTTCCTCTGCTTTATACAACGAGGTTGAGGCAAGAGGAAGTCCTCCTTGCCTTTGAGCAAGTGCAGGCACCAAAGGAAGTCCTCCTTGCCTTTGAGCAAGTGCAGGCACCAGAGGAAGACCTCCTTGCCTTTGAGCAAGTGCAGGCACCAGAGGAAGTCCTCCTTTCCTTTGAGCAAGTGCAGGCACCAGAGGAAGACCTCCTTGCCTTTGAGCAAGTGCAGGCACCAGAGGAAGTCCTCCTTGCCTTTGAGCAAGTGCAGGCACCAGAGGAAGACCTCCTTGCCTTTGAGCAAGTGCAGGCACCAGAGGAAGACCTCCTTGCCTTTGAGCAAGTGCAGGCACCAGAGGAAGTCCTCCTTGCCTTTGAGCAAGTGCAGGCGAGAACAGAGGAAGTCCTCCTTGCCTTTGAGCAAGTGCAGGCACCAGAGGAAGTCCTCCTTGCCCTTGAGCAAGTGCAGGCGAGAACAGAGGAAGTCCTCCTTGCCTTTGAGCAAGTGTAGGCAACAGAGGAAGACCTCCTTGCCTTTGAGCGAGTGCAGGCGAGAAAGAAGAAAGTCCTCCCTCGACTTTGTACAGCGAGGTGCAGGCGAGTGAAAGTCCTCACCTCGACTTTGTACAGCGAGGCTGAGGCAAGAGAGAAAGTCCTCTCCCTTTGCTTCTTACAGCAAGGTTGAGGCGAGAGAACCAAGTCCTCACCTCGACTTTGTACAGCGAGGCTGAGGCATGAGGAAAAGTCCTCTTCCCTTTGCTTTTTACAGCAAGGTTGAGGCGAGAGAACCAAGTCCTCACCTCGACTTTGTACAGCGAGGCTGAGGCATGAGGAAAAGTCCTCTTCCCTTTGCTTTTTACTGCAAGGTTGAGGCAAGAGAGCCAAGTCCCTTCCCTCTGCTTTTTACAGCGACGCTGAGGTGAGAGAAGCAAGACCTCACCCACGACTTCTTACAGCAAGGTTGGGACAAGAGGGGTCATCGAGAAGCACTTTTCTTTCCCAAAACACAGGCGTCATAGTTGGTGTTCAGACCCTCTACGCACTCAGCGCTGGTGTGGCAGAGAAGTGCAGCGAAGCCAGAAGCGCGATGACTGATCGGTGGTGCGCTAACATGCTAGTCGGTGGTCGGTGGTAGAAGCAAGTTCTGTTGCGTGAAGCCGAAGCGTTTAGGCCCGTTAAGTCAGTCATCCAGCACAAAGTTATGTTGAAGGCAATGCTAAGGCAACAGTTAGCCGCGATCAAGTCAGAGGCCAAGTTTGAGGGGTTGCAGGTAGATCGCACTAAAGCCTAAGCTAGTTAACAGTTAGTCACATGCAGAGAGTTAAAGAGAAGAAACGCAGCGAATTCCAGCGCGTTTGAGAAGAAGAAAACAGAGAAGGTGAATCTCTAGATGATCCAGAGAGATGCTTTGAATGTTTAAAGGCGAAGACGAAGGAATGAAACAGTGTTAGTACCAGAGTGTGCGCTGCTGTAGACCGCCAGAAGACGATTTCTTAGTCTCTTCGCTGAGAACAAGTTCACAGCTCGAGACTGGGGGGCTTGTGTTCCGGTCGGTCATCGGTAGTCGATGACATCAGCAGCAGTTGACCATGTGGACCATTCACAGGGTAACACGTGGTAGAGGATAGCAGGCGAATCAGGGAGGTGATCACTTAGAATGGTAATCGCCTCTCGCCTGTGATGATGAGTAATCGCCTATCGCCTTGAGGTGAGTAATCGCCTATCGCCTTGAGGATGAGTAGTCGGTCATCGCCGGTAAGGATCAGTAATCGTCCAGATTGCACATGATCGCCGTGTGTTAAGGTTGGGAGATCAGGTGGCCAGCAAGTCACCGAAAGAGCACATCGCCGGGAGTTTGAGAAGACTTGGCATGCACTTGTTGTATGGTCTAAGTACAGAGGATAAGTGGCATATCTGCCACCATGTGTAGTGTGAGCTGCAATGCCCAGGGTTAACCAGCTCGCCATGTTAAGGTTGCGCCCAGAGTAACCTGTGTACTAAGCTACTTCCTATGTGGATAACTTAGTCGCAGGGGCACAGTGGAAGTAACGTTTCAGCTGCAGACACTCCAGATGATGACACGTGTACGACCAGACGTTATCCACGTGTCAAGAGGAATAACAGTCAGGAGAGAGAAAAACTCAGGTATATAAGCGAAACTCTTAACGAATTAAGGGAAAGTTTTTTACAGATTCTGATAGCTCACACATCTGAGAGTTTCAGTGACACACGGGTCTCACAGAGAGATTCAGATATAGTTTTAGTGATCTTGTTGCCTGACTTGAGCGTCGGAGCTACAACGGCCGCTAGAGGCGCCGTCTGTGTGTTTTGCAGGCAGCGTTTGGAGTTCCGGCGGTGGTTCTTGGAGCGTTCCTGCAGAACAGAGGGCTAGACGAAGGAGTGACGAGGCAGTCCTCCACGTTCGAGTCAAGCGGCAGGATCATATATATATATATATTTATAAAAATTTTCATGATAGGCATCACTATGCAACTTGACATCTCAGCTAGGCTGACACCTCAAGTAACAACAATCATCTGCCATTATATGAAAAAAGTATTATTAAAAAAAAATACAAAAATATGAGGGGACTAGACCAAAACTCATATGTTAATAAAAATGATACATGGGTAGACTATATTTATCCATAAAGAATTTTAAGAAAAGACTAGAGAGAAGCCTATTATACCAATGAAATGGTTCTCTGTAAATAAATCCTAAATTAGTCAACTTATCAGCATATGCGTTCCCTTCACAAAAAATGAGTAATTCTAAACCTGATTTTCCCACAGAAATTAAGACAAGTATTCCATCGATTACAAATCATTCAAGGAACATTAGTCCTAGCAGTGAACGCAACACAAACAACATAATTCATATTTATATTATTAAAATAATAATTATTTCAATAAATTATAATATTAAAAATAATAAATAAAAAGGTAAAAATAATCTTTATCATTAACTTCAAATATAAAAACGTGGAAAACTGCAAATTTGAATTAATTGAAATTTTCAACCATATAAATTTTTATTATTTCTTAAAATATATAATTATCTATAACAATGTATTTTTGGTTGTAAAAAAAAATTAGTATTATTGAATAGTTGAAATGTGTGTTTATCTGTAATTTAATAAATATATTCTAAAAAAAATATTACTTATTTAAAATAAAATAAAAACTGAAACACATCTTAAATATTAATCTTTATTTATTTTTTCGCTTAAAAAATAAATTATTATTATAAAATTATGAAATTATTGTTTTCTTATTCAAAACATACCTACATAGAAATCTATGTTATAATTTGTAGGGACATTTATAATTTAGCATATTATGTTAACTATATTTTGATCATAAATAAATATTTATAATAAACATAAAGTTTATGATAATATTTAAAAAATCAGATAGAATAAGTTTATAAAATCACAATAGTATAAGTTTAGAATTTTAACTTTTCAAACTAACTATTTATTAAAAATAAATTATTCTATTAAACAATTATAACAAATGAGTCAATCCCTCATCTTCTCTAACTAAAAATAATAAATTATATCGATTTTATAAGTGTATACAATAAATTATTACCATATATACTGATATATATGAATAAATTTTAAAATTAAATTTCACTAAATAATTATAATTATTATAAAATAAATTTCTTTATCGTAATAAATCAATCAATATTATAAATTAAGATTTTAAATATATATAATTATATTAAGTTATTATCATATATATATAACCAATGTGACATTAATATAATAGTTTTTAAAAAAATTATAAATTGTTATGAAAAAGAATAAAATCATTCTTAACAACTTCTGTTTAAAAAAAAATATGAGTTTATGTATGTGTATGTGTGTGGAATAGATGGTTATGGTTATTTAAATTATTAATTTATACAAATAGATAAACTAATTAATCTAATTATATATTTTGGTTATATAAAAAAAGTTTTGATATTAGAGTAAATTAATATGTATATAATAATAAAAATAATATCCATATTTTTTATTGTGATTAAAATAATCAACATTTTTTATTCGATTTTTAATATTAAATATAATTATATATAAATGATAAAAATAAAAGTTCACATACACATATAATATATTATATTTGTCATACACTTGGTAATCTTAAATTGAATTGGATTAATATTTTAGTTATATTTGTTTAATTTCAATGTAAATAATTTTGAGCTATATTTTGAAAAATAATTATTAAAACATATTTAAAACATATTAAACATTTATTAAGTAAATAAAATTTAAGTTTAACTTCACTTTAAAAATTGAGATTTATACTTATATATATATATATATATATATATATATTATATTATAGTTTAATTTGTTAATGTTACACCTATATATTTATCATGTGTATTCACCTATACCTATGTATAAAAAAGATTTTTTCTCAAATTTTTAATATTAAATACTAATTATATATAAATAATAATAAAAAAAATAGGATATACATTATTCTTTTAACAAATGGGATCTACCGGTCATTTTTTATTCTTGATAGTTATGAGAGTTAAAGATTAATTCACAAATCTAATTTCTAACAAAATGTTAAATATATAGGTGATAGTTATGAGAGTTAAAGATTAATTCACAAATTTAATTTCTAACAAGATGTTAAATATGTAGGTCATTCTTAATAGTTATTACAGTTAAAGATTAATTCACAAATTTAATTTCTAACAAAATGTTAAATATGTAGCTGCACGTAATAAGGTTCATGCATAAAATAGGCTTTGCAAATCAAGAGATATAATACTTGTCATGTGTAGCTGCTCTATAGGCTTTCCAAATGAAGAGATATAATACTTGCCTTTTAAGATAGGAATTTATTATTCAGACTACTAAATAAGACTAAATGTTTCAAATTAAATTATTATATATACATGTCCTTATATCAATATTTTATTTTGGTTATTTTATCATTTTATAATTATTTAAATTTAAAATTAAAAAAAATTAATATCAATTTTGAAAAAAAGATTTAATAGACATGCACTATATTTATTTGAAAATAACGAGTCACATAAAACTTTGAATTGAAACATGATTTGATGGATAGTTACTTTAAATTAATATTTAAAATCAAGTAAAATATTATTATTTTTGTATTTGTGTTAAGAGTATAAATTTATAATTTATTTAAATAAATACGAATATATTATAACTATATTTATACCTATATATAATGGGCATTCCCCACTTTAACTGCTTTAAATTGTTTTCCTATTTTATCCTTACTTAATATTTTGTTTTATTAATTTATTTTGGTTATTTAGACATTTGGGATTTCCCACTTTAACCACTCTAAATTGTTTTCCTATTTTATTCTTGCTTAATATTTTGTTTTATTAATTTATTTTGGTTATTTAGACATTTTATAATTTTAGAAGTTAATAAAATAGTTTTTTAATTTTAAAATTTTATTTTATTTGTTCTCACTTTACTAGCAGATTGTTACGTTAATTTTTATTTAATTTATTTGTTGTCACTTAACAGACAGGAGAGTGGAGAGATTGGTATGTTATTTTTTTTGTTTTAAAATGATCTTCTTTTTAATTTATTTTCATTTAACTATCGTTCCCCACTTCTTCATTAACCTCACGCACATATTTTCTTTTAACTTCTCATTTTACCGTCCTTGAGATAAATTATTTTTGAATAATAAAAAGAAAACCCAAAAAAGATAAATAAAAAATCTGGATAAACAGGCACGACAGTGCCTATACGAATATATTATATCTATATCTATATATAAAGGGATTCTACATTATAACTATTTTTAGTTGTACACAAATTTGTTCCTATTTTATTCTTATATCCATATTTAACTCTCACAGATAAAAAGGTATGGTACAAAAAACTGAAAGAAGTGTGAGAAAAAGAGACTGAAAAATATTATGTGAGCCATTATTTTTTAATTGATGTATATCTATCCTCCTCTTCTACTGTGCCATTTTGTTCCTTTCATCTTTTCCTTCTTTTTATTTATTTTTCTTTTAATTTGTCTCCCATTCTATAACAAGTGTGAAAAATATATTACTATTATGTTAGAGTGTCAAGTCAAAGGGTTATCACATTTTTTACGCAAAGACAAAAAGGATTGTAGTTAGTAAGGATGTAGTGTTTGAAGAAGAAAAAAAGATGTTGGGAACAAAATTATAAAGAACAAATAGAAACATAATTTGTTTGTTTGCGGTGATGATGGTTTATATAGTTATGAAAGTGAGAGAGAACATAAAAGTGAGAGTAACGGTGATGATTTAGAAGAAGACGTAAATTTCAATAATGGTGGTGAGAATAATGTGAAGGGTAGTAATCTTAGGAATGAACATAATAGGAGGGGTATTGATGCTAAAATTGAAGTAGAGAAGTTTGGATGTAAATGCAATCGAAAGAAGGATGATGATACCAACTTTGATAGAAGGATTTGTGTACAGACCAGTCCTCGGACACCGAGAACAGCTAGTAATGGTGAGCCACGTCAGCTGGGTCCCACATCATGGGCCAGATCCACTTGGGATGGGTCCCACAGGTAACGTGGATTGGTGGGTGAATAGTCATCAGCGTGTCGATCACCAGAGTGGACTAAGGTGTCCTCGTCACTCAGCAGGGTGATGAGTCCTCAGCAACTGGGTGCGACAATATGACATCGGTCTTGGATGTTTCGAACAACAGAACTAGAATATCTACGAGGGGTCTTAAGAGAAGACCAGTGATCAGTGAAATGCCCAGAGGTAGAGAGAGGCCTACGTCACGAAACACCCATGCGTGTGGCAGGGAAAGCACAACTAGGTGCAGAGTCTTAAGGGGTTGAGTACTCATCAGAACTAGGGTTTCCCAGTAAGGCTACATGCATGGCACGTGAACAGTGAAAGGCGCTCCCAGGACAGGTGGCCCTAGAGACTAGGTGCCCGAGGAGGTACCCAGGTGGCCATCCTGCTAGAATTTGCACTCTAGTTAAGGAAACCTTACGTGCTAGATTACCCTAAGTCTGGGTGATAGCAGCGCAAGGGTATTCCTGTAAACCCTAAATATGGGTAGCGGCGCAGAGGAAACCCTAGACTATATAAAGGGTAGTGAAATACTTCACAAAGGTACGTAGTTTCTAGACCTAACACAGATACTGAATACACTTGGTGTGCTTGCCCTAGTTTTTTGACTTGAGCGTCGGAGTGCAAATGGCCTCTAGGGCGCCCCTTTCTGTTTTGCAGGCGCAGGTTGCTTCGAGATAGCGAAGCATAATTCGAACTAAGGAAAGGAGGCGTGTGAGCGTTGTAGAGTCAACTGGCAGGAGGGTCAACCGGCAAGAACATTTGGCGCCTACCATGGGACCGAAGTAAAACAAGGTCCCATACATGAGCAAAAGAGAAGAAACCAGAGACATGAGGAATACCAGGCAAGGATCTGTCCCACCAAATGGGGGTGAGAGCGTTACCATGCAACAACTCATGGAAATGATGCGTGCCCTCCAGGAGACGGTGGCGGAATCAATGGCAGATCAAGTGCAGATCAAGTGCATATGCAGATGGACCTGGGCGCATCACAGGCCAGGAATGAGGAGCTACACCGGGCGAACGAAGAATTACTCTTGAATTTGCGTAATTTGCAGCAAACAGGGGATCGTGCGGTGGATGATCGGGCTCCACCAATACCACCTAGGGCGTTCCCAATGCCCTTTTCCCAAGCAATCATGGATACAGTGGTCCCAGCCACCTTCGTGGGCCCTAAGACTGTGTTCACGGGGGTGGAGGATCCAGAAGCGCATCTCACAGCGTTTCACATGTAGATGATGCTGTCAGGGGGATCAGATACGGTGCATTGCAAGCTCTTCATGATCACGTTGACAGGAACAGTGCTAGAGTGGTTTATTAGCCTGCCTGAGGGACATATCACGTCCTTCGCGCAGTTCTCCACGTTGTTCAGAGAACAGTATATCGTCAACCGGGCTCCCCCACCGGTGTCTTATGACCTCTTTGACGTTAGGCAATATCAGAGGGAATCCCTGAAAGATTACCTCAACCACTTTGGGACGATGGTGGTGAGGCTGCACACCAAAGACGAGGATATGGTGGTTCATGCCTTCAGGAAGGGAATATTGCCAGGACCCTTCAGTGAGTCCCTTATCCGAAATCGCCCCAAGACCTTTGGCCATATCAAGCGTCGTGTTGTTGCTCACATTGTGGCCGAAAGGAAACTCAATGAGAAGCGTGAAAGCGCGGCCCCTTCACGACCGCGAGTGCCCAGTCGCCCTCAACCCATACGGGTACATGAGGCGACGACGGAAAAGACAGCCCAGGGAAAGCAGAAGCCCTACGAAGCCAGGAAGCCCCAGACTAGGGTATGCACTAAGGAGGATGTGCCACCTAGACATGACTTCCTGGTAGAACTGAAGGAGTTGATCGTCATTCCCAACGTTGCGGAGAGGTTAAAGATGCCCCCGAAGACGGACAAGAGATTGGGGCCCAACAAGAGTGCATGGTGTGAGTTCCATCAGGCGTTTGGCCATCCTATTCAAAACTGCTTGGCCTTTGGTCATCAGCTAGATGAGTTGGTCAAGAGCGGCTTTTTGAATGATTACCTGCGAGAGTCATAAGGGGGAGAGGTGGTGGTCGTGCCGAGGGCTGATCAGGGGCACGAGGTGCCCATACATGGAGAAATCCATACCATCACAGGTGGGTTCTCAGGAGGAGGGTGCACCTCGTCGTAGTGCAAGAAGTATGTGCGATCAGTGATGGCAGTGCAAGCATGTAAGGACGACCACTTCCCAGATATCGACCTCACATTCACGAAGGCAGATCGCCTGGACATTGTTCCCCATGACAATGATCCAGTGGTAATATCGGTGGTTACCGTAGGAAGAAGGGTGCATCGGGTCCTCGTCGATCAAGGAAGTTCGACCGATGTGATGTTCTGGTCAACCTTTAATAAGTTGCAATTGTCTCCAGATCAGCTAAGGCCTTATACTGGTTGCCTGTATGGATTCACAGGTGACCAGGTCCAGGTGCGGGGATATATAGAGCTGAGGACCACTTTCACTGATGGAGTGGCTTCCCGCACCGAGAACATCAAGTATTTGGTGGTGAATGCCCCGTCAGCTTACAACATGCTGTTGGGCAGGCCAGCTTTGAATAGGCTGGGAGCGGTGGCGTCGACGAGGCATATGAAGATGAAGTTGCCCTCGATGGAAGGTGTGGTAATCACTATTAGGTCAGATCAGAAGGAGGCTAAGAAGTGCTATGAAAACAGCCTGAAAACTTGAAGAGGAGTGTGCACAGTTACCACCCAACCACCAGGGGGAGAGTGCATTGATGTTGACCTGCCCCGAGGAGAAGTCGGGGTCGCACGAGCAGAGGTCGCCCGCGAGAGACGACCTGAACCAGCAGAGGAGGTAGTCGAGAGGGAGATCGGGGGCAAAATGTTCAAGCTTGGCAAGTCCTTATGTCGAGATACACAGGACCAGGTAGCAGGAGTCATAGAGCGGCATTTGGATGCTTTCGCTTGGTCTGCATCAGATATGCCAGGCATTGACCCCGATTTTTTGTGTCATCGCCTCGTGTTAAATCCCCAAGTCAGACCTATCCGCCAGAGAAGGAGAAAGTTTAATGAAGAAAGGAGACGAGTGATCAAGGAAGAGACGCAAAAGCTACTCTAAGCAAGCCATATACGAGAAATCCAATATCCCGAGTGGCTAGCGAACGTGGTATTGGTAAAGAAGGCCAATGGGAAGTGGAGAATATGTGTGGACTTCACTGACCTCAATAAAGCATGTCTAAAGGACTCTTATCCTTTGCCAAGTATTGATGTGCTGGTAGACAATGCCTCAAGCTGCAAGCTACTCAGTTTCTTGGACGCTTTTTCTGGTTATAACCAGATCAAGATGCACCCAATGGACGAGAGCAAGACAGCATTTATGACTGAGCTGTCCTGCTACTGCTACGCAGTCATGCTATTTGGGCTGAAGAATGCAGGTGCAAGCCTGAAGAATGCAAGGCTTGCACCCATGATAGGACACAATGTGCAAGCCTATGTAGATGATATGGTGGTGACATCCCAGGTGAGAAATCAGCACGTCGCTGATTTGGAGGAGCTATTCACTACAATAGCTAAATACGGATTGAAGCTGAATCCAGAGAAGTGTGTCTTTGGGGTGGAAGCAGGCAAGTTCCTTGGTTTCTTGCTCACCGAACGAGGGATTGAGGCCAACCCAGACAAGTGCGCGGCGATCTTAGCTATGAGGAGCCCGACGTCGGTCAAGGAAGTACAACAGTTGACGGGTCGGATGGCTGCTTTTTCTAGGTTCGTGTTAGCTGGGGGTGATAAGGGCCACCCTTATTTTCAATGCTTGAGGAGGAACAACAGGTTCTTGTGGACCCAGGAGTGTGAAGAAGCATTCCTCAGGCTGAAGCAATATCTGGCCAGCCTGCTAGTGCTGTGCAAACCACAAATCAGCACCCCGTTGCGTTTATATTTTGCAGTCACTTAGAAAGCAGTGAGTTCGGTTTTGGTGCAGGAGCAAGATCAAAGCCAAAGACCTATATATTTTGTCAGCAAGGTGCTGCAAGGGCCTGAGGTAAGATACCAGGCCATAGAAAGGGCGGCATTGGCCGTGGTGTTCTCTGCACGTAGGCTTCGCCATTACTTCCAGAGCTTTACAGTGGTGGTAATGACAGACCTACCCATCCGGAAGGTCTTACAGAAGCCAGATGTAGTAGGGAGGATGGTACGATGGGCAGTGGAATTGTCTAAGTTCGACATACAGTATGAGCCCAGAGGCTCGATCAAAGGCCAAGTTTACGCTGACTTTGTAGCCGAGATGTCCTTGGCAGAAATCCAACATGATGGACCTGACTTCAGATGGGTGCTCTCGGTAGATGGGTCTTCCAATCAGCAAGGTAGTGGGGCTGGGATGATCTTGGAAGGACCAAAGGGGTTGTTGATTGAGCAAGCCCTACGGTTTGCCTTCAAGGCCAGCAACAACCAGGCCGAGTATGAGGCTCTCATCGCTGGAATGCTGTTGGCTAAGGAGATGGGAGCACAGAGTCTTTTGGCAAAGAGTGACTCCTTATTGGTCACAGGTCAGGTGGCGGGAGAGTACCAGGCCAAAGATCCTCAGATGGCCTCCTACCTAGAGTATGTCCAGGTGTTGAAGAGTTCCTTTGCAACTTTTGAATTGGTGCATGTGCCCAGAGATTAGAATGCCCGAGCTGACTTGTTAGCAAAACTCGAAAGCTCGGGCAAGGGGGGCAGGTAGCGGATAGTCATCCAGGAGACCCTGAGGGCACCTCACACCTACACAGCTGATAACTTAGTAGGAATCCACCAGATCAGCCAGACAGATGGTGGGAAGAGGAGTCATCGGTCGTTGACCCAGGAAACTTTGAAGAAGCCAAGGGTCAACGCATATGTAGCATTGGAGGAAGTGTCATCACAAGTCTATTTGTTGCAAAGTAGGGAGACGTGGATGACACCCTATAAGCGCTACTTAGCTGATGGGATGTTGCCAATGACCAATGGAGGCAAGGAGAGTAAAGAAGAACTCAACCAAGTACACACTCATCGATGATGATGTGAGTCTCTTATGAAACTTTCTTGGTTTGGGTTGCATTGATATAGGTTTCATTGTATTCATGACACTTTCAAGAATTAGGATCAAAATTCTAAAGAACAATTAATAGAGTTTCTACTCAAGAAAACAAAGGTTCATACTAAAAACACATGAATAGATAACTTGTAGTGTAAGATAACAATGGAATATGAATGGGTAATTCAAGAACAGCAACCAAAGTGCAGTAACAACACAAAAACAGTACAAGGAAACAAGAATTAAAACAAGAACACAACAAGAATTGAAACTAGTAATAGAAACACAACAAGAACACAACCTACTATTGGAAATTCAAGAAAACAACATGAACCATAATACCCATGGGAGCCAAACCAAAAACAGGTTGCTATAACAAGTTTGAACCGATTAAAATGGAAGAACAACACATCAAATGATAGAGGACATCACAAGGAAGAGAATGAACCAATTAGAATTGAAAACAAACAAGTAGAACAAAAATGGGTATTTTTAGAAGATGAATAGAAATGACTTATGTGGTTGTAGCCTTTTGGAGATGTGATTCAAGCCACTTGGAGGGTGGTTCTTCCAAGATGAGTGGGTGGTGCCGCCACTTGAGATTCTCCAAAGCTCACAAGATAAGACATGGAGGAGAAGAAGAGACAAGTCTCACAAACTCACTCTCTCTCAATTTCAAGATAGTATCTTTACTTCTAACTTTCAACTTTTTATTATTAAGAACGAAGAACTCCTATTTATAATAAGGAGGGCTGGACATGTTATAAAGGGAAAGGAGTGGGAAGAGTCACTCTTCTAGCTCCTTCTAGTGCCTAAGAGAGAAAGGAGTAGAAGAGTCACTTTTTCCACTTTTTCCTAAAGAAAGTGCCTAAAATGCCTTACATTTAGAGGTTTCTTTTGGTTTTCCTCTTTGGCATACTCCTAAGGTTATTTCTATATTATTTACAAATTTATACAAGAGTATTTACAAAGATTTATTTATACTACTATCTTTTGAATTTTCAAGAGAACCCAAAATGTTCTACT
Source organism: Phaseolus lunatus (assembly GCA_013389735.1). Lineage (NCBI taxonomy): Eukaryota > Viridiplantae > Streptophyta > Magnoliopsida > Fabales > Fabaceae > Phaseolus > Phaseolus lunatus. The sequence goes on along the minus strand of CM023863.1, from coordinate 15,909,092 downwards.
TTTTAAGAAGACTAGTAAGAAGAATTTTAAATGCTTGGGTGGATGGCCTCTTCCTCCATTAGTGAAATCCTCTACTACTTGATCTCCATCAGATGGGGAGTTGTACAGGCATGGGTTCACACACCCTATTCTGGTGTGCGTGCATGGTGAGTAGTGCATGCGTATAATGGTAGAGCTCGATGAAGGAATATGTGGGAGCCACATAGGAGGTCGTGCTTTGGCATCTAAAGCCATTCGAGCAGGGTATTACTGGCCAACCATGAGGGAAGATTGTACGAAATATGTGCAGTAGTGCAAACAGTGTCAGCTACGCGGAGATTGGCAAAGGGCACCTCCAAAGGAGCTCAAATCTATATATAGCCCTTGCCATTCCACACATGGAGAATTGATATCCTGGGACCCTTTCCTTTGGCTGTGCGGTAGATGAAGTACCTTGTGGTCGCCATAGAATACTTCACGAAGTGGATCGAGGCTGAACCAGTAGCACAAATCATAGCCCACAAGATCCAGCACTTCGTGTGGAAGAACATAGTGTGCCGCTTTGGTGTACCCAAGCGCTTGGTATTTGATAATGGCACCCAGTTTGCAAGCCAACAGTTGGGGAAGCTATACACAGAGTTGGGAATCAAGCAGGTGTTCGCATCAGTCGAGCATCCTCAGACTAACGAGCAGGTCGAGTCAGCCAACCGAGTCCTACTCAGAGGACTGAAGAGGAGGCTGGAGAAGGTGAAGGGGACATGGGCTGAGGAGTTTCCCAGAATTGTATGGGCCTATCATACCACTCTCCAGTCCACTACCAAGGAGACCCCTTTCAGCTTGGTGTACGATTCAGACGCCATGATCCCGGTGGAGATCCAGAGAGCTCACCACGTTTCCAGAACTTCGTGGTTGAGGAATCCAACGAAGAAAGGAAGGTGAATTTAGATCTCTTGGATGAAATGAGGGAAGAGGCAGGAATCAAAGCCGAAGCATTGAAGAGAAAGGTTGAGCTCAAGCACAGTTCCAAGTTGAGAACTCGGCAATTCTAGGTCGCCGACCTAGTCATGCGGAAGGCATCTCCCGACCAGATAGAGAACAAGCTATCCCCTAAGTGGACTGGTCTCTTTAGAGTGACGGAGGCCCTGGGGAATGGAGCGTATAGGCTTGAAACTCTAGAAGGTGGCCGATTCCTCGTACATGGAATGCGACTCACCTGAGGTTTTATTTCAATTAAGACTATGTAACATTGTACACAGTTTAGGGGACACTCTTTTTTCCCTTCTAAGGGTTTTTAATGAGGTCACCCAATAAAATTTTCAGTTAAGATATATTCTTGAATGTGTTTGTACAATGCAGTTCGAACCTGTCATTTGGGGTTAGAGGTCTCGATGGTGGGAAGGAAGGTTCGCAAAGAACACCCCCCCTTCGAGTGAGAACTCCCAACTTGAACAGAAAGGTTCACCAGCGAAATCCTCCCTCGCCTATGAGCAATGTGAGGTCAGTTCGAACCTATCATTTGGGGTTAGAGGTCTCGGTGGTGGGAAGGAAGGTTCGCAGAGAACACCCCCCTCTGAGTGAGAACTCCCAACTTGAACAGAAAGGTTCACCAGCGAAATCCTCCCTCGCCTATGAGCGATGTGAGGTCAGTTCGAACCTGTCATTTGGGGTTAGAGGTCTTGATGGTGGGAAGGTAGGTTCGCAGAGAACACCCGTCCCCCTCCGAGTGAGAACTCCCAACTTGAACAGAAAGGTTCACCATCGAAATCCTCCCTCGCCTATGAGCGATGTGAGGTCAGTTCGAACCTGTCATTTGGGGTTAGAGGTCTCGATGGTGGGAAGGTAGGTTCGTAGAGAACACCCCCCCTTCGAGTGAGAACTCCCAACTTGAACAGAAAGGTTCACTAGCGAAATCCTCCCTCGCCTATGAGCGATGTGAGGTCAATTCAAACCTGTCATTTGGGGTTAGAAGTCTCGATTGTGGGAAGGTAGGTTCGTAGAGAACACTCTCCCCCCTTCAAGTGAGAACTCCCAACTTGAACAGAAAGGTTCACCAGTTAAATCCTCCTCTGCCTTTGGGCGATGTAGAGTCAGGAAGGACTCGTCAGATTGGGTTAGAAGTCTTGGAAGCGGGAAAGGAAGGTTCATAGAGAACGCCTCCCCTTTCGAGTGAGAACACCAAGGACGACTCGTACCAACAAAATCACACATGCCTATGGGCGATGAGAGGTCAGCCAAGGAATAGCCTGTGTGTTAGAAGTCTCAAAGTGGAAAAGAGGGGTATGCAGGTGATACCCTCCCACTCAAGCGAGAACACCAGGGTTGATTGAGGTGGTTTGGAAGGAGAGGTCAATGAAGTGATGTAGTCCACTCGCCAAGGCTCGGCCACGGTGTGATCTCTTATCCTAAAGAGGAACTACACTCATCACCTCTCATCAGAGTCAAGCGTGCTACATTGCAAGGGGTCGAAGCTATAAGCTAAGTACGCTAGAGTGTCCAAGCAACCATTGAGTACCAAATATGCAGGTTGTGCAAAGGAAATGTGAAGCGCCAATGAAAGTAAGTTGGTCAAGACAAGTTATGTGCACAAAGTTAAATGTTATTATATTACTAGATTGGAAGAGCGATTACACAAGATAATTACAAGAAGTGCAGCTACAGAATAAAGCTATTCAGGAGACCTATCTAGGCACTATTTGCCCGTCGACTACCTGCATGGACATAGAGAAGGGCGAGAGGTCCATCTTAGGATGCGCGCAGGCAACCTGAGCAAGGGCATCGACAAACCCCTCCCCGTAGGCATCGGCGGCGTCTTCAGTTAGTTCCGCCTCAGTCTTCTTGAACAGCTCAGCTTGTTGGGCAAGCTCTTCCTCGACTTTGCCCAGCTGAACTTCTTGGTTGGTAGCCCTTTCCTCCAGCTTGGTCATCTTAGCTTGGGCCCCCTCCAACTGCTCTTCCAGGTCGATGACTTTGTTGCGAAGGGGGAGAATTTTGACCTCAAGTTGGAGGGCTTCCTGCGCCTTGGTGAAGAGAAGTTTCTTGGTCTCCTTCTCAGACTGGCGGAGACTGCTCAGCTCCTGGTTCAGGGCAGTCTCACGTTTGGCAGCCAGTTGCACTTGGAGCTCCAAGTCTTTCTTTTGCTCCAACTCCTTCTCCAATCTAGCTATTTTCTCTTGAAGCTCCACCTCGGCATCCCCTTTGACCAACAAGACGCTGGAGGCAGCAAGGAACTCACCAAGGCCGTGGCTGATGAGGTCCCTTAGTGAATTCCTGTACATGGCCTCCATCACTTCTTTAGCAGGCAAGTGGGCAAGGGTCCGCTGGAGGAGAAGAGGGAGTTCGGGGGCAGAAGGTGCTTGGCTGGTTTGGGGGGCGCTCTCTCCCCCACCCTCGAGCGCCAGGAGTGGCTCGGGGGGAGAAGAGGCACTGGGAGGGTGCTCCCTGAAAGAGGGAGGTTGCCCCTCTGTTGCTGAAGAGGTCATCGCAGCAACCTCCACCTTATTCCTCTTGAAAACGAGGCCTGAGCATGTCTCCTCCTCTTCAGGGATCACTACCGCGGCTGCCCTCTTTAACTTGTTATCCGAAGTGGGGCCTGGGGCAGCCGCGGCGGGTGAAGAAGGGCCAGCAGGGCATGAGCCACCTACTGTGCGGCGATCCAGCAAGGCAACTAGCCTCTTCTTCTTCTCAGCATCCAATACCATACCTGCGATGAACAACAAGTAAAGAGTGAGAAGTGGCACGCAGAAAACACGAGTGCTGACAGATACAGGATGAATGCAGTTATACCGATATAGACGCTAAGGGTTTCAACATCGTATTCGTGCCTGATCAGCTGGGTGGTGTCGAACACCACACCCCAGCTTGAGAGGAGTTGGCACACGTCACGGTCAAAAGGCGTCAGCTCCTTGAGTCCGCGGGGCTTCTTGAACCTCAACTTCTCCACCTAATATAATGGGAGCCCGTCGAGCATGGTGGAGTCGTATGAGCTGCAGCAGACTCGAAAGAACTTCCCCTTGAAGCCCTTGTAGGACTGCGAGAAGAGTGTTAGCAGGACCCTTCCCGCCACTCGATTAAGGCTTACCCAAAGCCTTTTCCCAGGGCTCTTCGCCTCGAAGAACTGCAAGAAGACATCTACCGAGGGAGGAAACCCCAGGTTGTTGCAGAGGATGGAGAAGGCCCTGATGAAGGCCCAGCTGTTAGGGTGCAGCTGGGCGGGTGCCACATTGATCTCCATAAGTAGGGCCCTCTCAAATCCAGTGAAGGGCAGGCAAACCTTAACCCGTTTGAAGATGGTGGCATACAGGAAGAAGAAGGGCTCTCTGTCGTTGTAGTGATCATCAGCGCATACAGGTTCGCCCTCAGTGTAGGGTCGAACCGAAATATATGCATCACTCTCCCTGCCAAAGACGCGCCCTTTGATCTCGTTCTCGTCGTCCTTGTGTTTTCTTAGTTCCTCACAGGTTGTAAGCTTAGAGGTTTCGGCAAGGAGATCCTCTGAAGTCCAGGAGTAGAGGGCCCTGTAGTTGAAGGCAGGAGGAGGATTGGAGGTAGTTTTGGTTCTGGCCATCTTGTATCTAAAACAAATGAGAGGCAGGGAGAAGGAGAAAGGGGTTTAGAAGAAAGCGATGTCGTGAACAAGTGGTGGACAAAGACTCTTAGAAGAAGAACAAAAACGAGAAAGAAGAACAGAAACCTTAAAATGCAGAAATCATAAACAGACCCAGTGCAGATATGGCATGTAAAGGGTAGCGGAATCATAAAACAAAGGTGAGAGGAAGATTAAAAATCATACCTTTTGAGTGAGCGAAGATGAGGGATTGCGAGAGTTGGAGTAGAGTGGAAGTGTACAAGAGAAGAAAGTGATTATGGAGGTCTGAGTGAAAAGTGATGAAACAGTGCTGAGGCGCGGGGTTTTGAAGGAGTTTAACGTAGGCAAGGCAACGCAAACGTTAAGAAGCCCCAACCGTTGATCTAACCACGTGTCCACAGATTAAGGGGGGTTGGTGAGACGTCCCTTCAGCACGCTGTTCATGTCCTTTCACTTAGTGCCACGTAGGTCGCCCGAGCCGATGACTTAGTCTCTTCGCTGAACAAGTTAACAGCTCGAGACTGGGGGGCTTGTGTACCGACCAATCCTCGGACACCGAGAATAACTAGTAATGGTGAGCCACGTCAGCTGGGTCCCACATCATGGGCCAGAGCCACGTGGGATGGGTCCCACAGGTAACGTGGACTGGTGGGTGAATAGTCATCAGCGTGTCGATCACCAGAGTGGACTGAGGTGTCCTCGTCACTCAGCAGGGTGATGAGTCCTCAGCAACTGGGTGCGACGATGTGACATCGGTCTTGGATGTTTGGAACAGCAGAACTAGAATATCTACGAGGGGTCTTAAGAGAAGACCAGTGATCAGTGAAATGCCCAGAGGTAGAGAGAGGCCTACGTCACGAAACGCCCATGCGTGTGGCAGGGAAAGCACAGCTAGGTGCAGAGTCTTGAGGGGTTGAGTACTCATCAGAACTAGGGTTTCCCAGTAAGGCTACATGCATGGCACGTGAACAGTGAAAGGTGCTCCCAGGACAGGTGGCCCCAGAGACGAGGTGCACGAGGAGGTACCCAGGTGGCCATCCTGCTAGAATTTGTACTCCAGTTAAGGAAACCTTACGTGCTAGATTACCTTAAGTCTGGGTGATAGCGGCGCAAGGGTATTCCTGTAAACCCTAAATATGGGTAGCGACGTAGAGGAAACCCTAGACTATATAAAGGGTAGTGAAATACTTCACAAAGATATGCAGTTTCTAGACCTAACACAGATACTGAATACACTTGGTGTGCTTGCCCTAGTTTTTTGACTTGAGCGTCGGAGTGCAAACGGCCTCTAGGGCGCCCCTTTTTGTTTTGCAGGCGCAGGTTACTTTGAGATAGTGAAGCATAATTCAAAGTAAGGAAAGGAGGCGTGTGAGTGTCGTAGAGTCAACTGGCAGGAGGGTCAACCAGCAAGAACATTTGCAAGTGATACAGGTTGAGTGAAGGAGAAACAAATGCCTACATAGTATACAATATTATGAGTGATGATCCAATTTTATACATTGAAGTTGTGAAGCATGAGAAATGGAAGAAGGTTGTGGAGAATTGACCCAACTTTACAAGAAGCTGACCACTAGCCCAAATTCAAGACTAGGTCAAACATCTCAGGTGGAGACACAGGGCCCCACCATCTATTAGAAGATCCTCAAAAAGAACAATCTGGCATGGGCCAGAGCATCAATTATTTTTCCTTATAGTATTTTTAAGACAAGTTTAATTTGTAATAAATTGGGTTCACATTGACCCAATTAGAAGAAGAATCACCCATGTGCTCATCTTTGACCTATATTCTAGAAGACTCCTCCATGTGCTCATATTTGACCTAGTTTCTAGAAACTTGTAGTCATTTACGCTCCTACCCTTCATCTCTTCCTCTCCAAGACACTCATATCTATAAATAGGGTGCCTCCTCTCTTGTAAATCACATTGAATTTTGAAGTAAAGAAACTCTGTTAGAGTGAGTCTAGAATGTTCCTATATTTTCTCTGAGTATTATCTTGGCAGAGATATTTGCAAGTGGCAACTCCATCCTCACTCATCTTGGAGCTTGCTTCCCCAAGTGGCATGATCCCTCTTCATTTCTCTCCACCCCTTAAGCTTCCTATACTCCTTACTCTTTCCCCTTCAATTCCGCCATTACTCTTCTTTTCTTTGGTTCATTATCTCTTTAATTGTTCTGCCATTTTATCTTCCTTTTCAATTCAATTCATTCATTCCTTTGTCTGGCTTTATTTTCTGCAATCATCATCATTATCTTAGTAATTGTGTTTTTCTTTTACTCTTTTGAATAGAACCTTCATACTTACTTAACCACTTGGTTAAGTTCGTGTCTAGTGGCAATCTTCATTGAGTTTCACCTATCATTGCTAATAAAAAATCATAATCCAAGTGAAAATCCTAAAAACATGTGCAATTCTAAAATCAATTCACATCAAGAATGAAGTAAGCTTAATAACACAGAACAAGACTAGGCAGCTCATAGATATACTAGTGGGAGAAAAAGCAATTGGAGGGAAATGGATTTTCGAGACAAAAACAAATGAGTTGGTGATGTTGATAAGTATAAAACATGATTAGTGGAAAATAAGTACTCCTAACAACATGGAGTTGATTTATGTTCCATAACTTTCTCATTTTCCATTGGGTAAGAGTCTCTTTCACATTCAAAAATAAGAAATGTTTGCTCTTATGATGGAGGACCATCTTCACTTCCCAAGCCATCATACTCAAAGTTAAGAGCAGAAAGCAGTCTCAAGATGTGTAGAATAAAAATCTGTCTTAGCTTGTATAAAACATGTAAAAAGTATAGTAGACATTTATTTAGACCTTGATTTTCTATGTCATTTCTGGGGTAGGTTTTTAAATAATTCAAAGACACTCTAGAAACCCTCACTTGTCATGCAAGAAAAGGTTTCTAGAGCATCTTAGGAGGCTTGGGCGACATCTTTTTAAGCTACTAAAGCTCACCATGGTTAAGATTGCTTAACTAGAGTTATGGCAGCTTAAAGATTAAGTTACCTTCATCTAATTCACCTATAAATAGGTGGCTTTCACCATTTGTATTCAGCTCTGGAAAATATTGAATGAGTACACTGAATTTTCAGATTCATTCTCTCCATAAATCATTTTTTGCTAGAGAGCCAATTAGCCTAGTGAAGCCTTAGGATGTTGGTCACATCTCTTCCTAAATTCAACACATAAATCACTCCTTTTCTTCACCAATTCCTCTCCAATTTTGGTGCATCTTCATTCTCTTTCGCTGCCACCTCAATTTCATCCAAGAACACTTCACATGGATTGCATCACCTTGTTTGTACTTAAAATCCAGAATGGGTAGAGATAATAAGATAAACAATATACATAAGTACAAAAACTCACAAACTCATTGTCTTTAAGGTTTTTGGATTAAAGGTGGTGTCTTAGTCTCTAATATGGGTTTGCTCATTGTTCATCGGGTTGAATCTTTCCGTTGTCTCCTCAAAGAACTCACAAGTGGTATGAGAGTCTAGTTTGTCTTGGTGACTAACTCAGACGAGTATGAAATAAAATAGATGAAGAATATTAAAGTTTGAGGATTTCTTCTATCGAAAGTCTTCTATCTCAGTAAAAGGTGTTCTACAGGGTGTCCTATTGTAGAATGACAATACAAAAAGAAGGATCCTCACTAACATACACATGCTTAAAACTAATGTTAGATAAATATGAGTAACATGGACACTATATAAATAAAAGGTATAATTACCTTTTTCGTCCCTATATTTCAGGTCAATATTCAATTTAATATAGTGGTTTTAAAAAAAATCAATTTGGTCCCAAGATTTTTTAAAAAGGTTCAATTTGGTCCCTTTCGTTAAGTTTTCATTCATGGCGTGAACTGTTGATGACGTGGCGCACACAATCATATTGGTCTGTACACGTGGTGCATCAAAGGTTGAGACTACAGTCTTGGGTCTCCAACTTTTTCGTACCCTTTTTCCCCTTCCCTCACCTCACCTCACCCCATGTAACATCCCTCCGAATTACTTTGAAATAAATATAAAATGAAAGTAAAGGTGACAAATAGATTCTATGAACAAAATATTATATATATGAAATGAAGTTGCTCCTCTTAGGGAGTTTAATACAAATGCGGTCAAATTTTCCAGAAACATAAACAAAATACAGTAAAAAAAAACGAAGCAGGCGATCTCCTATCGGAAGAAACCGATCTCCTATCGGACGAGACCGATCTCCTATCAGAGGAGCCAAAACAGCCGATCACCTATCAGGACAAAAAAAAACAGGCGATCACCCGATAGAGGCAGAAACAGGCGATCACCCGATAGAGACAGAAAACCGGCGATCTCCTCCTCGGTGATCACTCACTAAGGAGCTCTACTTCCTGGAAGATCATCTGCTCCCGTGTAAAATACACGATCATCACAGTTTTAAGAGAAAACCACAGAACCAAAACACGCAGGGTAAGCTAGATATTTTAAAGAGAGTTTAAATCATGAACATGACAATCAAAGTAAAACAAGTTTCAAAATATCCATGTAAAACGTAGAGTTGCTCATATCATTCACCTGATCGCCCAAAATCACACATTTCACAACATTCACCCATAGTCATTCCATTTCACAATACTACATCAAGTGTCTATAAACTATCAATGTTTCTCATTTCTCACGTCAGACTTTCCACTGACTCACCACACAAGACACTTGACACTACTTCCGGATTGACTCGTGCGTTGATTAGACTCAGAGATCTGCACCTGTCATACCACACCACTGTGAAATCCACACAGGGTCGCTGTGAATCCACACAGCATGCGCATATATCATCTCAATGTCAATAGTTCTCCTGGTATGACAGGGTTAATCCATAGGACAGGCGGAGCTCGTTCTTTTTCACACGAGACGCCCATCATATAGACCTCCTTCGACTCTCAACAACTGAGTAACTTCCTCTACGTGATTCCATTACCTCAGCAGAGTCAGGATATCCCCTTAGGAATCACCGATCAATGCACCTACTACAAGATCTTACACGGTATTTTCTTCCCTGAAAATACTATGCCTCGATCCCACATTCACAGCATTCAAAAACATCATACCACTCAGCATTCAAAAACATCATACCACTCGAGTAATTGATTCAAGTCACAGCAACGAATCATTTCAACGTTTCAAACTTTCGAATATTTCATTTAAATCTCAAGTAGTTTCAAAACAACACCCAAAAACAGAGAGTTCACAAACAACGCCAAAACCGGCGATCTAGTTCAAAAACAGGGTGTTTCGAAGACTGTATATAAAACCGGCGACCACGTCGCCCAAGCACACAAACAGAGCATTTTACGCAGATGAAAACAAAAATGGCGACCACGTCGCTCTCACTTCAGAGATAGCTACACTATGGCTTGTATGGGAAAAGAGGTCTAGCTTCCCTTACCTGGACTTGCGCAACCACCAGGAGCTTCGAAATCCAACAGAGCTTGAAGAATGCCTTGGCTCTATTCTTGAGTCTGGTTTTGAAGGAGTTGCAGAGAACTTTCCCAGGTGCTCCAATGGTGTTGCTTCTCGTCGTACTCTTGTGTGGAGATGCTGAAATCGCAACGCGGAGGAGAGAATGGAGGAGAAGGGAGATAAACGCACCCTTTAGCTCTGGAACCACAGCAACGTTTCTTTCCTCCTCCCTCAGAAATGGGTTTTTTGCATCTTAAGCTGACTTCTCCACAAAAACCGCTGCCACCACCCACTCTGCAGGGAGTTTGCGTGTACGCTTCGCTGAACAGTACACCTAAGCGTGCCTCTGCGCAGGCTAACACTCTGAGGTCACTAGCCTGAACCACTCTTTTTGTCTACGTGGCGCGCGTGCAGGGCGTTTCATGCTGGGGGTCTGGGTCCCACTTTACTCTGTGTGAAACTCGACGTCGCGCGATAACTTTCCACTGCTGACTCATCCTGGCGAACGACCGATGTCTCCTTCGTCCTGGAAGACGACCGATGTCTTCTTCTGGGAGACGACCGATGTCATCCCTGGCGACGCCCTCATAACTCTCGTGCCCTGGCCACGTCCACATGCATCGTGCCCTGGCGATGCCCGCACGCCTCTCGTGCCTTGGCCACGTCCACATGCCTCGTGCCCTGGTGATGCCCGCATGCCTCTCGCGCTCTGACGATGCCTCATGCCTCGCGCGCCCTGGCGACGTCCACACGCCTCGCGCGCCCTGGCGACGTCCGCATACCTCGCGCGCCCTGGCGACGTCCACATACCTCGCGCGCCCTGGCGACGTCCGCATACCTCGCGCGCCCTGGCGACGTCCACATGCCTCGCGCGCCCTTGCATGCAACACTAAGGGTGATCTCTTTTGCTCAAGCGTAGAGCTTCGCATGCACAGCGTATCTAAGGCTTAACCCACACCTTGATACGCGTGGTTGTTGGAACCCACTCTGGTTGATTCAGTATCTTGACCACATACTACGTGCATTCCCGCCGATCACGTACACTCTAGGCGATTGGCGCTCATGTCTCCTCTAGGCGACAGGCGATTATGTGCCAGAGGAGTCGGAGATCGCCTCCATCTTCAATAACGGCGATCTCGTAGGAGACTTCTTAGCTACACATTTCCTCCTTTACTCTTCTTGATCTACATGTCAGCCGACCGACCTCTACCAGCTGACCCAGATCTTGGGCGACGTCCGAGGTCCGACTACTACGAAACTTCATTTACCAGCTCTTTGTATTTTAAATAATAACATCTTCTGAAATTATTTAAATATACCACTTTTATTCCAATTCAATTTTACAGGTCCTTACATTCTCCCCAACAAGAAAAATTTTCGTCCTCGAAAATTGAATTATAGGGGAAGGAGGTAGGGATATGCTTCTCTCATGTTTTCTTCAAACTCCCCCTGGTGAATCACCCGATCTTCACGTCGTCCGCTTCCAACACGTGACTAGGGTCTGCAAGATACTTCCTTAGCCGTGATACGTGAAATACATTATGCAGGTTTGCTAAATGGGGAGGTGGGGCGATCTCATAAACCACTGGACTGCTCCCCCCCCTTAGAATCTGATATGGCCCAACAAACTTAGGGGACAGCTTCTTTGATCTGATCGCCCATCCTACACCCTTGGCTGGTGTCCTCCCTCATAAAGACATGATCCCCCAGCAGCAAACCCCAAAGGTCTTCTCCTCTGCTCTGCCTCGGACATCTGCCGACTTTGAGAAACTTTCATTCTGCCCTGTATCAGTTTCGCCCTCTCGGTTGTCTGCTGAGCCAACTCTTCCTACTCCAATACTTCATCGAATTCCATTTTACATTCCTGCTTATGGAATATGCTGCCCCAATGAGCGCCAACTCCAGTACTCACACTCTACTTCCAACCCTGAAGACTTGGTCGAGCAAGTCCAGAACTAGGCCCTTAACAGAACCAGGACTAACCCCTTTAGAGAAAAGTGAGCAAGATCCCTTCATCGGAAGGAAAAAGGACAGCTGGCTACTGCTCATGCCTCCTAGTCCATTCAAACTAGGATCCGAAATATCCTTCTAGGAATCAACTTCCGCTTCTTGATCAAAACCATCTATCGACTTCCCACTGCTGATCTAATTCTCACGCTCCCTACAGGAATACCTTTGGTTCACCACTATGCTACATAATTCTGCACCTTATAACGACAAAGTTCTTGTTGCTGTTACTTTCTAAATCATCCTTATGACTTCTTTTGCCAACTCGGCTTCCTGTCCCCATCATTTCCTCCTTGTCCAATGTATACATTGGATGCATTGATTTGGGTTCAGGTGCCCATCTGAAAAGGCATACAAGAACGAACACACCATATCTCTCAACCACAATCATGTAAGTAGTGGAGCCGATTGGAAAGTTTCCTCTGCATTCAGAATTTCTTGCTTAAGGACAACTCTATTCCTCTTCTCCAAGATACAACAGACTATTGCCACCCACATTCCCTTCCACACCTGATTTTACTTGGATGACATACGTATAAGATAGAAGTTCTCAAGGTGGGACCTCAAACCCTTATGTCGAACCAATAGAACACTTATCCACTTGAAGCACATAGACCAGCCACGTTGCTTTAAAGTTAAAGTTAGTGGCTCACGCATCCTCCTGAAATCTCGCATCCCCTCCGCCTCCAACTTTCCAACAATGACTTTTTGGAACTAACCATCATCTTCACCCTCCTCGCACACCTTACGTACATCTCTCTACCACCACGATTGATATTTCGAATGAGCTCGGCTCCTCCCAAGTTCCGAGTCATATTTGGATACAAGAATATCTTTCCATTTCCCTTTCTCATCACTCCTCATCCACCATTTCCATACTCATCTTCCAAATCACGGTCCACAAAACAGCATCCATTCTGCGTGAAGCTTTCTCTCTTCTCCCAGTAACTTCTCTACTTGGTATTTTTCAGCAAATTTCTCTGACTAATTGAACTTTAGACATAAATACAATATCTCCTCTTTCCTTTTAAGCTTGTGGTTAAGCTAGAGTCATCTCATGCTGTTTCATCGACATAAACATCTCCCAAGCTTCAAATAAAAGAACGTTCATTCTTTCATTTTTGGAACTTAACCCCGGTACTTCCCATGGATACACATGCTTAAGCCCTTAAACCCTCAACATTCAGCTTATATACTCTCCATAACTTACATGTAGCTGAAACTAAACCTTGGTGCACTAAATCTAACTTACACTTCCTTCTTTAATTCCTTCAACTCAGCTGGAGTCATCGACACAGGTCCAGCCCTAGGTACCAAAACAATAGAGAGTTCCACCCCTCTCTTAGGAGGTAATCCAGGTATTTCTTCTGGAAATACTTCCATGAAATCTTTCACCAAGGTATCTTGCTTACGTCCTCTTCATTCTTCACTTCCAACCGAGCTAGGATCACGAAGCACCTCGCCCCTTTTTCCCAACTCCGACCACCCATGCTGAGAAAATATCACCTCTGACTCTTGGAGGTTTGGAACCGCTAACTTCTGATTACCGCAGACTACGAGAACGTGATTGGCAGCTAGCCAATCCATTCCCAGGATAACATCCAGATCCTGAAGAGGTAGGCAGATCAAGTTTACTTTGAATCTGCGTCCCTCTACCATCACTGGACATTCAGGGCAAACTGTAGAGGTCAACACCTGCCTTGATACAGGTGTAGAGACCAACAGTTCAAACGGTACTCCTTCACTAGAAGGCCCAACTCGGCTACACACAAGCTTGACACAAAGGAGTGTGTCGCTCCAGAATCAATCAAAATTCTAACGCATCAACCAGCTATAGAGCAACACTCTGTACTAAGTTACCTGACTGAGATGCCTCCGCTCCAGACATGGCAACCACTCTCTCTGCTGCTCGAGGTTGACTGCCTTTGTTCCTCAACTGCTGGGAACTAACAGGTTGAGTCATCCTTTTTCTGTTAGGACAATCTCTAGAAATGTGCCCCATCCCTTGACATGTGAAACACCCTTTCTCTGAATTCCTCTTGGAGCACACCTTGATTGTGTGTGGTCCACCACAGTGGAAACATTTTAGTTTCCAGGGTCGTTGCTGCTGAAACTGGGGCGGTGCTGCTTCTGCCCTATGCTGTGGGGGTCTCGAATAAGGCTTGCTTTGTGGGTGCTGCACCTTGGCCTTCCCACTGGAGGGACTCCCTGGTTGCGATCTGATTACTCTGGAACCACCCCTCTCCAGGGTCTCCACCCTCTTTGCCTTCTCCACTAAGGCATGGAATTCCCTGATCCACTGATTTGGTTGGTTCGGAGAAACGTTCCCACGGAACTGGGTTGGGTTGTGCCTCATGAACTCGGTCATCCCCATCTGCTCCCGAGGCTGATTGACCTGGGAAGCTGTTGCAGCCGATCCAGCAGTTTCCCAATGATTCATTAAAGCCTGATGAATCTGGGCCATTACCGTATTCTGCTGTTGGATGGCAGTTGCCATCATCTCCATGGCCCTGGCGATCTGACCCATCTCTGAAGAAGGTTGGGGAGGGGTAGAAGGTCTACGTGCCATCTCTCTTCGTTTCAGATTTGGAACTATAGGTTTCTATATTCCCTACAACTACAAGAATGAGATCGATAAGAAATCAATTCATTCAGGAGGTAACAGCTAGACCCTACAAAGGTCAGCATCTCAAAGTCATTAAGAATTTGAGTTCATCAACCGGATCATAATACTCATAATCTCAAGCAAAACACCAGAACAGCTACTGGTATACAACCATCAATCCAATCAACACTTTCAATCAATTACAAAACACTCAATAAAACAAAATAAATCACACCAGAATTTAATATATGCTAAACATCAACCCTTTGGTATTAAGATTGAGACTCATCTTGATCCAGTTATGAGTGTGCACCCTCACTACTTCATCAAGACCTTCTCATTCTTAATACTAAGATTTTCAGTTAGAACATATATTCACCAAAGCACACACAAAATTTCAATACAAAAACGTTTGAAAACCTTTCACTATAGTTGTTATTTTAAACTCAAATAAATTTCATGAGCAGAAGAAACACAATGGATCCACAGCCCTCAGGTCATCCTAAGGACGAACTGCTCTGATACCATTAATGTAACATCCCTCCAAATTACTTTGAAATAAATATAAAATGAAAGTAAAGGTGACAAATAGATTCTATGAACAAAATATTATATATATGAAATGAAGTTGCTCCTCTTAGGGAGTTTAATACAAATGCGGTCAAATTTTCCAGAAACATAAACAAAATACAGTAAAAAAAAACGAAGCAGGCGATCTCCTATCGGAAGAAACCGATCTCCTATCGGACGAGACCGATCTCCTATCAGAGGAGCCAAAACAGCCGATCACCTATCAGGACAAAAAAAAACAGGCGATCACCCGATAGAGGCAGAAACAGGCGATCACCCGATAGAGACAGAAAACCGGCGATCTCCTCCTCGGTGATCACTCACTAAGGAGCTCTACTTCCTGGAAGATCATCTGCTCCCGTGTAAAATACACGATCATCACAGTTTTAAGAGAAAACCACAGAACCAAAACACGCAGGGTAAGCTAGATATTTTAAAGAGAGTTTAAATCATGAACATGACAATCAAAGTAAAACAAGTTTCAAAATATCCATGTAAAACGTAGAGTTGCTCATATCATTCACCTGATCGCCCAAAATCACACATTTCACAACATTCACCCATAGTCATTCCATTTCACAATACTACATCAAGTGTCTATAAACTATCAATGTTTCTCATTTCTCACGTCAGACTTTCCACTGACTCACCACACAAGACACTTGACACTACTTCCGGATTGACTCGTGCGTTGATTAGACTCAGAGATCTGCACCTGTCATACCACACCACTGTGAAATCCACACAGGGTCGCTGTGAATCCACACAGCATGCGCATATATCATCTCAATGTCAATAGTTCTCCTGGTATGACAGGGTTAATCCATAGGACAGGCGGAGCTCGTTCTTTTTCACACGAGACGCCCATCATATAGACCTCCTTCGACTCTCAACAACTGAGTAACTTCCTCTACGTGATTCCATTACCTCAGCAGAGTCAGGATATCCCCTTAGGAATCACCGATCAATGCACCTACTACAAGATCTTACACGGTATTTTCTTCCCTGAAAATACTATGCCTCGATCCCACATTCACAGCATTCAAAAACATCATACCACTCAGCATTCAAAAACATCATACCACTCGAGTAATTGATTCAAGTCACAGCAACGAATCATTTCAACGTTTCAAACTTTCGAATATTTCATTTAAATCTCAAGTAGTTTCAAAACAACACCCAAAAACAGAGAGTTCACAAACAACGCCAAAACCGGCGATCTAGTTCAAAAACAGGGTGTTTCGAAGACTGTATATAAAACCGGCGACCACGTCGCCCAAGCACACAAACAGAGCATTTTACGCAGATGAAAACAAAAATGGCGACCACGTCGCTCTCACTTCAGAGATAGCTACACTATGGCTTGTATGGGAAAAGAGGTCTAGCTTCCCTTACCTGGACTTGCGCAACCACCAGGAGCTTCGAAATCCAACAGAGCTTGAAGAATGCCTTGGCTCTATTCTTGAGTCTGGTTTTGAAGGAGTTGCAGAGAACTTTCCCAGGTGCTCCAATGGTGTTGCTTCTCGTCGTACTCTTGTGTGGAGATGCTGAAATCGCAACGCGGAGGAGAGAATGGAGGAGAAGGGAGATAAACGCACCCTTTAGCTCTGGAACCACAGCAACGTTTCTTTCCTCCTCCCTCAGAAATGGGTTTTTTGCATCTTAAGCTGACTTCTCCACAAAAAACCGCTGCCACCACCCACTCTGCAGGGAGTTTGCGTGTACGCTTCGCTGAACAGTACACCTAAGCGTGCCTCTGCGCAGGCTAACACTCTGAGGTCACTAGCCTGAACCACTCTTTTTGTCTACGTGGCGCGCGTGCAGGGCGTTTCATGCTGGGGGTCTGGGTCCCACTTTACTCTGTGTGAAACTCGACGTCGCGCGATAACTTTCCACTGCTGACTCATCCTGGCGAACGACCGATGTCTCCTTCGTCCTGGAAGACGACCGATGTCTTCTTCTGGGAGACGACCGATGTCATCCCTGGCGACGCCCTCATAACTCTCGTGCCCTGGCCACGTCCACATGCATCGTGCCCTGGCGATGCCCGCATGCCTCTCGTGCCTTGGCCACGTCCACATGCCTCGTGCCCTGGTGATGCCCGCATGCCTCTCGCGCTCTGACGATGCCTCATGCCTCGCGCGCCCTGGCGACGTCCACACGCCTCGCGCGCCCTGGCGACGTCCGCATACCTCGCGCGCCCTGGCGACGTCCACATACCTCGCGCGCCCTGGCGACGTCCGCATACCTCGCGCGCCCTGGCGACGTCCACATGCCTCGCGCGCCCTTGCATGCAACACTAAGGGTGATCTCTTTTGCTCAAGCATAGAGCTTCGCATGCACAGCGTATCTAAGGCTTAACCCACACCTTGATACGCGTGGTTGTTGGAACCCACTCTGGTTGATTCAGTATCTTGACCACATACTACGTGCATTCCCGCCGATCACGTACACTCTAGGCGATTGGCGCTCATGTCTCCTCTAGGCGACAGGCGATTATGTGCCAGAGGAGTCGGAGATCGCCTCCATCTTCAATAACGGCGATCTCGTAGGAGACTTCTTAGCTACACATTTCCTCCTTTACTCTTCTTGATCTACATGTCAGCCGACCGACCTCTACCAGCTGACCCAGATCTTGGGCGACGTCCGAGGTCCGACTACTACGAAACTTCATTTACCAGCTCTTTGTATTTTAAATAATAACATCTTCTGAAATTATTTAAATATACCACTTTTATTCCAATTCAATTTTACAGGTCCTTACACCCCACCTCCTTCACCATCTATGGTTTGCTTCCATGATCATCATTCATTACGCTGAGATTTTATGTTTTCAAAAGTAGCTCCTCTGAAGTGTCTCAGAAAGTGTCCCCTCATGGTGGATGCCAACTCAAGCTTGCTACACTAGACACTGCATCTTCATCAAACCAAGCTCACCAAATTTCAAAGGATAATAGAAGTGCCAAAGTTACCGAACGCATATCACCCAGAAGTCCAACTCCACAGGTAGGTGACACTTCTTTTATTTCTATATTAAAAGCAATGTAATTTTTTTTTTATTAAAAAATGTCTTTTTGTGAGAAGGTAACGAGCACGAAAAATCTATTTTTACTTTCTTTCTTTATATTTATCTAAAAATGAAGTTTTAGTTTTATGCTTACTAAAAACGTTTTTTTTTTTGTGGAAATTGTAGTATGTTGTTACGATTATGTTTATATTTTTAAAAGGCTTGCTTTTTGGAAAGGTGGTGCTAACTATTGTCTATTTAGTTGTTGGCTTTAATTTTATCTCTTAGTTTTATTGATATTATTGAATAATATACTAATAGAGCTAATGAGAACATAATAATGGGGCATCTAATAGTGTGGGCACTTAATTCCTATACAAATACACGTTATATGTTAGCTAGGTATTAAAGTCACCTTTTTTAAGGATCCTGTTCTTGAGCATCTAGTGCATTCAAATAAATTGAGAGTTGGTAGAGTAAGCTACTTCACTGCCATGTAATAACTTATCATTAGTTCTATATACTATATTTGATGGCATTGTATACTCAAGCTTTGTGAAAGATTAGGATGCTTCTGGACCTCTATTATTTTCTTATTTTGTTGTGCGTGGGTTTTCGTAATCCTTGTTGTTTTATACTATTCCTTGTGTGTGGATTTTTTGTAGTCCAAGAACACACACCAAGTACACACCACACCAAACTACTCATAAATGGTGGAATGGTGGAGAGTCAGACGGAGGGCCTGGGGAGGGGGAGTTGTAGCAAATGGAGGAAAATAGAAACAGAAAAAGATTGAGTAGAGAGAACAAAAACAGAAAAAATGAAGCTTGTGTTAGAGAAATAAAGGAGGAAGAAGTTGAGTGAAGAAGGTGAGGTAAGAGAAGGGAACAAAAGAAATGACAGTCTCAGCCTCTAACGTGCCATGTGTGTATATTAATACGACTGTGTGTGTCACGTCATCAACAGTTAACATCGTTAGTAAAAACTTAACAGAAGGGACCAAAATGAACCATTTTTAAAAACCTTGGGACCAAATTGATTTTTTTTAAAACCCACTATATTAAATTAAATATTGATCCCAAATATGAGGACGAAAATATAATTATATCTAAATAAAATTACCCATAAAAAAATCAGTTTCTTAAAATTTTAAACTACAAATAGTGTGATAATTTCTTATATAATTTTATTTGTGATTCCCTTGTACAAAATATCTCAATTGTTTCTCTCTTAAAAGAACTTAATAAATTTTTTATATACACACGCACTTATTTACAAAAGTCAATTATATTAGTTATTGAACTATGAAAGTTACAAAATTTTATTTTTAAAAAATAACAAAAATACGAATAAATTTTTTAAAGAACTAAATTATTGTCGACAAGAACTAAATTCATAAAAAAACTATCTTCTATAATAACTTAATTTCTTAGAATATTGTCTTACGACAGTTTTCCTTCTCTTTATTAAATGTAATGGCCAATTGATTCACTGAGAAGACAACTTCTATTAGAGTATTCACCCTACAATAAATTTAATAATCACCAAAGGTTGCATATTCTCTTTCCTACCAACTTATTCACATATATTTGTCACTATCATGTGACGCACAAAATATTATTTTAAAGATTTCTAAATATTATGCTACTTATTTTTATAAGGGACAGTTGGTCATTACTTAAAATAAGTGAATAAGTTAACTGGCAATTTTTTTTTTTTAATTAGAAGTTTAAATAGCTAAGTAATTATCATGGACTAAGTATTAAAGTCTAATAAGAAAGATATGACTAAACAAATCTCCTATAATGGTGAGTGAAGTAAGGTTGTTTAAACGGAAAAAAAAAAGAGTAGAAATTAAAGAAAAAAGAATGAACAAATTATAAACTTTTTAATTAATGTAATAGAATAAATTTTTTTGGATATTTATAAATTAAAAAAAATTAAAATAAATAAATTAGTATAAAATTTAATTTAGAGAAAACAAATTAAAATTTAAATAATAAACTATTATAATTTTTTATAAAAAATTATATTTGGTGGAACTAGTGATCAATAACTTTAGAAAATGCTGACATCCTGGAAAGAAAAGCACTTATCTTTCACGAACAAGGATGCTTTGTTAAGGCAGTACTAACTATCCACTACAAGAAAACTGTGAATTAGTTGTGTACAATTTGTGTTTGTCAAGAGTGGAATTCGTTGGTAAATCCACCAAAAATCAACGTAAAAAAGCACATGGAAGACGCGAAGAGAAAGTGAAAATAATGATAATAATAATTTTGGGACAGAATTAATTTTGGTTGTGCATCGGCCAAGGCCGATGATACGTGTCCATAAAAAAAGTGTCGGTCTAGCTGATTTGAATTTATAATATTGTAATAAATATGTTAGTTTTGAATAATTTATTTTGAAGTGAAACTTATATTTTGATATAAGTTAATTAAATTAAATTTGTTTAGTTGATTAAATTGTTTAATATTAAAAATATTTAAAGAAAATATTTGAAAAAGTTAAGAAATAATTGAAAAAAATAGAAAAATAATAATTGAGTAAAAAAAATAAAATACTTATTTGACTTTTACAAATGTTATATAAAATATAAAATATGTATAAATTTAGGGATATAAATTTGAGATAAAGTAATTAATGTAAAATTTAATGAATGTATTTAAAAATAAAGAAGTAATTATTGTGATAAAATTTGTAAGTAAATTTAAGAAAAGAAAAGGTTAGGATAAAACCTTTGATTGATAACTTTAAGAAAATATGAATTTCATAATACCTGTAATGTATAAAGGAACAATTTATTTTGAAATTGAGATTTTCCTTTGATGTTCATTGTGGTTCAAAAGAGTTGACTTCTAATAAATGAAGCACAACATCATTTAAAAGATTTATTCACAAAGTATATAATACAAACATTAAGAGTAAGTAATTTCTTCTTAATTGTTAGATTATTACAATATCCAAAGTGTCCCAAACTTTACCACATGTTCTATAAATGCAAATTGAATATATAACAAAATTATTCTTTAATTATTGAACCTCCTTTTCATTTTCTTATGAAGGAACATGTGACTAATCTAGGATAAGAGTGTGTTTTACAAGCAACCATTTAGGACATAACATGCAATAATTGAAATTTTTAATGTAAATATAGTAATAGTAATAAAAGAAATATGTGCGTTAATACAATTTCCCAATGCACTGAATAATAAATTCATAGATTTTGCTTCTTTTATTGTATGCATTGACCTCCTATTAAGCAACAATCCTGATTACATGAATAATAAGTCTTTGACATGTAGTGAATTTACTAGGCTTAGTTCTTAAATATGCCATTATAGGGAATTTGGACTGTTCTTGCCGGTTGACCCGCCTGTCGGTTGACTCACGACACTCACACGACTCCTTCCTCACGTTGTTATGTGCTTGGTCCTTTCGAAGCAATCTGCACCTGCAAAAGAGAAAGGGGGCGCCCTAGAGGCCGTTTGCACTCCGACGCTCAAGTCAGTATAGGGCAAGCACACCAAGTGTATAAGTTTCTCTGTATGTGTTTAGGTCTAGAAACTGCGTACCTTTGTGAAGTATCTTACTGTCCCTTATATAGTCTAGGGTTTACTGCGCCGCTAGCCCTAATTAGGGTTCGCTGCGCTACTAGCCATATTTAGGGTTTACTGGAATACCCTTGTGCCGCTATCACCCAATCTTAGGGTAATCTAGCACATAAGGTTTCCTTCTCTGGAGTGCAAACTTTAACAGGGTGACCACCTGGATGCCTCCTTGTGCATCTAGTCTCTGGGGCCACCTGTTCTGGGAGTGCCTTCACTGTTCACGTACCATGCATGTAGCTTTACTGGGAAAACCCTAGCTCTGGTGAGCACTCGTCCCCTCAGGACTCTACACCCAACTGTGCTCTCCCTGCTACCCGCATAGGCACTTCGTGATTCAGGCCTCTCCCTACCTCTGGGTATTTAACTGGTCATTGGCCCCCTCTGGGAACCAATCTTAACTGTTCTGTTTATGCTGTTCAAATCACCCAAGGCCGATGTCACCTCGCCATACTCTGTTGCCGAGGACTCCTCTACCTGCCGAGTGACGATGACACCTCCGCCCATCCTGGTGTTGACGACTACTCACCCGTCTCTATAGGCTGACGACTCGTGACCCCTCTCTGTAGGCTGACGACTCGTCACCCCTCTCTGTAGGCTGATGACTCATCACCCCTCTCTGTAGGCTGATGACTCCTCACCCCTCTCTGTAGGCTGATGACTCGTCACCCCTCTCTGTAGGCTGATGACTCGTCACCCCTCTCTGTAGGCTGATGACTCGTCACCCCTCTCTGTAGGCTGATGACTCGTCACCCCTCTCTGTTCCATACCCCCTGTGGGGTCTATTCCACGTGGCTTTGACTCATGTTGTGGGACCCAGCTGATGTCAGAGGACTGGTCAGTACATGGACTACTTAGCATATTTTTTGTCCAAATTCCAAGAAGAAATAGAACTACGTACGTTTTGATCTTAGGTAATTAATATTTACCTTGAGAGTGAATTCAATCCATCGACAGTTATAAAAAATTTCATATTTTTCCAAAGCATTTCTATATCACATTCTCAATGAAGTTGTCTTTCCGAAGAAGAATAAATGAACAAAATTCTACTTCTCTCTCAACAATAACAAATCTAACATTGAATGTTGTTATAACATTGAATGTTTTTCCAATCCAATGTTTAGTTTAAATTTTTTTTCGTTGTATGAATTAAATTATTTTGTTTAAACTTTTATTTTAGTTTATGAATTAAATGTTTAAAATATTATAAAAATGGTGAATTAAATATCCATTAAATTTAATTGATTTATTTATTTTGAAAGAATTTATAAAAATATAAATTTATGTGTAATATTTATTAATTATATTTGTAATGAAATTTTAAGTTAAAAGTTAAACGAAAAATCATATATTTGTGTCAGCCTAGTCGACGCTAAAAGAAGTAAAGTTATGGCCAACGCAAATTAGGAGTTCATGTCGTTTTGTGTCGATCCTGATTTGCATCATTTTGCGTCGGTCTTGACCAACGAAAAGTCTTTAATATATATCAAAATTTTGCTCTTCCATGTTCATTTTTCCCCAAATTAAAAGCCTAACCCTATTTTTTCTCTCTCCTCTCTCTCTCCTCTCAAGCTTCCTATGCCCAGCCCCACTGCCTCTGCCTTTGTCGCCGAATCTCGCCTCCACTGCCTCCTCCTCCGCCTTTGAGTCCCACCCCCACTGCCTTCGCCTCTGCTGCCGCCTAGTCGAAGTTGCCTCCACCATCGTTGGTCTTCTCTGACTTCTTTTCTATACCTTGTTTATTTTTTTGAAATTTATTCTTAAAGGTTTTTTTTTCTTCATTTCAGCTCCTACTGTGTACCTCCACTGTCAGGAGCTCCAACTCCAACTTTGTCTTCCATTTGCTCTTCCATCTTAATCGGCGAAAGGTAAATTTCACTACGAGAAAAGTTGGTATTACATACAACCCAAATTTGTATGTAACATAATAAATTCGTATATAAAACATAGTTGCATACGGATTATATACAAACAAAAATTCATATGTAAGTCGTAGGTAACTATTATATATGGATTCAGAATCTATATGTAAATTACATACAATATTCGTATGTAACTGTGGTCAGATTTACATACGGATATATCCATATGTAACTGTGTTCAAATTTACATACGAATATATTCGTATGTAATTGTGGTCAGATTTACATACAGATATATCCTTATGTAACCGTGTTCAGACTTACATATGAATATATTCGTCTGTAACTGTGTTTAGATTTACATACGGATATATCCATATGTAAATTTAATTCGTTTCTTTTGTATTTGAAAGCACTGAAAACCAGTTCCACACTTGCATATACCAAAAGTCATTCTATCAACTAACATCAAGGACTAGAATTTAAGTATTTTTCATTGAATTTAAATTATAATTACAACTTCAAGTGTTATTGATTTTAAACCAAATTTCTTGGCTTTGTGAAAAGGGAAATTATTTAGAAAAATGAGTACGATGGATAACCTAAACTGATGATGAATAGCATGCTGTGAGATAAAAAAATCACAATGGAAAACAGAAGCTCTCGGTGATATGACAGAATGGTACCCAAAAACATCTTCCAATTCAAATGGAAACAAAATAAAGATGATAAGAAGAAGGAGAAGAGATAAGTGAAACCCAAAGATGAAAAGATAATCCCGACACATGGGTCCCATAAACATACAAATACAAATACAAAGGAAACAGTTCAAAGTTATGTTTTCATGTTCTTTTCTGCTAAACTAAACTCTAGATCAGGAAAAACTATGTTTTCATTATTTTTGGATGGTTCATTTAATCAATCATTAGGATGAAATAGTATTTAAAATATTAGTTTAGATTTTTATATTTTCATTAAAAAATATTAAAAAACTCCTAAAATTTAATTCTTTTAAAAAACTTTTAAATAAATCAAGAGCAGAAAGTATAAATAAATAGTTGAAAAGTACTTTATAAACTACTAACGTTTGAATACGATGACCTTGACACAAACACTTTTCTTTTTATTTATTTATTTGTTTTTGCTTTAAGAAAAAGTAAAAAGAGCTTGTTTTATTTATGAAGCATCTAATAAGTATAATTTTGTGTGATTGAAGCATGAAATAAGTCTGTTACTGGTAAAGAAGAATATAAATTTTTTTAATATTATTATAACAGTCTACTTAATAAGAATTAATTATGGCTTAAAGAAGGAGGTGCCGAACCTTGGTAGGGACACGTCCCTAAAATTATGGTATGTTTTAACTATATTTAATTACAGTAATTTAGTCTTTCAATTTGTAAAAAAATGTTTTAAGCTTATAATTAAAGTAATTTTTCTATAAACAAATCCAGATTAAGATAAAAATGTAATTAAGTCTTTTAATTATTAATTTTTGGAAAGATTTTTATGCATCTATTGTTTAGTTAATAACTAATTCACACTTGCTTGTTAATAATAGCATAAAAACTTCTACACCATTAACAGCTCATAGCAAACTTACACCTTAAAAGAAGATTTGTAAAAGCAGAAATGTAGGTAAACGTAAAACTTACAACTTTTAATTTTGATTTCAAGTCATGAAATTTTTTCTCTAATCCAAGTACTTGAGTTTCCCAGTTCCCTTTCTCCTTGTTTTGTGTTTCCAGTTCCCTTTTGAGCTTGTCCACCTGGATAAAGAATTTCAGAGTTTGCACCATAGAATAGTGATCATAGATGACACTTCTATTACCTGATTTATACGTAACGAGGTGCAAGGACATTGGTACAAAGGGAGGGTTCAGTGAGTGAGTTATTGAATTGAAAGAACTAAGAAAAACAAACAAATTAACCTTCAAAGCTGAAAGTTCAAAGAGCAGTGATGTAATATTGTGTAGTGGGAATAGAGAAGATCCTATGGCTATAGACAAGCGTTTCATTGGATTCTTGTAAACAAATCTAAACCTACAAAACATTATCCAACAACAATGACAAAAACAATGTTAATACCATTAAAAACTCAAAGAAAACTTATAACTTAAAGAAGATTTGTAAAAACAGAAGATGTAGGTAAACGTAAAAACTTACAACTTCTAATTTGATTTCAAGTCATGAAATTTTTTCTCTAACCTAAGTACTTGAGTTTCCTAGTTCCCTTTTCTCCTTGTTCAGGGTTTCCAATTCCTTTTTGAGCTTGTCCACATGCATAAAGAATTTTAGAGTCTACACCATAAAATAGTGATCATACGTGACACTTCTCCTAGTTGATTTATATGTAATGAGGTGCAGGGACATTGGCATAGAGGGGGGGTTTAGTGAGTGAGTTATTAAGTTGAAAGAACTAAGCAGAAACAAACAAATTAACCTTTAAAGTTGAAAGTTCAAAGAACAGTGATGTAATATTGTATAGTGGGAATAGAGAAGATCATATGGCTCTAGACAAGCGTTTCATTGGTCTTGTAAACAAATCTAACCTACAAAACATTATCCAACAACAAGGATAGAAACAATGTTAATACCATTAACAGCTCAAAGCAAACTTACAACTTAAAGAAAATTTGTAAAAACATAAATGTAGGTAAACATAAAAATTACAACTTCTAATTTTGAGTTCAAGTCATGAAATTTTTTCTCTAACCCAAGTACTTGAGTTTCCCAATTCCCTTTCACCTTGTTTTATGTTTCCAGTTCCCTGTTGAGCTTGTCCACCTGCACAAAGAATTTCAGAGTCTACACCATAAAATAGTGATCATACGTGACACTTCTACTAGCTGATTTATACGTAACGAGGTGCAAGGACATTGGCACAGAGGGAGGGTTCAGTGAGTGAGTTATTGAATTGAAAGAACTAAGAAAAAACAAACAAATTAACCTTCAAATCTGAAAGTTTAAAGAGCAGTGATGTAATATTGTATAGTGGGAATAAAGAAGATCCTATGGTTATAGACAAGCATTCCATTGGATTCTTGTAAACAAATCTAAACCTACAAAAAATTATCCAACAACAAGAACAGAAACAATGTTAATACCTTTGTCAACACTCCATCAATGAAGCCCCCACATGCCTTCTTCGACTCGCCACTATTTCAGGTCGCCACGCCAATTAATCCGAAGCACTCCACCGGAATGGGGTTTCAATAACACTTAGGGTAAGCACAAATTTCGATTGGGTATTTTGGATACACTTTTCGAACTCAAGATTGTAGATTTTGGATCAGAGAACGAGGATTTCAGAGTTTGATTTCAGAACTCCTCACGATTTTCTTTCTATTAAGGATTCAATTTGGGCAATGGGTTTTGATTTCGAAACAAGGTTTGGGTTTGAATTTGGGAAATGGCTTTGAGAACGAGGTTGGAGTGCGATTTTACAGTGCTACGAGTTCACAGAGATAGGGTTTATGGGTTTTGGTTCTTCAAACATACGAACTTTCACATATATGGAAAACACTTATTTTTTTTTTTATTTTGTATGTAAAAATTTATATACGGATAAAATCTGTATGTAATTATTCCCAATTTTTTTAATTTTGTATGTAATAATTTATATAAAAAAATAATCCGTATGTAATTATTCCCGTTTCATGGCGCCAACATTACATACGGATTAAATCTGTATGTAATCACTTTTGGCTTACATACGAAAAAATCCGTATGTAACGTCTATTTACATGCTAAATTAAATTCGTATGTAAATATGCATATGTAACATTCACTTTACATACATATTTGAATCTGTATGTAATAATCAGTATGTAAATAAGCAATTTCTTGTAGTGTTTTAAAAATTTCAAACTTTGGTTTTGAGCTTTTGATTCATTTTTGTTTGTTTGTTATGTTTATGATTATATGAATGATTTGTTTATGTTTATGATTCTATCTGAATGGTTTGTTTTATCATTTGCGGGGGAAAGGAAATGCAGGTTCCATACATCACAATTGTGTGGAAACATTAATGGGTAGCAAAATTAAGTATAGGATATTAGGTTTGATGAATTAATGAAAAATTTTTATTAAAATATTAAATATTCAGTTTGACTTGAAATTATCTGAATATTTGAATGATTTCAATGATTGAAATTATCCGGATGGTTTTTCTGTTGTGGATGGTCGAATGATTTGTATGGTTGAAAATTACATGGATGGTTTTTCTATTGTAGATGGTTGTTGTTGATGCTTTTTTTGAAATTTTTTCCTAGCGAAAATGGCAAGAAAAATAAAAATAAAATGGTTTTTTTCTAGTTTATATGCGTCGCTCAAGCCAACACAAATCACTATTAATTTTTACTTTTTTTTTCTAGCTTCCATTTTTGCGTGGGCCCCACGCAAGGTTTTTTTTTATATAGTTTGTGTTGGCTAGGCCAACGCTATCTTTGATTTCTCTTTTTTTGTTATTTCTTTTGTGTTGGCCTGGTCAACAAATAATGGCGTTTCTGATATGTCTACATTGGTCTGGTTGACGATATTTTGTCCATATTTACATCGGCTTGGCCGACAAAATTTATGTTTGTTTCACGTCGGTTTGGTCCACGCAATTTGCGTCGCTCTCGCTGGTCGACGCAAAATGGACTTTGCTTCCACGTTTTTCTCTTCGATTACTTGGTCGATGCAAATCTGACATTTTTTCATCAGTTTTTGTTGGTTTGCGTCCTTTTTTGGTAGATGAAAAATGTTGTTTCTGTTGTAGTGACCATGCCCTTGTTTTCTCTCTGTCTTTCTTTAGGATGCCACAAAAGGTGGTTAACCAAATAAAAAAGATTCACTTGAACCTTCTCTGGGGTTTGGGAAGTGAGAATAGGAAGATTTCTTAGGTTAGTTGTGGGGATTAGAGATTTGTAAGTTTTCAATTCAACACTTCTAGCAAAGTGGAAATAGAGGTTGAGCCTAGAGGGAAAATGACTTTGGAGAGAGATCCTTGATTCAAAGTATGGTGGATGGAGAACCATGAAGGATAGAAATAATAGCAAACAATCTGAATGGTAGGAGGATGTTAAGGAAGCTTGCAAATATAGAATTGGAAGCTAGTTCGTTGAGAATATAAGGTGGGTGGTGGGAAATGGGAAATTTTGTTTTTCTAGGAAGACAAGTGGTTAGGGGATTTTATTCTTAAGGATAGCATACCTAGAGTGTATGCTAACGCAATACATAAATTAATAAGGGTTTTGGAAGCAAAGTTATGGGAGAATGATATTTGGAAGTGGCAGTTGTTGTGGAGAAGAGAGTATTTTGATTGGGAAAAGCCTCTTGTTGAAGGACTAATGGATTCAGGGCATTCATCTTCATGTTGATAGGGTAGCCGACTATGAGTGGAAGCTTAACAAGAACAAAGTGTTTTCTACTTATTCTGCCTATGATAGTCTACAATATAGAGGTTTAGACAGTATGGTTAGGGATGATATATTCTTAGAGTTGTGGAACATTGAGGCTCTACCCAATGCTAAATCTTTTTTGTGACATGTTCTTAAGGGAAGGTAGCAACAAAAGATAATTTATGTAAGAGAGAAATTATACCAGATGATATGTGGTGTCCCTTGTGCACAATCCACCTTAAATCTGTCAGCCACCTATTTTTTAGTACAAAATTGTAACTCTAGTTTGGAATATGTTTTATAAATAGATTGACATGTCTAATGTTACACACAATCTACCCATAGACCATTTAGTGAATTTCGAACATATTTACTTAATGAGAAAGATAATTGGGTATGAGCAATAATGGTTTGGAATATTTGGACACAAAGGAATTTGGTCAATTTTAACAATGCAAAAATAAATGTAGAACAAATTTTCTATGTAGCACAATTAAAAACTTTGACATGGATCAGGAATAAGCACACAAAATCTCAGTTCACATTTTTAATTAAATTCGATTGAGTATGTGAAAATGGTGTGGTAGGTGTAATTTAGTATGAAAAATCAAGGTTGATACTGTATGTCCCCCACAATCTAACTTTTCTTATGGTTAGATATGAGCTAAGTGCAGATTGTAGGGGCTTCAGTTAGGGGTTCTTGTAAGGACCTGTAGAATTGAATTGGAATAAAAAGAGTTATATTTTAAAAGAATTCTATGTATGTTTTATTTAGAATAGAAAGGGAGGAAAAAGTTAAGTATAGAAGGCTATGAGGTCGCCGGTCGCCTGCTACACATGAGCGCCAGGTGGACATCGCGCGGGCGCGAGAGGCATGCAGGCATCGCGCGGGCGCGAGAGGCATGCAGGCATCGCGCGGGCGCGAGAGGCATGCAGGCATCGCGCGGGCGCGAGAGGCATGCAGGCATCGCGCGGGCGCGAGAGGCATGCAGGCATCGCGCGGGCGCGAGAGGCATGCAGGCAACGCGCGGGCCCGAGAGGCATGCAGGCATCGCGCGGGCGCGAGGCATGTGGGCATTGCCAGGGCGCGAGGCATGTGGACGTGGCCAAGGCGCGAGAGTTATGAGGGCGTCGCCAGGGAAGACATCGGTCGTCTCCCAGAGGAAGGCATCGGTCGTCTTCTAGGGCGAAGGAGACATCGGTCGTTCGCCAGGATGAGTCAGCGTTGGAAAGTTGTCGCGAGGGCGAGCCTCACACAGATAAAGTGGGACCCAGACTCTCAGCATGAAACGTCCTGCACGCGCGCCACGTAGACAAAAAGGATGATTCAGAGTGGTGACATCAGAATGTTGGCATGCGCAAGAGACACTCGCGGTCGTACTGTTCAGAGCAGTGGTTGGCATGCACAAACGACAACAGTGGTCGTACTGTTCAGAGCAGTGGTTGGCATGCACAAACGACAACAGTGGTCGTACTGTTCAGGGCAGTGGTTCTCAGACTTTCCTGCAGGAGGGGTGGCAGCAGCAGCAAACGTGGACAGGTAAGCTGGGATTCAAAAGCCACTGCGGGAAGGCAAAGAGTGTTACAGACTCAAGAGTGTTAGAGTGAGTGCAAACTTCCTCCCTCCCTTCTTCCCTTCCTTGCGTTGAGACTCAGGCAACCTCCAGCATCAGTGCGACACGCGACGTTGCCCTTAGCGCACCTAAGAGGTTCTCTGCAAGTTCTACAGACCAGGCGCTGAAAACAGAGACAAGGCGGGGTTCAAGCTTCGTTGGGTTTCGGAGCTCCTGGTGTTTGCGCAAGTCCAGGTAAGGGAAGCTAGACTTCATTTTCAATACAAGCCATAGTTTAGCTGTTTCTGAAGTGAGAGCGACGTGGTCGCCGGTTTTCGTTTTCATCTTCGTGAATACTCTGTTTCATGTGTTTGGGCGACGTGGTCGCCGGTTTTATGTGCAGTCTTCGAAATACTCTGTTTTTGAACTAGATCGCCGATTTTGGCGTTGTTTGCGAAAACTCCCTGTTTTTGGTGTTGCTTTGAAACTGTTGAGATTTAAATGAGATATTCGAAGATAAGAACCTTGGATTGAGTTTTGCTGTGATTGAAATCATTCCTTTAAGTGTTATGTGATGTGTTGGATGTGGTGAATGTGGATCGAGGCATAGTATTTTCAGGAAAGAAAATACCGTGTAAGATCGTGTAGGATGTGCATTGATCGGTGATGTCTATAATGGGATTATCCTGACTCTCCTGAGATAATGGATTCATATAGATGAGGTTATTCAGGCGTTGAGAGTCGAAGGAGGTTCATATGTATGGGTGAGTCGTGTGAAACAGAACGAGCTCGGCCTGTCATATGGATTAACCCTGTCATACTGTGAGAATGGTGAACTTGAGATTGAGATTGTGTTGATGCGCATAGCTGGTAAACATTACAGCTTTGTATGACAGGTGCAGAATCCCTGAGTCTAGTCAATGCACGAGTCTTCCGGAAGTAGTGTCAAGTGTCTTGTGTGCTGAGTCAGTGGTGGTCTGACATGTGAAATGAGGAACTTGAAATTATAGACACTTGATGCAGTATTGTGAAAATGAATAACTCTTGAGAATATTGTGAAATGTGTGATTTCTGGGTGACCAGGTGAAGGGCATTGAGAAAATCTATAGCTTTACGTGAATATCTTGAAAATTGCTTACTCTGATTTTAATGTTCTTATTTAAACTCTCTTTAAAATATCTAGCTTACCCTGCGTGTTTTGGTTCTGTGGCTGTTCTCTTAAAACTGTGATGATCGTGTATAACTTACACGGGAGCAGATGATCTTCCAGGAAAGTGAAGTGGTCGCCGGAAGGAGATCGGCTGTTTTTGGGTCCCCCGATGGGCGATCGGCCTCGTCCGATAGGAGATCGGTCTCGTCCGATAGGAGATCGGTCTCTTTCGATAGGAGATCGCCTGCTTCGTTTTTTTTACTGTATTTTGTTTATGTTTCTGGAAAAAATTTGACCGAATTTGTATTAAACTCCCTGTGAGGAGAAACTACATTTCATATATATAATATTTTGTTCATAGAATCTATTTGTTACCTTTATTTTCATTATATACATTTGTATAGTATTTTGGCGGGATGTTACAGTTCTGATGATTCTTGGTATGACTTAAATTTGGAGTGAATGGTGAATGAGTCAAGGGACGAAAATTTTTTAGGTACATGCGGTTGCGTATTCTTCCAATTCTCAAAGTACTGCATTCTTTACTGCTTCTATCATATTCGATTGTTTTGGCTATCTGCAAGCTTTGGGTGTTCTTGGAGTATTTGTTTTGCTGGAGTATTTTAGTAACCAGTTTTAGGGTCTGTTTTTATGAGTTTTGGTTAAATGTATGTGTAACAATGAAGGACGATGACTTCTTGATGTAAATGAGGCCAATAATTTTTTGTGCATCTGAAGCCATTGACTGCGTGAAATTCGTAGTCATATCTCTCTGGGTAATGATGGATTGTTCATCATGACCATTTGTTCTTCTCGAAATATGAGGTAAAAAGGTGGCGGAAGCTATGGATGATATGGGTCAAGGATGGGTCATATAGAGCTATGGGTTCCTTGTAGGTGCATGAAAGGTATGGAGAGTGATAGGTTGGGCCAAATCACTTGGACGAAGGTGAAAATGAAGATTAAAGTGTCTAACCTAGAGAGACTAGACAAAGAGTAGAAGCTAGCAAAAATTTGACAGCATTTACTCATTAAAATTGATCTTAAAAAAACATGAGTCAAAGCACCCTATTTATAGGAGATGGTAAGGAGCAAGGGTAGGATGGAGAATACACAAAAGAGGGTGGCCTTTAGGGTTTGACTAAGTCAAACCCGCACCTAGGCTTGTTCTTCTAGAAACTAGGTAAAATTTCCCTCCTAATGGGCTAGAAACAAGCTAAAATGATAACTACAATCCCCTATTATGCTATAGGCACCTTATTCTAGCCTTTCTTTGCTATTTGGACCCCCAAAGTGAGCCCTACTCTACTGAAAATACAAATAAACTGAAATTACAAATAAAGAAACTAGCTCCCATGGCTTGGGCTTTACTTATTGTGGTCCTCTGAGGAATCTTTGAACATACAAAGAAAAGTTTCTCTGCCATCAGTAACAGAGTCCCAATCTTCTTGAATCCTCTTTGCCATGGACCTAGTTGTTGAGCCTAAACTTGGGCCAGAGCTTGGGCCTCTTCCATCAGGTAACCTTTTACTCAAGTTCTGTTTTGCATCTACAATGTGTGCCTTTGTATTGTATGACCTTTTTTTATTGGTACACTACAATAAAAACACTATATTTCATTGGCCAAAAACATACGCAAATGAACCAAAACCGACGATAAAACATCAAATTTGCGTCGGCCAAGCATTAGAAAAAAAAGATGCGAAAGCAAAGTGCTTTTTTCGTCGGTCAACACGAGCAACACAATTTGTGTGGGCCTAGCCGATGTAAAAGGAGACGCGAATGTCGTCGGCCAGGTCAACATAAAAGCGACATAATATTGTTGGCTTATGCGTGGGCCAAACTGACGCAAATGTATCAAAAAAGTAATTAGATTTTGTGTCTGCTAGGCCGACGCAAAACTTAAGGAAAAAAGAAAAAAAAACCTTGTTTGGGCTTGGCCCATGCATAAATGGAAGCAAAAAAAATTAAAAATTATTTCTAGCCATTTTTACCTATAACATCAAATAACAAATCTCAAATCATATTGACAATTCAGAATAACAAATCCCCAATCATCATTCACACCACATTCACAATAGAAAAACCATCCAAATAGATAAACAAAGTCATTCACATAATTTCATCCATCCAAATCAACCATACAAATCATGTAGATAAATTTTGCAGATCAATTTATTTCGATTACAACTAACATATGCATTGCGATAACAGGTACACGCACAACAACTTTCTTCTTCCCCATTTTCACGCACATAAACTTTCTAAGGTCATTACAGTTTCTGATTTTTTTAACTTCAAAACAAAATTATGATCGTAGTAAAACCATTCTGATAACCTCAACAAAAATCACACAAACAACAGTAATCACAAATAAAAAATTAATCAACAACTCAAAAAGTTTAAAAATTTACCTCAGAAGAAGGATGAAAGATCGGAGTTGGACATGGTGGAGCACCGGTTAAGGCACGTTAGATCTGAAATGAGGAAGAAGAAAAAAATTTAAGAAAAATAATAAAATACAGAGAAGAGAAGAGAGAGGGAGAAAGAAGAGACAACCGACGGTGATGGAAGTAAGACTGGGCAACAGAACTGGGAGCCATGGCAGTGGCGGCAGACTCACGCCAGACTTCGAGCTCAAATGAAGAAGAGCAAAACGTTAACAAAAATAAGAGAAGAAAAGAGAAGAGAAACGAAGAAGCTGTTAGAAAAGATGGCTTTAAACTAGAGGGGGGTGAATTGTTTAAAGGGGTTTTCACAAACTTTTCCCAGCTAGAATGAATTTCTTTCAGAAACCAATTGATTCAGCAATTCAGTTAGCCAAAACAGCAAGCAAAACTGTAATACTAGAAAAACAATCGGTTGTTTCTTCGAAACAATCGGTTGTTTATACCAGCAAACAACAAACAAACTGAATTTAAAGAGTTAAGGATAGAAAGATTGTACACAACTGTTTATACTGGTTCACTCCAATCCAGAGCTACATCCAGTCTTCTCAGAAACCCTGAGGAAATCCACTAAGCAATCACACCTTGATCACTTACACAACAACCAAGAGAATGCCCTTGAAAACCTCAAGAAACACACTCTCCCTGGCCAACACTAAGATTGCTGATCTTGAACACCTCAAGAACACACAGCCAATCTCACAAAAACACACAAATGAATTGTTTCAGCAGTTTACAAAGATTACACTTGTTATAGATGAATATCTGAAATCAATACAAGTAGAATCCTATTCCAGCACCTTGATCAATCACAAAACTCTTAAGCAATCTCAACACTTCGAAAAACTCTCTTAGAAAAACTTTGTCAAAAGATTCTTAATTCTTAAATCAGTTTTTCTGAATTTATACAAAGATATAGTTTGTTATCAAATCTTAACAAACTCTTAATTGCTTTAAAAAGATTGGTCAAAGCATTTAATGACTGGAGCGTATTCAGTTTTAAAGAATTTAAAGCTCAGTCAAAGAAAACAATTTTTCTGTTATGGTTCCAAAACAAACAATCGATTGTTTCCTCGAATCAATCGGTTGTTTTGTTACTTAACAGATTTCACCATTCAAAAACAGTTTTCAAACTTTCTCAAAACACCTAAGTGTAAACAATCGGTTGTTTCGACAAAACAATCAGTTGTTTCAACTTAGCTTGAAAAAACATTTTGCTATGTTAAAGATTGAGATGATAATTGCTTTGAGATTTAATCTAAGGGTGGATTACAACATTAAACTACCCCAGAAAAAAGCTATAAACCAGCACAGCAGCATCAAGCAAAGCAGAGGCTTCAACATCCTTCAAAGGATTTGGATTCTTCAAAACATTGAACACCACTTGGTTCAACAATCTCCCCCTATTTGATGAAGACAAATCCCTGGTGCTTGTGTTGTACTGATTAAATCTGAAGCAGTTCCTGCAGAGAAAGCATTTACACTATCCAAAGCTTCTTACAGCAGCAAGTTAAATTATACCTCTTTTAACATAATATACAATCGGTTGTTTACTCGAAACAATCGGTTGTTTCTATCAGCAGCAGCAGAAAACACTTTATACTCAGAGATTTAAACATTTTATGCATATAAGATACAGATATACAAGAACCAATAAACTCCCCCTATTTGTCCTCACAAATAGATTTTAACATGTACCAAACACAGATTTTAAGAGAGATTATTTAGATCAAGAATACCTAACTCATTTCTTAAGAAGAAAAACCTCTCTTTTGGCAAAGGCTTTGTGAAGATGTCAGCTAACTGCAGTTTGGTCTCCACAAACTTCACTTCATAGTTCCCATTTTGCACATGATCTCTGATGAAATGATGTCTTATTTCAATATGTTTGGTCCTTGAGTGCTGGATTTGATTTTTGGTAAGATTGATTGCACTTGTTATCACACATCAAAGGAACTTTGGTGATTTGTAAACCAAAATCTGCAAGTTGTTGTTTGACCCATAGGATCTATGCACAGCAGCTACCAGCAGCTATATATTCTGCCTCAGCAGTAGAAAGAGCAACACATGCTTGCTTCTTGCTATGCCATGAGATTAGACTAGAGCCAAGAAGGTGACAAGTGCCACTTGTGCTCTTTCTAACTAGCTTGCAACCTGCGAAGTCAGAATCTGAATAACCAATTAAATGTATTGGAGAATGAGAAGCATACCATAATCCTACAGATGATATTCCTTTGAGATATTTCAGAATCCTTTTTGCAGCTTTGAAGTGTGACTCTTTAGGATTTGCTTGATATCTTGCACATAGACACACCGCAAACATGATGTCCGGCCTACTTGCAGTTAGATAAAGCAATGATCCAATCAAACCTCTAAATTTTGTTTGATCTATACTCTTTCCAGCAGTATCTGCATCCATGTAGCAGCTTGATGGCATTGGAGTGCTTGCCTCTTTGTAATTCTCCATTTCCAACTTTTTGAGAATCTCCTTGCAATACTTTGATTGACTTAAGAAGATCCCATCCTTTGTTTGTTTAACCTGCAATCCAAGAAAGAAAGATAGTTCTCCCATCATAGACATTTCAAACTCACCTTTCATTGCAGCCACAAATTCTTCACACAACCTATCTTGTGTAGCACCAAAGATGATGTCATCAACATATATTTGCACAAGAATTATTTCTGCATATGACTTCTTGATGAAGAGAGTCTTGTCTACCATTCCTCTTTCATAACCAAGAGATAGTAGAAAGTTGTTAAGCCTCTCATACCACTGCCTTGGAGCTTGTTTCAGTCCATACAAAGCTTTCTTCAACTTGAAGACATGGTTGGGATACTTGTGATCTTCAAAACCCAGTGGTTGATCTACATAGACTTCTTCATTGATGTAGCCACTCAAGAAGGCACTCTTTACATCCATTTGGAAGAGTTTAAAACCACTCATACATGTAAAAGCCAGCAGCAGCCTCACAGCCTCCAATCTAGCCATAGGAGCAAAGGTTTCACCATAGTCTATGCCCTCTTCTTGATTGTAGCCTTTGGCAACTAGCCTTGCTTTGTTTCTAGTGATCACTCCATCCTCATCTAGCTTGTTCCTGAAAACCCATTTTGCACCAATAATATTCATTTCATTAGTTTTAGGGACAAGAGACCATACCTCATTTCTTTCGAATTGGTTTAGCTCTTCATGCATAGCTTCAACCCACTTCTCATCCTT
Organism: Phaseolus lunatus; assembly: GCA_013389735.1. Classification (NCBI taxonomy): domain Eukaryota; kingdom Viridiplantae; phylum Streptophyta; class Magnoliopsida; order Fabales; family Fabaceae; genus Phaseolus; species Phaseolus lunatus. Next base: position 15,871,668 of record CM023863.1, on the reverse strand, counting down.
GAGAGCTTCTTCAATTGACTTTGGTTCAATTTAAGAGACAAAAGTTGTGTGTCTGCAGTAGTTTGAGATGGAGCTACGTGTGGAGACACCTTCCTTTATCTGCCCTATGATGTTATCCACTGACAGATCTCTAGGAATCCTCCATTCTTTGGGCAGCTCACTCTGTTGCAGAATTTCAATCGGTTGTTTCTACGAATCAACCGGTTGTTTTTCTGCACAGATATCCAGCTTCTCCAAACTGATGCTCTGTTCGTCTTCCTTAGCACTGATCTTTGGGTTCTCACTGATTCTGCTATCTACCTCATCAAAGACTACATGAACTGATTCTTCTACAGTCATCAACCTTTTGTTGTAGACTCTATAAGCATGGCTTGTGAGTGAATAACCAATGAAAATGCCAAGGTCAGCTTTCTCATCAAATTTTCCCAAGCTTTCCTTTCCATTGTTGAGAAAAAAATAGCTACAACCAAAGACTTTGAGGTGGCTGATGTTAGGCTTCCTTCCATTGAAAAGTTTATATGGAGTTTTCTTCAAAATGGGCCTTATAAGCACCCTATTCATCACATAACAAGAGGTGCACACTGCATCTACCCAAAAATACTTAGGAAGTGATGATTCACTAAGCATTGTCCTTGCAAGCTCTTCAAGAGACCTGTTCTTCCTCTCTACAACTCCATTTTGCTGTGGTGTTCTTGGAGTAGAGAAATTGTGTAGGATTCCCAACTTCTCACAGAACTTGACAAACTTCTCATTTTGAAATTCTCCCCCATGGTCACTCCTTATGGAACCTATGTTGCTGCTCTTTGTGTTTTGAAGTCTTCTTGCTAGCTTTTGGAATGCAGCAAAGGCATCACTCTTTGATTCCAAGAACAAGGTCCAAGTGTACCTAGAGAAATCATCAAGAATAACAAGAGCATAATAATTTCCACCAAGACTCATAGTTCTAGAGGGTCCAAAGAGATCCATGTGAAGGAGTTCAAGAGGTCTCAATGAAGAGACAACATTTTTGGTTTTAAAAGAACTTTTCACTTGTTTCCCTTTTTGGCAAGCTTCACAAATGTGATCCCTCTCAAACTTGAGTTTTGGCAGCCCAATCACAAGATCTTTTGATATTAGCTTGTTCAAATGATTCATGTGAATATGAGCAATTCTTCTATGCCAAAGCCAAGATTCATCTTGCTTGGATAGAAGACATCCAATTGAACATGGTGAAGAGATATCTAGAAGATACACATTATTAACTCTCTTACCTACCAACATTACCTCTTTGGTGTTGGGTAGACAGATTTCACATGTGTTTGTCTTGAACATCACTTGATACCCCTTATCACATAGTTGGCTAATACTCAGTAGATTATGCTTTAGGCCTTCAACAAAGAGCACATCATGAATCACCAAGATGCTCTCATCTCCTATGGATCCTCTCCCAAGTATTCTTCCTTTATTGTTGTCTCCATAGGTGACATGACCCTCTTGCTTGAAGGATATTCTTAGGAACTTTGATTTGTCCCCTGTCATATGCTTGGAGCATCCACTGTCCAAGTACCAAAGTTGCTTTCTTTCCTCCAAGATTTCCTACAGAAAATATTTTCAAGTACATAGGTTTGGTCCCCTTATGAATGAGGGTCCATCTGGTTTATACTCATCACTACAAGCTTTATTTTTCTTGGGAGTCCACTTCATAAGCCCTTTAGGAACAGCATGTTTTCTGATTTTACAGAATCGCACAGAATGACCTATTTTCATGCAATAGAAGCATGTAACAATCAGTTGTTTCGATGGTCCAATCGATTGTTTTTCTGGAATTTTCAAAAAAGATTTGAAAATCTATCTTGTTGGTTTTATGGATTAAAACCCAATCCAGATTTTCCAAAAACACAATTTTGAGATGCTAGCACACTTTCAAAGTTAGATTGGCCTTTAGAAAGCTTATCCACTGTTTTAACAAGATAGTGGACCTTTTTTTCAAGAATTTCACAATTTTCACAAACTAGAGTATCACACTTGCAAGAGGAGTTTTTGTAAATGATTTCCAGATTTTCAAAATCCATTTTTGAATTTTCTAAATCCTCCTCCAATGCCTTTACCCTGTTTTCAAGCTAGCTATTCTTTTCTTTCAACCGATTGTTTAAGAGAGCCAATCGGTTGGCTTCTTCATGTGTTTCTTGAAAGGCTTGAAGCAATTGACCATAATTTTCAGAGTTTGAAGAGTTTGATGAACTTACACTACATGAGTCATCCTCCCTTCTGGCCATTAAGCAAAGATTGAGGCTTTTCTTATTTTGCCTTTTCTTCCTTCTTGCTTGACTCTTTGTCATTGCCTCCTTTGGTTCATGAGCAGCCTTGAGAGTCTCCCACATTTCCTTAGCAGTTTTGCACTTTGATATCCTGAAAAATTCATTAGTATCTAGTGCAGAAGCTATAATGTTTTGAGCAGACCTATCAAGCTGAGCCATCTTACATTCATCATCTATCCATTTGGACAAAGGTTTTGCAGTAAAGGAATTATTCTTTTTGAATTTTGGAATGTAAGGACCATTCTCAATTGAGTCCCAAATTCTTTGATCAATTGGTTCAATAAAGATTTTCATTCTTGCTTCCCAAAACTCATAATTCAATCCACAGAATAAAGGTGGTTTGTGGATTGAAGCACCCTCCTCAAAAGATAGTTTTCCAGCCATAAAAAAGATTTTAGATCAACTTGAATAACTTTCAAGAACCAAGCTCTTGATGCCAATTGTTAGAAAAGATGGCTTTAAACTAGAGGGGGGGTGAATTGTTTAAAGGGGTTTTCGCAAACTTTTCCCAGCTAGAATGAATTTCTTTCAGAAACCAATTGATTCAGCAATTCAGTTAGCCAAAACAGCAAGCAAAATTGTAATACTAGAAAAACATTCGGTTGTTTCTTCGAAACAATCGGTTGTTTATACCAGCAAACAACAAACAAACTGAATTTAAAGAGTTAAGGATAGAAAGATTGTACACAACTGTTTATACTAGTTCACTCCAATCCAGAGCTACATCCAGTCTTCTCAGAAACCCTGAGGAAATCCACTAAGCAATCGCACCTTGATCACTTACACAACCACCAAGAGAATGACCTTGAAAACCTCAAGAAACACACTTTCCTTGGCCAACACTAAGATTGCTGATCTTGAACACCTCAAGAACACACAGCCAGTCTCAGCAAAAACACACAAACGAATTGTTTCAGCAATTTACAAAGATTACACTTGTTATAGATGAATATCTGAAATCAATACAAGTAGAATCCTATTCCAGCACCTTGATCAATCACAAAACTCTTAAGCAATCTCAACACTTTGAAAAACTCTCTTAGAAAAACTTTGTCAAAAGATTCTTAATTCTTAAATCAGTTTTTCTGAATTTATACAAAGATATAGTTTGTTATCAAATCTTAACAAACTCTTAATTGCTTTAAAAAGATTGGTCAAAGCATTTAATGACTGGAGCGTATTCAGTTTTAAAGAATTTAAAGCTCAGTCATAGAAAACAATTTTTCTGTTATGGTTCCAAAACAAACAATCGATTGTTTCCTCGAATCAATCGGTTGTTTTGTTACTTAACAGATTTCACCATTCAAAAACAGTTTTCAAACTTTCTCAAAACACCTAAGTGTAAACAACCGGTTGTTTCGACAAAACAATCGGTTGTTTCAACTTAGCTTGAAAAAACATTTTGCTATGTTAAAGATTGAGATGCTAATTGCTTTGAGATTTAATCTAAGGGTGGATTACAACATTAAACTACCCCAGAACAAAGCTATAAACCAGCACAGCAGCATCAAGCAAAGCAGAGGCTTCAACTTCCTTCAAAGAATTTGGATTCTTCAAAACATTGAACAATACTTGGTTCAACAGAAGCAAGAGCAAATCGACGATGAAGACAGGCTGGAGTAGTGACGGCAGGCGGCACAACAACGAAAAGTGTGAGTGTGAAAGGGGGATAGTGAGGAGAGTAAGTGTGCAAGTGAGAAGAAATTAGGGTTTCTCAATTTGGGGAAAGTGAGGGAACTAAGCACGGGGACAACGAAATGCGCTATTTAAATACAACATTGTATGTGTTGGCCACGTCTAACGCACAGAGGCGGGAATTTCACATCGGCTGGCCGACGCCAACCCCAACATAAATAAAATAAATATGAAATTTTAAAATTCCAGATATAATTAAGAAAAATTATATATAAATTTATATTCTTATAAATTCTTTCAAAAATACATAAATCATTAAATTTAATATCTATTTAATTTACCATTTTCATAATATTTTGAACATTTGATTAAATTTTCATAAACTCAAATAGAACTTTAAAAAAAATAATTTAATTTATACAATGAAAATAACAAAAATAATTTAATTTATATCAATGAACCATGTGTTGAAAATGAAGTTTTGATGACCCCAAATTTATGAAAAAAGCTTGGTGCCTGTGCTGCTACTGTTAGGGATTAGTTTTAGAATGTTTAGAATTTGTAAGAATAATTCTTAAACCAAAGCACAGCTTAATCAATCTGGTTTTGAAAAAGAAAAGTGATTTTCTAAGCTAAGTGATAAACAACTGATTGATTTATCGGTTTAGTCAGTTGTTTTACACATAGCCTATTTGGAGGGTTTTCAAATTGATTTTGACTTGGTTGACTAACAGTCATAACCAATTCAACTAGTTAAATCGATATTTCAATCGGTTGATTTTTGAATTTCTAACTGCTTTTCAAAAACCTATTAAACCTAATTTCAGTTGTTTTTGAAACTGTTTTTGGCTCGTGATTAACTGCCTAAAACGGCCAGTTGTGTATAGCTATAAAAAGGGATCATCCTCCTCATTTAAAAATCCAGAAAGAGAGATTTAGAAATTGTTTTGAGAGAGTTTTGATTCAAATTTTTTCCAAGATATCTTTAGGCTGTGCAAGTGGTTCAAGAAGTGATTTAGGAGCTTTGTGATTTCTTGAACGTCAGGTGTAATCTGTTCCTCATACTCTTGTATTTGTCTTCAATTTGAATACTTGTAAAATAGTAAATCTGCTAGGTAGAGGGCTGTTCTGTTTGTGTGTATGGTTTAAGGCAAAGAGGGTGAGTGATCTTGTGTGAAAAGGATCACCTCTTTGTGGTGTTTGTGTGTTGCGATCTGTGGTTGGTTACATAGTGAATTATCTAGTAGTTTCTAGAGACTGGATGTAGCTCTAGGTGTAAGAGTGAACCAGTATAAATTGGTTGTGCAATCTCTCTCTCTCTCTCACTCATTACAAACTGTTCGATGTGTTTTTTTGTCTCTACTGCTACAAAAAACCGGTTAAAACAAAATTTTAACCAGTTGATATTCTGCAAATAGTTTTAATTATTTTGGTTTCTTGGCTTCTCTGATTGCTCTTTGTGTAATTCTTCAAAGAACTTCATTCTTAGAAAATATTTGCAAAAATCTTTCATTAAACAATTCACCCCCCCCCCCCCCTCTTGTTTAAGCCATTAATTCTTACAATTGGCATCAAGAGAGTTGGGTTCTTGAAATTTTCTCAAGTTTTGTTTTTCAAATCTGTTTTAATGTCCGAAAAGTTTTCTTTTGGGGAGGGTGCTTCTTTAAATAGACCACCTCTATTCTGCGGTATGAACTATCAACTGTGGTGTATAAGAATGAAATTTTTTGTTGAATCTATAGATAGAAAAATCTGGAATGTCATAACAAACAGATCTCTTATACCTATGTCTGAGACTAATAAAGTTTTTTCTGAAAATTCTGTTTCTCAATGGACTAAAAATGAAAATGAAAGAGATCATCTTGATTGTGTTGCTATGAACATTATTGTATATGCTCTTGATTCTAACGAGCTTCTTAGAGTTTCAAAGTGCGTTTCAGCTAAAGATATGTGGGATACTCTTGAAAGAACTCATAAAGATTCAAGTGATGCTAAGCTGGACAATGAAAGCTTCTCCTCTGGATCATCCTTTGCAGTTTCCAAAATAAACATGTGTCTAATGGCAAAAGAAGATTTTGAATCAAACAGTGTAAGTACAACCTCCTCTTCTAAATGTGATAGTTGCTTTCAACTTCTTGAGGCCTTCCATGAGACTCATGAAGAAGCTCATAGATTGACCCTTTTAAACAATCGATTGAAAAATAAAAACAACTGGTTGAAAAATAGAGTCAAGGTCTTGGAAGAAGAATTGGATAATTCCAAAATTGATTCTGAAAACTTAGAAATGATTTATTAAAATTCTTCTTGCAAGTGTGAATCTAGTTCTTGTGAAAACTGTGAATCCCTTCAAAAGAAGGTATTCTATCTTGGGAAAACTGTAGATAGAATTTCAAAAGGAAAATCCAACTTTGAGAATGTCTTAGCATCTCAAAATTGTGTTTTTGGAAAATCCGGTCTTGGCTTTAATCCACAGAGTAAGAACAACGGATTTTTGAAACCTTTTTCAACCATCACAGAAAATCAACCAATTAAAAAGTCAAAGCAACTAGTTGTTTCTTATTTCTACTGAATGAAAAAGGTCATTCTGTGAGATTCTGCAAAGTTCGTAAAATTCTTGTTCCCAGAGGCATGTTAAAGTGGGTTCCTAAAAATCCTAAGGTTCCTAGCAACAAAAATAACCTCTATGGACCCAAATTTTTTAGGGGACCAAACCTTGCCACTTGATTGTGTTGTGTGTAGGAATTCTTGGTAAAAAACCAACATTTGTGGTACTTAGACAGTGGCTGCTCCAAGCATATGACAGGGGACTTGTCCAACTTTGTGAACATATGGAGATAATAATAGAGGAAGAATACTTGGAAAAGGCACTATAGGAAATCAAAACAGTTTTCTAATTCATGATGTATTCTATGTGGAAGGGCTCAAACAGAATCTTCTCAGCATAAGCCAGCAGTGTGACAGAGGATACCAAGTCACCTTCAAGACAAATTCTTGTGAGATTCGCCTACCAAACTCAAAGGAAGTTCTGCTGTTTGGTAAAAGGGTTAATAATGTCTACCTTATTGATATTTCAAATTCCTCTTTTATAGGTTGTCTTTTGTCAAAACATGAGGAATCATGGCTTTGGCATAGAAGGATTGCTCACATACATATGCATCATTTGAATAAACTGATTTCTAATGATCTTGTTGAAGGTTTACCTAAACTCAAGTTTGAGAAGGATCATGTGTGTGAAACTTGTCAAAAGGAAAAACAAACCAAACATTCTTTTAAGCTGAAAAACATTGTTTCCACTTCAAAACCTCTTGAATTGCTTCACATAGATATGTTTGGCCCCTCAAGAACTATGAGCCTTGGTGGGAATTATTATGCTCTAGTTGTAGTTGATGACTTTCCAGGTTTACATGGACACTTTTCTTGAAATCAAAAAGTGATGCTTTTTCTGCATTTAAGAAGCTAGCCAAGAGGCTACAGAACTCCTACTGCAGCAACATCTGTGCCATCCGCAGTGATCATGGTGGAGAATTCCAAAATGAAAAGTTTAGCTCCTTCTGTGATAAGTTTGGCATCTTTAACAACTTCTCTGCACCAAGGACACCGCAGCAGAATGGAGTTGTGGAGAGGAAGAACAGATCACTTGAAGAACTGGCCAGAACTATCCTAAGTGAATCTTCATTGCCAAAGTATTTCCGAGCAGATGCAGTAAGCACATCATGCTATGTGATGAATATGGTTCTAATCAAACCTATTCTGAAAAAGACACCTTATGAACTGCTCAATGGAAGAAAGCCTAATGTTGCTCATCTAAAGGTATTTGGCTGTAAATGCTATATTCTAAATAATGGTAAAAACAACATTGGTAAGCTTGATGAGAAAGCAAATGACGGTATTTTTCTTGGTTACTCCTTATCTAGTTGATCCGGTCGGTCATTGGTAGTCGATGACATCAGCAGCAGTTGACCACGTGGACCATTCATAGGGTGACATGTGGTAGAAGATAGCAGGTGAATCAGGGAGGAAGATCACTCATAATGGTGATCGGTGATCGGTTGCCAAGGAACCACCACCCGCAGATCAGTGTCAGGTGAGCGCCTGGAAGCAGAGCACGAGAAGTAAAGAAGCACTGATCGGTCATCGGGGGTTTCCTGTTAACACGTAGTTAAGTTGGGACCCAAGCTCCCAGCGAGAGTGTTACGCAAGAAGCACAGATCAGTGATCGCCTATCGCCATGTGTGAGGATGAATAATCGCCTATCGCCGTGTGTGAGGATGAATAATCGCCTATCGCCGTGTGTGAAGATCAGTAATCGCCTAGATTGCACATGATCGCCGTGTGTGAAGGTTAGGAGATCAGGTGGTCAGCAAGTCGTCGAAAGAGCACATCGCCGGGTATTTAGGAAGACTTGGTAAGCACTTGTTATATGGTCTAAATACAGAAGATAAGTGGCATGTCTGCCACCATGTGTAGTGTGAGCCGTGATACCTAGTGTTAACCAGCTCGCCATGTTAAGGTTGCGCCTAGGGTAGCCTGTGCACTAAGCTACTCCCTGTGTGGATAACTTAGTCGCAGGAGCAAAGTGGAAGTAATATTTCAGCTGCAGGTACTCTAGATGGTGACACGTGTATGACCAGATGTTATCCATGTGTCAAGAGGAATAACCATCAGGAGAGAGAAAGACTCAGGTATATATACGAAATTCTTAACGAAATTAGGGGGAGGATTCATTTTGGGTATTGATTCACTGATACACGGTTCTGAGTTTTTCTTTAAAGTTCTTTGTTGATTCAATCACTGACTTGAGCGTCGGAGCGCAACCGGCCGCAGAGGCGCCACACTGTTCTTTCAGGTTTCTTGGAGGACTATCAACTGAAGGTCATCGGAGATTCGGCGTGAAGCTGGTGAGGACGAGGTTCAAGAAGGAGAAGCTCTGACGCTTTGGTCAAGATGCTGGATCACTAGTCACGCTTATAGAGTTTATAATAAAAGACTCATGACTGTTGAAGAATTTGTACATGTTGTTTTTGAAGAAACTAACAATGTAGAATAGGGTCCAGCAAAGATCAGTACAGAAGAAGATGAATAGAATATCTTTCTAAAGAATCTGGAAAACTGTCCAGAGAATCAACCGGTTGATTCTGCAAAACAACCGACTAAAAATCTGCAACAGGATGAGCTTCCTAAAGAGTGGAGAATACCTATAGATCTTTCAGTTGACAACATTATTGGACAGATTCACAAAGGAGTCTCTACACGAAGGACAATATCAAACTTCTGTGAGCATATGACATTTGTCTCCAGTGTTGAACCCAAGACAATAAATGAAGCTCTTAAGGATGAAAATTGGATTTCAGCTATGCATGAAGAGTTAAACCAGTTTGTCAGAAATGATGTATGTTTTGGTGCCTAGGATAGATCAAATGAATGTCATTGGAATAAAGTGGGTCTTCAGGAACAAGCTTGATGAGGCTGGTGTGATTACAAGGAACAAAGCAAGACTTATTGCAAAAGGATACAATCAAGAAGAAGGAATCGATTATGATGAGATGTTTGCACCTGTGGCCAAACTAAAAGTAGTAAGGCTGCTGCTTGCCTTTGCATGTATGAGTGGCTTCAAGCTGTTCCAAATGGACATTAAAAGCGCTTTTCTGAATGGAATTGTGAATGAGGAAACCTTTGTCTCGCAATCACCTGGTTTTGAAGATCATACATATCCAAATCATGTGTACAAGTTGAAAAAGGCTTTGTATGGTCTCAAACAAGCACCAAGGCAATGGTATGAAAGGTTAAGCAACTTCCTTCTGTCTCACAACTATGAAATGAATGTCATTGGAATAAAGTGGGTCTTTAGGAACAAGCTTGATGAGGCTGGTGTGATTACAAGGAACAAAGCAAGACTTGTTGCAAAAGGATACAATCAAGAAGAAGGAATCGATTATGATGAGATGTTTGCACCTGTGGCCAAACTAGAAGTAGTAAGGCTGCTGCTTGCCTTTGCATGTATGAGTGGCTTCAAGCTGTTCCAAATGGACATTAAAAGCGCTTTTCTGAATGGAATTGTGAATGAGGAAACCTTTGTCTCGCAATCACCTGGTTTTGAAGATCATACATATCCAAATCATGTGTACAAGTTGAAAAAGGCTCTGTATGGTCTCAAACAAGCACCAAGGCAATGGTATGAAAGGTTAAGCAACTTCCTTCTGTCTCACAACTATGAAAGAGGGAAGATTGATAAAACTCTTTTCATTAAAAATTCAAATTTTGTTGTTATCCTTGTACAAATATATGTTGATGATATTATCTTTGGTGCAACTAATGATAAATTGTGTGAAAAATTTGTGGCAGCTATGCAAGGGGAGTTTGAGATGTCCATGATGGGGGAACTCTCCTTCTTCCTTGGTTTACAGGTCAAACAAACCAAAAAAGGCATCTTCTTAAGTCAATCAAAATACTGCAAAGAGGTTCTTAAAAGGTTTGAAATGGAGAATTGCAACGAATCCTCAACACCAATGGCAACAAACTGTTACATGGATGTTTATATGGCTGGAGTTGTTGTTGATCAAACAAAATATAGAGCTTTAATTGGTTCCTTACTTTATCTTACAACAAGCAGGCAAGATATAATGTTTGCAGCATGCCTATGTGCTAGATATCAATCAAATCCTAAAGAATCACATCTCAAAGCTGCCAAGAGGATTCTCAAATATCTAAAAGGGACCATTATTTTCGGGCTATGGTATCCCTCCCACTCTTTTATACAACTTGTTGGATATTCGGATTCTGATTTTGCAGGCTGCAAGCTGGATAGGAAGAGCACAAGCGGGACTTGCCATCTTCTTGGATCAAGTCTTATCTTTTGGCATAGTAAGAAGCAACCGTGTGTAGCTCTTTCCACTGCTGAGGTTGTGTACATTGCTACTTGAAGCTGTTGTGCTCAAATCCTTTGGCTCAAACAACAACTAGAAGATTTTGGGTTAAAGGTTAGCAAGATTCCTTTATTTTGTGACAATACAAGTGTCATCAACCTCACAAAGAATCAAGTTCAGCACTCAATAACCAAGCACATTGAAATCCGACATCACTTCATCCGGGATCATGTAAGCAATGGAGATTGTGAAGTTAAATTCATTGCAACTGAAAGACAACTAGCTGATATCTTCACCAAACCTCTATCCAAGGATTGGTTTTTTACTTTAAGGAATGAACTAGGCATTCTTGATTTACAAACTTTGTCCTAATCATGTTATTTTTAATCCCTTCTTTAACTCTATTTGTGAAGACAAATATGGGGAGAAGTGGCTTTGGGGTTGTAATCATCTAAATCCTGCACTTATTCTGCTTTAGGTAGATGATAAATTGCTTACTCTAATATTTTTAACCAGTTATTCCTGCTGTTTAATCGACTGTGTTTTCTGCTACTGCACCTATGCTTGTGTTTATGGTTTTCATGCTAATTTGGTTGATCTTCTTGTTTGGAAATCACCTAGTGGAAACTGGTTTTGTGGTGCTTGATATATCTGGAATGGATTATCCTGTGTTTTTGCATCTGTTTGTGATTGCACGCTGTGCCAAATTCTAAACAAAACATCCCAAAGCAACCTAGGGATTTGTCTTCATCAAATAGGGGAAGAATGTTGAAAATGAAGTTTTGATGACCCCAAATTTGTGAAGAAAGCTTAGTGCCTGTGCTGCTGTTGTTAGGGATTCGTTTTAGAATGTTTAGAATTTGTAAGAATAATTCTTAAACCAAAGCACAGCTGAATCAATCTGGTTTTGAAAAAGAAAAGTGATTTTCTAAGCTAAGTGATAAACAACCGATTGATTTATCGGTTTAGTCAGTTGTTTTACACATAGCCTATTTGGAAGGTTTTCAAACTAATTTTGACTTGGTTGGCTAACAGTCATAACCAATTCAACCGATTAAATCAACATTTCAACTGGTTGATTTTTGAATTTCTAACTGCTTTTCAAAAACTTGTTAAACTTGATTTTAGTTGTTTTTGAAACTATTTTTGGCTCATGATTAACTACCTAAAATGGCTAGTTGTGTAGAGCCATAAAAAGGGATCACCCTTCTCATTTAAAAATACAGAAAGAAAGATTTAGAAATTGTTTTGAGAGAGTTTTGATTCAAATTTTTGGCAAGATTGCTTTAGGCTGTACAAGTGGTTCAAGAAGTTATTTAGGAGCTCTGTGTTTTCCTGAACGTTAGGTGTAATCTGTTCCTTATATTCTTGTATTTTTTTTCAATTTGATTCTTGTAAAATAGTAAATCTGCTAAGCAGAGGGATGTTCTGTTTGTGTTTATGTTGTAAGGCAAAGAGGGTGAGTGATCTTGTGTGAAAAGGATCACCTCTTTGTGGTGTTCGTGTGTTGTAATTTGTGGTTGGTTACATAGTGAAATACCCAGTAGTTTCTGGAGACTGGATGTAGCTCTTGGTGTAAGAGTGAACCAGTATAAATTGGTTGTGCAATCTCTCTCTCTCTCTCACTCATTACAAACTATTTGATGTGTTTTTGGTCTTTGCTACTATAAACAATCGGTTAAAATGAAATTTCAACCGGTTGATATTCTGCAAACAGTTTTAATAGTTTTGGTTTCTTGGCTTCTCTGATTGCTCTTTCTGTAATTCTTCAAAGAACTTCATTCTTAGACAATATTTGCAAAAATCTTTCATTAAACAATTCACCCCCCTCTTGTTTAGGCCATTAATTCTTACACCATGTTATTGAAATTGCTTAGGATATCCTTTTTTAGCTTTTACAATCTATTTCTTAGTTTAACTTTTACCTTACTAATTGCAATAAAAAAATGAGTACATATGCTTCACCCAATATGGCAATGAGCTAGGGTTATGAACTTATGATACAAAATCTGATGATTCTGTAAGGATCTAGAAATTTACACATCGGTCGTCTGCCATGATGAGGGACACATCAGTCGTTTGCCAGGATGAGACATCAGTCGTCTGCCAAGGTGAGACATCGATCATCTTCCAGGGTGAGACATCGGTCGTCTTCCAGGGTAAGACATCGGTCGTCTTCCAGGGTGAGACATCGGTGGATAGTCATCGCGAGATCAGTCATCGGTTCCTTCTCATCGGGGGGTCCTATTATACGCAAATAAGCTGGGACCCAGGCTTCCAGCGAAGGCGTTCTGCAGGCGCGACACGTAGACATTAAGGGCGCCCAGAGTCGTTGGCGTCAGAGTTTTGGTAGGGCAGGTAACCCAGAGTTGGTGTGCGCAGAGACCCACGTGGCCATCCTGTTCGAGGAAACATGCATGCAAGCTTTCCCGCAGAGTGGGTGATGGCAGTGAAGGCTACAGAGCCGTTCGACCATAATAGCTGAGGGAATAAGCTCATTTCATTCCCTTTCTCCTTTCTCCTCCTTCTCTCAACATCACGGACGCCTCCCTCACCAGTTTGACGACGGCGACTACCACTGGACTGTGGCGTTTTTCTCTGCAAGTTTTCCGATCAGGACGCTAAAACAGAGTAAGTCGTTTTACTCTGTTTTTCGAGTCGATTCTGAACTTGAGAGGGTTGCCTCTGCATAGGCATTGCATGCGACTCTCTTAGCTTCAGAAATCGTCTCTGTTAACGTAGAAAATGAGTAGTATAGTCAGTTTTGTGATTAAGGCTCCATGGTGCAGGTTAGGACATCTTTAAGTTTCGGTGGGTTTGGAGCTCTTAGTGAGTTTTTACGCAAGTCCAGGTAAGGGAAGCTAGCTTTATTTTCAATAACAACCATAGGCTAGAAGATTCTGAAGTTGGGGCGACGTGGTCGCCGGTTTCAAACTTTCTTGCACGATGCTCTGTTTTTATGTGTGGATCGGAATTTGTTTGAGCTTGAAATGTGAAATTTTAAATATAGTGGATGCTGTAAAATGCATATGATTTTTGAAATCTTGAACTTTGGTATGATTTGGATTGTTTAGAAATGGTTGAAAATATGATATGATTGAATCGTTCATGAATGTGTTGTATGAATATGGAATGATGCGAAATTGTGGTCAAGACATAGTATTTTCAGGAAAGGAAATACCGTGTTGAGACTGTTATGAGGGTGTATTGATCTGTGAGTATCCTGTGAATGAGACGATCCTGACTCTACTGATATAATGGAATCACATAGATGAAGTTATTCAGGTGGTGAGAGTCGAAGGAGGTTCATATGTATGGGTAAGTCGTTTGAAAGATAACTGACTTGACCTGTTATATGGATTAACCCTGTCATACTAGGAGAGTGATGATATTGAGATTATTTATGCGCATAGCTGTGTGGATTCACAGCGACCCTGTGAGGATTCACAGTGGTGTAGTATGACAGGTGCAGGTCTCTGGATGCTAAGTTCAACGCACGAGTCTTCTGGAAGTAGCGTCAAGTGTCTACATGTTGTGAGTCAGTGGAAAAATTCTGACCTGAGAAAGATGAATATTGAAATTATTGGTAGACACTTGATGAAATTGTGAAATGTGTGAAAAATGATGGTTTATTGATCCGGTCGGTCATCGGTAGTCGATGACGTCAGCAGCAGATGACCACGTGGGCCAGTCACAGAGTGACGCGTGGCATGAGATAGCAGATGAACCAGGGTGGAGATCGTTCAAGAACGGCGATCAGTCGTCAGCTACCGAGTGACCACCACCAGAAGATCGGTTCCTACTTGAGCGCCTGGAAGTAGAGCGCGAGAAGCGGTGAAGCACCGATCCGTCATCGGTGCATACAGAGTTATCGCTCTTCGGTGCATGCAGAGTGATCAGTCATCGGTGCATGCATAGTGATCAGTCGTCGGGGGTTCCTGGCCAACACGTGTTAAACTGGGACCCAGGCTCCCAGCGAGAACGTTACTCAAGGACCTTGCCTGATACCATAAGCAGAGCACGACGAGGACGTGAAGAAGCACATCGGTCATTGGTGTGTGTTGAGGTGACATCGGCCGCGCGATGTGAACAACGCAATCGATGATCAGTAAAGCGCCCAGAGGCAGGGAATGGCCTTAGTCGCGAGACGACCACGCATGAAGATGAAAAGACGCAGTTAAGTGCAGAATCCTGCTGGGACGAGAACCCATCAAGGTTAGAGTTTCCCAGTGGGGTTGCATGTCTGCCACGTGGATGTTGAAGATGTTCCCAGAGAATAGGTAGGGCAGATAGGCACAGAAGTCGAGGGGTGCAGAGGTACCCACGCGGCCTCCCCTGTCAGACTTGGCACTCAAGTGAAGAAGGCTGGCACGCAAGGTAGCCCTGGGGAGTGGAAACGACAGTGCAGAGTAATTAAGTGGCCCTAGAGGTAGCCCGTAGGGGCTACGCGGGTTTATATGAGGAAGAAGAACACCAAACCAGGTATGCAATCTTTACCTCAGAATACACAACACTAAACCTAGAGCACTCAGTTTTCAAATCGAAGAGGACTGAGGGCACACACACACGGTCTCACACAGAGAGATCTGAGAGAGACTTTTTGGTGTTCCCGTTGCCTGACTTGAGCGTCGGAGCTACAACGGCCGCTAGAGGCGCCGTCTGTGTGTTTTGCAGGCACCGTTCGGAGTCCCGTCGAAGGTTCCTGGAGCCTCCTTGCAGAACGCGCAACAGTTAGAAAGCCAAACGAAGGAGTGACGAGGCATTCTCCCCACGTTCGAGTCCGCGGCGAGATCATTTATGATGATATCAAGTTTCATATTTAAAGTTTTTAAAATAGTTAGCTTACCCCTTGTTTTGTTTTGTGGTTGTTTTCTTTAAAACTGTGATGATCGTGTATAATTTACACGGGAGCAGATGATGTTGCAGGTAGTAAAGCTCCTCAGTGAGCATTTTGGAGGAAGGGATCGTCTGTCTTGAATGCTGTATTTTGTTTTATTTTGAAAACTCCTGATGGAGATGTATTAAAATTCCCTAGAAAAGGGATGTTATTTTGAGATACAATGTATGGAATGGATGAATTATATTATATATACCTATGTTAATTTTTGATATTATTGTTTTACCTTTATTTTATTATATAAAAATGAATAAGATATTGAGGGGCGTTACAGATTCTATGTTCATTCCATGATTCTAAGTTCACTCTATACTGGACCCAATCGAAAAGGGGTTATAAATGTTAGATTTATTATTATTGGGAAAGAAAACTTTATTGAGAGTGTCATATATAAATGCTGTGGAAAAATATGAAATCATATGTAACCTCTTTTAAATCTTTAAGATGATCTTATACTTCATTTATGAGAAGTAACCTCTTTTAAATCACAATCGACATCAAAGGGAAATCTCCTCTTCAAAATAAATTGTTCCTTCATCCATTACACAAATATGAGACTCAAATTTATTTAAGTTACCAATCAAATTGATTCTTTATTTTAAATATATCCATTAAATTTTACATTAATAAATTACTTCATGTTAAATTTATATTTCTAAATTTATGTATATTTTATATTTTATATAACATTTACAAAATTTAAATACGCATTATTTTACTCAATTTATTTTCTACATTTTTCAATTCTTTCTAAATTTTTTATGATAATTTCTTTAAATAATTTTATTATTAAAAACTTAATCAACTAAATAAATTTAATTTAACTAACTTATATCAAAATTTAAATTATACTCCAAAACAAAATATTCAAAATTAAAATATTTATTACAATATTAAAAAAATTTAAAATAAATAAATCATGTAATAAAAATATACATACAATAAACTATTTAAAATTAAAATATTTATTAAAATATTATATATTAAATAAATTAAAAATAACTAATCTTTATAAAAATAAAAGTATTTAAATATACCCATGCGTTTTCTTGTAGTGGTAGCGGACTCCATGGTACGTAGGGAATCTTATTTTTTTGGCATTTCCAATGTGTGCCTATGTATTTTATGACCCTTTTATGTTTTATTGGTAGTGGACTGCATGATACAAAATGAATCTTCTATTAGTTCAGGTTTTTTTTTATAAAGTTAATCCACTAACAATTCTTTATATACGAGTTGAAATATTTTTTAAATATTTCATTTTTTTCTATTAAAGAAATAATGAATATACTTTGTACCTGAAAAATATAAATGAAGGTTTGCGAAACAATATTTGGAATATATTAAAGAGAGATTTTTAATTTTTAACTATTTGAAAAGGATACATATAAATATATTTTGTACGCTTTAAATTTTATTTTAAATTAGTAAATATTTTATACAAACTTCTATTAAATTTTTTAGGGATAACAATGCGGACCGGTCTATTACAAAAAAAAGTGCGGAACGATCTCACTAATCTAAGTTGATGACCCGCTTAGACTCGTCCCATATAACCTGTAGCTTGTGCGGACGGGGCGGGACGGGTTGACCCGCTAACCCGCATAAATAAATAAATAAATAAATAATTTTAAAAAATGATACCCCATTTACCTATTATTGCAGTGTGACATTTATTTATTTTATTTTTAAAAAATTGAATTTAATGTACTAAAAAAAGAATGTTTTATTTTAATCATTTAAAGGAGTTAGTTTTTTTTTTTATTAACAATAAAAAATAAATAAATAAGAACCATTTTAGTTATTCAACCTAGGTACAAAATCGTATAGAAACAAACAACCCCTCCTCCCAGAAGTTTGCCACTAACTTACTAGAACAAATACAGTATGACCAACCTAAATAAATCACTTATGTTTAATCGAATACATACAAATCAGGTAATCCATGCACCCGTTAGAAAAGACAAAACAAGCAGAAGAGAGACTTTAGAGGTTACCCAGGACTAGACCTTTTAGTTGAGACATGGAGTTAGTATGAAGAGTAACAATGTATTTAGTTTTTAAGTAAAGTCTTATATTCAAAATTTGTTAATAAAAAAAATAATATAAAGACGAGATTTCAATAGGATAGTTAAAAAATTAGTCATCTTCATTAAAATATTTTGTAGCAAAATTTTAATAAGATATTTTTATACATTTACACACACACATACACACACACACATACACACACACACACACACTATATATATATATATATATATATATATATATATATATATATATATATATATATATATATATATATATATATATATATATATATATATATATATATATATATATGAAAATAGATGCAAAGCAAAACTTTAATTATTTTTAATCAATCTTTCTAACAACTTTCATACTTAAATTTATATTTTTTTATCTTAATTGAATGAATTAAAACAAGGATAAAATTTTAATTTTTTAGTAGTAGAAATAAGTTTTTTTTTTCTATAATTAATGAAATCGTAGTTTTTGAAAAAAAAAATATTTTTCTTATGCAAATTAACCCGCAGACCCGCGGGTTACTTCTTATGCGGGATGGGTCAGTAAAATAAGCCTACACTCCTTGCGCGAGGCGAGCCAATCCGATCCGTATTTTGCAAGGAGCGAGCCCATCTGTATTGTTGCACCTAAAATTTCTCTCTTAGAATTATAATAAAGTTTATAGTTATATTTTGGGTATGATTTTATACATAAAATTGTCAACTGTTTTGATGTTTTGTATTTATAATATTTTATATTCTCGTTTTATAAATTTTTTTATATTTCATCTTTTTACGTTTTCGAGAATATGCAAACAAACGAACCCTTACGAAAACTACAACATACATGATGACGAAGAAAATGATTGTTATTGTACTCGTTTACTATAAATCTTACCTAATGAAATTGACCTTTTAGTATAAATATTATGACTTTGTATAAAGACTTTGAAGAATAAATCTGAGATATAACCATATAGGAATGCTTTTAATTTAAATAATATTATCTTACGTGACTATTATTTTAAAAACAATTTGAGTAACTTGATATGTCTTAATCTTGATTATTTATTAAAGTGACTAATATATGAATTCGATCTTTTAGTAAAAAAACTCTTTGTTAGATAGACAAATTTAGTAGTCATTTTTATATGAAAATGAAGGGAGCGATTTGAATCATATAATTGTAGTTTGCATTTGTTTATTAGGATATATAGTTGAGATGGGTGATATTTTTTTACAAAATAAATCTTTTTATAGAACACGACTTTAAGTTTTAAAAAAGTTGTGAAATTGGACTTCGTTTTTTGAATTGTTTTATAAAACATGAGTGTTTTTTTTTTCTCTTTAAGTAAAAGTGAAAATCGTGACTGAAAACAGTGCCAAGCTAGATAGAAAAATATTGGTAGAATAAAAATTAAAAAAATATTTTTACATTATTTATTAATATTTCAAAAATTTATTGAATAAAAATTAATTTTAAAAATAAAATAATTAGTTATTATATTAAATTAAATATTAGTTTATAAACTAAAAAATTATTAATATTTAAAATAATTTATATTATTAATAAAAAATTAAATTAATTTTTAAATTAATATCTAATATTAATTAACAAAGATTTTAACTATTACCTATTTTATATTTTAAATTATTCGGTCATGTCATAAGAATAGAAAAATAGAGTGATTGGTTGTGTTCTGCATCTAAGTACCCATTGATTCCATTTTTTAGTATCTGTTTTCAAGACGAAGAAGATAAATAAATTTTAATGAGCAATTTTTCTTGTGATATATTGAGAAATAAAATAAAATAAAGTTATGGGATAATTCTCTCAATATAATGTGCATCCATATAAAGGGACACAGGGTTAATATTCGAATTGTAAAGTCCATGCACCTATGAACGTGGGTTTGGGTTGTTAAGGGTGTGGAATTGTGTCAAATAAAAGGCAAAGAAGAAAGTAAGTGGAAATGAAGAGATTTGAGAAAAGAGTGGCTAGAAATTACGGCAGAAAGATTACTCTGCTGTCTCAATTCTGTGCTGTAACATTATTCACAGAATATCGACAGATAAGCACGGGTGTGTCTAGATTTATTGCTTCATTTCATTTTAGTTTTAGCACCACTCTATAAATAACTTTCATCCATCACAAATAATACTTATTTTTGCCATATCATTATTATTGAAAAGGATAGATTGTGAACAAGTTATATAAAAGTAAGAGTAAATAATAAAAGCGAAAATGTTTTGTTAACACCCGCTGTCTACAGACATAGACTTGACGCTGCAGACATGACATTCGGTGAGGATGTGACAGTGGAGTTTTTTGTAATTTTGATGAGAGTGATATGACACTGAAAACAGTTTTGTAAGAGTATAAGAGTTTAGCGTTTGAGTGCGTATGCGAAAAACGAAAGAGTTTTGAACGAAAGGGAGAAAGAGGCAACGGCCTCGTTAGAGGGAGGGAGAAAGAAGCAGCGGGAAGAACAGTAGAACAAGCGAAACACAAATCATAAACGTCTTTCTTGTGCGATCGTAGCTGCTTCTTTGTTTATTGTTCAAGTGTTTAGCGTCATTGGGGGCATATATTACATCAATTGGATGACTTACTCTTCATGAAAAAAAATTCAAATTTTTTTGAATATGGGTCATATATTGCACGGTTAGATGACTTAACCGGTGTAATATGACCATATATTACAACTATGGCAAAACTAGACATCCACCCTACCAAAATTGGTTACCTAACCACAAGTTCTTCCATATCTACTAGGAGATGCAAAATTGGTTACCGTGTACCTGGAAGTGACCACTTCTGTGACGTTTATGGTCACCCACTCTTTATGAAAAAAAAATTGAATTTTTTTTAATATGAACCATATATTACACCGGTTAGATGGTTTAATCGGTGTAATATAGATTGTAACGCCCCTCAATTCCTTTTCATATTGATATACTAGAATAAGCGTAAAACATTAATTTATAAAATTAACATATGTATATATAATGAAAATACATCATCCCATACATTGTATCTTCAAAGAGAAACATCCCTCTTATAGGGGCTTTAATACATCTCCATCAAGTGTTTCAAAATAAATCCTAAGTACAGCATAAAAAGAAAAACAGGCGATCTCTTTCTGGCGGCCACTCACTGAGGAGCTCTACTTCCTGCAACATCATCTGCTCCCGTGTAAATTATACACGATCATCACAGGTTTAAGAAAGCAAACACAACACAAAACACAGGGTAAGCTAGATATTTTAAACCTAAAAAAAAACTTTAAGTGTGAAATTTTAAACCAATATAAAACAGATTTAAAACACCCACATAAAATCCCTCAAGAAATCACACATTTTACAATCTCCTCAAGTGTCTATCAAATTTCAATATTTCTCATTTCTCACGTCAGACTTCCACTGACTCATCACACATAGACACTTGACACTACTTCCGGAAGACTCGTGCATTGATTAGACTCAGAGATCTGCACCTGTCATACTACATTGCTGTAAAGTTCCCACAGCTATGCGCATAAACATAATCTCAATCTCAATCTCATCACTTTCCTAGTATGACAGGGTTAATCCATACAACAGGTCAAGTAGTTATCTTTCAAACCACTTACCCATACATATGAACCTCCATCGACTCTCAACGCCTGAATAACTTCATCTATATGATTCCATTATATCAGGAGAGTCAGGATATCTCATTATAGAAATCACCGATCAATGCACATTCTACACAATCTTACACGGTATTTTCTTTCCTGAAAATACTATGCCTTGATCCCACATTCACAACATTCAACACATCATATAACACTTAAATGAACGATTCCAATCACAGCAACAATCATTCCAAGGTTCAGATTTTCGAATATCACATGCATTTCACATTTCAATCTCAAACAGTTTCAAACGACACTAAAACAGGGGAGTTCGAAATCCACATTAAAACCGGTGATCACGTCCAAAAACAGGGGATTATGCGATAACATTTGAAACCGGCGACCACGTCGCCCCAACATCAAAATCTTCTAGCTTAAGGTTTTCTTGAAAATAAAGCTAGCTTCCCTTACTTGGACTAGCGTAAACTTCACTAAGAGCTCCAACCCAACGAGATTCAAGGATGCCTTAACCTGCACCATGGAGCCTTAGTCACAAAACTAGCTATACCACTCATTTCTACGTTAACAGAGACGATTCCTGAAGCCAAGAGAGCTGCATGCAACGCCTATGCAGAGGCAACCCTCTCAAGTGTAGGATCGACTCGAAGAACAGAGCGAAACGACTTACTCTATTTTAGCGTCCGGTTTGGAGAACTTGCAGAGAACCTCCCAGGTGCTCTATGGTAGTCGCCGATAGCCAACTGGTGCGCTAGGACGTCTGAACGTTTGGAGAAGGAGAGGGAAGAAACAGGGAGCTAAAGCCAACTCACTCAATTTCTCTCTACTCAAGCAGCGTTCCAACCTTGCCTATCCAGACTGAAGTTTGAACTTAAGCCACCCTTCCCAGGAATGCCGCTGCCACCACCCACTCTGTAGGGAAGCTTGCGTGTACATTTCCTCTAACAGTAATGCCACGTGGGTCTCTGCGTACACCAACTCTGGGTCACTTTCCATACCAACTCTCTGGAGCCACTGTTCTGAAGCACTCTCCCTGACTACGTGTCGTGCATACAAGACGCTCATGCCGGGAGCCTGGGTCCTACCTTATCTGTGTGAAACAAGATCCACCGATGCCTGGTCGCGCGATGACCATCCACCATCCACCGATGCCTGGTCGCGCGATGACCATCCACCATCCACCGATGCCTGGTCGCGCGATGACCCTCCACCATCCACCGATGCCTGGTCGCGCGATGACCCTCCACCATCCACCGATGCCTGGTCGCGCGATGACCCTCCACCATCCACCGATGCCTGGTCGCGCGATGACCATCCACCATCCACCGATGCCTCTCATACCGGCGATGACTGATGTGCCTCTCATCCCGGTGATGACTGATGACACATCGCCACGCCTTGCTGAAGGTTCTTCATCCCACTATGTTACGTCCAAGGTATCACCTCCACATGGTTTGGTGACGTCGGTAGCTTCACATTTCCAAGAATAGATCAGCACTACTCCTCGTGCGCCCATGCATGCAACACTAAGGACGATTTC
The DNA here is from genome assembly GCA_013389735.1 of Phaseolus lunatus. Taxonomy (NCBI): domain Eukaryota; kingdom Viridiplantae; phylum Streptophyta; class Magnoliopsida; order Fabales; family Fabaceae; genus Phaseolus; species Phaseolus lunatus. The sequence goes on along the minus strand of CM023863.1, from coordinate 15,848,771 downwards.
TTATGCTCAAGCATAGAGCTTCGCATGCACAGCGTATCTAAGGCTCAACCCACACCTTGATACGCGTGGTTTTTGGAACCCACTATGGTTAATCCAGCATCTTGACCACATACTAAGTGCACTCCCGTCGATCACGTACACCATAGGTGATTGGCGATCATGTGTCCTCTAGGCGACAGGCGATTATGTGCCAGAGAAGTCGGAGATCGCCTCCGTCTTCAACAACGCCGATCTCGTAGACTTCTAAGCTACACTTTCCTTCCTTTATATTTTAAATAAAAACATACTTAGAATTCACTTAAAATATATCACTTTCATTCCAATAAAATTTTCTAGGTCCTTACATTCTCCCCAACAAGAAAAATTTTCGTCCTCGAAAATTGAATTACAAGGAAAAGAGGTATGGATAGGCTTCTCTCATGGTTTCTTCTAACTCCCAAGTTGAATCCCCTGATCGGTCATCCCACACCACCTTCACCATGTTGATGGTCTTGCCTCTGAGCTGCTTACTCTGGCGATCGTTAATCCTAACTGGTTTCGCTTCAAAAGACAAGTCGTCCTTGATCTGCACATCGTCCACTTCCAGCACGTGACTAGGGTCTGCCATGTACTTCCTCAGCTGTGATACATGAAAGACATTATGCAGATTCGCTAACTGAGGAGGTAGAGCAATCTCGTAAGCCACTGGACCGATCCTCCTCAAGATCTGATATGGCCCGACGAACTTAGGAGATAGCTTCTTTGATCTGATAGCTCGTCCTACACCCTTGGTCGGTGTCACTCTCATGAACACATGATCTCCTACTGCAAACTCCAAGGGTTTTCTCCTCTGATCTGCATAAGATTTCTGCCGACTCTAAGAAGCTTTCATTCTGTCTTTTATCTGTTTCACCTTCTCGGTCGTTTGCTGAATCAACTCTGGCCCGACCAAGACAGCTTCGCCCTCCTGGTACCAACACAATGGAGTTCTGCATTTCCTTCCATACAAAGCTTCATACGGTGCCATCCCAATGCTGGCATGATAACTGTTATTATAGGTAAACTCCACCAGTGGCAACATCTCATCCCAGCTTCCCAATTGGTCCAAAACACAGGTCCTCAGCAGATCTTCCAAGGACTGAATTGTTCTCTCAGACTGTCCATCTGTTTGAGGATGATATGCAGAGCTCATCCTCAACTTAGTTCCCAAAGAGTCTTGTAAAGTCTGCCAAAACCGTGAGGTGAACCTGGGATCTCTATCCGAAACAATGCAGGAAGGCACTCCATGCAGCCTCACAATTTCTCTGATGTATAACTGAGCCAACTTGGCCATGGATATTCTCAAATTAACTGGAAGGAAGTGGGCACTCTTTGTCAGCCGATCTACTATGACCCAGATTGCATCATGACCTCTTACCGATCTGGGTAAATGGGTAACAAAATCCATAGCAATGCTATCCCATTTTCACTCAGGAATATCCAGTTGCTGTAACAAACCGCCAGGTCTTTGATGCTCTACCTTTGCCTTCTGACACGTCAAACAGGTAGTAACATACTGGGCGATGTCTCTCTTCATGCCTGACCACCAAAATGACTCCTTCAAGTCATGGTACATCTTGTTCATGCCTGGATGTAGGCTAAGGCGACTCTTATGACCTTCCTCTAGGATCATCTTCTTCAACTCTTCATTTGCAGGTATGCAAATTCTGCCATTAAATCTCAAGATCCCATCATCTCCCATCACAAAGTCTTTAGCTTGATCGGTCCCTAGTGACTCCACAGTACGCTTCAGACTAGGGTCCCCCAACTGCTTATCCTTTATCACTCCAAGGAAGTCATTAGTTATAGCCAGCTTACTACAACTAATGCGATTAACATGGAATTCTACTCCCAAGTTTAAGTCTCTGAATTGCTCGATCAGTTTCTGTTCTTCAATCATCATGTATGATACTTGCATTGATTTCCTACTCAAAGCATCTGCCACTACATTCGCCTTCCCTGGATGATACATGAGTTAGAAATCATAGTCTTTTAGAAACTCCATCCATCTCCTTTATCTCATATTTAATTCCTTCTGATCGAACAGATATTTCAGGCTCTTATAATCACTAAACACATGAAACCGAGCTCCATACAGATAATGCCTCCAAAACTTCAAGGCAAACACCACAGCCGCCAACTCCAAGTCATGAGTAGGATAGTTTCTCTCATGAACTTTGAGTTGCCTTGAAGCATATGCAACTACTCTTTTCTCTTGCATCAAAACGCATCCCAAGCCCTGATGTGAAGCATCACAGTAGACATCAAAAGGTTTCCCCACATCTGGGATCACCAACACCGGAGCACTAGTCAACCTTTCCTTTAGTTCCATGAAACTCTGCTCACTTCGGTCGGTCCAAGCAAAAGGTTGATCTTTGCGTGTCAACTGAGTCAAAGGAGCCACTACCTTGGAAAAATCCTCAATAAACCTCCGATAGTAGCCAGCTAAACCCACAAAGCTCCTTATCTCAGTGACTGTCTTAGGACGTTCCCACCGCAGCACTGCCTCTACCTTGGCTGGATCCACTGAGATCCCCCGAGCAGATATCACGTGTCCTAAGAAGTTGACTTCCTTCAGCCAGAACTCACACTTAGAGAACTTGGCATAGAGTTGCTTCTCCCTCAGAATCTCCAACACTGTCCTCAGATGTTCCTCATGTTCTTCCTCGGTCCTTGAATAAATAAGTATGTCGTCTATAAAGACTACAACAAACTTATCTAAGAAAGGACGAAAAATTCTATTCATGTAGTCCATGAACAGAGCTGGAGCATTTGTCACTCCAAACGGCATCACCACGTACTCATAGTGTCCATAACGAGACCTAAACGCCATCTTCTGAACATCTTCAAATTTTACCAAAATTTGGTGGTATCCCGTTCTCAGATCAATCTTTGAGAACATTGAGGCTCCATGCAGTTGATCCATCAAATCGTCAATTCTAGGCAGAGGGTACTTGTTCTTGATGGTCAGCTTATTCAACTGCCTGTAATCCACACACAACCGAGACCCTCCATCCTTTTTCTTAACTAGAAGCACTAGAGCCCCCCATGGAGATACACTAGGCCTGATGAATTGTTTCTCCAATAACTCTTCCACTTGCTTCTTTAGTTCTACCAACTCGGCTGGAGCCATTCTGTATGGCGCCATTGACACTGGTCCAGCTCCAGGTACCAAATCAATAGAGAATTCCACTTCTCTCTTAGGCGGTAGTCCAGGTATTTCTTCTGGAAACACATCCGTGAAATCCTTCACCACACGTATACTACCCATATTGTAACATCCCGCCAAAATACTATTCATATTTATATAATGAAAATAAAGGTAAACAAATATATTGAAGTGAACAAAATTTTATATATGTAATGAAGTTTCTCCTCACAGGGAGTTTAATACAAATTCGGTCAATTTCCAAAACTTAAACAAAATACAGCAAAAGACAAACAGGCGATCTCCTATCAGAAGAAAAGGGCGATCTCCCATCAGAAAAGGGCGATCTCCCATCAGACAACAGAAAAAGGGGGATCGCCTAACAGAAACAGAAACGGGCGATCTCCTACCGGCGTCCACTCACAGAGGAGCTCTACTTCCTGCAACATCATCTGCTCCCGTGTAAATTATACACGATCATCACAGTTTTAAGAAAACAACCACAATACTAGATAAAAGGGTAAGCTAGATATTTTAAAGAGAATTTGGATATGAACTTTAAAATCAAGATAAAACAATTTTAAGACACCCACGTAAAAACCATCAACTTTCTCATTCTCTTCACATGACCATCAAGTAAACACATATTTCACAATTCCTCAAGAGTCATTCAAATCACATAATTCATCAAGTGTCTATCAATTCAATGTTTCTCATTTCTCACGTCAGACTTCCACTGACTCATCACACAAGACACTTGACACTACTTCCGGAAGACTCGTGCGTTGAACTTAGCATCCAGAGACCTGCACCTGTCATACTTCATTGCTATAATGTTTCCACAGCCATGCGCATCAACACAATCTCGATCTCAATTTCATCACTCTCACAGTATGACATGGTTAATCCATATAACAGGCCGAGCTCGTTCTTTTTCACACGACTCACCCATTCATATGAACCTCCTTCGACTCTCACCAACTGAATAACTTCCTCTATGTGATTCCATTATCTCAGCAGAGTCAGGATCGCCTCATTCATAGGATACTCACAGATCAATACACCCTCATAAATCTCCACACGGTATTTTCTTTCCTGAAAATACTATGCTTTGATCACTCTTTCACATTCATCCAATGCATCATTCAACACGTAAAAGCACAATACCATCATATAACATTTTGAATCTTTTCTCAAACAATCCCAATCACAGTAACAAGCATACCACCGATCAGGTTTTCGAATAGCATATACATTTTTCATTTCAATCTCGACAAGTTCAAAGCGACACTAAACAGGGGAGTTCGAAAAACAACGCCAAAACCGACGAACTCATTCAAAAGCAGGGGATTTCGAAAACAAAGTTAAAACCGGCAACCACGTCACCCCACACATAAAAACAGAGCATTGTGAAAAGAAATATGAAAACCGGCGACCACGTCGCCCTCACTTCAGAACTTACTCGCCTAACGTTTTTATAAATGTAGAGTACTAGCTTCCCTTACCTGGACTAGCGCAAAACTCCAAGAGCTCCGAAACCCCACGAAGCTTAAAGATGCTTTCACTCTGTTTTAGTGTCCCGGTCTGGAGAACTTGCAGAGAACCTCCCAAGTGTCCAAGGGCAGTCGTCGCTCGTCGTACTGGTGCTTGAGGTTGCCTGAATCGCAGAGCGAAGGAGAGAAAAGAGAGGGATGAAGATGCACTCACTCTTTCACTCTTGAGTCACTGCAACGTTCTTTGCCTCCTTTCAGTGGGTTTTTGAATCCAAGCCTACTTGTCCACGCATGCTGCTGCCACCACCCCCTCTGCAAGAAAGCCAGAGTGTACGTTTCACTGAACAGTACGGCCACGGTTGTCTCTTGTGCATGCCAACCACTTCCCTGAACAGTACGACCGCGAGTGTCTCTTGCGCATGCCAACTTTCTGATGTCACTATTCTGAACCACCCTTTTTGTCTACGTGTCGCGCGTACAGTACGTCTCATGCTGAGAGCCTGGGTCCCACCTTATCTATGTGAAACTCGACATCGCGCTATAACCTTCCACCGATGACCTCTCGTGCGGTGACTATCCACCGATGTCTTGTCCTGGCGGACGACCGATGTCTCTCCCTGGGAAACGACCGAAGTCTCGCCCTGGCGATGACCGAAATGCCTCGTGCTCGGCGATGACTGCATGCCTCACGCCCTCGCGATGCCCGCATGTCTCTCATATCGGCGATGACTGATGTGCCTCATCTCGGTGATGACTGATTCCTCATCTTGGTAGACAACCGATGTCTCACCCTGTAGGACCACCGATGTCTCACCCTGGCAGACAACCGATGTCTCACCCTGGAGGACCACCGATGTGTCTCCCATCCTGGTTGATGACCTATGTTCCTCTCATCCTGTTGGCGATCTCTTATCGCCCTTGTGTGTGATGAGAACATATCGCCTTACTCTGCTCACCGATGTCACATCGTCACACCTTGCTGAAGGTTCTTCATCCCACTATGTTACGTCCAAGGTATCACCTCCACATGACTTGGTGACGTCGGTAGCTTCACACTTCCAAGAGTAGATCAGCACTACTCCACGTGCGCCCATGCATGCAACACTAAGGACGATCTCTTATGCTCAAGCATAGAGCTTCGCATGCACAGCGTATCTAAGGCTTAACCCACACCTTGATACGCGTGGTTGTTGGAACCCACTCTGGTTGATCCAGTATCTTGACCACATACTACGTGCAATTCCGGCGATCATGTGCACCATAGGCGATTGGCGATCATGTCTCCTCTAGGCGATAGGCGATTATGTGCCAGAGAAGTCGGAGATCGCCTCCGTCTTCAATAACGGCGATCTCGTAGAAGACTTCTAAGCTACACTTTTCTTCCTTTACTCTTCTTGACCCACATGTCTTCCTCGAGCACACCCACGTGATTACCTCACGATAAAGTCATCGCACCTGACTACTTGGGTAATAAAATGTTCAGCCGACTGACCTCGACCAGCTGACCCCAGACCTTGGGCGACGTCCGAGGTCCGACTACTACGAAACTTCAATTACCAACTCTTTGTATTTTAAATAATAACATCCTCTGAAATTATTTAAGTCTAACACTTTTATTCCAATTAAAGTTTCTAGGTCCTTACACATATCCTCTTCATTCTTCACTCCCCCTCGAGCTAGGATCACAAAGCACGTCGCCCCTTCTTTCAACTCCGACCGTACCTGCTGAGCAGATATCACATCTGGCTCTTGGAGATCGGGAAACACCACTTTCTGCCTACCGCAGTCTATGAGAATGTGATTGGCAGATTGCCAATCCATTCCTATGATAACATCCAAATCCTGCAGAGGTAGACAGATCAAATTTACTTTGAACCTGCGTCCCTCTACTATCACTGGACATTCTGGGCAAACTGTGAAGGTCATAACCTGTCCTGATGCAGGTGTAGAGACCAACAGTTCAAAAGGTAGCTCCTTCACTAGAAGGCCCAGCTCGGCCACACTCCAACTTGACACAAAGGAGTGTGTCGCTCCAGAATCATACAAGACTTTTACACTTCTACCAGCTATAAAACAAGCATCTTGCACCAAGTTACCTGACTGGGACGCCTCAGCTCCTGTCATGGCAAACACTCTCCCTATTGCCTGAGGTCTGCTGCCTTCGTTCCTCAATTGTTGGGAACCACTGGGTTGAGTCATCCTATTCTGGGTAGGACAATCTCTAGCAACGTGTCCCGTCTTTTGGCATGCAAAACACCTTCTCTCCAAAGCCTTCTTGGGGCACACATTGGGCGTGTGTGGTCCACCACAATGGAAACATTTGGGTTTCCATGGTTGCTGCTGCTGAAACTGGGGTGACACTGCTCCTGTCCTATGCTGTGGAGGTCTCGCATAAGGCTTATTCTGCTACTGCTGCACCTTAGCCTTCCCACTGGAAGAACCCCGTGGGTGTGACCTGCTCACCCGAGACTCATCCTTCTCCAGAGTCTCCACCATCTTCGCCTTCTCCACCAAGGCGTGAAATTCCCTGATGCACATAGGGGCTATGGTCCTCTTCAGCCCATGCTTCAGTCCTTCTTTAAATTTCCTACACCTCCAAGCCTCAGAGGTAGCTTGGGTATAAAACCGGGCGAGGTACTCAAACCAAGCAGCATAAGCATTCACTAACATCTCCCCCTACTCCAACCTGAGGAATTCAGCTTCCTTGGCAAACCTTGCACTATATGGGAAGTATTTCTCCAGAAACTTCACCCTGAAGCTCTCCCAGTCAGATACTTCTTCTCGGGCTTCCATCATTTGTTGAGTTCCCATCCATCAGAACTCGGCTTCTCCAGATAGCAGGTATGTGGCAAACACCAACTTCTTATCTTCAGGGCAGGAGGTCGCCTTGAAGATTTTCTCTAACCCCCTGACCCATTGATCTGCTTGGTCAGGAGTAGCATTCCCACTGAACTTAGGTGGGTTGTGCCTGAGGAACTCGGTCAGTCCCATCTGCTCCTGAGGCTGACAGATGTGGGAAGCTGTTACAGCCGATCTGGCGGTCTCCCAATGCTGCATTGCAGCTTGATGATTCTGAGCCATCGCCGCATTCTGCTGCTGGATAGCACTCACCATCATCTCAATGGCCCTGGCGATCTGGCCCATTTCTGCAGAAGGTTGGGGAGGGGTAGGCGGTCTAGGAGCCATTTTCTGCGTAAGATTAGGAAACTATTATTCTCTAATCATACTCCTATAAAATGAACTTGATAACGAATCAATTCATTTAGAAGACCACACTAGGTCTTACAAAGGTCAGCATCTCAAATCCATTTAGAATTTGAGTTTATCAGCCGATCATGATACCTACCCAAGCATATCACCAAAACAGCTAATGGTATGAACCATCAATCCCAAACAACCAATTTCAATCAATTACAAAAACACTCAATAAAATGCAACAAATCACACCAGAATTCAATATATGCTAAACATCAAACTTTCAGAATTAAGATTGAGAATCATCTTGATCCAGTTATGAGTGTGCACCCTCACTACTTTATCAAGATCCTTTCATTCTAAATACTAAAATTTTTAGTTAGAGCATATATTCACTACAGCACACACAAAATTTCAATAAGAAAACCTTCAAAACCTTTCACTATAGCTTTTATTTAAAACCCCAATAAAATTTGTGAGCAGGAGAAACACAATGGATCCACTGCCCGCAGGTCATCCTAAGGACGAACTGCTCTGATACCATTAAGTGTAACGCCCCTCAATTCCTTTTCATATTGATATACTAGAATAAGCGTAAAACATTAATTTATAAAATTAACATATGTATATATAATAAAAATACATCATCCCATACATTGTATCTTCAAAGAGAAACATCCCTCTTATAGGGGCTTTAATACATCTCCATCAAGTGTTTCAAAATAAATCCTAAGTACAGCATAAAAAGAATAATAGGCGATCTCTTTCTGGCGGCCACTCACTGAGGAGCTCTACTTCCTGCAACATCATCTACTCCCGTGTAAATTATACACGATCATCACAGGTTTAAGAAAGCAAACACAACACAAAACACATGGTAAGCTAGATATTTTAAACCTAAAAAAAAACTTTAAGTGTGAAATTTTAAACCAATATAAAACAGATTTAAAACACCCACATAAAATCCCTCAAGAAATCACACATTTTACAATCTCCTCAAGTGTCTATCAAATTTCAATATTTCTCATTTCTCTCGTCAGACTTCCACTGACTCATCACACATAGACACTTGACACTACTTCCGGAAGACTCGTGCATTGATTAGACTCAGAGATCTGCACCTGTCATACTACATTGCTGTAAAGTTCCCACAGCTATGCGCATAAACATAATCTCAATCTCAATCTCATCACTTTCCTAGTATGACAGGGTTAATCCATACAACAGGTCAAGTAGTTATCTTTCAAACCACTTACCCATACATATGAACCTCCATCGACTCTCAACGCCTGAATAACTTCATCTATATGATTCCATTATATCAGGAGAGTCAGGATATCTCATTATAGAAATCACCGATCAATGCACATTCTACACAATCTTACACGGTATTTTCTTTCCTGAAAATACTATGCCTTGATCCCACATTCACAACATTCAACACATCATATAACACTTAAATGAACGATTCCAATCACAGCAACAATCATTCCAAGGTTCAGATTTTCGAATATCACATGCATTTCACATTTCAATCTCAAACAGTTTCAAACGACACTAAAACAGGGGAGTTCGAAATCCACATTAAAACCGGTGATCACGTCCAAAAACAGGGGATTATGCGATAACATTTGAAACCGGCGACCACGTCGCCCCAACATCAAAATCTTCTAGCTTAAGGTTTTCTTGAAAATAAAGCTAGCTTCCCTTACTTGGACTAGCGTAAACTTCACTAAGAGCTCCAACCCAACGAGATTCAAGGATGCCTTAACCTGCACCATGGAGCCTTAGTCACAAAACTAGCTATACCACTCATTTTTACGTTAACAGAGACGATTCCTGAAGCCAAGAGAGCTGCATGCAACACCTATGCAGAGGCAACCCTCTCAAGTGCAGGATCGACTCGAAGAACAGAGCGAAACGACTTACTCTGTTTTAGCGTCCGGTTTGGAGAACTTGCAGAGAACCTCCCAGGTGCTCTATGGTAGTCGCCGATAGCCAACTGGTGCGCTAGGACGTCTGAACGTTTGGAGAAGGAGAGGGAAGAAACAGGGAGCTAAAGCCAACTCACTCAATTTCTCTCTACTCAAGCAGCGTTCCAACCTTGCCTATCCAGACTGAAGTTTGAACTTAAGCCACCCTTCCCAGGAATGCCGCTGCCACCACCCACTCTGCAGGGAAGCTTGCGTGTACATTTCCTCTAACAGTAATGCCACGTGGGTCTCTGCGTACACCAACTCTGGGTCACTTTCCATACCAACTCTCTGGAGCCACTGTTCTGAAGCACTCTCCCTGACTACGTGTCGTGCATGCAAGACGCTCATGCTGGGAGCCTGGGTCCTACCTTATCTGTGTGAAACAAGATCCACCGATGCCTGGTCGCGCGATGACCATCCACCATCCACCGATGCCTGGTCGCGCGATGACCATCCACCATCCACCGATGCCTCTCATACCGGCGATGACTGATGTGCCTCTCATCCCGGCGATGACTGATGACACATCGCCACGCCTTGCTGAAGGTTCTTCATCCCACTATGTTACGTCCAAGGTATCACCTCCACATGGCTTGGTGATGTCGGTAGCTTCACATTTCCAAGAATAGATCAGCACTACTCCTCGTGCGCCCATGCATGCAACATTAAGGACAATTTCTTATGCTCAAGCATAGAGCTTCGCATGCACAGCGTATCTAAGACTCAACTCACACCTTGATACGCGTGGTTTTTGGAACCCACTATGGTTGATCCAGCATCTTGACCACATACTAAGTGCACTTTCGGCGATCATGTACACCATAGGCGATTGGCGATCATGTGTACTCTAGGCGACAGGCGATTATGTACCAGAGAAGTCGGAGATCGCCTCCGTCTTCAACAACGACGATCTCGTAGACTTCTAAGCTACACTTTCCTTCCTTTATATTTTAAATAAAAACATACTTAGAATTCACTTAAAATATATCACTTTCATTCCAATAAAATTTTCTAGGTCCTTACATAGATCATTTTGAGTAAAAAAAAAGAATATATTACAACGATTGTTACTAAGAACCGATGTAATATATTTTTTTTATCTTATTTTGAAGTTCGCATCTCATTACTTATTCGCATTATTATCCTATTTTGAATTTGTCATCTGACGTCATTATCACAAGCCTATGTCTTACTGATCAAATGTGTGTTACTATTATACTCTGTTGATATATCGGGAGTCAATAATAAGATAAAAAAAATTATCCGCCATTGAAATTAATTTGATTTTTTGTGAAGAGTAAGAAAGGTGGAAAGAAAAGTTGGAGGGTTGAGGAGAAGCCAACGAATCCGAAATTGGATGTATAGGATTTGAACATAATATTTGAGGAGGATCTATATTCGCGAACATCATTTATAACTCATTTAATTTAAAAGATGCTCTCTGCAGCTCTCAAAACCATCAAACCTAACAGAAGCAGATAAAATAACCGCAAGTGGCTCTCCTCAATTCTACCTTATAAAATCATTCACAACCATTCATTTTCTATTCATACTTCTTAGTGTCTCATTCCAACACTCAGTTGCATCAGCCATGGCTTCTCTCTCATGCTCCTCCGACCTCGCTACACTCATCAACCAAACCGCCGCCGCCCACTACCTCTGTAACCAATTCGATTCCATTTCGAGAAAGCTCAACGACACCACCTACGCAGTCGACAACACCTACCTTCTTTTCTCCGCGTATTTGGTCTTCGCCATGCAGCTTGGTTTCGCCATGCTCTGCGCCGGATCAGTCCGAGCAAAGAACACCATGAACATCATGCTCACCAACGTCCTCGACGCCGCCGCAGGCGGCCTCTCCTACTACCTCTTCGGCTTCGCTTTCGCCTTCGGTTCCCCTTCCAACGGCTTCATCGGCCGCCACTTCTTCGGCCTTAGAGACTACCCCATTCCCACCGCCGACTACAGCTTCTTCCTCTACCAGTGGGCCTTCGCCATCGCCGTCGCTGGAATCACCAGCGGCTCCATCGCGGAGAGAACTCAATTCGTGGCTTACCTCATTTACTCTTCTTTTTTAACCGGGTTTGTTTACCCCGTCGTTTCGCATTGGTTCTGGTCAGCGGACGGTTGGGCCAGCGCCACCAGAAGCGACGGGAACGTCTTGTTTGGGTCCGGGGTCATCGACTTTGCGGGCTCCGGAGTGGTTCACATGGTTGGTGGCATAGCGGGCCTGTGGGGGGCTTTAATTGAAGGCCCGAGAATCGGGCGGTTCGACCGGACGGGCCGATCTGTTGCCCTGCGCGGGCACAGCGCTTCTTTGGTTGTGTTAGGTTCCTTTCTATTATGGTTCGGGTGGTATGGGTTCAACCCCGGTTCGTTTTTTACTATAGCGAAGGGGTACGGGGGCGCGAGTTATAATGGTCAGTGGAGTGCGATAGGGAGGACAGCTGTCACGACGACATTGGCCGGGAGCACAGCGGCTCTGACGACGCTGTTCAGCAAGCGGTTATTAGTGGGCCACTGGAACGTGATCGACGTGTGTAACGGCCTACTTGGCGGGTTCGCTGCCATCACCTCGGGCTGTGCGGTTGTGGAGCCGTGGGCAGCGATAGTGTGTGGGTTCGTGGCCGCCTGGGTTTTGATTGCGCTTAACAAGCTGGCAGCCAAAGTGGAGTACGATGACCCCTTGGAGGCGGCGCAGCTTCACGGCGGGTGTGGCGCCTGGGGGGTGTTGTTCACGGGGTTGTTTGCGAAGAGGGAGTACGTGGAGGAGATTTATGGAATTGGGAGGCCGTGCGGGGCGTTGATGAACGGCGGCGGGAAGTTGCTGGCGGCGCAATTGATTCAGATAGTGGTGGTGAGCGGATGGGTTACGGCGACGATGGGGCCGCTGTTCTACGGGCTTCATAAGATGAACCTGTTGAGGATATCCAGAGACGATGAAACTGCAGGGATGGATTTGACTAGGCATGGGGGCTTTGCTTATGCGTACCATGACGATGAAGATGGTTCTAGCAGGGGCGTAGGATTGATGATGCGTAAAGTAGAACCTGCTAGTACTTCTCCCTCTCCCCGCGCTGTATCACAACTCTCACTTCATCCTCTATCAATATCTTCTCTTTAGTCTGCAAATACCTACAGTCAAAAAACATATCCCAACCAACTCATATCTCATTCTGAACCAAATCTTCTCTCTCTCTCTCTCGCCTTGGGTGTACATTTTTAAATGTTTCTTGCTTTGGTTCTCCATACTGTCACTTTAGTACGTTTCCTGCACCAAAATAATGTAATCCTACACTATACTAAAAACTCCTTAGTTGATGTAGCCATATTTCCGGAACGCATATTGTGCAAATATATATGTGGTATTTCAACCTGCGCGCAATTTTCTTTCGATAAAATATATATCGTCATTGATGAAGTTCTCTGTAAACTATCATTGCTAAACCTCAAGTACATCTCACCTTGGTATAGAAACATACTAAGTAATTGACTATATTGTAATATTTTAATGGTATTGTACAGAAAAATTTCGTAGCCTGTTACTGTGGAAACTTGATAAGAAATGTTGTTTTTGGTTTTGAAGTTGATTTTGCTTCCAATATATATTTGTACACTTCAAGGTTAATTTTTTCAAGTAGATATGAAATAATAAAGACTAGAAACATGACTCATAATTAGTCACAAGTTTCTATTGTGCTATTACGTGACCCGTGCAATGCACTAGTTTCTCACAATATTAGTTTTCGTTGTAATTTGTAGATTATAGATATCAATCTAACAAGACCAACCTAAAGATCCAGAGTTACAAAAGCTATAGGAATGGAGGTTTGTTTCTTCTTCTCCAACTTTCCTCCTGACCATAATGAGAGGGATATGTGGAAGATTTTCTAGGACTGGAAACCGATTAAGGATATCTTCATTTCAAGCAGACTAAATATCAAAAGACAAAGGTTTGACTTTGTAAGGTTTCGAGAGGTGGTAGATGAAAATGTGCTTGAAAGAAGATTAAATAAGATTAAATGTCCTTTGGATTGGGAATTGGAAGTTGAGGGTTAATAAACCAAAATACAGGAGGATACAGGGGACGAGGAAAGAGTGGAACGAAAGTCAAAGATCAATGCATCAAAAGAGGGAATGGAGATGGAAGGATCATTGTCAATCTTATGCACAAGTGGTGGGCAAGGATAGACGTCAAATGTTCACACAGGCAGCAAGGAAGGAGAACGAAAGGAAGGTTCAAGGAGTCACAGAACCAAGAAAAGTTCATCTTAGAGTAGAGGAGGATGACACAAAATGGCTGCAAAAATGTTATATTGGAAAAGTGGCGGATGTAGGGAAGGTGCAAGTAGTAAAGGAGAGCTTTATTAAGGAGGAGTTCAATTTTATCAGAGTAAGGTATCTAGGGGGGCTCCATGGTTGTTGTCTGGAGAAGTGGAAGGGGTCATACAGAAAACTCTTGAAGAAAATAAGGAGTTCTTTGTTGAAACCTTCGAATCGGTGGTACCGTGGGAGGATAATTTTGCAATGGAGGAGAAATTTGTGTGGGTCAGATGTAGAGGAATACCTCTTAGATTCTAGAACTACCTTTGTTTTGAACAAATTGCTGCACAAATAGGGTCGCTTGTAGAAGTCGATTCTGCAATGTCGGAACATGCAGTGCTTGAGTACGCAAGGCTGCGGGTGAGGGTACGTGTTGGTGGTGAGATTCAAATGGTGAGGAACATGAGGATTAATGAAATCCCATGCGAGGTCGTCATTGAAGAGGAACTCCCTTCCATGAGTACAAATGTCTGTTGCTCTCAACATAAATGGGGGGAGATGTGCGGTGGGACGTTGGATGAGGGTTTAGAAGAAAATTTTGGAGAGGAGTTCCTAGAGTCAGAGGGTTCATATATCGAAGGCCAGAAAGATGTAGCAACGTGTAGTAGAGAGGAAGTCTCGGTGAGGTTTTCGATGGAGGTGGCGACGACTCTTGAGGAAGGCGCGCGTGACGGCAGCCTGAGCGGAGGAAGGAGTTCTAGGTGTGAAGGTGGGTTTCCTCTTTCAGGGGAACATTGTAGCTGCATGAGAAAGGAGGGAGAGGACATGATGCATACAGAGCATGTGTCAGGGCAAAAAGAGATTAGGGTAGGTCAGGGGTTTGAACCGACTACTAGGAGAGAGAAGAGTTTTGACCTAATAGCAGGTGGGCCAACAAAGGCCCAAACATACGAAGGGAGTGAGTTTAGTGTATTCATGGGTTTGGGTCCAAAGGAAGTGGAAAAAGAACAGTCAAGGGGTGCCACAAGCAGGCTCTCCACAACACACGTTTAACGACGCCAATGAAGATGGCAGCGACAGCGTTTCCAGGGAGGAGAGGCGGGGTATTCAGAGGCAAGGAAAAGCTCATTTTCTTTCCATGCTTGAAGTATATGGAGAAGAAGAACTCACAATGCACATGAAGGCACATGTGGACAGCGACTAAGGAGCACATTCGTCGGAGTAGAGGCAGACCGTTCAGTGCAGGGCGGCGTCTCCGTCATCTCCACTCAAAAAAGTGTGTAGGATAACCATGCAGTCAAGGGCAAGGGCGAAAGCGGCTGCAACAACATCATGTAAAGGAGGAGTGGTGGTGGAGGAAGAAGACGATGACAGAAGATATCTTGTGGTGAAGAAGGTCAACAACTTGTCTTCTCGAAAACACGCCGGAGAGGGAGGGTTGCAGTTTAGATGCGGGGAGGAAAAGCTTGTTGGGGGTCATACCTTTGTTGGATTCATCGTTCGAACGACATGATGTAAGGTTAGACACTTGAAGCCATAACAACTGCTTATATAATAGTGCGGTTGAGAATTGTAATAGGTTGTTTTGGATGAATAATGAGCACTCTAAAAGATTTAGAATTTGGAATATTGGAAATGAGTTGGGATTCTCTTTTTCAGGAGAAGATGATATTGTTATAGGCCATTTACATGTAATGGAGATAAGAGATAAATAAGTTATTAGGAGGATAAGCACAAGCAGGGTGAAGAATAGTTTATCTGATGATGAAGATAATTAGTATGAATATAAGAGGAATAGGGGGAAACAACAAAAAGAAGTATTTGCATGAGTTAATTTAGAAAGAATGGGTGGATGGGGTGTGTCTACAAGAGACAAAGTGTAAGGAAATGGAAATGGAAATGGAAGAGATTTTCAAAATGTGGGGTACAAATGAGGTTGAATGGGTGGAGAATGGGAATGATAATAATGTTGGAGGGGTGATTACAATGTGGAGGAAAAATTGCTTTCTTCTTAGTAATGCAATTAATGGGAATAATTAGAAGCATAATTGAAGGGAGTGGAGGTTAGGAGAGGCCTTACATGTTACCTTTGTCAATATGTACAATTCTGGTTCTTTATCAGAAAAAAAGTAGTCTGGGACGAGGTTTGAGAAAGAAGAAGGGTGATAAATACAAAGGTATGGTGCGTGGTTGGGAATTTTAACTCTTTTAGGAGATTTAGAGAAAGAAGGAACGCAGGCGTGGATGATGATCATTGAAGGGAGATGAGAAGGTTTAATGATTTTATTGAAAGTTCAAAGTTGTTAGATATCCCGATGGCGGGAAGGAAGTACACATGGTATAAGCCAAATGATCTGATAAAGAGTAGAATTGACCGGATCATAGTGTCAAAGGAATGGTTGGATAAGTGGCCAGATAGCAGGTATTAGGTTGTAGATAGGTCGGTGTTTGACCATTGCACCTTGGTTCTAAATACGGCCACCACGAACTGGGGTCCGAAACTGTTCAGAAGTTTGGATGTCTGGCATAAAGATAGTGGGTTTAAGGATTTTTTTGCAATAAATGGGCTAGTTATAAGGTGCAAGGAAGCGAAATCTTTGTTTTTAAAGAGAAGATGAAGAAGTTGAAATCTGATTTAAAAGTTTGAAATAGAGAGGTCTTCGACAACGTTTTCCAGCAGGGGGAGGATCTTCAAAGGAGAATACAAAATCTCGATGCAAAGGATGATGAAAGTCAGCTGGATGAGGTAGGAAGGGAGGAGAAAATGTGGCTTTTATTAGAACAGAGACGAAATAATCACAGTCAGGAAGTCATACTACAACAGAAGGCTCGTCTTAGATGGTTAAAGTAGGGGGACTCGAATGAAAATTGTATTAGACCAGAGTGCGTAGAGCTCAGTGCTCGGTGATTGGACATCAGCATTTGCTTTAAAACAGGTCAGCTTGGTTGTTGGGTCGAGTTGGTGGGCCATGTGATTGGGCTCCAGGTATATGTGCGTTAACTTTTATTCATATACTTAATGTAATCCTTTGCGTACAAGGCCTAATCGGTTAGCGAAGAGTGGTAATGAACCTAGGGGTGCGTTTAGTGCATGTGGGTCTAGTATAAGTAAAATGTTCTCTTTAAACCTAAGCCCAAGGGTATTAGGGCATAGTGAGTTAGGTTGCATGTATGATACGTATTCACATGCTGAGGATGCCTACGTGAAACAGATTGGACCCCTGATGCTGGTACATGAGTTGGTACCCTGGTGGTTATTCTATTAAGATTTTATGCACTCAAAGGAGATAAGATTCTGTTTAGTTGTAGTGCTAAGATTGTTCACATTGTAACATGATCTTCTCCCATTGAATACACTTTTTGATCTCGCCGCGGACTCGAGCGTCGGGAGAATGCCTCGTCACTCCTTCGTTTGACTTTCTAACTGTTGCGCGTCCTGCAAGGAGGCTCCAGGAACCTTCGACGGGACTCCAAGCGGTGCCTGCAAAACACGCGAACGGCGCCTCTAGCGGCCGTTGTAGCTCCGACGCTCAAGTCAGGCAATGGGAACACCAAAAGGTCTCTCTCAGATCTCTCTGTGTGAGACTGTGTGTGTGTGCCCTCAGTCCTCTTTGATTCGAAAACTGAGTGCCCTCTGTTTAGTGTTGTGTATCCTGAGGTAAAGATTGCATACCTGGTTTTGGTGTTCTTCTTCCTCATATAAACTCGCGTAGCCCCTACTGGCTACCTCTAGGGCCACTTAATTGCTCTGCACTGTCGTTTCCACTCCCCAGGGCTACCTTGCGTGCCAGCCTTCTTCACTTGAGTGCCAAGTCTGACAGGGGAGGCCGCGTGGGTACCTCTGCACCCCTCGACTTCTGTGCCTATCTGCCCTACCTATTCTCTGGGAACATCTTCACCATCCACGTGGCAGACATGCAACCCACTGGGAGATTCTAACCTTGATGGGCTCTCGCCCCAGCAGGATTCTGCACCTAACTGCGTCTCCTCATCTTCCTGCGTGGTCGTCTCGCGACTAAGGCCGCTCCCTGCCTCTGGGCGCTTTACTGATCTTTGGTTGCGTTGTTCACATCGCGCGACCGATGTCACCTCAATACACACCGATGACCGATGTGCTTCTTCACGTCCTCGTGCTCTGCTTATGGAATCAGGCGAGGTCCTTGAGTAACATTCTCGCTGGGGGCCTGGGTCCCAGTTTAACACGTGTTGACAAGGAACCCCTGACGACTGATCACTCTGCATGCACTGATGACTGATCGCTCTGCATGCACCGATGACTGATCACAATGCATGCACCGATGACTGATCACTCTGCACGCACCGATGACTGATCGGTGCTTCGTCAGTTCTCGCGCTCTGCTTCCAGGCGCTCAAGTAGGAACCGATCTTCTGGTGGTGGTCACTCGGTAGCTGACAACTGATCGCCGTTCTTGAACGATCTCCACCCTGGTTCATCTGCTTTCTCGTGCCACGCGTCACTCTACGACTGACCCACGTCGTCATCAGCTGCTGACGTCATCGACTACCGATGACCGACCGGATCACTTTTAGTTGAGATAAGATTCTTGTGAAAGAAAGTTGTTACGAGAGGTAGTCTATAAAAGGGACTTGAGATCCCAGGTGAAAGGTACGCTGTTTCTAAGACTGAAACTAGATACTTCTTGTTTCTTATAAGCCCTATACCGACTTGATCATCGGAGTGCAATCAACAGGTAAGGCATCGTCTATCTCAACGGAGCCGCGTTCCAACACATCAAAGGAGAAGAGCAGATTACAGTGGAGGCAGATAGAGCCAGGACTTGTCATCATAGTCAACCGACGACCAGTTCAACCGATAAGAACATTTGGCGACCACCAAGGGGCTCGATAAAACCAGGTCCCACCCACAGTTGTGATCAAGCTTTCAGGCGAGATGAGAAGTACTAGGCAAGGTCCATCAAGACTGGAAGGGGGTGACAACCTCACCATACAATAACTCATGGAGACTGTTAACGATTTCCAGGAGACACTGGCAACATCCAGGGATGACCAAGAGAGGCTCTTAGCAGAGGATCGAGTCGAACAGGCACTCAGGCAAGACCAGGTCAGGGCCAAGTTAGATGTGTCACAAGCAAGCAACGAGGAGTTACGCAAGGTCAATGAGGAATTGCATAGAGATTTACAGCGTTTGGGAGAGCGCTTCGCAGGAGAGCGGAGCCCACCTATTCAAGCTAGGGCTCGCCCCATGCCATTCTCGCAGGCGATCATGGATGCTGTTGTGCTAACTAATTTCATGATGCCCAAGATTATTTTTACAATTACAGAAGACCTGGAGGTCCATTTCACGGCCTTCCATGCCCAAATGATGATCTCAAGAGGAGCGGACGCCATGCAGTGTAAGATGTTCATGGGCACGTTCACAAGCACAACGCTACAGTGGTTCATTGGCCTCCCAAATGGCCACATTACCTTTTTTGATCAGTTTTTTGTATTGTTCAGTAAACAATTCATAGTCAACTGAGCTCCACCCCCTATCCCTTTCGAGCTCTTCGGAGTGAAGCAGAAGCAGGGAGAACCTTTGAAGGATTTCTTGAACAGGTTTGGGGCGTTTGTGGTGAAGTTCCATACCCAGGACGAGGCTTTGATGGTCCATGCCTTCGAGCAGGGGATCATGTTAAGGCCATTCAGTGATTCATTGATAAGGGATCGAGCGAGGACATTTGGCAAGATTTGATGACTAGCTATTGCCCACATCGCCACAGAAGAAGTTGTAACGGTAAAGCGTGGGAGCACACGCACAGGGTAGGCCAAGCCTCGAGAGGGTGGTCGAGCTCATCCAATGAGAGTACATGAGGCTGCAACCGAGAAGATGTCACGAACTCGGCGAGCACCTTATGCGTCGAGAAGGTGCTAGTTTAGGTCAAAGGTGAAAGACGACTTGCCTTTTCGACCCAAGTTCAAAATGACCTACAAGGAACTGCTCACCATGCCAGGTATGGTAGACAAGTTGAGGTTCCCCTCGAAGTCTGATAGGAGTTTGGGGCCAAGAAAAGATACCTGGTGCAAGTTCCACAAGGCCTTTAGGCATGATGTGGAGCACTGTATAGCCATTGGCTACCAATTGGCGAGACTGATAAAAGATGGTTTCCTGAAGGAATATTTGGAGGGAAGCCAGGAAGGGTCGAAGGAGGAGACATCAGCAGAGGATCAAAGGCACAAGGTGCTTGTCCATGGCGAGATTAATACTATCTCAGGAGGATTTTCAAGAGAAGGATACACCACTTCCCAATGTAAGAGGTACGCAAGGGAGGTGATGACAGTAAAGGCACGAGAGCCTGATCAGCCAGCCAAGTCCGATCTCTGCTTTACCAAGGCTGACTTGAGAGATGTAGTCCCACACGAGAATGACCCAGTGGTGTTCTCAATTATTACAGTGGGAAGAATGGTACATCGAGTCCTCATCGATCAGGGGAGCTCGACCGACGTGATGTTCTTGGTGACTTTTAACAAGTTATAGTTGTCACTAGACCAGTTGAGATCATACGATGACTGTTTGTTTGGTTTTGCTGGAGACCAAGTGGAGGTAAAGGAGCATGTGGAGCTGAGGACGACTTTCTCAGATGGAACCTCATCTCGCACAATCAATATCACGTATTTAGTTCTTAATGCTGCTTCAGCTTACAACATCCTTTTGGACAGACCTACCTTGAACAGGTTAGGTGTGGTGGCTTCGACCAGGCACATGAAGGTGAAGTTGTCTTCCCTCGAGGGAGAGGTAATTGTTATCAAATCTGACCAGAAGGCGACGAGGAAGTGTTATGAGAATAGCTTGAAAAACAAAAGAGGAGTATGCGTGGTCGTCGCCCAACTGCAAGGGGCTGAAGGAATCACTCGTGTAGAAATCACCAACGAGAGGTGACCTGAGCCTGTTGGTGAGGCTCAAGAGAGAGATCGGAGGAAAGAAGTTTAAGCTTGGCATGTCACTGGGCCAAGAAATGCAAGACAGATCGCCAGGGTAATAGCGAGACACTTAAATGCCTTTGCATGGTTTGCTTCAGACATGCCCGGTATCGACCCCGACTTTCTGTGTCATCGACTCACGATGGACACGAAGGTCAGGCATGTGATACAAAGAAGAAGGAAGTTCAATGAAGAGAGACACCTAGTCATTAGGCAAGAAACCCAGAAGCTGCTAAGTGCTGGCCACATAAGGCAAATCCAATACCCTGAGTGGCTAGCAAACGTGGTGTTGGTCAAGAAAGCCAATGGGAAGTGCAGAATGTGCATTGATTTCACGGACAGTGCATCAGGTTGCCGACTTCTCATCTTTTTAGATGCGTTCTCAAGGTATAACTAGATCTGCATGCATCCTCGAGATTAGAGCAAGACTGCTTTCATGACAGAGCTCTCCAGTTACTACTATAAGGTAATGCCTTTTGGGCTAAAGAACGCTGGGGCAACCTATCAAAGATTAATGGACAGGATTCTCGCCCCCATGATTGGGCGAAATGTGCAAGCATATGTGGACGACATGGTCGTCACCTCGAAAGAGAGAGATCAGCATGTGGCTAATTTAGAGGAGCTATTTACCATGATAGCTAAATATACTCTGAAGCTGAACCCAAAAAAGTGTGTTTGGGGTAGAAGCAGGAAAATTCTTAGGGTTTCTCCTCACTGAACGGGGAATAGAAGCAAACCCCAAGAAGTGTGTGGCAATCATAGCAATGAGGAGCCCTGCCACTATGAAGGAAGTGCAATAGTTAACTGGGCGAATGGCCGCCCTATCCCGGTTCTTATCAGCTAGAGGAGACTAGGGATATCCTTATTTTCAGTGTTTAAAGAAGAACAATCGTTTCGTATGGACTAATGAGTGTGAAAAGGCGTTCCTCAAGCTGGAGTACTTGGCCAGCCTGCCAGTCTTTTGTAAACCGTTGCCAGGTACTTCCCTCCGCCTCTACTTCGCAGTCACTGATTGAACGATCAGCTCAATCATAGTGCAAGAACAGGATCACCTTTAGAAGCCTATATACTTTGTTAGCAAAGTGCCGCAGGGGCCTGAGGTATGCTATCAGGCCATTGAGAAGGCGACCTTTGTAGTTGTATTTGCAGCTTGGAGGCTCCACCACTATTTTCAGAGCTTCACAGTGATCGTCATGATTGACCTGCCAATTCGTAAGGTCCTCCAGAATCCTGACATGGCAGGTCAGATGGTGCGATGGGCAGTCGAGTTTTCTGAGTTTGACGCACAGTATGAGCCCAAAGGACCTATTAAGGGTCAAGTTTATGCTGATTTTGTGGTAAAACTCTCCTTGGAAGCCACGCAGCTAGATAATGGAGATTTCTAGTGGGTCTTCTCCGTGGATGGGTCCTCTGACTAGCAAGGTAGCGGAGCTGGCATTACACTGGAGGGACCAAATGGATTGCTGATCGAGCAGGCCTTTAGATTCGCTTTCAAAGCCAACAATAACCAGGCCGAGTACGAAGCACTGGCGGTAGGAATGTTGTTGGCTAAGGAGATGGGTGCTCAAAGTTTATTGGTGAAAAGTGATTCACTACTTGTGACTGGGCAAGTCACAGGCAAGTACCAGGCCAAAGATCCTCAGATGGCCTCATATCTAAAGTATGTCATGCTCTTAAAGGAGACTTTTCCCATGTTTGAATTGGTGCATGTCCCGAGGGAACATAATGCTCAAGCTGACCTGCTAGCCAAACTTGTTAGCTCAGGCAAGGGAGGTCGCTAGAGGTCAGTTATTCAAGAGACTCTGAAGGTGTCCAGGACCACCGCAAGTTGTGCAGGAGAGGTCCAGCATGTGGGTGGCTTGGAGGTTAGAGGAATAGGGCACACATCGTTGACTTAAGAAATGATGAAGGTGCCCAAGGTGAGTGTCTATGGTTTGTCAAGAGAGGAATCGTTGGATGACACCATATCGGTGTTACCTTGCTGATGGCATGCTCCCAGTGGAGCCTGTGGAGGCTAAAGTCATCAAGAAGAATGCGAGCAGATATACTCTGGTAGATGGAAAACTGTTTAGGCATGGCTACACTCATCCTATCTTAACCTGCGTAAGCAGAGATCAATGTATGCATATCATGGCAGAGCTCCATGAAGGTATTTGTGGGAGCCATGTTGGGGGATGAGCTCTCTCATTGAAAGTTGTTCGACCAGGGTACTATTGGCCGACCATGAGGGAAGATTGCATGAAGTATGCACAGCGATGCAAGCAGTGCCAAAAGCACGCTGATTGGCATCATGCACCTAGAGGAGTTGGGATCCATTCATAGCCCCTGGCCTTTCCACACTTGGGGAATAGATATCTCGGGTCCCTTCTCGCTAGCGATATGCCAGATGAAGTACCTGGGGGTGGCCATTGAGTACTTCACCAAGTGGATAGAAGCTGAGCCAGTTGCGCAAATAACTACCCACAAGGTTTTGCACTTTGTGTGGAAAAATATAGTTTATTACTTTGGAATCCCAAAATGGTTAGTGTCTAACAATGACACCCAGTTTGCAAGCTAGCAGTTAGGCAAGCTATGCACAGAGCTCGACAATAAACAGGTGTTCGCCTCGGTAGAGCATCCACAAACAAATGGGTAGGTCGAGTCAGCCAATAGAGTTTTGCTTAAAGGCTTGAAGAGGAGGTTGGAGATAGCTAAGGGGACCTGGGCAGATGAGGTTCCTCGAATCTTGTGGGCCTACCACACCACCCTGCAATCCACCACGAAGGAAACACCTTTCAGTTTGGTGTATGGGTCAGATGCTATGATCCCTATAGAAATGTACGAGAGTTTGTCGCAATTCTAGAACTTCGTGATGGAAGAGTCTAACGAAGGAAGGAAGGTGAATTTAGACCTACTCAACGAAGTACGAGAGCAAGAGCGCATCAAAGCTGAAGCTTTGAAGAGGAGGGTGGAGTAAAAGCAAAGGTCCAAGTTGAGACCTCGACAATTCCAGGTCGCCGACCTGGTAATGCAAAAAGCTCACCCCTATCAATTGGAGAATAAGTTATCTCCTAAGTGGATTGGCCCATTCCGCGTGGTAGAGGTACTCGGAAAGGAAACTTATAGGCTTGAGACCCTGGAGGGCGGAGCTATACCCCGAACGTGGAATTGGGCCAATCTCAAATTCTATTTCAATTAATGTATCTTGTCATTTATGAACAATTTGAATAATTAATGGGACGCTCTTTTTCCCTTACCAGGGTTTTTTAATGAGATCGTCCAATGAAAGACTATTCATGAAAGATGTTTGTCGTTATGCTTTGTTAACACCCAAGAGGGTGACTTGATGACTATATCATTCAGATGGGACGACCTTTGCTCAGTAAGACTCTAAGCTCGGGTACCCAGAATTGTAGTTGGCCATAACAAAGATTGTTTGGCTTAAGCCAGGGAAGTTGACCTGTCTTGGACTAGAGCGCGTAAAGCTCAGTGCTCGATGATCAGACATCAGCATTTGCCTTAAAACAGGTCAGCTCAATTGTTGGGTCGAGTTGGTGGACCATGTGATTGGGCTCCAGGTATGTGTGCGTTAACTTTTATTCATATACTTAATGTAATCCTTCGCGTACAAGGCCTAGTCAATCAGCAATGAGTGGTAATGGACCTAGGGGTGCGTTTAGTGCATGCGGGTCTAGTATAAGTAAAATATTCTCTTTAAACCTAAACCCATGAGTATTAGGCACGATGAGTTAGGTTGCATGTATGATACGTAGTCGCATATTGAGGATGCCTATGTGAAACAGATTGGACCCCTGATGCTGGTACATGAGTTGGTACCCTGGTGGTTATTCTGTTAAGATTTTATGCACTAAAAGGAGATAAGATTCTGTTCAGTTGTAGCGCTAAGATTGTGCACATTGTAACATAATCTTTTCCCATTGAATATTGTTAGAATTAATGGCTAAAAAGAGGGGGGAGGGTGGATTGTTTATAAAATATTTTTGCAAACAATTGCTAAGAATGAAGTTCTTTAAAGAATTACAGAAAAAAAGATCAGAGAAGGCCAAGAGAATCAAGCTTTCAAAAACTGTTAACAGGATTTTAACAGATTGATATTTCGATATAACCGGTTGTTTATATCACAACAACAAAAGCAAGTTATAGACAATGTGTAAAGCATAATTTTAACCGATTAAAAATACGAGATAACTGGTTGTTTATATCACAGCACCAGAAATATCAAACAGTTTATGAAAGAGAGATAGAGAGATTCACACAGCCAAGTTATACTGGTTCACTCACCTCTGAGCTACATCCAGTTCCCAGAACCACACTGTAACATCCCGCCAAAATCTTTTCATATTTATAAAATGAAATAAAGGTAAAACAATAATATCGAAGTGAACATATGTATATATATATTTATAATGAAATTTCTCCTCATAGGGAGTTTAATACATAACCAATCAGTTTTACAAACTTAAACAAAATACAGCAAAATAGAAAAACAGGCGATCTCCTAACAGAAAACAAGCGATCTCCTATCAGAAACAGAAAACAGGCGATCGCCTAACAGAAACAGAAACAGGCGATCTCCTTCCGGCGACCACTTACAGAGGAGCTCTACTTCCTGCAACATCATCTGCTCCCGTGTAAATTATACACGATCATCACAGGTTTAAGAAAAAGCCAAACACAACACCAAAACCACAGGGTAAGCTAGATATTTGAAAGAGGATTTAGATATGAAACTTTAAAATCAAGATAAAATAAATTTAAGACACCCACGTAAAACCATCAATTTTCTCATTCCCTTCACATGACCATCAAGTAATCACATATTTCACAATTTCCTCAAGAGTCTTTCAATTCACATAATTCCATCAAGTGTCTATTAATTTCAATGTTTCTCATTTCTCACGTCAGACTTCCACTGACTCATCACACACAGACACTTGACACTACTTCCGGAAGACTCGTGCATTGACTAGACTCAGAGATCTGCACCTGTCATACTGCACCATTGTGAAATCACACACATTCACAGGGTCGCTGTGAAATCACACACATTCACAAGCGTATAAATGAATCTCAATATCATCACTATCCTAGCATGACAGGGTTAATCCATACAACGGGTCAAGTAGTTATCTTTCAAACAACTCACCCATACATATGAACCTCCTTCGACTCTCAACGCCTGAATAACTTCATCTATATGATTCCATTATATCAGGAGAGTCAGGATATCTCATAATAAACGAATCACCGGTCAATGCACACTCTACACGATCTTACACGGTATTTTCTTTCCTGAAAATACTATGCCTTGATCCCACATTCACATTTCAATCTCAAACAGTTTCAAACAACACTAAAACAGGGGATTTCGAAAACGGCATATGAAAACCGGCGACCACGTCGCCCTCACTTCAGAACCTACTCGCCTAACGTTTTTATAAACGAAAATGCTAGCTTCCCTTACCTGGACTTGCGCAAAACACCAAGAGCTCCAAAACCCACCGAAGCTTAAAGATGCCTTAACTCTGTTCTAGCGTCCTGACGGAAAACTCGCAGAGAACTCCCCAGGTATCCAAGTGCAGTCGTCGCTCGTCGCACTGGTGCTTGAGGATGTCTGAATCGCAGCGCGAAGGAGAGAAAAGAGAAGGATGAAGGTGAACTCACTCTGTCACTCTTGAACCACAGCAACGTTCTCCCTCTCAGAAGTGAGTTTTTGAATCTAAACCAACTTGTCCACAAAAGCCGCTGCCACCACCCACTCTGCAGGGAAGCTTGCGTGCACGCTTCCCTGAACAGTACGACCACGCGTGCCTCTGCGCATGCCAACACTCTGATGTCACTATTCTGAACCACCCTTTTTGTCTACGTGTCGCGCGTGCAGGACGTCTCATGCTGGGAGCCTGGGTCCCACCTTATCTGTGTGAAACTCAACATCGCGCGATAACCTTCCACCGATGACCGCTCGCGCGATGACTATCCACCGATGTCTCATCCTGGCGGACGACCGATGTCTCTCCCTGGCGATGACCGCATGCCTCGCGCCCTGGCGATGCCCGCATGCCTCGCGCCTTGGCGATGCCCGCATGCCTCGCGCCCGGGCGATGCCCGCATGCCTCGCGCCCGGCGATGCCCGCATGCCTCGCGCCCGGCGATGCCCGCATGCCTCGCGCCCGGCGATGCCCGCATGCCTCGCGCCCGGCGATGCCCGCATGCCTCACGCCCTGGCGATGCCCGCATGCCTCGCGCCCTGGCCTTGCCCGATGACACATCGCCACGCCTTGCTGGAGGTTCTTCATCCCACTATGTTACGTCCAAGGTGTCATCTCCACATGACTTGGTGACGTCGGTAGCTTCACATTTCTAAGAGTAGATCAGCACTACTCCTCGTGCGTCCATGCATGCCACACTAAGGACGATTTCTTATGCTCAAGCATAGAGCTTCGCATGCACAGCGTATCTAAGGCTTAACCCAAACCTTGATACGCGGGGTTTTTGGAACCCACTATGGTTGATCCAGTATCCCGACCACATACTGAGTGTACTTTCGGCGATCATGTGCACCATAGGCTATTGGCGATCATGTACACTACAGGCGATTGGCGTTCATGTGTAATCTAGGCGACAGGCGATTATATACTAACCAGGCGATCTCATAGTCTTCTAAGCTACACTTTCCTTCCTTTTTATTTTAAATAAAAACATACTTAGAATTCATTTAAATATATTCCTTTTATTCCAATTTAATTTTACAGGTCTTTACATTCTCCCCAACAAGAAAAATTTTCGTCCTCGAAAATTGAATTACAAGGAAAAGAGGTATGGATAGGCTTCTCTCATGGGTTCTTCTAACTCCCAAGTTGAATCACCCGATCTCTCATCCCACACCACTTTCACCATGTTGATGGTCTTGCCTCTGAGCTGTTTACTTTGCCGATCGTCAATCCTGACTGGTTTCGCTTCAAAGGACAAGTCATCCCTGATCTGCACATCGTCCACTTCTAGCACATGACTAGGGTCTGCCATGTACTTCCTCAGCTGTGATACGTGAAAGACATTATGTAGATTCGCTAAATGGGGAGGTAGGGCGATCTCATAAGCCACTGGACCAATCCTCCTTAAGATCTGATATGGTCCCACGAACTTAGGGGACAACTTCTTTGATCTGATCGCTCGTCCTACACCTTTGGTTGGTGTCACTCTCATGAACACATGGTCTCCAGCAGCAAACTCCAAAGGTTTTCTCCTCTGATCTGCATAAGATTTCTGCCTACTTTGAGATGCTCTCATTCTGTCTTTTATCTGTTGCACCTTCTCGGTCGTTTGCTGAATCAACTCTGGTCCAACCAATACTGTTTCGCCCTCCTGGTACCAGCACAATGGAGTTCTGCATTTCCTTCCATACAAGGCTTCGTATGGCGCTATCCCTATGCTGGTGTGATAACTGTTATTATAGGTAAACTCCACCAGCGGCAACACCTCATCCCAACTTCCCAATTGATCCAAGACGCACGTCCTCAGTAGATCTTCCAAGGACTGGATCGTTCTCTCTGACTGTCCATCTGTTTGAGGATGATATGCCGAGCTCATTCTCAACTTAGTTCCCAAGCAATCTTGTAAAGTCTGGCAAAACCGTGAAGTGAACCTGGGATCTCTATCTGAAACAATGCTGGAAGGCACTCCATGCAGCCTCACTATTTCTTTGATGTACAACTGTGCCAACTTGGCCATAGGCATTTTCAAATTCACTGGAAGAAAGTGGGCACTCTTCGTCAGCCGATCTACTATGACCCAGATTGCATCATGACCCTTTACCGATCTGGGTAAATGGGTAACAAAATCCATGGCGATGCTGTCCCATTTCCATTCAGTGATGTCCAATTGCTGTAACAAACTGCCAGGTCTTTGATGCTCTATCTTCGCCTTCTGACATGTTAAGCAGGTTGTAACATACTGGGCGATGTCTTTCTTCATGCCCGACCACCAAAATGACTCCTTCAAGTCATGGTACATCTTGTTCATGCCTGGATGTAGGCTAAGGCGACTCTTGTGACCTTCCTCTAGGATCATCTTCTTCAACTCTTCATTTGCAGGTATGCAAATTCTGCCATTAAATCTCAAGACCCCATCATCGCCCATCACAAAGTCTTTAGCCTGGTCGGTCCCTAGTGACTCCACAGTACGCTTCAGACTAGGGTCCTCCAACTGCTTATCCTTTATCACTCCAAGGAAGTCATTAGTTATAGCCAGCTTACTACAACTAATGTGATTTACATGAAATTCTACCCCAAGGTTTAAGTCTCTGAATTGCTCGATCAGTTTCTGCTCTTCCATCATCATGGTGGCTACTTGTATTGATTTTCTACTCAAAGCATCTGCCACTACATTGGCCTTCCCTGGATGATACATGAGTTGAAAATCATAGTCCTTTAGAAACTCCATCCACCTTCTTTGTCTCATGTTTAGTTCCTTCTCATCAAACAGGTATTTCAGGCTCTTATGGTCACTGAACACCTGGAACCGAGCTCCATATAAATAGTGCCTCCAAATCTTCAAGGCAAACACCACAGCCGCCAACTCCAAATCATGAGTAGGATAGTTTCTCTCATGAACCTTGAGTTGCCTTGAAGCATATGCAACCACTCTTTTCTCTTGCATCAAAACACATCCCAAACCCTGATGTGAAGCATCACAGTAGACATCAAAAGGTCTTCCTACCTCTGGGATCACCAGCACTGGAGCACTAGTCAACCTTTCCTTTAGTTCCATGAAGCTCTGCTCACATCGGTCGGTCCAAGCAAAAGGTTGATCCTTGCGGGTCAACTGTGTTAAAGGAGCCACTACCTTGGAAAAGTCCTCAATAAACCTCCGATAGTAGCCAGCTAAACCCACAAAGCTCCTTATCTCAGTGACTGTCTTAGGACGTTCCCACTGCAGCACTGCCTCTACCTTGGCTGGATCCACTGAGATCCCCTTAGCAGATATCACATGTCCTAAGAAGTTGACTTCCTTCAGCCAGAACTCGCACTTAGAGAACTTGGCATAGAGTTGCTTCTCCCTCAGAATCTCCAACACTGTCCTCAGATGTTCTTCATGTTCTTCCTCGGTCCTTGAATAAATGAGTATGTCGTCTATGAAGACTACCACAAACTTATCCAAGAAAGGGCAAAAAATCCTATTCATGTAGTCCATGAACAGAGCTGGAGCATTTGTTACTCCAAACGGCATCACCACATACTCATAGTGCCCATAACGAGACCTAAATGCTGTCTTTTGAACATCTTCAGCTTTTACCAAAATTTGGTGGTACCCCGATCTCAGATCAATCTTTGAGAACACCGAGGCCCCATGTATTTGATCCATCAAATCGTCAATTCTAGGTAGGGGGTACTTGTTCTTGATGGTCAACTTGTTCAACTGCCTGTAATCTATACACAGCCGAGACCCTCCATCCTTTTTCTTAACTAGGAGCACTGGAGCCCCCCATGGAGATACACTGGGTCTAATGAATTGTTTCTCCAACAACTCTTCCACTTGCTTCTTTAATTCTACCAACTCAGCTGGAGCCATCCTGTAAGGTGCCATTGACACTGGTCCAGCTCCAGGTACCAAATCAATAGAGAATTCCACTTCTCTCTTAGGAGGTAATCCAGGTATTTCTTCTGGAAATACATCCATGAAATCTTTCACCACATGTATCCTGCTTACGTCCTCTTCATTCTTCATTTCCAATCGAGCTAGGATCACGAAGCACCTCGCCCCTTTTTCCAACTCCGACCACCCATGCTGAGCAGATATCACATCTGACTCTTGGAGGTCTGGAAACCCTATTTTCTGACTACCGCAGTCTATGAGAACGTGATTGGCAGATAGCCAATCCATTCCCAGGATAATATCCAGGTCCTGAAGAGGTAGGCAGATCAAGTTTACTTTGAACCTGCGTCCCTCAACTATCACTGGACATTTAGAGCAAACTGTAGAGGTCAACACCTGTCCTGACGCAGGTGTGGAGACCAACAGTTCAAACGGTAACTCCTTCACTAGAAGGCCCAACTCGGCTACACACAGGCTTGACACAAAGGAGTGTGTCGCTCCAGAATCAAACAAGGCTTTTACACCTCTACCAGCTATAAAACAAACACCTTGCACTAGGTTACCTGACTGAGACGCCTCTGCTCCTGTCATGGCAAACACTCTCCCTGCTGCCTGAGGTCTGCTGCCTTCATTCCTCATCTGTTGAGGACCACCGGATTGAGTAATCCTATTCTGGGTAGGACAATCTCTAGCAACGTGTCCCGTCTTCTGGCAGGCAAAACATCTTCTCTCTGAATCTCTCTTGGGGCACACATTGGCTGTATGGGGTCCACCACAATGGAAACATTTAAGTTTCCAGGGTTGTTGCTGCTGAAACTGGGATGACGCTGCTCCTGCCCGATGTGGTGGAGGTCTCGCATAGGGCTTGCTTTGTGGGTGTTGCACCTTGGCCTTCCCACTGGAAGAACCCCCTGGGTGTGACCTGATCACCCGGGAATCACCCTTTTCCAGAGTCTCCACCATCTTCGCCTTCTCTACTAAGGCGTGAAATTCCCTGATGCACATAGGGGCTATGGTCCTCTTCAGCCCATGCTTCAGTCCCTCTTCGAACTTCCTACACCTCCAAGCCTCAGAGGTTGCCTGGGTGTAGAATCGGGCGAGGTACTCAAACCGAGCAGCATAAGCATTCACTGACATCTCCCCCTGCTCCAATCTGAGGAATTATGCTTCCTTCGCAAACTTTGCACTATCTGGAAAGTATTTTTCCAGAAACCTCACCCTGAAGCTCTCCCAGTCTAAAACATCAGCTCTGGCTTCCATCATCTGCTGAGCTCCCATCCACCAGAACTCGGCTTCTCCAGATAGCAAATAGGTGGCGAACACCAATTTCTTCTCTTCAGGGCAGGAGGTCGCCCTAAAGATTTTCTCCAACTCCCTGACCCACTGATCTGCTTGATCAGGGGTAGCATTCCCACTGAACTTGGGTGGGTTGTGCCTCATGAACTCGGTCAGTCCCATCTGTTCCTGAGGCTAACCGACGTGGGAATTTGTTTCAGTCGACCGAGCAGTTTCCCAATGGTGCATTGCAGCTTGATGATTCTGAGCCATTGCTGCATTCTGTTGTTGGATGGCAGTTGCCATCATCTCAATAGCCTTGGCAATCTGGCTCATTTCCGAAGAAGGCTGGGGAGGGTTAGGAGGTCTACGTGCCATCTTCTTCATTTCAGATTTTGAAACTATTGGTTTCTATATTCCCTACAACAACAAGAATGAGATCGATAAGAAATCAATTCATTCAGGAGGTAACCTCTAGACCTTACAAAGGTCAGCATCTCAAAGTCATTAAGAATTTGAGTTCATCAACAGAATCATAATACTTATAACCTCAAGCAAAACACCAGAACAGCTACTGGTATACAACCATCAATCCAAACAACCACTTTCAATCAATTACAAAAACACTCAATAAAATGAAATAAATCACACCAGAATTCAATATATGCTAAACATCAAACCTTCAGAATTTAAGATTGAGAATCATCTTGATCCAGTTATGAGTGTGCACCCTCACTACTTTATCAAGATCCTTTCATTCTTAATACTAAGATTTTCAGTTAGGGCATATATTCACTAAAGCACACACAAAATTTCAATACAAAAACGTTTGAAAACCTTTCACTATAGTTTTTATTTAAAACTCAAATAAATTTCATGACCAGAAGAAACACAATGGATCCACAGCCCTCAGGTCATCCTAAGGACGAACTGCTCTGATACCATTAATGTAACATCCCGCCAAAATCTTTTCATATTTATAAAATGAAATAAAGGTAAAACAATAATATCGAAGTGAACATATGTATATATATATGTATAATGAAATTTCTCCTCACAGGGAGTTTAATATATAACCAATCAGTTTTCCAAACTTAAACAAAATACAGCAAAATAGAAAAATAGGCGATCTCCTAACAGAAAACAGGCGATCTCCTATTAGAAACAGAAAACCGGCGATCGCCTAACAGAAACAGAAACAGGCGATCTCCTTTCGGCGACCACTCACAGAGGAGCTCTACTTCCTGCAATATCATCTGCTCCCGTGTAAATTATACACGATCATCACAGGTTTAAGAAAAAGCCAAACACAACACCAAAACCACAGGGTAAGCTAGATATTTGAAAGAGGATTTAGATATGAAACTTTAAAATCAAGATAAAATAAATTTAAGACACCCACGTAAAACCATCAATTTTCTCATTCCCTTCACATGACCATCAAGTAATCACATATTTCACAATTTCCTCAAGAGTCTTTCAATTCACATAATTCCATCAAGTGTCTATCAATTTCAATGTTTCTCATTTCTCACGTCAGACTTCCACTGACTCATCACACACAGACACTTGACACTACTTCCGGAAGACTCGTGCATTGACTAGACTCAGAGATCTGCACCTGTCATACTGCACCACTGTGAAATAACACACATTCACAGGGTCGCTGTGAAATCACACACATTCACAAGCGTATAAATGAATCTCAATATCATCACTATCCTAGCATGACAGGGTTAATCCATACAACGGGTCAAGTAGTTATCTTTCAAACAACTCACCCATACATATGAACCTCCTTCGACTCTCAACGCCTGAATAACTTCATCTATATGATTCCATTATATCAGGAGAGTCAGGATATCTCATAATAAACGAATCACCGGTCAATGCACACTCTACACGATCTTACACGGTATTTTCTTTCCTGAAAATACTATGCCTTGATCCCACATTCACATTTCAATCTCAAACAGTTTCAAACAACACTAAAACAGGGGATTTCGAAAACGGCATATGAAAACCGGCGACCACGTCGCCCTCACTTCAGAACCTACTCGCCTAACGTTTTTATAAACGAAAATGCTAGCTTCCCTTACCTGGACTTGCGCAAAACACCAAGAGCTCCAAAACCCACCGAAGCTTAAAGATGCCTTAACTCTGTTCTAGCGTCCTGACGGAAAACTCGCAGAGAACTCCCCAGGTATCCAAGTGCAGTCGTCGCTCGTCGCACTGGTGCTTGAGGATGTCTGAATCGCAGCGCGAAGGAGAGAAAAGAGAAGGATGAAGGTGAACTCACTCTGTCACTCTTGAACCACAGCAACGTTCTCCCTCTCAGAAGTGAGTTTTTGAATCTAAACCAACTTGTCCACAAAAGCCGCTGCCACCACCCACTCTGCAGGGAAGCTTGCGTGCACGCTTCCCTGAACAGTACGACCACGCGTGCCTCTGCGCATGCCAACACTCTGATGTCACTATTTTGAACCACCCTTTTTTGTCTACGTGTCGCGCGTGCAGGACGTCTCATGCTGGGAGCCTGGGTCCCACCTTATCTGTGTGAAACTCAACATCGCGCGATAACCTTCCACCGATGACCGCTCGCGCGATGACTATCCACCGATGTCTCATCCTGGCGGACGACGGATGTCTCTCCCTGGCGATGACCGCATGCCTCGCGCCCTGGCGATGCCCGCATGCCTCGCGCCTTGGCGATGCCCGCATGCCTCGCGCCCGGGCGATGCCCGCATGCCTCGCGCCCGGCGATGCCCGCATGCCTCGCGCCCGGCGATGCCCGCATGCCTCGCGCCCGGCGATGCCCGCATGCCTCGCGCCCGGCGATGCCCGCATGCCTCACGCCCTGGCGATGCCCGCATGCCTCGCGCCCTGGCCTTGCCCGATGACACATCGCCACGCCTTGCTGGAGGTTCTTCATCCCACTATGTTACGTCCAAGGTGTCATCTCCACATGACTTGGTGACGTCGGTAGCTTCACATTTCTAAGAGTAGATCAGCACTACTCCTCGTGCGTCCATGCATGCCACACTAAGGACGATTTCTTATGCTCAAGCATAGAGCTTCGCATGCACAGCGTATCTAAGGCTTAACCCAAACCTTGATACGCGGGGTTTTTGGAACCCACTATGGTTGATCCAGTATCCCGACCACATACTGAGTGTACTTTCGGCGATCATGTGCACCATAGGCTATTGGCGATCATGTACACTACAGGCGATTGGCGTTCATGTGTAATCTAGGCGACAGGCGATTATATACTAACCAGGCGATCTCATAGTCTTCTAAGCTACACTTTCCTTCCTTTTTATTTTAAATAAAAACATACTTAGAATTCATTTAAAATATATTCCTTTTATTCCAATTTAATTTTACAGGTCTTTACATTCTCCCCAACAAGAAAAATTTTCGTCCTCGAAAATTGAATTACAAGGAAAAGAGGTATGGATAGGCTTCTCTCATGGGTTCTTCTAACTCCCAAGTTGAATCACCCGATCTCTCATCCCACACCACTTTCACCATGTTGATGGTCTTGCCTCTGAGCTGTTTACTTTGCCGATCGTCAATCCTGACTGGTTTCGCTTCAAAGGACAAGTCATCCCTGATCTGCACATCGTCCACTTCTAGCACATGACTAGGGTCTGCCATGTACTTCCTCAGCTGTGATACGTGAAAGACATTATGTAGATTCGCTAAATGGGGAGGTAGGGCGATCTCATAAGCCACTGGACCAATCCTCCTTAAGATCTGATATGGTCCCACGAACTTAGGGGACAACTTCTTTGATCTGATCGCTCGTCCTACACCTTTGGTTGGTGTCACTCTCATGAACACATGGTCTCCAGCAGCAAACTCCAAAGGTTTTCTCCTCTGATCTGCATAAGATTTCTGCCTACTTTGAGATGCTCTCATTCTGTCTTTTATCTGTTGCACCTTCTCGGTCGTTTGCTGAATCAACTCTGGTCCAACCAATACTGTTTCGCCCTCCTGGTACCAGCACAATGGAGTTCTGCATTTCCTTCCATACAAGGCTTCGTATGGCGCTATCCCTATGCTGGCGTGATAACTGTTATTATAGGTAAACTCCACCAGCGGCAACACCTCATCCCAACTTCCCAATTGATCCAAGACGCACGTCCTCAGTAGATCTTCCAAGGACTGGATCGTTCTCTCTGACTGTCCATCTGTTTGAGGATGATATGCCGAGCTCATTCTCAACTTAGTTCCCAAGCAATCTTGTAAAGTCTGGCAAAACCGTGAAGTGAACCTGGGATCTCTATCTGAAACAATGCTGGAAGGCACTCCATGCAGCCTCACTATTTCTTTGATGTACAACTGTGCCAACTTGGCCATAGGCATTTTCAAATTCACTGGAAGAAAGTGGGCACTCTTCGTCAGCCGATCTACTATGACCCAGATTGCATCATGACCCTTTACCGATCTGGGTAAATGGGTAACAAAATCCATGGCGATGCTGTCCCATTTCCATTCAGTGATGTCCAATTGCTGTAACAAACTGCCAGGTCTTTGATGCTCTATCTTCGCCTTCTGACATGTTAAGCAGGTTGTAACATACTGGGCGATGTCTTTCTTCATGCCCGACCACCAAAATGACTCCTTCAAGTCATGGTACATCTTGTTCATGCCTGGATGTAGGCTAAGGCGACTCTTGTGACCTTCCTCTAGGATCATCTTCTTCAACTCTTCATTTGCAGGTATGCAAATTCTGCCATTAAATCTCAAGACCCCATCATCGCCCATCACAAAGTCTTTAGCCTGGTCGGTCCCTAGTGACTCCACAGTACGCTTCAGACTAGGGTCCTCCAACTGCTTATCCTTTATCACTCCAAGGAAGTCATTAGTTATAGCCAGCTTACTACAACTAATGTGATTTACATGAAATTCTACCCCAAGGTTTAAGTCTCTGAATTGCTCGATCAGTTTCTGCTCTTCCATCATCATGGTGGCTACTTGTATTGATTTTCTACTCAAAGCATCTGCCACTACATTGGCCTTCCCTGGATGATACATGAGTTGAAAATCATAGTCCTTTAGAAACTCCATCCACCTTCTTTGTCTCATGTTTAGTTCCTTCTCATCAAACAGGTATTTCAGGCTCTTATGGTCACTGAACACCTGGAACCGAGCTCCATATAAATAGTGCCTCCAAATCTTCAAGGCAAACACCACAGCCGCCAACTCCAAATCATGAGTAGGATAGTTTCTCTCATGAACCTTGAGTTGCCTTGAAGCATATGCAACCACTCTTTTCTCTTGCATCAAAACACATCCCAAACCCTGATGTGAAGCATCACAGTAGACATCAAAAGGTCTTCCTACCTCTGGGATCACCAGCACTGGAGCACTAGTCAACCTTTCCTTTAGTTCCATGAAGCTCTGCTCACATCGGTCGGTCCAAGCAAAAGGTTGATCCTTGCTGGTCAACTGTGTTAAAGGAGCCACTACCTTGGAAAAGTCCTCAATAAACCTCCGATAGTAGCCAGCTAAACCCACAAAGCTCCTTATCTCAGTGACTGTCTTAGGACGTTCCCACTGCAGCACTGCCTCTACCTTGGCTGGATCCACTGAGATCCCCTGAGCAGATATCACATGTCCTAAGAAGTTAACTTCCTTCAGCCAGAACTCGCACCTAGAGAACTTGGCATAGAGTTGCTTCTCCCTCAGAATCTCCAACACTGTCCTCAGATGTTCTTCATGTTCTTCCTCGGTCCTTGAATAAATGAGTATGTCGTCTATGAAGACTACCACAAACTTATCCAAGAAAGGGCAAAAAATCCTATTCATGTAGTCCATGAACAGAGCTGGAGCATTTGTTACTCCAAACGGCATCACCACATACTCATAGTGCCCATAACGAGACCTAAATGCTGTCTTTTGAACATCTTCAGCTTTTACCAAAATTTGGTGGTACCCCGATCTCAGATCAATCTTTGAGAACACCGAGGCCCCATGTATTTGATCCATCAAATCGTCAATTCTAGGTAGGGGGTACTTGTTCTTGATGGTCAACTTGTTCAACTGCCTGTAATCTATACACAGCCGAGACCCTCCATCCTTTTTCTTAACTAGGAGCACTGGAGCCCCCCATGGAGATACACTGGGTCTAATGAATTGTTTCTCCAACAACTCTTCCACTTGCTTCTTTAATTCTACCAACTCAGCTGGAGCCATCCTGTAAGGTGCCATTGACACTGGTCCAGCTCCAGGTACCAAATCAATAGAGAATTCCACTTCTCTCTTAGGAGGTAATCCAGGTATTTCTTCTGGAAATACATCCATGAAATCTTTCACCACATGTATCCTGCTTACGTCCTCTTCATTCTTCATTTCCAATCGAGCTAGGATCACGAAGCACCTCGCCCCTTTTTCCAACTCCGACCACCCATGCTGAGCAGATATCACATCTGACTCTTGGAGGTCTGGAAACCCTATTTTCTGACTACCGCAGTCTATGAGAACGTGATTGGCAGATAGCCAATCCATTCCCAGGATAATATCCAGGTCCTGAAGAGGTAGGCAGATCAAGTTTACTTTGAACCTGCGTCCCTCAACTATCACTGGACATTTAGAGCAAACTGTAGAGGTCAACACCTGTCCTGACGCAGGTGTGGAGACC
Source organism: Phaseolus lunatus (assembly GCA_013389735.1). Taxonomy (NCBI): domain Eukaryota; kingdom Viridiplantae; phylum Streptophyta; class Magnoliopsida; order Fabales; family Fabaceae; genus Phaseolus; species Phaseolus lunatus. The sequence goes on along the minus strand of CM023863.1, from coordinate 15,810,224 downwards.
AACAGTTCAAACGGTAACTCCTTCACTAGAAGGCCCAACTCGGCTACACACAGGCTTGACACAAAGGAGTGTGTCGCTCCAGAATCAAACAAGGCTTTTACACCTCTACCAGCTATAAAACAAACACCTTGCACTAGGTTACCTGACTGAGACGCCTCTGCTCCTGTCATGGCAAACACTCTCCCTGCTGCCTGAGGTCTGCTGCCTTCATTCCTCATCTGTTGAGGACCACCGGATTGAGTAATCCTATTCTGGGTAGGACAATCTCTAGCAACGTGTCCCGTCTTCTGGCAGGCAAAACATCTTCTCTCTGAATCTCTCTTGGGGCACACATTGGCTGTATGGGGTCCACCACAATGGAAACATTTAAGTTTCCAGGGTTGTTGCTGCTGAAACTGGGATGACGCTGCTCCTGCCCGATGTGGTGGAGGTCTCGCATAGGGCTTGCTTTGTGGGTGTTGCACCTTGGCCTTCCCACTGGAAGAACCCCCTGGGTGTGACCTGATCACCCGGGAATCACCCTTTTCCAGAGTCTCCACCATCTTCGCCTTCTCTACTAAGGCGTGAAATTCCCTGATGCACATAGGGGCTATGGTCCTCTTCAGCCCATGCTTCAGTCCCTCTTCGAACTTCCTACACCTCCAAGCCTCAGAGGTTGCCTGGGTGTAGAATCGGGCGAGGTACTCAAACCGAGCAGCATAAGCATTCACTGACATCTCCCCCTGCTCCAATCTGAGGAATTATGCTTCCTTCGCAAACTTTGCACTATCTGGAAAGTATTTTTCCAGAAACCTCACCCTGAAGCTCTCCCAGTCTAAAACATCAGCTCTGGCTTCCATCATCTGCTGAGCTCCCATCCACCAGAACTCGGCTTCTCCAGATAGCAAATAGGTGGCGAACACCAATTTCTTCTCTTCAGGGCAGGAGGTCGCCCTAAAGATTTTCTCCAACTCCCTGACCCACTGATCTGCTTGATCAGGGGTAGCATTCCCACTGAACTTGGGTGGGTTGTGCCTCATGAACTCGGTCAGTCCCATCTGTTCCTGAGGCTAACCGACGTGGGAATTTGTTTCAGTCGACCGAGCAGTTTCCCAATGGTGCATTGCAGCTTGATGATTCTGAGCCATTGCTGCATTCTGTTGTTGGATGGCAGTTGCCATCATCTCAATAGCCTTGGCAATCTGGCTCATTTCCGAAGAAGGCTGGGGAGGGTTAGGAGGTCTACGTGCCATCTTCTTCATTTCAGATTTTGAAACTATTGGTTTCTATATTCCCTACAACAACAAGAATGAGATCGATAAGAAATCAATTCATTCAGGAGGTAACCTCTAGACCTTACAAAGGTCAGCATCTCAAAGTCATTAAGAATTTGAGTTCATCAACAGAATCATAATACTTATAACCTCAAGCAAAACACCAGAACAGCTACTGGTATACAACCATCAATCCAAACAACCACTTTCAATCAATTACAAAAACACTCAATAAAATGAAATAAATCACACCAGAATTCAATATATGCTAAACATCAAACCTTCAGAATTTAAGATTGAGAATCATCTTGATCCAGTTATGAGTGTGCACCCTCACTACTTTATCAAGATCCTTTCATTCTTAATACTAAGATTTTCAGTTAGGGCATATATTCACTAAAGCACACACAAAATTTCAATACAAAAACGTTTGAAAACCTTTCACTATAGTTTTTATTTAAAACTCAAATAAATTTCATGACCAGAAGAAACACAATGGATCCACAGCCCTCAGGTCATCCTAAGGACGAACTGCTCTGATACCATTAATGTAACATCCCGCCAAAATCTTTTCATATTTATAAAATGAAATAAAGGTAAAACAATAATATCGAAGTGAACATATGTATATATATATGTATAATGAAATTTCTCCTCACAGGGAGTTTAATATATAACCAATCAGTTTTCCAAACTTAAACAAAATACAGCAAAATAGAAAAATAGGCGATCTCCTAACAGAAAACAGGCGATCTCCTATTAGAAACAGAAAACCGGCGATCGCCTAACAGAAACAGAAACAGGCGATCTCCTTTCGGCGACCACTCACAGAGGAGCTCTACTTCCTGCAATATCATCTGCTCCCGTGTAAATTATACACGATCATCACAGGTTTAAGAAAAAGCCAAACACAACACCAAAACCACAGGGTAAGCTAGATATTTGAAAGAGGATTTAGATATGAAACTTTAAAATCAAGATAAAATAAATTTAAGACACCCACGTAAAACCATCAATTTTCTCATTCCCTTCACATGACCATCAAGTAATCACATATTTCACAATTTCCTCAAGAGTCTTTCAATTCACATAATTCCATCAAGTGTCTATCAATTTCAATGTTTCTCATTTCTCACGTCAGACTTCCACTGACTCATCACACACAGACACTTGACACTACTTCCGGAAGACTCGTGCATTGACTAGACTCAGAGATCTGCACCTGTCATACTGCACCACTGTGAAATAACACACATTCACAGGGTCGCTGTGAAATCACACACATTCACAAGCGTATAAATGAATCTCAATATCATCACTATCCTAGCATGACAGGGTTAATCCATACAACGGGTCAAGTAGTTATCTTTCAAACAACTCACCCATACATATGAACCTCCTTCGACTCTCAACGCCTGAATAACTTCATCTATATGATTCCATTATATCAGGAGAGTCAGGATATCTCATAATAAACGAATCACCGGTCAATGCACACTCTACACGATCTTACACGGTATTTTCTTTCCTGAAAATACTATGCCTTGATCCCACATTCACATTTCAATCTCAAACAGTTTCAAACAACACTAAAACAGGGGATTTCGAAAACGGCATATGAAAACCGGCGACCACGTCGCCCTCACTTCAGAACCTACTCGCCTAACGTTTTTATAAACGAAAATGCTAGCTTCCCTTACCTGGACTTGCGCAAAACACCAAGAGCTCCAAAACCCACCGAAGCTTAAAGATGCCTTAACTCTGTTCTAGCGTCCTGACGGAAAACTCGCAGAGAACTCCCCAGGTATCCAAGTGCAGTCGTCGCTCGTCGCACTGGTGCTTGAGGATGTCTGAATCGCAGCGCGAAGGAGAGAAAAGAGAAGGATGAAGGTGAACTCACTCTGTCACTCTTGAACCACAGCAACGTTCTCCCTCTCAGAAGTGAGTTTTTGAATCTAAACCAACTTGTCCACAAAAGCCGCTGCCACCACCCACTCTGCAGGGAAGCTTGCGTGCACGCTTCCCTGAACAGTACGACCACGCGTGCCTCTGCGCATGCCAACACTCTGATGTCACTATTCTGAACCACCCTTTTTTGTCTACGTGTCGCGCGTGCAGGACGTCTCATGCTGGGAGCCTGGGTCCCACCTTATCTGTGTGAAACTCAACATCGCGCGATAACCTTCCACCGATGACCGCTCGCGCGATGACTATCCACCGATGTCTCATCCTGGCGGACGACGGATGTCTCTCCCTGGCAATGACCGCATGCCTCGCGCCCTGGCGATGCCCGCATGCGTCGCGCCCTGGCGATGCCCGCATGCCTCGCGCCCTGGCGATGCCCGCATGCCTCGCGCCCGGGCGATGCCTGCATGCCTCGCGCCCGGGCGATGCCTGCATGCCTCGCGCCCGGCGATGCCCGCATGCCTCGCGCCCGGCGATGCCCGCATGCCTCGCGCCCAGCGATGCCCGCATGCCTCGCGCCCGGCGATGCCCGCATGCCTCGCGCCCTGGCGATGCCCGACGACACATCGCCACGCCTTGCTGATGGTTCTTCATCCCACTATGTTACGTCCAAGGTATCATCTCCACATGACTTGGTGACGTCGGTAGCTTCACATTTCTAAGAGTAGATCAGCACTACTCCTCGTGCGTCCATGCATGCCACACTAAGGACGATTTCTTATGCTCAAGCATAGAGCTTCGCATGCACAGCGTATCTAAGGCTTAACCCACACCTTGATACGCGGGGTTTTTGGAACCCACTATGGTTGATCCATTATCCCGACCACATACTGAGTGTACTTTCGGCGATCATGTGCACCATAGGCGATTGGCGATCATGTACACTACAGGCGATTGGCGTTCATGTGACAGGCGATTATGTACTAACCAGGCGATCTCGTAGTCTTCTAAGCTACACTTTCCTTCCTTTTTATTTTAAATAAAAACATACTTAGAATTCATTTAAAATATATTCCTTTTATTCCAATTTAATTTTACAGGTCCTTACACACACTGGGCAATCCACTATGTAATGCACAACAGATTACATACACACACAACTACAAAGAGAGGATCTTTTCACCCAAGATCACACACACAAACTCTTTGCTACACAACACACCTCAAGTCAGAACACCTTCTGACTTTGCAGGATTTACAGTTTTTATAGACTATATCAAACAAAATAGATACCAGAAAAGATTTGGAACAGATTACACCTTAATCATAAACTCCTGGAATTACTTCTTGATCAGAACCAAAGCCTTTGAGCAATCTTGAAAACTTTTGTAAAACTTCTCTCTCAAATCAAATTTCTAAATCTCTTTCTCTGTATTAAGTTTCTATTTTTGAAAGAGGAGGGAGATCCTTTTTTATAGCTCTCAGAAGTGCCCGTTAAGGATGAGCCAAAAACAATTTTAAAAGTCAACTAAAATCAGATTTAACTGTATTTTGAAAAGCTGTTATAGATTAAAAAATCAACCGATTGAAAGCTCGAAATAACCAATTGAATGTGTTAAAACAATTATGCAAGCAGTTGGAAAAACCTTCAAATAGGTTATGTGGAAAGCAACCGATTAAACCGTGAAAACAACCGGTTGTTTATCACTTAGCTTTTGAAAAACTTTTTTTCTTTTTCAAAACCAGATTACTCTTAACTAAGCTATGAATTAAGAATGAAACATATAAATTCTAAACACTTAAAAAGCTGAATCCTAACATCAGCAACACAACATCTAAGATCATCCAAGATTATAGATTTAGGTTCATCAAAGCCTTGTATTCAACATTCTCCCCCTTTTTGATGAAGACAAATCCCTGGGTTGCTTTGGGACGAATGTTTAGAATTTGATCACCACCTGTAATCACAAATATGAGGCAGAAAATAGTATAATATTTTCTAGATAAGTAAAGCACCATAAAATAGTTTCCACTAACCAAACTAGAGTGAAAACCCCAATATAGGTTTAGTAGCAGAAGAATAGTCGGTTAAAATACAGGATTAACCGGGTAAAACTATCAGAACGGCAAAGTAATTTCTATCTAATGCAGTGTTTAAGGAGAATAAAGTGTGTAGATGAATAGAAGATTACAACCCAAAGCTACCAAGCTTCTTCTCCCTCTATTTTTCTTCACAAATAGACAAAAGGAAGGATTAAAAACATCATAAAGAAAAGAGAAATTGTTCAGAGAATAAAACCATTTAACCAAAAGAAACTTCTCTAGCTTCAGTCTTTGTTTCCATATTGTAGCTTAAAAAGCTGGTTTTGTATTACTTCAATCTGCTCATCCAGATTCAGGAAACGTGCATCCATACCCTGGAACCTATCATCAAATTGCTGGAACCTATTTTGGCATAATTCATAGAGATTGTTTTGGTTTTCAACAAGGCTCCATTCTGTTGATCACTAGCCTCTCAAAGGGAGTCATTGAAGTAATCCTTTCCTTTCCAACATCAACACTTGGTCTAGTATTTCTGTAGCAGCAGGAGGCTCCTCAGCAGCTTCATCTCCTTCTTCAGCTTGAGCTCCAGTTGTTGATGCAGCTGGATCTCCACCTTTGCTCACCCAAAAGCCATTGATTTTAGTGAAACCCATTTTTCTTAGAGAGCCACTGTTAACCTCCCTTGAGGACTTCACTATTTCATAAATTTCTTCTTCTAAATCCACTTCAAAATACTAAAGAAATTTAGTAACTAAAATAGCATAGGGATAGTGAAAGTCAGTTAACCTTGTGGCCTTTTGCATGTGTTCTTTTATGATGTGGATCCAATTCAGTTTTATCTTATTCATGATGCAGTAGATCAACACTAAGTCTTCTTCGGATAGAGTGGAGTGATTACTGCCTCTTGGTGTTAAAATCCATGAGACAATGAAGGCTACCAGCCTTTCATTCAACTTCAGTCCTCCAACAGCAAAGTTTCTCACCTTTGAAAGTGGATTTTTTAGACAACTTTTGTAAAGCTGCATCTTGTTGAATTCATCAACTACTCCAATGTTTCCTCTGTTGATCCTCAGCCCAGAAAACTTCAAATCAGTTACAGTAGTCCATACTTCATTTTTGATCTCCAAGTGTACTCCTTTCACATGAGAAATAAGCATGTCACCATTGAATTGTAAGATTGTGTAGAAGACCCTTACCAAATCTGGATAGATGTTTCTAGACAACTCCAGAAAGTGTCTCAGCATTTGTTCTTTCAGCAGTCTCCTCACTTCCATGATCTTTTGTTCCTTCAACCAGTTGAAAGAGATAACTTTTGGTGTATGTATCACTTTTCTACTTGTCTCATGCAAGTACTTATTCATCAAATCTGGATCACTTGAAAACCAACTCTCTAGTTTTCCACTCCTTCTTACTGCTCTAGTTTTCATTCTCTTTGAGGAGGGAGGAGTTGATTCCTTGGCTTGAGAGAAATAAAAAAGAACAATCTGCAGAACAAGTTAGTGCAGGAAAAACAGAAAAAATAGTTGGTTGTTTTTGTGAGGAAGAACAACCAGTTAATTTTATTTTATAAACCTAGAAAGATTAGTCAAGTATTTGGCATTTAGTGGGTTAAATTCAAACATAAAGGAATCAATTCAAAGCCTATAAAGTTGTTTTCGTCAGACCCAACCAGAAGGCACAGAAAACACATGCAACCTTTGACCAAGCATTAAAGGATTTTGATTTCCAATAGGAAGGATATATTCTTTAAAAAGCTATAACTGCATAGAGAAACGATGTTCAACAATGTAATAAATGCATTATTGACCACAAACGATACTGGGACAGATTAGAGAATCAAAACAGAAAGTACAACAGTACTGTCAAGGCTAAAATTGGTTGTTTCGCAGAATCAACCGGTTGATTTTCTGTAACAGGGATTCTGAACTAGTAAAATCCAAATCCTTCACTAGAGCCCGAAAAAAACATATGCAGATAAAGTCACACATCATTTGAATGATAATAAAGCATATATCAACCAGGAATTCATTGTAGAAAATATAGAATTGAATTTATGCTTGATTATTCAAGGAAAGAAGAAATACAAGAACTATTATTTTAAGAGTACTTGTACAAAATTGAAAGTCAATAATTCTTAATGATACAAAGCACTTAGTTCCATCTCAAACAATTGCATCCATGAAAGCCATATCTACAGATTTCTACACCATGGAAGCAAAGTCCTACAAAACAAGAAAATCATCAAATACCACATCTTGATCTCTTATATAAATTGGAACCTTTGATGTTACGGGAACCATAAGGAATTTTAAAACCTTTAGGATTCCATTTCAGAATACCCTTAGGAACAAGAAATTTCCTTACATTGCAGAATCTAATAGTGTGGCCCCTTTTCATGCAATAATGACAAATTTTAACCATTTGTTTCGTAAAAACAACAGGTTGTTTATTAAAGAAACTTGAAAAAGGTTTTGAAAAAGGTTTGTTCTTATTTTTTGGATTAAACCCCAATCTAGCTTTGCCAAAAACACAGTTTTGAGAAGCAAAAACACTTTCAAGATTAGATTGGCCTTTGGAAAACTTGTCCACAGTTTTTAAAAGATAATGAACTTTCTTTTGAAGAGATTTGCAATTTTCACAAAAGCTCGAATCAACACATTTGCAAGTAGAATTTTGGTAGACCATTTCCAGCATTTCAAAATCAGTTTTAGAATGATCTAATTCTTCTTCCAAAGTCTTGACTCAATTTTCCAACCAATTGTTTAAACCTTTTAACCGATTATTCAAAAGGGACAACCTATTGGCTTCTTCATGAGTCTCCTTGAAGGCTTCAAGATTTTGGAAATAACTATCTCCTTTGGATGAAGAAGTTGTACTTACATTGCTTAATATGGATGTCTTTAGATATAAATTTGCCTTTTCATCTTTAGAGGATGAGCTGGAAGAAGACACCTCATTGTCTTCCCATGCTATGTAGGCTCTGTTGGATTTTCCCCTTCTATCTCCTTTCTTCAGCTCATATTTTTCCTTTGATTCTTCATTTGGGCAATCAGCCTTGATATGGCCTTGCTCTCCACATCCAAAATAGGTATATTTATTAAAGTCATTAGGTTTCTTGGAGTTATACCTCTTAGAAGATGAGCCTTTGCTGTTTTTCTTTAGATGTTTGCTAAACTTTCTTGACAACAAACTCAAAGTATCTTCATCACTGTCATTGAACTCCTGTTGTTCCTTATAATCGGTTGTTTTTGCAGTATAACCAGTTGATTTTAGAGCAATACCCTTGTCTTTTTGTCCTCACTCTCCTAGACCAGCAGTCTATTCATTTCGAGTTCGTGCTCTCGGAGTTTGCCAAATAATGATGCTGTAGACATAGAGGATAGATCTTTGGACTCTGAGATTGCAGTCACCTTTGGCTGTCATGATCGATCAAGACATTTTAATATCTTGATGTTGAGTTCTTCTTTCTCTTTTCCCCAAACCTATGAGGTGGTTAATTATATGGGAGAACCGCTTCTGCACATCTGAAATGAGAGCATGCTTCCTAGCTCGCTTAACATCATTGGTACCCTCATGAGTGACTTCCAGAATGTCCAACATTTTTTTTGATGTCTTACATTGTGATACCTTGAAAAATTCAACACAACTTAAAGCAGATGTCATGATGTTCTTAGCTATCCAATCAAACTTAGCTTTCTTACTTTCTTGTTCTGTCCATTCAGACTAAGGCTTTTCATAAAGCACATCATCTTTTTTAACAAAAGGAATGAATGAACCATTTTCAATGGCATCCCAAATTCCCTTATCTGTGGATTCAATAAAGTTCTTCATTCTAACTTTCTAAAACTGATAGTTAACCCTACAGAAAAGAGGTGGCCTATTAATTGAAGCACCTTTCCCAAAAGGCAGTTTATCAGCCATTAAAATAGATTTTGAAAAAGGAAACTTGAGAAAATTTCAAGAACCTAACTCTTGATGCCAATTGTTAGAATTAATGGCTAAAACAAGAGGTGGGTGAATTGTTTATAAAATATTTTTGCAAACGATTGCTAAGAATGAAGTTCTTTAAATAATTACAGAAAGAAAGATCAGAGAAGGCCAAGAGAATCAAGCTTTCAAAAACTTTTTAACAGGATTTTAACAGATTGATATTTCGATATAACCGGTTGTTTATATCACAGCAACAAAAGCAAGTTACAGATAGTGTGTAAAGCATAATTTTAACCGATTAAAAGTACGAGATAACCGGTTGTTTATATCACAACACTAGAAATATCAAATAGTTTATGAAAGAGAGAGATAGAGAGATTCACACAGCGAAGTTATACTGGTTCACTCACCTCTGAGCTACATCCAGTTCCCAGAACCACACTGGGCAATCCACTATGTAATGCACAACAGATTACATACACACACAACTACAAATAGAGGATCTCTTTTGCTGAAAACTCCTGGAATTACTTCTTGATCATAACCAAAGCCTTTGAGCAATCCTGAAAACTTCTGTAAAACTTCTCTCTCAAATCAAATTTCTAAACCTCTTTTGCTGTATTAAGTTTCTATTTTTGAAAGAGGAGGGAGATCCTTTTTATAGCTCTCAGAAATGCCCGTTAAGGATGAGCCAAAAGCAGTTTTAAAAGCTAACTGAAATCAGATTTAACTGTATTTTGAAAAGCTGTTACAGATTCAAAAATCAACCAGTTGAAAGCTCAAAATAATCGGTTGAATGGGTTAAAACAGTTATGCAAGCAGTTGGAAAACCCTTCAAACAGGCTATGTGGAAAACAACCGGTTATTTATCACTTAGCTTTTGAAAAACTCTTTTTCTTTTTCAAAACCAGATTGCTCTTAACTAAGCTATGAATTAAAAGTGAAACGTACAAATTATAAACATTTAAAAAACTGAACCCTAACATCAGCAACACAACATCCAAGATCATCTAAGATCACAAATTTAGGTTCATTAAATCCTTGTGTTCAACACATCGCTTTCATTCTCGTGAAAGAAAGTTGTTACAAGAGGTAGTCTATAAAAGGGACTTGAGATCCTAGGTGAAAGGTACGTTGTTTCTAAGATTGAAACTAGATACTTCTTGTTTCTTATAAGCCTTGTACTGACTTGATCGTTAGAGTGAAATCAACAGGTAGGGCATCCTCTGTCTTAATGGAGCCACATTCCAATGCATTAAAGGGGAATAGCAGATTCCAACGAAGGCAGACAGAGCCAGAACTTGTCATTATAGTCAATCGACGACTAAGTCAACCGACAGGAACACAAATTACTTTCATTCGGTCATTAAATATAGAAGAGTAAGGAATGACTTCTACAAGCTGTGAGACAAGGGCCAGTGGTACGATGAGTAGGGTATGGTGAAGGATAAGGTCAGAGAATACTATAAAAAAAGGTTTTATAGAGAAGCATGTCAACGCGTCAGGTTAGATAATGCAGGGTTCAACAGAATTACAGATGAAGACAATGTCTTGTTGGCTGGTAGGATATCTGAAGAGGAACTTAAAAGGGAAGTGTGGAGCTGTGATAGTGATAAAAGCCTGAGTCCAAATGGCTCCAATTTCGGGTTCATTAAGTTTTGTTGGGAGGAGATTAAGGCACACATCATTACAGTTGTCCATGATTTTGTGGATGATGGAAGATGGTCAAGGGGGAAAAAATGCCTCTTTTATTTCTTTAATTCCTAAGGTCGATAACCCACAACATTTGAATGATTTTTGATCAATTTCTCTGGTTGTATGTTTACACAAAATTGTGGAAAAAATATTGTCTCTGAGGATGAAGAAAATGTTACATAAGGTTATAGATGCTAGACAATATGCTTTCTTGGAGGGCAGGGGGATTTTGGATAGTGTACTAGTAGCAAATGAAGTTCTGGAAGAAGTCAATAGGAGGAAGAGTAGCTGTGTGTTCTTCAAGGTTGACTATGAGAAGGCGTACGACTCAGTTGTGTGGGAGTTTATTTATTACATGCTGGAGAGGCTAGGCTTCTGTGGCAAGTGGATTGATTGGATAAAATATTTTCTTGAGTCCTCATCGGTGTCGGTGTTAGTAAACGGGAGCCCTACTCAGGAGTTCAAACCAAGAAAGTGATGTAGCCTAGCCTGAGTGCTTTCTTCCATGAGCTGAAACGAATTTGAAGGTGGCGGAAGCTATGGTTGAAGACGTGAAAAGAATGCCTAGGAGTTGTGATTTCCTTGAAGGTGAAGTGTTAGGTGTGGAGAGTGAGTGGTGAGGCCATCTCACTTAACTAGATGAAGAATGAAGACTAAAGGTGTCTATCCTAGAGGTAGGAGACAAGAGTGATAATTGACACAAAGTTTGCAGCAATTTCACTCAAATTAATCTTCCATTTACATGAGCCAAGCACCTCATTATATAGGAGAGAGGGCTGGACAATTTGGAGCCAAAATTTGAAAATTCAAAATAAAACTCTCCAATGAGAAGGTGCCATGTGGAGTCATGCTTTCCATGTTTTAGCTCACACCTTCCATGCTAAATCCTCTCCACTCCTAGGCTGCCATGTGGAGGTCCATGTGCTCCATGCCAAGGTGATTTTCGTCCTCCAATATACCCTAGACTAGGCCAATTGTTACCCTAACTAGTCACTTTTAACCCTAACTAGTCATATTTTACTATTGGCCCAAATACAAGCCCAAAAACCTATGCTACTTGGCCCAAATATTTGATCCAATTATTTTATGCTACTAGGCCCAATACATGGCCCATGAAATCCTAAACAAATTTATACAATTTATTTAAGCTAAAGCTTGGCCCAAAAATAATGTTGACTAGTCAGCAGGAACTCAGTCTTCTTGTGTTCTTCTGACCAAAGCTTTAGTTTATGTTTTGATGACTTGGAGGTCTTCTTGGATATGTTTGTACATTCCTTCACCCTAGAGTTGTCCTCTTGATTGGGCGTACAAAAAGAAACAAAAGCCCAATTAGACCCATATTTGCAAATAAATCCCTAAACAACCTCTAGGTCTTTATCCTCCTTATTATGTGGTTGTGTGTGGCTGGATGGTTTCCATCATCCCTTCCCTCTTGAGAGGATCTGTCCTTAGATCTACATGGTTGATCTCGAACAACAGCCTTATTCCTACTTTGAAAACTTTGCTCCTCCAGGATCAAATGTCCATCTATTGGAGTCATCAAACAAATCAAATGAGTTAGTTTCAGCAGTTGTATAAAAATCACTCCTTTTAAGTTGTCATTCCTCTTGTTTTCCTTTTGTTTTTGGCAACTTTTCACAAGATTTCTCTAGAGAGGAGTACATAAATTTCTTTTCTAATTTTTTCCTCCCTTGTTCTAGATTTTTATTACTAGACTCTTTAGACACTACCTTTTGTTCTAGAAGAGCTAGTGATTTTTCAGTTTTTATTTTCTTTTTGAATCTTTTTTGACCATCTAACACCTGATAAGGTGTTAAAGGATATAAAAGATATTTATTTTTTTCATTTGTGAAGGTAATCTCGTTGGTATGACCATTATTCATGGAGTTTTTAACAAATTGCCATGGTCGTCTCAATAAGATATGACAAGTTTCTATAAGCACTACATCACATTAAATTTTATCTTTATAGAAGCTTACAGATAACATGACCTTCACTTGTTAGAGATATCTTAGCATATATTCAAAATAAACTACTATATATTTACCTATACAATCTCTCAAGACATGATTCAAGAGCCTTATGAACGTACTGGGTGCATTAGTGAGTCCAAAAGGCATCACTAACCATTCATGTAATCCAAATTTGGTTTTAAAAGCGTTTTTCCATTCATCACCTTCTTTAATTTTGATTTGGTGATATCGGCTTTTAAGATCAATATTGGAAAATATGAGGGACCTATGCAGTTCATCAAGCATATCATCTAGTCTTGGGATTGGATGTCTGTACTTGATGGTGATGTTATTGATGGCTCTACAGTCACAACATTTTCTCCACTTGCCATCTCTTTTTGGCACCAACAAGACAGGTACAACAAAAGAACTTAGGCTCTTTTGAACCCAGCCCTTCTCCAACAAATCCTGTACTTGTGTCTCTATCTCCTTAGTTTCTTGTGGATTAGTTCTATAAGCTTGGTTCTATTGGGTAGACTGGCTCTTGGAACTAAATCTATTTGATGTTCTATTCCTCTAAAAGGTGGAAGTCCAAGGAGGCCTTCCTTAGGGAATACATCATCAAATTCTTTTAAAAGTTCTTTTACTGAAGGAGGTAGTTCACAAGTCTCAGTAAATGTGGCAGTGCATGTAAGTGTTCCTTTACAAAGCAGGAGGTCTGAAGGTTGTTCAGAAAAAAGTACTTTTTCAACTTTGTTTTCAAATTTTTCTTCTTTCTGAATGACCTGGTGGGAAGGAACACTCTTCTCCCACACCTTATATTGGTCCCTAAGGACTTTCTCTTGATTTTTTATTTCTATTTTTATATTTTGATCACTCTCACTAGTTTCTTCTTCTTGGCTACTATTTTCATCTTTGTCCCTTAAGATCATAGTTTTTTTCATTGGGACATTGAGATGCTAAATAACCCTTATCAAGACATTTAAAACACTGAATTTCTCTAGTTTGAGTGTGTGAGATGTGCTCATTTTTAGTTAGCTTTTGGGAAGGTTCTAGAGATGTTTCTTTTATATGCTCTTCCCCTCTTTGGAACTCATCCTTGTCATAAGGTACAAAGTATGAACTTTGTTTTTGACTTGATTCTTTTTTCAACTTTAATGCAAAGTTGTATCAAGTCATTTAAATCTTTATAAGGTAAAAGTTCAACTTTGTTTCTTATCTCAAGTTTGAGACCATTTAAAAACCTTGAAATGGTGGTATTAATTTCTTCCTTAATCCCTGCCCTTATAATATATAACACCATTTTTTGCCAATATTCTTCTACACTCATATTTTTTGATGAAGTCTTTGGAGCTTATCTATCAACTTCCTATTGTAGTTTGAGGGAATATGGCGACATCTTAAGGCTCCCCTAAGATCATTCCAACACGTAATGGGAGGCTCCTTGTGGAGATGTCTCTCTCTCTTTTTAGGGCAATCCACCAATTCATAGCATTACCTTGAAAGCTTAGGATGGCTAAGGGTAGTTTTCTTTCCTCACCTACTTGATGACAAGCAAACAATTGTTCTACCTTCATTTCCCAATCTAGGTAGGTTTCTACGTTTTCTTTCCCATAGAAATAAGGTAGATCTACCCTAACCTCCTTAGTGCTTTCTTTTCTCTCTTTTTTTTGCTCTTCTAGGGGGTGGTTGATAATACTCATTAATCCTAAGGCTTTGTTCACCAAGAGAATCACTACCTCTAGAGCTAGATGCATGTGAACTTTTTTTTGTTTTATGGGTGTATTCATCTTTTTCTTTAACCATCCTCAACTCGTTCTCCAACAAAGCAAAATGATCATCCCTCTCTTTGAGTTGGACCTCATTTCGCAAATGTCTATATGAAAGTGATTGAAAGTCTTGTGCAAGTTGCTTCAAAAGGGATTTAATAGACTTTCTATTATTTTCACTAGAATGAGGAGAATGAGAAGACATGACTAAAGTTATCTGTTAAAAGCAATTTACCACAAGAAAGATAGGTGGAGTAATGTAGGTAGATTCCTAGGAAAGGGAGGTGGATCACTTATGTACCAAGCCTTTCCTAGCCAGATTTTGTCCTTCAAGACTTTCACAAACCTTTCTCTAAGTAATTCACTTAGAGCACAATCAAGAATGAAAACACAATTTTTATACAAGAAACAAAATTACTTAAAAACAATTAATCACAATGAACAATTAACTCTAATTCAAAAGCATTTAAACTAGGCGAATTCCTAAGGTGAGGCTTCTTTGGCACTTAGAACCTTTGAAGACACACTCACCGTCTAATTGGCGTGATTAATTCCACTAATTATTGAATATTTAACAAATTACAACTCAAAAGAAATACAATGGAAATTTTGAATTACAAAAGTTTAGGATCCTATTCTATGCTTCCTTTTCTTTTTGGTACTCCTCCTTTTTGCTTTGCACTCCTCTCTTTGATGTATGTTTGTATATTTTTGTTGCTGCACTCTTGCTTTACCTCTTTTAGGATAGTCACTAAAGTAATCAATTCAACACCTACTAAGTAAAAATGGCACTCACCACAAAGGTTAGCTCCAAATTTAACAAACACCTTTTGAAAACTTTCACCACTTAAGAGGTCAACAAAAATTAAAGCAACAAAAGCTCAATTTAAATTTGGACAACAGCAAAGGGATTTAAATGTGACAAAACTAGAGGGAATATTGAAGAGAAATTGACAATCAAACAAAATAAGGTAATCAACAAAGCTAGCACACAAAATGAACCTAGGAAAAGGTACTAGAATTGGATTACAAAAACCAAAACTGAACTACTGGAATTTAAATGTCAAAAAACGTGACTTACACGATTTATGCTGAGCTGTATTTTTCAAATTTTAATTTTAATTTTTAAAAACAGATACTTCAAGATGTTAACCAAATTTTGGCGCTGGAATCACTCAAAACACATGCACCAATCAATTACAATAAAATTTTCAAATCTGGTGCCAGATTACTGTTTTTTTTTTGCGCCAGTTTTGAACACCAATTTTGTTTGATTTATCATTTTTTTTTTTCACTTCGAATTTTGATTCACTATTTTTTTTTCCTTTTTTTCTAAGATATCAAACTTTTAAGATCCAGATTTCCATAATTTTTCTCCAAGGTAATTAACTTTCACAATGAAAAATAGCCAGCACAGTTTAGAAATCCTAATCTGGAATTAAAAACAGAGTTGAAAACTTGCAAAGATACAATAGAATGATTGTATAAGAATTTGTGTGGATCTATCACAAAAATATGAACTCAAATATAAAAGAAACATGTACCAAAGGATCAAACAATTCAGATTAAAAGCTGGACTCAAGAGCAAATCAAGAAACAAAATCAATCAAGAAAAGTACTACTAGGATTTGATGACATTTCTTGGAGAAACATGATTTGACAAAACATGTATAGATCTCAAAATCAAAATGACTCAAATTAAAACAAATTGAACCGATTAAAATGTGCAAGAAAGACTCAAAATCCTAATAAAATCAAACAACACACCAAAATACACAAGAATCCTACACAAAATTGAAATTAAAAGCTCAAGAACAAGTTGAACACATTCTACCGATTGGATTCATCCAAACAGCATTCAAATCAAAATTAAATTGCAAAAAATAGCAAGACATTCAAGGATCTAATGAAGAACAACACGGAAATATGAAGAACAACACAAAATAAAAAAAAAAACTAGAAGAAGACACTTAGCTCTTGAAGAACCATGGCTCTAGATACCATTTGATATAGCCTAGCTTGAGTGCTTTCTTCCATGAGCTAAAAACGAATTTGAAGGTGGCAGAAGCTATGGCTGAAGACGTGCAAGGAGCTCCTAGGAGTTGTGGTTTCCTTGAAGGTGAAGTGTTAGGTGTGGAGAGTGAGTGGTGAGGCCATCTCACTTGACTAGATGAAGAATGAAGACTAAAGGTGTCTATCCTAGAGGTAGGAGACAAGAGTGATAATTGGCACAAAGTTGGCAGCAATTTCACTCAAATTAATCTTCCATTTACATGAGCCAAGCACCTCATTATATAGGAGAGAGGGCTGGACAATTTGGAGCCAAAATTTGAAAATTCAAAATAAAACTCTCCAATGAGAAGGTGCCATGTGGAGTCATGCTTTCCATGTTTTAGCTCACACCTTCCATGCTAAATCCTCTCCACTCCTAGGCTGTCATGTGGAGGTCCATGTGCTCCATGCCAAGGTGATTTTCGTCCTCCAATATACCCTAGACGTTTTAGGGTTACATTGGGCTCAAAGAAGCCCAATTGTTACCCTAACTAGTCACTTTTAACCCTAACTAGTCATATTTTACTATTGGCCCAAATACAAGCCCAAAAATTTATGCTACTTGGCCCAAATATTTGGTCCAATTATTTTATTCTACTAGGCCTAATACATGGCCCATGGAATCCTAAACAAATTTATACAATTTATTTAAGCTAAAGCTTGGCCCAAAAGTAATGTTGACTAGTCAGCAGGAACTCAGTCCTTGTGTTCTTCTGACCAAAGCTTTAGTTTATGTTTTGATGACTTGGAGGTCTTCTTGGATATGTTTGTACATTCCTTCACCCTAGAGTTGTCATCTTGATTGGGCCTACAAAAAGAAACAAAAGCCCAATTAGACCCACATTTGCAAATAAATCCCAAAACAACCTCTAGGTCTTTATCCTCCTTATTATGTGGTTGTGTGTTGCTGGATGGTTTCCATCAGGAAGGGCTTGAGATAAGGAGATCCTCTAGCACCATTTCTTTTCCTCATTGTGGCAGAAGGTTTAGCTGGAGTTATAAGGGAGGCGGTTAAGAAAAAATTGTTTGAAAGGGTGGAGATCGGAGAGAGGTCCATAAAGGTTAATATGCTTCAGTACATGGATGACACGCTATTTTTCTGCAAGGCGAAAGCATAAAGTGTGTTCGTCATCAAGGCTATTCTAAATTGCTTCGAATTAGCCTCAGGCTTAAAGGTTAATTTACAAAAGAGCAGTGTCGGAGGGGTAGGATGCAACCCTCTTTTGGTACTACAGTTTGTAGCTATTTTGAATTGCGAGATGATGAAGAATCAATTTAAATACCTGGGCTTGCCGGTAGGTGGATGTCATAAAAGAAGCAAGTTCTGGGAAGAGGTGGTGGAAAAAGTGATAAAAAGATTAAGTAGATGGAAAGGTAAATTTATCTATATGGAAGGTAGACTTTGCCTGATTAAATCGGTGTTGTTCGCTTTTCCTCTGTTTTTCTTGTCTATGTATAAAATACTAGTTATGGTGAAGAAGGAAATAATGAGGTTGTAGAGGGGATGGGGCTCGGAAGGCAGGAAAATTGCGTGGGCTTTGTGGAAAAAGGTTTGTGAGTCAAAAGAGGCGGGAGAGCTTGGTATGATCGATATACAACAGTTTAGTATTGCCTTGTTAGGAAAGTGGATATGGCATTTAGGCTATGAAAAAGTGGGTTTGTGGAAAGAAGTTCTTGACTCAAAATATGGAGGTTGGAGGGATCTCCAGAGTCAAAGAAAAAGTAGCTCCGATTCTTTGTGGTGGAGGGATTTGAAGGAGGTTTAAACTCTTGATGAGTGGAAAGATAAATTTGAGGATACTTTTTAATGGGAGGTTGGGAATGGGAAGGAGATAAGGTTGTGGGAGGATAGATGGGTGGGCAACATGAATCTCAAAGATGCCTTTTTGAGACTTTTCACCATTTCTTCTACCAAGGATTATATGGCACACTGTGGAGAGGTCAGAAAATTCAGAGTGGAATTGGAAGATCGAATGGAGAAGAAACTTGTTTGAATAGGAACAAAATCAGGAACAACATCTGATGCAAATTTTGGGGGAACAGAGGGTAATGATGGATAAGGAGGATTCGTGGGTTTGGAAAGACAAAGAGTCATCGTGTTCATGGTCAAATCTGCGTACAAAATTCTTAAAGAAGATGTTCAGGGGGCTGAGAGGGAGTTGTTAGGAGGTTTCTAGAGGTTAAAAGCACAACCATCTTTACATCTCACAACATGAAGGGTACTAGAAGACAAGATAGCGTCTAAAGCGAATTTGGTTAGAAGGGGGATATGTATAAATTCCAATATGTGTTGTTTGTGCGGTGATGTGAGTTGATTTTAGGATTGTTCATTTTAAGAGGTTATACTTTGCCGATAAAAAAAAAAAAAAGAGGTTATAATTTACTTAGATTGAGATTTTAGCACTATTAGAAGGTGAAACCTAAGGAAGATTCCCAATGGACACGAACTTAACCAAGTGGTTAAGTGTGAAGGTTCACTTCACAAAGGAAAAAGGAAAACATATGATATGGTGAGCATGATGATGGTGCGAAAATTGAAGAACATGAAAGGAAACAAACTAAAGACAAGATAACTGAATGGAATAGTAGAGAAGAACAAGAACATAAACTCTATGAAAGAGAAGCATAAATGGAAATGGAAACAAGATAAAGGAGAGAAAGCTTATGGTGATGGAAATGGAAGAAACGCGCCACTTGGAGTATGGAGGTCCTCCAAGATAAGTGAAATTTGGCCGCCACTTGAAGAGCTCACACTCTCACAAGATAAGACCTAAGCTAAAAGCTCACAATTCTCACACAAAATGTGCAGAGTTTTCCTTCTATAATTTTCAACATGTAAAATACACTAGGTAGGCCTCCTATTTATAGGTGAAGGAGCCTTGGAGAACAAGCTAAAGGGATAGGATAGGAAAAGGAAAAAAATGGGCAGCCTTAGGGTTTGACTAAGTCAAACTCGCATCCTAGGCTTGTCCTTCTAGAAACTAGGTCAAAATGCCTTCCAAAAGGGCTAGGAACAAGCTAAAATGATACCCACACCCCCTAGTATGCTAAATGCACCTTATTCTAGCCTATATTTGTTATTTGGACCTCTAAAGTGAGCCGAAATTATTTATTACATGTTTTATTCTTAAGTAGACTAGAAGAAAGAACAATTGGTGTTATGGTCTACGCCTACTTCTTCTTCCGGTGAGGTCTGCTAGATTTTTGGTGGGGTATTGACTTCTTTGTTGAGATGATTGTGAAAGGTCTCTTGGGTCCTTGGTCATCTTTTTGCTGACTTGGCTTGTATTGTAAGGACCTATAAACTTATTTGGAATAAAAGTGATATATTTTAAATGATTTCTGAGTATGTTATTATTTAAAATAAAAAGGACATAAAAATAGAAAATCTCATAGTGGTCAGACCTCGGATGTCGCCCAAGGTCTGGGATCAGCTGGTAGAGGGCGATCGGTTGACCATTTTGCTAACCAAGTAGTCAGGTGCGATGACTTTATCGTGAGGTAATCACGTGGGCGTGCTTGAGGTGGGGAGGCACGTGAAGCAAGAAGGGTAAGAGAAAGGAAGGTGTAGCTTAGGAGTTGACGAGATCGCCGTTTGTTGAAGAAGGCGGCGGCCTCCGACTTCACCCGTATGAAATTAGTAATCGCCTATGGTGTACATGACCGCCAATCGCCTATGGTGTACATGATCGCCAATCGCCTATGGTGTACATGATCGCCGAAAAGAGCACATCGCCGAGTATTCGAGAAGACTTGATAAGCACTTAGTATGTGGTCTGAATACAGAAGATGAGTGATATAGAAGACAGGTGGCATATCTGCCACCATGAGTAGTGTGAGCTGTGATACCACAGACTTAGAGGAATGGGAGGACGAGCCCTCAGCTGGGTGTGACGATGTGACATCGGTGACCAGAGTGAGGCGATGTGTCCTCGTCACACACAAGGGCGATAAGAGATCGCCAACAGGATGAGAGGAACATCGGTCATCAACCAGGATGGGAGACACATCGGTTGTCTGCCAGGGTGAGACATCGGTTGTCTGCCAGGGTGAGACATCGGTTGTCTGCCAGGGTGAGACATCGGTTGTCTGCCAGGGTGAGGAATCAGTCGTCCGTCAGGAAGAGGAATCGGTCATCGCCGGTATGAGAGGCATCGGTCATCGCCGGTATGAGACACATCAAACATCAATAGATGGTGGATGGACATCGCGCGGTCAGTCATCGGTGGAAGGGCATCGCGCGGTTCCCTGCTACGCGTGTTAAAGTGGGACCCAGGCTCCCCACGAGAACGTCCTGCATGCGCGACACGTAGACAGAAAGAGTGTTTCAGAATAGTTAGCATCAGAGAGTTGGTATGGAAAGTGACCCAGAGTTGGTATGCGCCGAGACCCACGTGGTCATACTGTTCAAGGAAGTGTGCACGCAAGCTTCCTGCAGAGTGGGTGGTGGCAGCGGCATTTCTGGGCAAGTTGGTTTAGATTCAAAACTCACTCCAGAGAGGCAGTGGACGTTGCTGTGGTTCGAGAGTGATTGAGTGAGTTAGCTTTGTTCCCTGTTTCCTTCCTCTCCTTCTCCCTGCGTTCAGACGTCCTAGCGTACCAGTTGAAGATCGGCGACTGCCCCTGGATTCCTGACGTTGTGCCCTGCAAGTTTTCCGATCAAAGCCTTAAAACAGAGCTCAGGTATCCTTAAGTCTCGGTGGGTTTGGAGCTCTTAGTGAGATTTTACGCACGTCCAGGTAAGGGAAGCTAGATTTATTTTCAATAGAACCTTAAGCTAGAAGATTCTGATGTTGGGGCGATGTGGTCGCCGGTTTTAAACGTTCTTACACGTTGCTCTGTTTTTGGTGTGTGGATTGGAAATTTATTTGAGCTTGAAAATGTGATACTTTAAATATGGTAGATGCTGTGAAATACATATGATTTTCGGAATCTTGAACTTTAGTATGATTTGGATTGTTTAGAAACGGTTTTAAAAATATGTATGATTGACTGGTTCAGTTTGGGTGTTGTATGAATATGGAATGATGTGAAAATGTGATCCAGGCATAGTATTTTCAGGAAAGAAAATACCGTGTAAGATCGTGTAGAATGTGCATTGACCGGTGATTCATCTAGAAGAAGATATCCTGACTCTCCTGATATAATGGAATCATATAGATGAAGTTATTCAGGTGTGAGAGTCGAAGGAGGTTCATATGTATGGGTAAGTTGTTTGAAAGATAACTAACTTGACCTGTTGTATGGATTAACCCTGTCATACTAGGAGAGTGATGATATTGAGTTTGAGATTATTTTTATGCGCATAGCTGTGTGGATTTCACAGCGACCCTGTGTGGATTTCACAGTGGTGTAGTATGACAGGTGCAGATCTTTGAGTCTAGTCAATGCACGAGTCTTTCGGAAGTAGTGTCAAATGTCTATGTGTGATGAGTCAGTGGAAGTCTGACGTGAGAAAGAGAAATATTGAAATTGTTGATAGACACTTGATGGATTATGTGAAATGAATGACACTTGAGGGAATTGTGAAATGTGTAAATATTTGATGGTTTATGTAACATCCCGCAAAATAAAACCATACATACATGTATAATGAAAATAAAGGTAAACAAATAATATTGAAGAGTACATGATATTATATATATAAGAAATGAAGTTGCTCCTCTTAGGGAGTTAAATACATAACCAGGTCAAATGTTTTCAAAATTTAAAACGAAATTCAACCAAATACAACAAGACCGGCGATCTCCATACATGAACCGGCGATCTGGTAACAGAAGGCCCAAAACAGGCGATCTGCAGCAGGACATAAATCCGGCGATCACCACCAAGAGATAGAAAACCGGCGATCACCACAAACAGGCGATCTCTTCCTCGGCGACCACTCACTAAGGAGCTCTACTTCCTGGAAGATCATCTGCTCCCGTGTAACAATTACACGATCATCACAGTTTTAAGAGAACAGCCACAGCACCAAAACACGCAGAGTAAGCTAGATATTTTAAAGAGAGTTTAAATAAGAACATTAAAATCAAGGTGAAAACATCTTTCAAGATATCCATGTAAAACTTAGAGTTGCTCATACCCTCCACCTGATCGCCCAGAAACCACACATTTCACAATATTTCCCAGAGTCGTTCTATTTCACAAACAGCATCAAGTGTCTATAAATTCCAAGTTCCTCATTCCACACGTCAGACCACCACTGACCCAGCACACAAGACACTTGACACTACTTCCGGAAGACTCGTGCATTGATTAGACTCAGAGATCTGCACCTGTCATACCATACCACTGTGAAATCCACACAGGGTCGCTGTGAATCCACACAGCATGCGCATATATAATCTCAATGTCAATAGTTCTCCCGGTATGACAGGGTTAATCCATAGGACAGGCGGAGCTCGTTCTTTTTCACACGAGACGCCCATTCATATGAACCTCCTTCGACTCTCACCAACTGAGTAACTTCCTCTATGTGATTCCATTTTCTCAGCAGAGTTAGGATATCCCCTTAGGAATCACCGATCAATGCACATCCTACACGATCTTACACGGTATTTCCTTTCCTGAAAATACTATGCCTCGATCCACATTCACAACATTCAACACATCATACCGCCCTTAAATAAATGATTCAAGTCACAGCAACGATCGTTTCAAAGATTCAGATTTTCGAAGATCACATTTAAGCTTCAACAGTTCAAAGTAACACCAAAAACAGAGAGTTCGCAAACAACGCCAAAACCGGCGATCTAGTTCAAAAACAGGGTATTTCGAGTTTGCATTTAAAACCGGCGACCACGTCGCCCAAACACATATCACAGAGCATTTTACAAGGATGAAAACGAAAACCGGCGACCACGTCGCCCTCACTTCAGAAATAGCTAAACTATGGCTTGTATTGAAAATGAAGTCTAGCTTCCCTTACCTGGACTTGCGCAAAACACCAGGAGCTCCGAAACCCAACAAAGCTTGAAGAACGCCTTGGCTCTGTTTTTGCGTCTGGTTGAAGGACTTGCAGAGAACTGCCCAGGTGCTCTAATGGTGGCTGTCGCTCGTCGTACTCTCGTGTGAAGGTGCTAGAATCGCAGCGCGAAGGAGATATCTGGAGGAGAAGAGAGGTAACTCACTCTTTCTCTCTTTGAAGGCTGCAACGTCTTTTTTTTCTCTCAGCAGTGGGTCTCTGCATCTTAAACCAACTTATCCACCAAAAGCAGCTGCCACCCCCACTCTGCAGAGAAGTCTGAGTGTACGTTTCCCTGAACAGTACGACTACAGTTGTCTCTTGCGCAGGCCAACCACTCCCTGAACAGTACTACTGAGCGTGCCTCTGTGCAGGCTAACACTCTGAGGTCACTATTCTGAACCACTCTTTTTGTCTACGTGGCGCGCGTGCAGGACGTTCCATGCTGGAAGTCTGGGTCCTACCTTCTCTGTGTGTAACTCGACGTTGCGCGATGACCTTTCACCGATGACCACAGGCGCGAAGTCTATCCACCGATGACCTCTCCCGCGAAGGCTATCCACCGATGACCTCTCGTGCGAAGGCCATCC
Source organism: Phaseolus lunatus (assembly GCA_013389735.1). Taxonomy (NCBI): domain Eukaryota; kingdom Viridiplantae; phylum Streptophyta; class Magnoliopsida; order Fabales; family Fabaceae; genus Phaseolus; species Phaseolus lunatus. Next base: position 15,786,068 of record CM023863.1, on the reverse strand, counting down.
ACCGATGACCTATCGCGCGAAGGCTATCCACCGATGACCTCTCGCGCGAAGACAATCCACCGATGACCTCTCGCGCGAAGACTATCCACTGAGGACCTCTCGCGCGAAGACAATCCACCGATGACCTCTCGCTGGCGAACGACCGATGTCTCCCCCTGGCAAAGCCCGCATGCCTCTCGCGCCCTGGCAATGCCCGCATGTCTCGCGCCCTGGCGATGCCCGCATGCCTCTCGCACCCTGGCAATGCCCGCATGCCTCTCGCCCGCGCGATGCCTGCATGCCTCGCGCCCTGGCGACGTCCACATGCCTCGCGCCCGCGCGATGCCTGCATGCCTCGCGCCCTGGCGCCCATGTGTAGCAGGCGACCGGCGATCATGTACTACTAGGCGATCTCATAGTCTTCCAAACTACACTTTCCTTCCTTTTCATTTTAAATAAAGACATACTTAGAATTCATTTAAAATATATCTCTTTTATTCCAATTTAATTTTACAGGTCCTTACATTCTCCCCATCAAGAAAAATTTTCGTCCCCGAAAATTGGATTACAAGGAAAAGAGGTATGGATAAGCCTCCCTCATGGGTTCTTCTAACTCCCAAGTTGAATCCCCCGATCTCTCATCCCACACCACTTTCACCATGTTGATGGTCTTGCCTCTGAGCTGTTTACTTTGCCGATCGTCAATCCTGACTGGTTTTGCTTCAAAGGACAAGTCATCCCTGATCTGCACATCGTCTACATCCAGCACATGACTAGGGTCTGCCATGTACTTCCTCAGCTGTGACACGTGAAAGACATTGTGCAGATTCGCCAGATGGGGAGGTAGGGCGATCTCATAAGCCACTGGACCAATCCTTCTTAAGATCTGATATGGTCCCACGAATTTAGGAGACAACTTCTTTGACCTGATCGCCCGTCCTACACCCTTGGTTGGTGTAACTTTCATGAACACGTGGTCTCCAGCAGCAAACTCCAAAGGCTTTCTCCTCTGATCTGCATAGGACTTCTGCCTACTTTGAGAAGCTTTCATCCTGCTTTGTATCTGTTGCACTTTCTCGGTCGTCTGCTGAATCAACTCTGGCCCAACCAAGACTGCCTCGCCCTCCTGGTACCAACATAAGGGGGTTCTGCATTTTCTCCCATAAAGGGCTTCATAAGGTGCCATCCCAATACTGGCGTGGTAGCTATTATTATAGGTAAACTCCACTAGTGGCAACACCTCGTCCCAACTTCCCAATTGATCCAAGACGCACGCCCTCAGCAGATCTTCCAAGGATTGTATCGTTCTCTCTGACTGACCATCTGTTTGGGGATGGTATGCAGAGCTCATCCTCAACTTAGTTCCCAAGCACTCTTGTAAGGTCTGCCAAAACCGTGAAGTGAACCTGGGATCTCTATCTGAAACGATGCTGGAAGGCACTCCATGCAACCTCACTATTCCTTGGATGTATAACTGTGCCAGCTTGGCCATAGGCATCTTCATATTCACTGGAAGGAAGTGGGCACTCTTCGTCAGCCTATCAATGATAACCCAGATTGCATCATGACCCTTTACCGATCTGGGTAAATGGGTGACAAAATCCATGGCGATGCTGTCCCATTTCCATTCAGGGATATCCAGTTGCTGCAACAACCCGCCAGGTCTTTGGTGTTCTACCTTTGCCTTCTGACACGTTAAGCAGGTTGCAACATACTGGGCGATGTCTCTCTTCATGCCCGACCACCAAAATGACTCCTTCAAGTCATGGTACATCTTGTTCATGCCTGGATGAAGGTTAAGGTGACTCTTATGACCTTCCTCTAGGATCATTTTCTTCAACTCTTCTTTTGCAGGTATGCAAATTCTGCCTTTAAATCTCAAGATCCCATCATTGCCCATCTTAAAGTCTCTCGCCTGATCTGTCCCTAGTGACTCCACAGTACGCTTCAGACTAGGGTCCTCTAACTGCTTATCCCTTAACATCCCAAGGAAGTCATTAGTTATAGTCAGCTTACTACAACTAATGTGATTCACGTGGAACTCTACCCCAAGGTTTAAATCTCTGAATTGCTCGATCAGTTTCTGCTCTTCCATCATCATGGTGGCTACTTGTACTGATTTTCTACTCAAGGCATCTGCCACTACATTGGCCTTCCCTGGATGATACATGAGTTGAAAATCGTAGTCCTTAAGAAACTCCATCCACCTTCTTTGTCTCATGTTTAGTTCCTTCTGATCGAACAGATATTTCAGGCTCTTATGGTCACTGAACACCTGGAACCGAGCTCCATATAAATAGTGCCTCCAGATCTTCAAGGCAAATACCACAGCCGCCAACTCCAAATCATGCGTGGGGTAGTTTCTCTCATGAACCTTGAGTTGCCTTGAAGCATATGCAACCACTCTTTTCTCTTGCATCAAAACACATCCCAAGCCCTGATGTGAAGCGTCACAGAAGACATCAAAAGGTCTTCCTACGTCGGGGATCACCAGCACTGGAGCACTAGTCAACCTCTCCTTTAATTCCATGAAGCTCTGCTCACATCGGTCGGTCCAAGCAAAAGGTTGATCCTTGCGGGTCAGCTGTGTTAAGGGAGCCACTACCTTGGAAAAGTCCTCAATAAACCTTCGATAGTAGCCCGCCAACCCCACAAAGCTCCTTATCTCGGTGACTGTCTTTGGACGTTCCCACTGCAGCACTGCCTCTACCTTGGCTGGATCCACCGAGATCCCCTGGGCAGATATCACGTGTCCCAAGAAGTTGACTTCCTTCAGCCAGAACTCGCACTTAGAGAGCTTGGCATAGAGTTGCTTCTCCCTCAGTATCTCCAATACTGTCTTCAGGTGTTCCTCATGCTCTTCCTCGGTCCTTGAATAAATGAGGATGTCGTCTATGAAGACCACCACAAACTTATCCAAGAAAGGGCGAAAAATCCTATTCATGTAGTCCATGAACAGGGCTGGAGCATTGGTGACTCCAAACGGCATCACTACATACTCATAGTGCCCATACCGAGACCTAAAAGCTGTCTTTTGAACATCCTCAGCTTTTACCAAAATCTGGTGGTACCCCGATCTCAGATCAATCTTGGAGAACACCGAGGCCCCATGAATTTGGTCCATCAAATCATCAATCCTAGGTAGGGGGTACTTGTTCTTGATGGTCAACTTGTTCAACTGCCTGTAATCTATACACAGCCGAGACCCTCCATCCTTCTTCTTGACTAGGAGCACTGGAGCTCCCCATGGAGATACACTGGGTCTGATGAATTGCTTCTCCAGCAACTCTTCCACTTGCTTCTTTAACTCCACTAACTCGGCTGGTGCCATCCTGTAAGGTGCCATTGACACTGGTCCAGCTCCAGGTACCAAGTCAATAAAGAATTCCACTTCTCTCTTAGGGGGTAACCCAGGTACTTCTTCTGGAAATACATCCGTGAAATCTTTCACCACGGGTATTCTGCTTACGTCCCCTTCATTCTCCACTTCCAACCGGGCTAGCATCACGAAGCACCTCGCCCCTTCTTCCAATTCCGTCTGCCCTTGCTGAGCAGATATCACCTCTGATCCTTGGAGGTCTGGAAACGCAATCCTCTGACTACCGCAGTCAATGAGAACGTGATTGGCAGCTAACCAATCCATTCCCAGGATAACATCTAAGTCCTGAAGAGGTAGGCAGATCAAGTTCACCTTGAATCTGCGTCCTTCTACAATCACTGGACATTCGGGGCATACTGTAGAGGTCGACACCTGTCCTGACGCAGGTGTAGAGACCAACAGTTCGAAAGGTAACTCCTTCACCAGGAGGCCCAACTCGGCTACACACAGGCTTGACACAAAGGAGTGTGTCGCTCCAGAATCAAACAAAGCTTTTACACCTCTACCAGCAATAAAACAAACACCTTGTATGAGGTTACCTGACTGAGATGCTTCTGCTCCAGACATGGCAAACACTCTCCCTGTCGCCTGAGGTCTGCTGCCTTCGTTTCTCATCTGCTGGGAGCCACTGGGTTGGGTCGCCCCATTCCTGCTAGGGCATTCTCTAGCAACGTGCCCTGTCTTTTGGCAGGCAAAACATCTCCTCTCAGAAGTCTTCTTGAAGCATGCATTGGAGGCGTGTGGTCCACCACAATGGAGACACTTGGGTTTCCAATGTTGCTGCTGCTGAAACTGGGGAGGCGCTGCTCCTGCCCGATGTGGTGGAGGTCTCGCATAGGGCTTGCTTTGTGGGTGCTGTGCCTTAGCTTTCCCACTGGAAGAACCTCCGGGGTGTGACCTGACCACCCGAGAATCACCCTTTTCCAGGGTCTCCACCATCTTCGCCTTTTCCACTAAGGCGTGAAATTCCCTGATGCACATCGGGGCTATGGTCCTCTTCAGTCCATGCTTCAGCCCCTCTTCGAATTTCCTACACCTCCAGGCCTCGGAGGTCGCCTGGGTATAGAACCGGGCGAGGTACTCAAAACGAGCAGCATAGGCGTTCACTGACATATCCCCCTGCTCCAACTTCAGGAACTCTGCTTCCCTCGCAAACTTGGCACTGTCTGGGAAGTATTTCTCCAAGAACCTCACCCTGAAGCTCTCCCAATCCAATACATCCCCTCGGGCCTCCATCATCTGCTGAGCTCCCATCCACCAGAACTCAGCTTCTCCTGATAGCAGATAAGTGGCGAACAACAATTTCTTCTCTTCAGGGCAGGAGGTCGCCCTAAAGATTTTCTCCAACTCCCTGACCCACTGATCTGCCTGGTCAGGGGTAGCATTCCCACTGAACTTGGGTGGGTTGTGCCTCATGAACTCGGTCAGTCCCATCTGTTCTTGAGGCTGACCGACGTGAGAGTTTGTTTCAGCAGATCGAGCAGTTTCCCAGTGTTGCATTGTAGCTTGATGGTTCTGAGCCATCGCTGCATTCTGCTGCTGAATGGCAGTTGCCATCATCTCGATGGCCTTGGCAATCTGGCTCATCTCTGAGGAGGGTTGGGGTGGGGTAGAAGGTCTACGTGCCATCTTCTTCGTTTTGGATTCTGAATCTATTGGTTTCTATATTCCCTACAACTACAAGAATGAGATCGATCAGAAATCAATTCATTCAGGATGTACCATCTAGACCTTACAGAGGTCAGCATCTCAAAGTCATTAAGAATTTGAGTTCATCAACAGGATTATAACACTTATAACTTCAAACAAAACACCAGAACAATTACTGGTGTGCAGACATCAATCCAAACGACCACCCTCAGTCAATTACAAGAACACCAAATAAATCACACCAGAATTCAATGTAGGCTAAACATCAAACCTTTGGAATTAAGATTACGAATCATCCCGATCCAGTTATGAGTGTGCACCCTCATTACTTTATCAGGATCTTCTCATTCTTAATACCAAGATTTTCAATTAGAGCATACATTCACTAAGGCACACACAAAATCTCAATACAAAAACGTTTGAAAACCTTTCACTATAGTTGTTATTTAAAACTCAAATAGATTTTATGAGCAGAAGAAACACAATGGATCCACAGCCCTCAGGTCATCCTAAGGACGAACTGCTCTGATACCATTAATGTAACATCCCGCAAAATAAAACCATACATACATGTATAATGAAAATAAAGGTAAACAAATAATATTGAAGAGTACATGATATTATATATATAAGAAATGAAGTTGCTCCTCTTAGGGAGTTAAATACATAACCAGGTCAAATGTTTTCAAAATTTAAAACGAAATTCAACCAAATACAACAAGACCGGCGATCTCCATACATGAACCGGCGATCTGGTAACAGAAGGCCCAAAACAGGCGATCTGCAGCAGGACATAAATCCGGCGATCACCACCAAGAGATAGAAAACCGGCGATCACCACAAACAGGCGATCTCTTCCTCGGCGACCACTCACTAAGGAGCTCTACTTCCTGGAAGATCATCTGCTCCCGTGTAACAATTACACGATCATCACAGTTTTAAGAGAACAGCCACAGCACCAAAACACGCAGAGTAAGCTAGATATTTTAAAGAGAGTTTAAATAAGAACATTAAAATCAAGGTGAAAACATCTTTCAAGATATCCATGTAAAACTTAGAGTTGCTCATACCCTCCACCTGATCGCCCAGAAACCACACATTTCACAATATTTCCCAGAGTCGTTCTATTTCACAAACAGCATCAAGTGTCTATAAATTCCAAGTTCCTCATTCCACACGTCAGACCACCACTGACCCAGCACACAAGACACTTGACACTACTTCCGGAAGACTCGTGCATTGATTAGACTCAGAGATCTGCACCTGTCATACCATACCACTGTGAAATCCACACAGGGTCGCTGCGAATCCACATAGCATGCGCATATATAATCTCAATGTCAATAGTTCTCCCGGTATGACAGGGTTAATCCATAGGACAGGCGGAGCTCGTTCTTTTTCACACGAGACGCCCATTCATATGAACCTCCTTCGACTCTCACCAACTGAGTAACTTCCTCTATGTGATTCCATTTTCTCAGCAGAGTCAGGATATCCCCTTAGGAATCACCGATCAATGCACATCCTACACGATCTTACACGGTATTTCCTTTCCTGAAAATACTATGCCTCGATCCACATTCACAACATTCAACACATCATACCGCCCTTAAATAAATGATTCAAGTCACAGCAACGATCGTTTCAAAGATTCAGATTTTCGAAGATCACATTTAAGCTTCAACAGTTCAAAGTAACACCAAAAACAGAGAGTTCGCAAACAACGCCAAAACCGGCGATCTAGTTCAAAAACAGGGTATTTCGAGTTTGCATTTAAAACCGGCGACCACGTCGCCCTCACTTCAGAAATAGCTAAACTATGGCTTGTATTGAAAATGAAGTCTAGCTTCCCTTACCTGGACTTGCGCAAAACACCAGGAGCTCCGAAACCCAACAAAGCTTGAAGAACGCCTTGGCTCTGTTTTTGCGTCTGGTTGAAGGACTTGCAGAGAACTGCCCAGGTGCTCTAATGGTGGCTGTCGCTCGTCGTACTCTCGTGTGAAGGTGCTAGAATCGCAGCGCGAAGGAGATATCTGGAGGAGAAGAGAGGTAACTCACTCTTTCTCTCTTTGAAGGCTGCAACGTCTTTTTTTTCTCTCAGCAGTGGGTCTCTGCATCTTAAACCAACTTATCCACCAAAAGCAGCTGCCACCCCCACTCTGCAGAGAAGTCTGAGTGTACGTTTCCCTGAACAGTACGACTACAGTTGTCTCTTGCGCAGGCCAACCACTCCCTGAACAGTACTACTGAGCGTGCCTCTGTGCAGGCTAACACTCTGAGGTCACTATTCTGAACCACTCTTTTTGTCTACGTGGCGCGCGTGCAGGACGTTCCATGCTGGAAGTCTGGGTCCTACCTTCTCTGTGTGTAACTCGACGTTGCGCGATGACCTTTCACCGATGACCACAGGCGCGAAGTCTATCCACCGATGACCTCTCCCGCGAAGGCTATCCACCGATGACCTCTCGTGCGAAGGCCATCCACCGATGACCTATCGCGCGAAGGCTATCCACCGATGACCTCTCGCGCGAAGACAATCCACCGATGACCTCTCGCGCGAAGACTATCCACTGAGGACCTCTCGCGCGAAGACAATCCACCGATGACCTCTCGCTGGCGAACGACCGATGTCTCCCCCTGGCAAAGCCCGCATGCCTCTCGCGCCCTGGCAATGCCCGCATGTCTCGCGCCCTGGCGATGCCCGCATGCCTCTCGCACCCTGGCAATGCCCGCATGCCTCTCGCCCGCGCGATGCCTGCATGCCTCGCGCCCTGGCGACGTCCACATGCCTCGCGCCCGCGCGATGCCTGCATGCCTCGCGCCCTGGCGCCCATGTGTAGCAGGCGACCGGCGATCATGTACTACTAGGCGATCTCATAGTCTTCCAAACTACACTTTCCTTCCTTTTCATTTTAAATAAAGACATACTTAGAATTCATTTAAAATATATCTCTTTTATTCCAATTTAATTTTACAGGTCCTTACAGTTTATGTTGATGTAAAGTTTCATATTTAAAGTTTTAAAAATATCTAGCTTACCCCTGTGTTTTGTTTTCTTAAAACTATGATGATCGTGTAATTACACGGGAGCAGATGATGTTGCAGGCAGTAGAGCTCCTCAGTGAGCAGATGGAGAAAAAGAATAGTTTGAATTTGACTCAAATGTTGTATTTCCGTTTTGAAACTATTTGATGGATATGTATTAAAACCCCTAGACATGGGATGTTCTTTTCAGATACAATGTATGGGATGGATGTATTTTATTATATATACATATGTTAATTTTGATATTATTGTTTTATCTTTATTTTATTGTATAAAAATGAATAAGATATTTTAGGGGCGTTACATTAATGGTATCAGAGCAGTTCGTCCTTAGGATGACCTGAGGGTAGTGGGTTCATTGTGTTTCTTCTGCTTACAAAAATTTATTGGAGTTTTTGAATTAAAGCTATAGTGAAAGGTTTTTAAATGTTTTTCTTATTGAAATTTTGTGTGTGGTTTAGTAAATATATGCTCTAACTGAAAATTTTAGTATTAAGAATGAAAGGATCTTGATAAAGTAGTGAGGGTGCACACTCATAACTGGATCGAGATGATTCTCAATCTTAATTCTAAAGGTTTGATGTTTAGCATACATTGAATTCTGGTGTGATTTATTTCATTTTATTGAGTGTTTTTGTAATTGATTGAAAGTGGTTGTTTGGATTGATGGTTTTATACCAGTAGCTGTTCTGGTGTTATGCTTGATGTTATAAGTATCATGATCTTGCTGATAAACTCAAAATTCTAGATGATTTTGAGATGCTGACCATTGTAAGACCTAGATGTGGTCTTCTAAATGAATTGATTCTTTATCAAGTTCATTTTATAGGAATATGATTAGAGAATAATAGTTTCCTAATCTTACAGAGAAAAATGGCTCCTAGACTGCCTACCCCTCCCCAACCTTCTGCAGAAATGAGCCAGATTGCCAGGGCCATTGAGATGATGGCAAGCGCCATCCAGCAGCAGAATGTGGCGATGGCTCAGAATCATCAAGCTGCAATGCAGCATTTGGAGACTGCTAGATCGGCTGCAACAGCTCCCCACGTCGGTCAGCCTCAGGAGCAGATGGGACTGACCGAGTTCCTCAGGCACAACCCACCTAAGTTCAGTGGGAATGCTACTCCTGACCAAGCAGATTAGTGGATCAGGGGGTTAGAGAAAATCTTCAAGGCAACCTCCTGCCCTGAAGATAGGAAATTGGTGTTTGATACCTTTCTACTATCTGGAGAAGCAGAGTTCTGGTGGATGGGAGCTCAGCAGATGATGGAAGCCAGAGCTGAAGTGTTAGACTGGGAAAGTTTCCGAGTGAGGTTTCTGGAGAAATATTTTCCAGATAGTGCAAGGTTTGCGAAAAAAGTTGAATTTCTAAGGTTGGAGCAGGGAGAGATGTCCGTGAACGCTTATGCTGCTCGGTTTGAATACCTCGCCCAATTTTATACCCAAGCTACCTCTGAGGCTTGGAGGTGTAGAAAGTTTGAAGAAGGTTTAAAGCATGAGCTGAAGAAGACCATAGCACCTATGTGCATCAGGGAGTTTCATGCCTTAGTGGAGAAGGCAAAGATGGTGGAGACCTTGGAAAGGGGTAATTCTCGGGTGATCAGGTCACACCCAGGAGGTTCTTCCAGTAGGAAGGCCAAGGGGCAGCAGCAGCAGAATAAGCCTTATGCGAGACCTCCACAGCATAGGGTAGGTGCAGCACCGCCTTAGTTTCAGCAACAACAACCATGGAAGCCTAGATGTTTCCATTGTGGTGGACCACACACGTCCAATGTGTGCCCCAAGAGGACTTCAGGGAGAAGATGTTTTGCATGCCAAAAGACGGGACACGTTGCTAGAGATTGTCCTAACCAAAATAGGATGACTTAATCTGGTGGTTCTCAACAGTTGAGGAACGAAGGCAGCAGACCTCAGGCAGCAGGGAGAGTGTTTGCGATATTAGGAGCTGAGGCATCTCAGTCAGGTAACTTGGTGCAAGGTGTTTGTTTTATAACTGGTAGAAGTGTAAAAGCCTTGTTTGATTCTGGAGCGATACACTCTTTTGTGTCAAGTCTGTGCGTAGACGAGTTGGGCCTTCTAGTGAAGGAGCTGCCGTTTGAACTGTTGGTCTCTACACCTGCATCAGGACAGGTTATGACCTCCACAGTTTGCTCTGAATGTCCAGTGATAGTAGAGGGACGCAGGTTCAAAGTAAATTTGATCTGTCTACCTCTTCAGGATCTGGATGTTATCCTAGGAATGGATTGGCTATCTGCTAATCACATTCTAATAGATTGCGGTAGGCAGAAAGTGGTGTTTCCAGATCTCGACATGTCAGATGTGATGTCTGCTCAGCATGTGTGGTCGGAGTTGAAAGAAGGGGCGAGGTGCTTCGTGATCCTCGCTCAAGGGGGAGTGAAGAATGAAGAAGATTTGGGCAGTATACATGTGGTGAAGGATTTCATGGATGTATTTCCAGAAGAAATACCTGGACTACCTCCTAAGAGAGAAGTGGAATTCTCTATTGATTTGGTACCTGGAGCTGGACTAGTGTCAATGGCACCCTACAGAATGGCTCCAGCTGAGTTGACGGAATTGAAGAAGCAAGTGGAAGAATTTTTGGAGAAACAGTTCATCAGGCCTAGTGTATCTCCATGGGGGGCTCCAGTGCTTCTAGTTAAGAAAAAGGATGGAGGGTCTCGGTTGTGTGTAGATTACCGCCAGTTGAACAAGTTGACCATCAAGAACAAGTATCCTCTGCCTAGAATTGATGATTTGATGGATCAACTGCATGGAGCCTCGGTGTTCTCAAAGATTGATCTGAGAATGGGATACCACCAAATTTTGGTAAAAGCTGAAGATGTTCAGAAGACGGCATTTAGGCCTCGTTATGGACATTATGAGTATGTGGTGATGCCGTTTGGAATGACAAATGCTCCAGCTCTGTTCATGGACTACATGAATAGAATTTTTCATCCTTTCTTGGATAAGTTTGTTGTAGTCTTCATAGACGACATACTTATTTATTCAAGGACCGAGGAAGAACATGAGGAACATCTAAAGACGGTGTTGGAGATCCTGAGGGAGAAGCAATTATATGCTAAGTTCTCCAAGTGTGAGTTCTGGCTGAAGGAAGTTAACTTCTTGGGACATGTGATATCTGCTCGGGGGATCTCAGTGGATCCAGCCAAGGTAGAGGCAGTACTCTAGTGGGAACGTCCTAAGACAGTCACAGAGATAAGGAGTTTTGTGGGTCTAGCTGGCTACTATCGGAGGTTCATTGAGGATTTTTCCAAGGTAGTGGCTCCTTTGACTCAGTTAACTCGCAAAGACCAACCTTTTGCTTGGACTGACCGATGTGAGCAGAGTTTCATGGAACTAAAGGAAAGATTGACTAGTGCTCTGGTACTGGTGATCCCGGATGTAGGAAGACCATTTGATGTCTACTGTGATGCTTCACATCAGGGCTTGGGATGTGTTTTGATGCAAGAGAAAAGAGTAGTTGCATATGCTTCAAGGAAACTAAAAGTTCATGAGAGGAACTATCCTACTCATGACTTGGAGTTGGCGGCTGTGGTGTTTGCCTTGAAGATTTGGAGGCATTATTTGTATGGAGCTCGGTTTCAGGTGTTTAGTGATCATAAAAGCCTGAAATATCTGTTTGATCAGAAGGAACTAAATATGAGACAAAGAAGATGGATGGAGTTTTTAAAGGACTATGATTTCCAACTTATGTATCATCCAGGGAAGGCCAATGTAGTGGCAGATGCTCTGAGTAGAAAATCAATGCAAGTATCAATCATGATGATTGAAGAGCAGAAGCTGATCGAGCAGTTCAGAGATTTAAACTTGGGAGTGGAATTTCATGTTTACCATATCAGTTGTAGTAAGTTAACTATAACCAATGATTTCATTGGAATGATAAAGGATAAGCAATTAGAGGACCCCAGTCTGAAGCGTATTGTGGAATTGCTAGGCACCGATCAGGCTAAGGACTTTGTGATGGGAGATGATGGGATCTTGAGATTTAATGGCAGAATTTGCATACCTGCGAATGGAGAGTTGAAGAAGATGATCCTAGAGGAAGGTCACAAGAGTCATTTTAGCCTACATCCAAGCATGAACAAGATGTACCAGGACTTAAAGGGGTCATTTTGGTGGTCGGGCATGAAGAAAGACATCGCCCAGTATGTTACTACCTGCTTGACATGTCAGAAGGCAAAGGTAGAACACCAAAGACCTGGCAGTTTGTTACAGCAATTGGATATTCCTGAATGGAAATGGGACAGCATTGCAATGGATTTCGTTACCCACTTACCTAGATCGGTATGGGGTCATGATGCAATTTGGGTCATAGTTGATCGGCTGACGAAGAGTGCTCACTTTCTTCCAGTTAATTTGAGGATATCCATGGCCAAGTTGGCTCAGTTATACATCAAGGAAATTGTGAGGTTGCATGGAGTGCCTTCCAGCATTGTTTCGGATAGAGACCCCAGGTTCACTTCACGGTTTTGGCAGACTCTGCAAGATTCTTTGGGAACTAAGTTGAGGATGAGCTCTGCATATCATCCTCAAACAGATGGAGAGTCGGAGAGAACGATCCAGTCCTTGGAAGATCTGTTGAGGACGTGTGTCTTGGATCAATTGGGAAGCTGGGATGAGATGTTGCCGCTGGTAGAGTTCACTTATAATAACAGTTATCATGCTAGTATAGGGATTGCGCCGTATGAAGCCTTGTATGGGAGGAAATGCAGAACTCCTTTATGTTGGTACCAGGAGGGCGAAGCAGTCTTGGTCGGGCCAGAGTTAATTCAGCAGACGACCGAGAAGGTGAAACAGATAAAAGACAGAATGAAAGCTTTTCAAAGTCGGCAGAAATCTTATGCAGATCAGAGGAGAAAACCTTTGGAGTTTGCAGTTGGAGATCATGTATTTATGAGAGTGACACGGTGTAGGACGAGCTGTCAGATCAAAGAAGTTGTCCCCTAAGTTTATTGGGCCATATCAGGTCCTGAGGAGGATCGGTCCAGTGGCTTATGAGATCGCCCTCCCTCCCCAATTAGCAAACCTGCATAATGTGTTTCATGTATCACAGCTGAGGAAGTACATGGCAGACCCAAGTCACGTGCTGGAAGTGGATGATGTGCAGATCAAGGATGACTTGTCTTTTGAAGCAAAACCAGTTAGGATTGACGATCGGCAGAGTAAACAGCTCAGAGACAAGACCATCAACATGGTGAAAGTGGTGTGGGATGACAGATCGGGTGATTCAACTTGGGAAATGGAGGAAACCATGAGAGGAGCCTATCCCTACCTTTTTCCTTAGTGATTCAATTTTCGAGGACGAAAATATTTCTTGTCACGGAGAATGTAAGGTGTAACATCCCGCCAATTTCATTGCATAATTATAAAATGAAGTAGAGATAAAATAATAATGTTGAAGTGAACATAATTATATATATATATGTAATGATTTTCTCCTCGTAGGGAGTTTAATACATAATCTGCCGGTTTCCAAAAACGTAAACTAAATACAACAAAATACATAAAAACAAGCGATTTCCCAACAGGATAGGCGATCTCCCATCAGGAAAGGGCGATCTCCTATCAGAAAAGGGCGATCTCCTATCAGACAACATAAAAAGGGTGATCGCCTAACAGAAATATATGTGGGCGATCTCCTCCCGGCGACCACTCACTGAGGAGCTCTACCACCTGCAACCTCGTCTGCTCCCGTGCAAAATACACGATCATCACAGTTTAAGAGAAAACAACCACAGAGCAATACAAAAGAAAGGGGTAAGCTAGATGTTTTAAAAGCTTTTAAATCCATAGTAAACATAAAACTTCACACCATTCATGATCCATATCAATTACAACCATCAACATTTCCATATTCCACATACTCGTCAAGTGTCCATTTGCTACTATCAGTATTCAAGATTCACACGTCAGACTTTCCACTGACTCACAATGCATAGACACATGACACTACTTCCGGATTGACTCGTGCGTTGACTCAGGCTCAGAGATCTGCACCTGTCATACCATACCACTGTGAAATCCACACAGGGTCGCTGTGAAATCCACACAGCCATGCGCATATATAATCTCAATGTCAATAATTCTCCCGGTATGACAGGGTTAATTCATATAACAGGCCGAGCTCGTTCTTTTTCACACTACTCGCCCATTCATATGAACCTCCTCCGACTCTCCACAACTGAATAACTTCATCTACGTGATTCCATTATATCAGCAGAGTCAGGATATCTCCTTCTAGACAAGCCCCTAGTCAATACACCTATACACGATCTTACACGGTATTTCCTTTCCTGAAAATACTATGCCTTGATCCCACATTCACAACATTCAACATCATACCAATCAAATGAATGATTCAAATCACAGCAACAATCATTTCAAAGGTTCAGACTTTCGAGTATTACATGCATTCCACCTTTAAATCTCAAACAGTTTCAAAGCAACACCAAAAACAGGGAGTTCGCAAACAACGCCAAAACCGGCGATCTGGTTCAAAAACAAGATATTTCGAAGTCTGTATTTAAAACCGGCGACCACGTCGCCCAAACACATAGAACAGAGCATTCACGAAGATGAAAACGAAACCGGAAACAGCTAATCTATGGCTTGTATTGAAAATGAAGGCTAGCTTCCCTTACCTGGACTTGCGCAAAACACCAAAAACTCCAAAACCCAACGAAGCTTAAAAGATGCTTTCACTCTGTTTTTGCGTCTGGTTTGTAGGACTTGCAGAGAACTTCCCAGGTGCTCTAATGGTAGCCGTCGCTCGTCGTACTTTTGGGTGAAGGTGCCTGAATCGCAGTGCGAAGGAGAGAAAAGGAGAAGAAGGGAGGCAAACACACTCTTTCGCTCTTGAACCACTGCAACGTTCCTTTCTCTCAGAAGTGGGTTTTTGCATCTTAAACTAACTTGTCCACAAAAGCCGCTGCCACCACCCACTTTGCAGGGAAGTTTGCGTGTACGCTGCACTGAACAGTACGACTAAGCGTGCCTCTGCCCAGGCTAACACTCTGAGGTCACTATTCTGAACCACCCTTTTTGTCTACGTGGCGCGCGTGCAGGACGTTTCATGCTGGGAGTCTGGGTCCCACCTTCTCTGTGTGCAACTCGACATCGCGCGATAACCTTTCACCGATGACCTCTTGCGCGAAGGCTATCCACCGATGACCTCTCGCGCGAAGACTATCCACCGATGACCTCTCGCGCGAAGACTATCCACCAATGACCTCTCGCCCGAAGGCTATCCACCGATGACCTCTCGCCCGAAGGCTATCCACCGATGACCTCTCGCGCGAAGGCTGTCCACCGATGAACTCTCGCGCGAAGGCTGTCCACCGATGACCTCTCGCCCGAAGGCTATCCACCGATGACCTCTCACGCGAAGGCTATCCACCGATGACCTCTCACGCGAAGACTATCCACCGATGACCTCTCGCCCTGGCGATGCCCGCATGCCTCGCGCCCTGGCGATCACGTGTAGTCTAGGCGACCGGCGATTTTGTACTAACAAGGAAATCTTATAGTCTTCTAAGCTACACTTTCTTTCCTTTTTATTTTAAATAAAAACATACTTAGAATTCATTTAAAATATACCCTTTTATTCCAATTTAATTTTATAGGTCCTTACATAAGGACCTGTAAACTTATTTGGAATAAAAGTGATATATTTTAAATGATTTCTGAGTATGTTATTATTTAAAATAAAAAGGACATAAAAATAGAAAATCTCATAGTGGTCAGACCTCGGACGTCGCCCAAGGTCTAGGATCAGCTGGTAGAGGGCGATCGGTTGACCATTTTGCTAACCAAGTAGTCAGGTGCGATGACTTTATCGTGAGGTAATCACGTGGGCGTGCTTGAGGTGGGGAGGCACGTGAAGCAAGAAGGGTAAGAGAAAGGAAGGTGTAGCTTAGGAGTCGACGAGATCGCCGTTTGTTGAAGAAGGCGGCGGCCTCCGACTTCACCCGTATGAAATCAGTAATCACCTATGGTGTACATGACCGCCAATCGCTTATGGTGTACATGATCGCCAATCGCCTATGGTGTACATGATCGCCGAAAAGAGCACATCGCCGAGTATTCGAGAAGACTTGATAAGCACTTAGTATGTGGTCTGAATACAGAAGATGAGTGATATAGAAGACAGGTGGCATATCTGCCACCATGAGTAGTGTGAGCCGTGATACCATAGACTTAGAGGAATGGGAGGACGAGCCCTCAGTTGGGTGTGACGATGTGACATCGGTGACCAGAGTGAGGCGATGTGTCCTCGTCACACACAAAGGCGATAAAAGATCGCCAATAGGATGAGAGGAACATCGGTCATCAACCAGGATGGGAGACACATCGGTTGTCTGCCAGGGTGAGACATCGGTTGTCTGCCAGGGTGAGACATCGGTTGTCTGCCAGGGTGAGACATCGGTTGTCTGCCAGGGTGAGACATCGGTTGTCTGCCAGGGTGAGACATCGGTTGTCTGCCAGGGTGAGACATCGGTTGTCTGCCAGGGTGAGGAATCAGTCGTCCGTCAGGAAGAGGAATCGGTCATCGCCGGTATGAGAGGCATCGGTCATCGCCGGTATGAGACACATCAGACATCAGTAGATGGTGGATGGACATCGCGCGGTCAGTCATCGGTGGAAGGGCATCACGCGGTTCCCTGCTACGCGTGTTAAAGTGGGACCCAGGCTCCCCGCGAGAACGTCCTGCATGCGCGACACGTAGACAGAAAGGGTGTTTCAGAATAGTTAGCATCAGAGAGTTGGTATGGAAAGTGACCCAGAGTTGGTATGCGCCGAGACCCACGTGGTCATATTGTTCAAGGAAGTGTGCATGCAAGCTTCCTGCAGAGTGGGTGGTGGCAGCGGCATTTTTGGGCAAGTTGGTTTAGATTCAAAACTCACTCCAGAGAGGCAGTGGACGTTGCTGTGGTTCGAGAGTGATTGAGTGAGTTAGCTTTGTTCCCTGTTTCCTTCCTCTCCTTCTCCCTGCGTTCAGACGTCCTAGCGTACCAGTTGAAGATCGGCGACTGCCCTTGGATTCCTGACGTTGTGCCCTGCAAGTTTTCCGATCAAAGCCTTAAAACAGAGCTCGGGTATCCTTAAGTCTCGGTGGGTTTGGAGCTCTTAGTGAGATTTTACGCACGTCCAGGTAAGGGAAGATAGATTTATTTTCAATAGAACCTTAAGCTAGAAGATTTTGATGTTGGGGCGATGTGGTCGCCGGTTTTAAACGTTCTTACAAGCTGCTCTGTTTTTGGTGTGTGGATTGGAAATTTATTTGAGCTTGAAAATGTGATACTTTAAATATGGTAGATGCTGTGAAATACATATGATTTTCGGAATCTTGAACTTTAGTATGATTTGGATTGTTTAGAAACGGTTTTAAAAATATGTATGATTGACTGGTTCAGTTTGGGTGTTGTATGAATATGGAATGATGTGAAAATGTGATCCAGGCATAGTATTTTCAGGAAAGAAAATACCGTGTAAGATCGTGTAGAATGTGCATTGACCGGTGATTCATCTAGAAGGAGATATCCTAACTCTCCTGATATAATGGAATCATATAGATGAAGTTATTCAGGTGTAAGAGTCGAAGGAGGTTCATATGTATGGGTAAGTTGTTTGAAAGATAACTAACTTGACCTGTTGTATGGATTAAACCTGTCATACTAGGAGAGTGATGATATTGAGTTTGAGATTATTTTTATGCGCATAGCTGTGTGGATTTCACAGCGACCCTGTGTGGATTTCACAGTGGTGTAGTATGACAGGTGCAGATCTTTGAGTCTAGTCAATGAACGAGTTTTTCGGAAGTAGTGTCAAGTGTCTATGTGTGATGAGTCAGTGGAAGTCTGACGTGAGAAAGAGAAATATTGAAATTGTTGATAGACACTTGATGGATTATGTGAAATGAATGACACTTGAGGGAATTGTGAAATGTGTAAATATTTGATGGTTTATGTTGATGTAAAGTTTCATATTTAAAGTTTTAAAAATATCTAGCTTACCCCTGTGTTTTGTTTTCTTAAAACTGTGATGATCGTGTAATTACACGGGAGCAGATGATGTTGTAGGCAGTAGAGCTCCTCAGTTTTATCTTTATTTTATTATATAAAAATGAATAAGATATTTTAGGGGTGTTACATATATCATGTGAGGAGGGAGAGGAAACCACGTCTCATTTTTTTTGTACATGTAGAGTCGTCTAGCTAGTGTGGTCTAACTGCTACGAATGGATGGGGTTGGCATTGACGGATCATAGGGAGCCAAAAAAACATTTTGAAAGCTTCAGGTTGAGTGGTGTCAAGGAAAGCATTAATCAAATATGGGGATGTCTATGGATAGTAGTTGTATGAGAGTTATGGATACATAGGAACAAGAGGACTTTTAGAGGGAGATAGATCACATTGAAATTTTTGCTTTGGTTGTGGGTAATGTCTAAAGCATGTAATGTAAGTTTTTCATATTCATATTGGTGTCTTGAGCCATTGATTTGCATGATGTCTTTCAATTTTTATAGGAGATATTTAGCATGAGTAAAAAGTGTCTGCTTTTAGGTTTCTTAATTATGTAAGGAGGTTAGAGGATAAGAGTTTCAGGTAGGTCTTTTGTACAAGGCTTGAGGTATCCCTGAAATACCTCTTATTTATTCATTCCTTTTTTACTGATAAGAAAAAAAGGTTCTCACAGTACTAAATATTATCGAAAAGATATTTCTGTATACTCATTCAACGCATGCCTACTGTTTATGTACAATCAGATTGGAGAGAGATGCTCCATATAATTTGCTACTCCATATGTTATGCATTTCTATCAGCAATTACACCAAACTATTGTCTTATTTACATTGGTACACTTTCTATATACATCTATATGGAAAATATAATAATTCCAATACTCCCTCTCAAGTTGGTGAGTAAATATCATGGATTCCCAACTTGTTTCACAAAGCCATGAACTAATCTTTCCCAAGAGGCTTAGTAAATATATATGCTAATTGACAATGTGAAGAGACATGTAATGGACTTATCATCCCAACTTGCAACTTTTCCCGTACGACGTTATAATCTATCTCGATATGCTTTGTATGCTCATGACTTACAAGATTTGCTGCAATATGGAATGTCGCTTGGTTATCACAATACAAAGGTGTAGGCATGCTAATTGAAACCTTAAGGTCTCGCAGGATATAACGTAACCATGTTAGCTCTAGACAAGCATTTTCCATGGCCCGATATTCTGCTTCGGCAGATGACCTTGACACGTTGGTTTGTTTCTTAGACTCCCAGGATACCATTGAATTTCCCAGGAAAATGCAATATCCACTCACTGATCTTTGAGTAATACGACATCCTCCCCAATTTGAATCACAATAGGCTTTCATCTTAAGATCATTATCAGAAGGAAGTAATAATCCTTGCTCGGGTGTCCCTGATGAGCATATATTTATTCACATTCAATAGCTTTAGTTATAGATTATTGGACTATAATAATAAATAAATTCATTATTTTAATTCAGATTCATATAATTGGGTTTATTTTGGCCTTAACTATTTGTTAATTGTGTGTTTTTAGGGTAAATTGTCTTAAGGAAGCATCTACCTTTGTGAATGGGCCAAATATGCAAAAATCCAAGTTACTTCTTGAACCAAAACAGAAAACAAATTCTGAAGAGAAGAAAGAGAAAATACAATCTACAATATCTCAGAAACAGAATTGGAAGCAGATCTTCTGCAAAATATAAGAAATCTGGAAATTTGGAAACTGTTAACAAAATTTAAACTACAATATTTTCTTAAGATCCTTTGAGTAGAAAAGCCTATAAAAGAACACAAGTATCAAGGAGAAGGGGAGAGCTTCATAGGCTTTTCTTAGTTTCTTTTCTTCTTTGTAATTCTTTTGTTTTGCCTTCGCTTGGAAGGCTAAACCTTTTTTGTTGATTCCTTTGTAATTCCCCATTTAATGCAGAGGTTTTGTTCAATAAAAGTTTCGATTTTTAATTCTCTATAGTAGTTGTTTTAATATTCTAATCTCCTGGAAAACTGGTTTTTGTGAGAGGTTGCACTTGAACACATGATTGATAGTCTTCCTTATCTTAAACTTTGATTTCTTAGTTAGTTTGTATGTTCTAATTAATTTCTTGGGCACATGATTCAAGAGAGAGGAGATAAGTACTTCCAAGGAGTATACACATGGAACAAAGTGGGTATTGATTAAACCAGTAGACACATGGTTTATTGGAGAGTTTCAGTTGAATAAGATTGGCGCATGTTCAATCTGGTTTAGCTCTGTTGGATGATTGAGAAAGGATTAATCTTTAGAGAATTTGTGAAGAATTCAATGGTGGAAGAACTTAGGGATCAACCATTTTTAATTTGTTGTTTTAATCTTTTTTATATTTTCTACACAACTATCTCAACCCCCTTTTTATCTTTATTATTATTACTAACTTTTGTTACTTGCAGATAGATTCTAAATACTAATTTACTAACTTTACTATTGGATTCATTGAGAGACGACTTGGGGTCATTTGACCACAATTATACTATCATCTCTCTAGTGTTAGACAAGTCTACGCTAGAATCATATTAATTTGATAGCAAAACGATAGTTATCAAATTTAGCATTATTGTCGGGGAATCCAATTTTATTTTGGTTATCAGGTTTTTCTTTTTATCTGCATAATTTATTTATTTATTCTAATTTTATTTTCTACATATTTAACTTTTTTTTCTTCTTATTAGTTTTTATTTATTTATTATAGTTTAAAAAATTGAAAATTAAAATAAAAAAATAAAAAAAATAATATTCAAGATATTCTTTTATGATATTTGATTTTATTTCTTTATATTATTGTTATCTTATTTTGATTTGTCTTTATTTTATTTCCTTATATTCTTTATTTTAATTTTACTTTGATTTGTTGTTGTGTCTCTTCCTATATAATTAATAAATATGCCTGTCGAATATTAGGCAAGGGAGATATCATCAAAATATTAGATCGGACACCTTTATAGGTGTCATTGAGACCCATAAGAAATTGCATTAAATGGTCTTCTTCATTCTCGTCATTGTGTGCTTTCATTTGATTACAAGGAGAGGATGAGCACTATGTCTTGATTTTTATGTAATATGATGAAACAGACATCGTAGTTGAGTAATTGTGGCAATAACTTTATGTATCTGAAAAATTGCATGAGTCATTGATTTGCTCCATGTTGGGTAGTTTGAGCCATTCAATTTCTCTATGACAAGTTGGTGCCCGGGTTGATCTGAATGATGTACGTAGTATGGATTTGATGTATCCATAATTGCGTCTTTGGAGTTTTCGGCAGACATGGTTGTTGAGGAAAAAAAAAAGGGCGAAAGAAAATTTTGTACAGTCACCAGAAACGGTGCTCAGAAACGATGCTCTTATACCATATCAAATATTATGGAAAAGATATTTCAGTAGGACATTAAATAATTTAGGATTTGTATTTATTTAATATTTTGAAATTTTATTTATTTCATATTTTTATTTAAGTATAACATTAAATAATTTAGGATTTGTATTTATTTAGGATTTTTAAAAACATAGAAATTTTATATATTTTAGATTTTATTTAAGTTGGAAATAAAATAATTTAAAATTTAATTAATTTATGACTTTCATTTTAAAAGGACATTAAATAATTAAATATTTTTATTTATTGACATTTTGAATAATTTGGGAATTTATTTATTTCATATTTTTATTAAGTAGAACATTAAATAATTTAGGATTTCTATTTATTTAAGATTTTGAATAATTTAAACTTTTATTTATATTATATTTTAATTTGAGCAAGACAGTAAATTATTTAGAATTTTTATTTATTTAAGATTTTAAATAATTTAAGAATTTTATTTATTTTAATTTTTTAAATAAGTAGAATATTAAATAATTTAGATTTTGTATTTATTTAGGATTTTGAAAATTTTAAAAATTTTATTTATTTTTTATTTTTATCTAAGTAGGAAATAAAATAATTTAGGATTTGTATTTATTCAGGATTTTGAAAAACTTAAAAATTTATTTTATTTTATATTTTTATTTAAGGGAGACATAAAATAATTAAGGATTTGTGTTTATTTAAGATTTTGAATGATTTAAAAATTTTATTTATTTCATATTTTAATTTAAATAGGACATTAAATAATTTATAATTTGTATTTATTAAAATTTTGAATAATTTAGAAATTTATTTATTTCATATTTTTATTTAAGTAACGCATTAAATAATTTAAGATTTGTATTTATTTAAGATTTTAAATAATTTAAAAATTTATTTATTTTATTTGAGTAAGACATTAAATGATTTAGAGTTTGTATTTATTTAGAATTTTGAATAATCTTAGAGTTTTATTTATTTTAGCTTTTTATTTAAGTAAAACAGTAAATAATATGATTTGTATTTATTTAGGATTTTAAAAAACATAGAAATTTTATTTATTTTAGATTTTTATTTCAGTAAAAAATAAAATTATTTAGGATTTATATTTATTTATGATTTTAAAAAACTTACAAATTTTATTGATTTCATATTTTTATTTGAATAGGAAATAAAATAATTTAGGATTTGTATTTATTTAGTAGGATTTTTAATAATTTAGAATTTTTTTTATTTTAGACTTTTATTTAAGTAGAACATTAAATAAATTAAAATTTGTTCTTATTAAGATTTTGAATAATTTAGATATTTTGTAATAGCATAAAAAAAAAAAGAAAAAAGAAGTAGAACCCAGCCCCGTCCCCCCTCACGCACAAAATTTTTCTTTCTTTCTCTTTCCATCTCTCCATTCTATCTGCTCTCTTAATTTATTACTCCATACCTCATCTATTTTAGAATCTGATCATTTTTTTTATCGGTAAGAACAAATAAATAAATATGAAACACTTAAGGGTGACTCAACCCTTATACAAATCATAACACAACACGTCCCCAAAACCCTTCTAAACAACCTAAACCTCACAAACTTAGAACAACAAACAGTCCAACCAAAGGAGTAAACCTTACAAAAGCTCACTTAATTGAAAACATACAAGCTACAGGATCAATGCACTACTCAGAGTAAGTAAAACGAGCAGAAACAGTTTTAGATGTTACTCAAGACCAAACCTTTAATTGTGCCAAAGTGAACACTTCCAAATGGTCAATCACTCCACCTTGGAAAATATATTTATTCCTATGCTTCCAGATTTCACTAACTACAGCAATCCAAACACTACTCCAAACAAAATTTACCTGGACAGGAGCATTTAACAAATTAAAATGCAAAAAGTGAGAAACTGGTTCCATGAATAACATGATCAATCGACGCTATCCCCATCCATGCATAACACTGATTCCAGACTAGCCAAGCAATCCTGCATTCAGAAAACAAATGATTTGTCGACTCCACTGCCATCCTGCAAAAACTACAAAGGTTGTTATCAACCAAAACTCCACACCTTTCCAGGTTTATTTTCGTGGCGACCGAATTAATCAACACCCTCCAGGTGGTAACCTGGGCTGAGGGTAAAGCAGTAGTCTTCTAGAGGGAGACAAATAGACTATTTCCCTCAAAGGGGCCTCTTAATAAAGCATAAGCAGACTTTACCGAAAATCCACTATCCTTACCAACCTTCCAAACTCGACTATCTTCAATACTCAAGACAGGGGCCTTTCGATGCACCTCTTGTAATAGCAAGACTTCTTGCCAAATTTCCCAATCAAATAAACATCTCCTCCAGACTAACTTCTGTAACGCCCCTCAAATCTTATTCATATTTATATAATGAAATAAACGTAAAACAATAATATCAAAATTAACATATGTATATATAATAAAATACATCCATCCCATACATTGTATCTCAAAACAACATCCCTTCTCT
Source organism: Phaseolus lunatus (assembly GCA_013389735.1). NCBI lineage: Eukaryota > Viridiplantae > Streptophyta > Magnoliopsida > Fabales > Fabaceae > Phaseolus > Phaseolus lunatus. The sequence goes on along the minus strand of CM023863.1, from coordinate 15,762,090 downwards.
AGGGGATTTTAATACAGATTCATCAAATAGTTTTCAAAAAGAACGAAGATACAGCATTCAAACTCTTCCATCCCTTCCTCCAATAACTCACTGGGGAGCTCTATCACCTGCCACCTTGTCTGCTCCCGTGTAAATTATACACGATCATCACAGATTTAAGGAAAAACAACCACAAAACAAAACAAAGGGGTAAGCTAGCTGTAAAAAAAAAAAACTTTAAATATGAAACTTTATATCAACATAACCCATCATTTTTCACACATTTCACAATTCCTCAAGTGTCATTCATTCCACATAACCATCAAGTGTCTATCAAAATTTAAATATTTATCATTCTCATGTCAGACTTTCCACTGACTCATAAAACATAGACACTTGACTCTACTTTCGGAAGAATCATGCGTTGACTCAGACTCAGAGATCTGCACCTGTCATACTACACCACTGTGAATCCACACAGCTATGCGCATAAATAATCTCAATATCATCACTCTCCTAGTATGATAGGGTTAATCCATATAACAGGTCAAGTCAGTTATCTTTCAAACGACTTACCCATACATATGAACCTCCTTCGACTCTCACCACCTGAATAACTTCATCTATATGATTCCATTATCTCAGGAGAGTCAGGATATCTCCTTATTACAAATCCTTAGTCAATGCACATTCTAAACAAATCTCCACACGGTATTTTCTTTCCTGAAAATACTATGCTTTGATCACTCTTTCACATCATTCTAGTATATCATCCAACACGTAAATGAACAAGGCAACCATAACTTACTTTAAACCTTTTCTAACAATCCAAACATATCTCAATCAAATCATACCAAGGTTGATAATTTCGAAAATCATACACAGTTCACAGCATCCACTATAATTAAAAAAAAACCACATTTCAATCTCAACAAATACCGATTCACACAAAACAGGGGATTGTGAAATAGAATTTAAAATTGGTGACCACGTCACCCCAACTTCAGAATCTACTAGCCTAAGGTTTTTATTAAAAATAATGCTAGCTTCCCTTACCTGGACTTGAGCCGATCTCACTAAGAGCTCCAAACCCACCGAGAACTCAAGGATGCCTTAACCTGCAGCATAGAGTCCCGATCACAAAACTAACTATAACACTCATATTCTGAGTTACCAGAGACTAACTCTGAAGCCAAAAGAGTCGCACACAAAGCCTATGCAGAGGCAACTCTCTCAAGTTCAGAAGCGACTTCAAAAATAGAGCACGACCAACTTACTCTGTTTTAAGGCTTTGATCGGAAACTTGCAGAGATACTTGCCCGGAGCCCAGGGGCAGTCGCTTATCGTTAAACGGGTGCTTGATGGTGTCGGAAACGTCAACTGATAGCGAACATGCCCGAACGTGGAGAGAAGGAGAGAAAGGAAACAGGGAACCAAAACTCAACTCACTCGATTTCTCTCTACCCAAACAGCGTTCGAACATTGCCTATCATAAGTGGATTTTGAAATTAAACCACCTTGCCCAGGAATGCCGCTGCCACCACCCACTCTGATGGAAAACTCTTGCGTGCAAGGTTCCTCTGACAGGATGGCCACGTGGACACCTTCGTATGCCCAAAACTCTGGAGCCACCTGCCCTACTTACTCTCTGTTGCCAACTGCTCTAGGGACCCTTACTGTCTACGTGTCGCGCCTGCAGAACGCCTTCGCTGGAAGCCTGGGTCCCAGCTTATCTGCGTATAACAGGACCCCCCGATGACCAGGAACCGATGACTGATCTCGCGATGACTATCCACCGATATCTCATCCTGGCAGACGACTGATGTCTCATCCTGGCAGACGACCGATGTCTCTCCCTGACAGACGACTGATGTCTCTCCCTGGAAGACGACCGGTGTCTCTCCCTGGCAGACGACCAATGTCTCTCCCTGGAAGACGACAGATGTCTCTCCCTGGAAGGCGACCGATGTCTATCCCTGGCAGACGACCGATGTCTCTCCCTGGAAGATGACCGATGTCTCTCCCTGGCAGACGACCGATGTCTGATGACACCTCGTCACCCCTGCTGAAGGCTCATCGACTCACTACTCCACGTCTGTCTTATCACCCCCACATGGCTCGGTGACGTCGGTAGCTTCTCTTGCCCGAGGACAGGTCGGTACTAACTCCTCACGCGCCAATGCATGCAACACTGAGGACAATCTCTTATGCCAAAGCATAGAGTTTTGCATTTATCCCGCATGCATGGCGTATCTAAGGTTCAAATCACACCTTGATACATGTGATTTCTGGAACCCACTATGGTCCACCGACCGACCTCTACCATACTGACCTCAGACCTCTTGGGCGACGTCCGAGGTCTGACTACTATGGATTTTCTATTATATGACCTTTTTCATTTTAAATAATGACATACTCAGAAATCATTTAAAATATACCACTTCTATTCCAAATAAATTTCTAGATCCTTACAACTTCCACTCCCATCTATCATTAACCCACTCCCCACAAGACTCTAAACTACCTTCTTTATTACCACACAAAGAAAACAATCTTGGGAATTTACTTTTCAGGTCTTCGTGCCCACCCAAACATCTTTCCAGAACAAGACATCCTTCCCGTTTCCCGCTCTCCACTCACAATAGTTCTCAAAGGTTCTACCCCATTTCTCCATCCCCCAAACCCCCTTCAAATCTCTCCACCAGCTAGATTCCTTAGCATTACTCCTTTGTTCTTGTAATTTTCTCCAACCTCCATATTTAGACTCGAATTTCCTTCCACAAACCACCCTTCTCAGTCTCCAAACGCCAAATCCACTTTCCCAGCAAAGTCGCATTGAAAAGCCTTAAATTCAAAATACCAAGACTGCCAACTTCTCTAGGCTCGCAAACCTTTTTCCACGAAACCCACGCAACTTTTCTTCCTTCTGATCCCCACACTGTAGCTGAGGAGTTAAGGAACATTTCTACCCTATCAGATTTTTAAATAGAGTAAGTTCATTTTTGCTCTAGAGATCCTTTGTTCTCTGTTTTTCCTTAGGATTTAGTCATCAATCTTGGTGGGGTCAATTGAGAAGATTAATCCTCTTAACTTATTCTACTATATGCTAAATTTCTATTCTGTTTGGATAACTTGCATTAGGCCCTTAAATCTTGAAGCAAAGAGAGGATAAATTCTAGAGATTGCTTGGAAAGCAAGCAATTAAGGTAAGGGAAGCTAACTTTAATTTTTTTTAATTGCACCCTAGGCTAGAAGATCTGGTTTGTGGAGGGGACTTGGTCCCAATATTCAATTTCTCTTGTAGGAACATAGTTTGTTTATATATTGTGTTGTTTGTCTATATATTATTTAAACTTGTAAAAGTATTAGATTTTGATGGTTTAGTATTTAAGTGTTGTTGTTTTTTTTATGTTAAATAGATTTTGAATGTTGTGGATCGTGTTTTGGAATGATATTGTATGATGAAAATGGTATGGAATTGAATTCATACATTTGGAATAATGTATGGATGGATGTTTGTATGTGTATTAAGTATTGATGCCTATGTGGTAACAAAGATCTCTGAGCTTCCTTGATGATCTAAGTCACATAAACTAAGATATCAGGTGGTGAGAAGTTGATGGAGGAGTTCATGCACATATAAGATGCACGGCTTGGGTTGTATTGAACTTACCCAGATCCTTTCTATTGGATTCGCTGGTAATCTTTGGATCAGGTGTTAGTTTCTGGTAGGACTTACTTAATACGGGTCTTTTGGAAGGTGTATGATGTTATTATGTTTGTTGAATATCCTAGATGTGTAGATCCATGTAAGATCTATGTGATTGTTATATGTTGGGATTTAAAGAAGATTGAATAATTCAATAATTGATTTTGTAATTTGGTTTTCTCTTTTGAATTAATTGTGTATATTATAAAACTTTATTTTCACCAGCTTACCATTTCTTTTCTTACTGTGCTGTAAACTGCGATGACTGTACTATGTACACGAGTAGATGATCATACAGGTGTAGGAGGTCGTGGAAGGCTTTAAGATGTTTTAAACTTTATATTGTAAATGTTTGTATTTTATAAGTCATAATCTTCTAACATGAATGTTTTGAAATACTCCAAATTTGTATAGTAGAACTTGTATTGTAATAGTTAGATGTTATTTATGGGGTGTTACATATTTTATTTATTTCAAAATACTCTATTTAAGTTGAACATTAAATAATTTAGGATTTATAATTTTTTAGAATTTTGAATAATTTAAAAATTTTATTTATTCCATATTCATATTTTTATTTAAGTATGACATTAAATAATTTAAGATTTCTATTTATTTAGAATTTTTAATAATTTTAAAATTTTATTTATTTTATATTTTTATTTCAGTAGGACATTAAATAATTTAATATTTGTATTTATTTAGGGTTTTAAATAATTTATAAATTTTATTTAATTTATATTTGGGTATGGTAATGCAGTTTTTTTTTTTTCAGGAGGCAATTCAAAAACTTTCTTTTCTTTTACTACTTCTACTGACTTTACATGTTCCCTTTAATTCTTCTTGTTAACTCACATTTTTCCACATTCCATTATTACTGCAATTTGCTGAATATAGGAACATACAAACTATAACTACTGAACTCCAATTGAGAATTTTTTGGTATATGTCATTTTTTATTTTCTTACTTGCATTGTTGGAATCATTTCTATCTGATTTTATTTGAGTTCTCTCAACCCATACAATAACCAATCATAGAAGTTAAAGTATACGTGTTTAAAAATGACCACTATATAATCTTGTACCTCAAACTTTATGAGTACTACAATCCAATTTATTTGGATTATTTGGATCCACAACAGTATAAATTTGATATTCATGTTCAGGTAATTTAAAAGAATATTTCAATATCATTGACTATGTGATCACTGTGTGATATTCTAAAAATAATGTGCATTTGAGCATGTTATCCATATAAAGTAGCTCCAATATTATACTTGTGATTTGAGCATGTTATGAAACAAAAAATCGACTTGTATCTTATACTATACAAAGCAGCTAGTTCCAATATACAAAAGGCATAAAATGGATTCAGCATATCCTTGAACAAATACCGTATGGAGAAACATGTGACAATCCTACATGCAGAAAGAGCCTTGTGAACATATAAATACTTAAAAAATGACTTCAAACTTCATTAGATTTCAAATTTCAGTTTCTCTACCTATCTCTACCTATACAGTAATCACTCATAGAGCTTAAAGTATATGTGAAATAAAATAAGCAACATATAGTAAAGTAGAAGTTTTCTATATGATAAGAATAATAGAGAGGTGGTGTGATAAGCAACATTTGATTCCAGTTTTCAAAAAAAATTCAACAAAGAAGTTAATATACAATATGATAAAACAATATTAACCCAATTCAAAACAATGTGATTCTGCACAAAACCAAAATAGTAGAGGAAGTAGATGAAACTTTTTAGGTATAACCCATTTTCATTTTCTTACTTGCATTGTTGGAATCATGTCTACCTAATTTAAAGAATGTTGACTTCATGCTCCAATCCTATATTATGACAGTCCAATTTATTTGGATTATTTGGATAAAGTATCAATTTGATATAAAAGTTCAAGTAATGAAAAAGAACATTGTAACTTATGTCTGAACATCATTGCAACATCACTGACTATGTGATGATTGTGTGATGGCTAGTTGTAAGTTCTTTAATTTTGGTTAAGTATATGATAACTTAGTTAAATCATTTTGAATTCATTATCTCTCTTCATTTTGGCTGGATCAATAAGTAAATAATCCTTTGTTTGTCTTATTGAGATTTTAACCCATAATATAGAACCATCACGTAAAGCAAGTTTCTTCAAAATATCAAACTCATGATGTCAGGTTTGTCATTGCATAATATAACAACATCTCAAGGTAAGATACCAATTATGAAATTAAAAAAAGTACTGAAAAAAAGTTACAATCTCCATTTACTTGACATAAATTGGACACCCCTACAACTCGTTGGTGCATGGTATTCAACCATTGCATGTAGGCTCTACATATCATGCAAAAAGTTAATGAGTTCCAACAGAAATATGTAAATATTATTTCACAAAAATAAAAAAGGGAAGGATCTTATATTTGATAACTTATATGATATTGTTTCAAGATTTTCAAGGATATTATGAAGATAAACCTTGACACCATCAATACCAGTTCAACAGAAATGATAAATTAAACCTTATAATAATTTTCATAAATAATCCCTATAAGAAACAGGTATCAACTAAGAAGCATTATGAGGTAAAAGAACATAAGAATAAAAAATGGGAAATAATCAGAAGAATGAAAACCATGAGAGTGAGAGTCAGAAAAAATCAAATACATAATAATAATATAAAGAAAATATTTCAATTTAAAAAAAAAAAACTACAACATTTTAAAATGCATTTTATAAGATGTTTAGAAGTAGAATGAACTAACTCTAAAGGAAAAAAAAACTTGTCCTACTTACAAAAACTCTTTCTCTCTTGAATCCTTTAGCTGTCGAGTTGCTATATTTCTTTTGTTATCTTTTGCTGCAATTGAAGTTGCACCCATATATAGGCTTTAAATAATCTCTAAGGGCGAATAAAAATATCAGTTTATGATCTCAAATTCAAATTCAAAATTTTCATATATTCGTCAAACATGTACCCGCTAACATAACCATGAGCTAAAGAGAAATTTGAATGTTTAAATTGTAGTCTTTTGGAAAAAAAATATAAAAAACTAAATACATATGTATTGAACAGTGTTATAGCATGGATTAGGCAAAGATTGAAGCAAATATGCAGTATACAATTGGGAACAGTTGACAAATTTGTGAAATGTTGCAATACCGTAAGCAGAACATTGTCAAAAAAAAAAAAGGGTTAAAAAAACCTAAACAATGATCCACCAAAACCATAACCGAAATAGGACATTTTTAGAAGAAGAACCTTTAAACCTAATACAAAATCTGAGGCAAACGATAACAGAAAAACAATGTGGAAACCATATTGAGCTCAGAAAAACAACGTCAAAATCTAAAAAGATCAAAACTGAAAAATAGATATAAAATCGGAAAGGGGATAAAAAAAATCTAGAAAACTAAGATCTGCCAAAACCATAACCTAAACATATCATTTTCGAAAAAGGAAGGTTTAATTTGTATTAGTAAAATGTAGTTAAAAGCCTACTACAAAATCTGAAGAAAACAAAAAAGGGAAACCAATGTTGAAACCTAAAAAAGAAATCAAAAGTCTAAAATAGAGATGAAAGTAGAAAGAAGTTAAAAAAAAACAAAAACAAAATAAGATCCACCAAAATCTTTTCCATACGCAAAACCAAAACCATAAAACATCAGATATGACGAAAACATCTTCAAAAGGGAAAAAGGAAAGATATTACTGCGAAAATATCCATAGAAAGAAGAGATAAAACACACTTTCAGTAAAAATGTAGCACAAAAACAACATCTCATTTGATAGGAAAAGATCTTTCATCGACATGGTTGAAGATACAATAGAACCATTTCTATCTAACAGCTTGGCACAAAGGATAGGTTCAAACCTAAAACGACGATTTCGAAACACAAAAGAAAGTGAAAAGAGCAAAAGGTGAGACAGTGAGCATGACAAAGAAAGCAAAAGCACGGTTTGAGAGGTCTTTATGTGTCAATCATAGAGGCCTCCGCATGCTCGTTTTTTAGACAAAACCCTAGCAGAAGGGTTAAAAGAGAGAAACCGTGAAATGAGAGAAACTCTGAAGTGAAAAAGGAGAGAGACATGGAGAGTTGAAGAAACCGTGAAGTGAGAGAGGAGAGAGGTATGGAGAAGAAGGAGAAACGGCGAAAAAGCCACGTGTCAGCAGGAGAATGCAATTGCTTAATGCTTATTTTGGTAAGTTTTTAAGTTTAATTTTGATTTTTTTTAAGAAAGAACTTGGAGCTGACATGTGGCGAAACTTTGATAGTTGTATTGTGCAAAGCAACTAGTTCCAATACACAAAAGGTCTAAAATGGATTGAGCATGTCCTTGAACAGATACCATCCTGAGAAACATGATTCTTACAATCCTACAGTGCATAAAGAGCCTTGTGAACATATAAATACTTAAAAAATAACTTCAAACTTCATCAGATTTTAAATTTAAAATTTCAATCTCTTTACCCATATAGTAATCAATCATAGAGTTTAAAGTATATGTGAAGATAAAATAAGCAACATACAATAAAGTAAAGTTTTCCATATGATAAGAATAAAAGAGAGGTGGTGTGATAAGTAATATTTGATTCCATTTTTCAAAAGAAATTTAACAAAGAAGTCAATATACAATATGATAAAACAGCAATGTATTGGGCCAAAGTGTGCAAGGCTCAGTTCTTGGAGATCGGACTTGGCACCAGCGAACAGGCAGGTCAGCTTGGCCTTTGGGGGTAAGAATATTTGTATATAGGACATGTAATGGCATATGCATGGAACAATACTCGAAAGCATGTAAATGTACTTAAAAGCAGATTGGACCTCGGAAGTCGGTACATCGGGACCCAGGCAACTTTTCTATTAAGATTTTATGCACTCCTTGGAGATAAAAATCTATGCAGTTGAGGCGCTAAGATTATGCCCCTGTAGCAGGATTTTATCCCATGGAATATGTAATTGGATATACTCTCATCCGAGATAAGATTCTCAGGAGAAGTTTGTTACAAGAGGTAGCCTAGTGCTAGTCTATAAAAGAGACCAGAGGTCCCAGGTGAAGGTGCGCTTTTTCTAAGCCTTAAATTAGATACTTCTGGTTTATTATTAGCCCTGTACTGACTTGATCGTCGAAGTGCAACAGAACGATAGGGCGCCCTCTATCTTAACAGGTACTACAACTCGACAACCAAGGAAAGCGCAGATTCCAGCATAGGAAAACAGAGTCAGAGCTCGCCCGTAGAAGTCTACCGGAGACGAGGTCAACCGACAGGAACATTTGGCGTCCACCGTGGGGCCCGATAAAACTAGGTCCCATCCACAGTTGTGATAAAAGCTATCAAGTGATATGAGGAATACAAGACAAGGCCCCGCAGGATCGCAGGGAGGTGACAACCTTATCATACAGCAACTCATGGAGACTGTCACTGCTCTCCAGGAGACAGTGGCAGCGTCCAGGGCTGACCAGGAGAGGTGCTTTACTGAGGTCCAAGCCGAGCAGGATCTCAGGCAAGACCAATTCAAGGCCGAGCTGGATGTTTCACGAGCAACCAATGAGGAGTTACGCAGGGCCAATGCGGAACTGCGTAGAGATTTGCAGCGCATGGGAGAACGTGCCACATCAGAACGGAGCCCACCCCTTCTAGTTAGGGCTCTTCCTATGCCGTTTTCACAAGCGATCATGGATGTCGTTATACCAACGAACTTCATGACGCCCAAAATTACATTCATAGTTATAGAAGACTCAGAGGCCCACCTCATAGCCTTCCATGCTCAGATGATGATCTCAGGAGGTACAAAGGCCATGCATTGTAAGCTATTCATAGGTACATTCACAGGCACGGCATTGCATTGGTTTATTGGCCTTCCAGATGGTCATACAATCTCGTTTGACCAGTTCTCTACATTGCTCAAGGAACAATTCATAGTCAATCAGGCACCACCCCGTGTTCCTTTCGACCTCTTTGGAGTGAAACAGAAGCAAGGAGAATCCTTGAAGGACTTCTTGAACGGGTTTGGAGCTTACGTGGTAAGGCTCCACACCCAGGATGAGGCTTTGATGGTCCATGCCTTTGAGCAGGGGGTTGTGTCAGGACCATTCAATGATTCCTTGATAAGGAGTCAGGCAAAGACCTTTGGTGAGATTAGGCGGTGAGTTATTGCCCACATCGCCACTGAAGAAGTTGTGATAATCGTGCATAACCCATGAGGGTGCACGAAGCTACGATAGAGAAGAAGTCGTTGGCACGACATACACCGTATGGGTCAAAAAGGCACCAGTCTAGATCAATCACAAAGGACGACCTACCTTTTCGACCTAAGTTCAAAGTGTTCTACAAGGAGTTACTTGCCATGCCGAGTGTGATGGAGAAGTTGCATTGTCCCCTAAAGACTTGTAAGATTTTGGGGCCAAGTAAGAATACTTGGTGTGAATCCCACAAGACCTTTTGGTCATAGTGTAGAGAATTGTATAGTACTTGGTTACCAGTTGGCGGAATTGGTGAAGGAGGGTCTCTTGCAAGAATATCTAGAAGGAGACCAGGAGGGAGCACAGGGACAAACACCAATAGAGGAACAAAGGCACGAAGTGCCTATCCATGGCGAAATCAACACCATATCTGGAGGATTTTCAGGGGGAGGTTGCAGCGCCTCCTAGCGAAAGAGGTATGCAAAGGAAGTGATGATTGTAAAGGCTCAAGGGTCAGATAAGCCAACTGAGCTCGACCTCTGTTTCACCTGGGTTGACCTGGTGGACGTGGTCCCACATGATATGATCTGATGGTAATCTCGGTGA